>CM029647.1:28494688-29094688 GCA_017311315.1 Dendrocalamus latiflorus | reverse complement strand
TGGCACAACAAACCCAGATTCTGCAAGCCATTTATGCTGGACAGCAAGGAAGCTCTGGCGGACACAGAGCTGACTTAGGGGATTTCCAGAGGACCAGACCAATTACATTTACATCAGCAGAAGAACCACTGGAAGCAGAAGATTGGCTTCGGGATACAGAAAGGAAGTTGCGCTTAATCAAATGCGCAGAAGAAGATAAAGTCATATTTGCCACCCACCTATTTCAGGGAGCCGCCGCAGCATGGTGGGAGAATTATGTAGCTGCTAAAGGCCCAGAAGATGCTACCACCAGTGGTGACACTGAAGCTATCCCATGGGCAGAGTTCAAGAAAGCTTTCAAGGACAACTTCATTCCAGCTGGGATAATGCGGATAAAGAAAAATGAGTTCCGCAACCTCAAGCAAGGGAACCTATCTGTCAATGAATATCTTACAAAATTCACGCAGCTGGCCCGGTATGCTCAGAAGGATATAGAAGAAGAAGAAGAAAAGGTTGACAGATTCTTTGAAGGGTTGAAAGATGAACTGAGAGTGCAGCTGATCACCCAGGACTTCACCAGCTTTCATCAGTTGGTAAACAAGGCATTGGCCTTGGAAAATGAGAAGAAGATTCTTGAGGCCAGCCGTAAACGCAAGATGACAACTCAACAGCCACAAGGAAGATTTATCCAGAAATTCTTCAAACCCTCCTTCTCAAGGTCCAATCAATCCAGTGGGTCAGCTCCAGCCTTTAGACCTGGTGGGAGTATGTCTCAAACATCACGCCCAGGAGGACAGGTTGGCGGTATAAACCCCGCAGCAAATTTTAATTGCTATAACTGTGGGGAGAAGGGACACTTTGCCTACAGATGTCCACATAAGCAGAATGTCCCTGTCCGCAGTCAAGCTTCAGCTCCTGGCAAGGGACAGCAAAGCTCTCAAGCTAGCAAGAACACTTCAGCACCAAACCGAGGCAGAGTCAACCATATTACCGTTGAAGAAGCTCAAGAAGCCGCTGGAGTTCTCATGGGTACGTTTTCTGTCAAGACTATACCCGCACAAGTATTATTTGATTCAGGAGCTTCACATTCATTTATATCTAAGGGGTATGCTGATAAGTTGGGATTACCCATTTATACCCTTAAGAAGCCATTGGTGCTTAACTCACCAGCTGGACCAATTACTGCTACCCTAGTATGCCCAGGGGTGACCATTACCATGGAAAGGTGTGATTTCCTAGTAGACCTTATAGTATTAAACTCCCAGACCCTAGACATCATACTAGGAATGGATTGGTTAGCTAAGAATCAAGGTGTCCTAGAGTGTGCCACCAGAACAGTGAAAGTGGTCAAGTGTCCTGGAATGACCATAAATATAAAAGTGGACAGACCATACCAGTGGGGACGTGCAATCTATCATTGTGAGGACGTACCCCTAGAAGGAATGATAGTAGTGCAAGACTATCCCGAAGTATTTCCCGAAGAACTGCCAGGCATGCCCCCAGATAGAGACTTGGAATTTGTTATCAATTTGAAGCCAGGTGCCTCTCCAATCTCCAAAAGGCCCTATAGGATGACTGTAGAAGAATTGGAGGAATTGAAGAAACAACTCCAAGAGTTACAAGAGAAGGGATTCATCAGACCCAGCTCATCGCCATGGGGATCTCCAGTGCTGTTTGTGAAGAAAAAGGATGGCACCGCCAGGATGTGTGTGGACTACCGTGATTTGAATGAGATGACTATCAAGAACAAGTATCCTCTCCCCAGGATTGATGACTTGTTCGATCAACTTGGAGGAGCTACCGTATTCTCCAAAATAGATCTGAGGTCAGGATACCACCAGTTGAAGATAAGAGCTGAAGATATACCCAAAACAGCTTTTACCACGAGATATGGACTATATGAATTTCTGGTCATGTCTTTTGGATTAACCAATGCCCCAGCTTATTTTATGAATCTGATGAATAAGGTATTCATGGAGTATTGGACAAGTTTGTCGTGGTCTTCATCGACGACATCCTTATATACTCCAAGAATTCAGAAGAGCATGCAGAACATCTGCGCCTAGTGTTGGAGAAGCTAAAAGAACATCAGCTGTATGCCAAATTCAGCAAGTGTGAATTTTGGCTGAAGGATATCAGTTTCTTAGGACACATAGTGTCAGCAGGAGGAATATCTGTTGACCCCGCCAAGATTGCAGCTGTCACAGAATGGAAGCAGCCTACGCCTGTCACTGAAGTGAGGAGTTTTCTCGATTTGGCTGGGTACTACAGGAGGTTCATAGAAGGATTTTCCCGGATTGCCAGGCCGATGACCCAATTACTCAAGAAAGAGAAGAAGTTTGAATGGACCAAGACATGTGAAGAAAGTTTCCAAGAATTGAAGAAGAGATTGACCACCACCCCTGTATTAGTTCTACCAGATGTACGCAAAGATTTCGAGGTATATTGTGATGCCTCACATCAAGGATTGGATGCGTACTAATGCAAGAAGGCAGGGTTGTGTCATATGCATCCAGACAACTTCGTCTCCATGAAGCTAACTACCCCACTCATGATCTAGAGTTAGCCTCAGTGATTCATGCATTGAAGATTTGGCGGCATTACTTGATTGGTAACCATTGTGATGTGTATACAGATCACCAGAGCCTCAAGTATTTCTTCACACAAGCTCACCTTAATTTAAGGCAGAGAAGATGGCTAGAATTAATCAAGGATTATGATTTGAGTGTACACTACCACCCTGGAAAGGCCAATGTGGTAGCAGATGCATTGAGCCGTAAGGCTTATTGCAATAATCTCATGGTACGGGAACATCAACCCGAGCTCTACAAGGAATTGAAAGCTTTGAATTTGGAAATAGTGGAGCCAGGCACTCTAGCCGCCCTGGAAATTCAATCAAGTATAGAAGAAATGATTATGGCAGCACAACAAGATGATCCAGCCATTTTGAAATGGAAGAAATTAATGGAAGAAGGGAAGGCACCCAACATGAAAATTGACCATGAGGGTACTCTACGATATGGAACACGTATCATAGTCCCACATCACAAGGATCTCAAGAATCTGATATTGAGGGAAGCACATAGCTCTCCGTATTCCCTCCACCCCGGAAGCACCAAGATGTATCAAGGTATGAAACACTTTTGTTGGTGGCCCCGTATGAAAAGAGACATTGCAGAACATGTAGCATGCTGTGATGTGTGTCAGAGAGTGAAGGCAGAGCATCAGAGACCTGCAGGACTATTACAGCCGTTGCAAATACCCCAATGGAAGTGGGAAGAAGTCGGAATGGATTTCATCACTGGATTTCCACGGACCAAGTCAGGATATGACTCTGTATGGGTTATAATTGATAGGTTGACCAAGGTCGCCCACTTCATTCCGGTCAAGGTAACCTACAAGGGAGACGAGTTAGCAGAACTGTATATGTCTCGCATTGTGTGCTTGCACGGTGTGCCAAAAAGGATAGTCTCAGATCGAGGTTCTCAATTTACCTCGCATTTCTGGGATAGTCTACATGAAGCTCTTGGCACCTACCTGGATTTCAGCACCGCCTATCACCCTCAGACGGATGGACAAACAGAAAGAGTGAACCAGATACTAGAAGATATGCTTAGAGCTTGTGCATTGGATTTCTCCAAAGACTGGGATAAATGTTTGCCATATGCTGAATTTGCCTACAACAATAGCTATCAGACCAGCCTTCAGACCTGTTCTGTCATCTCTCAGAGCAAAGATGCCCCGTTATGTCACGTCTGTGCGAAGAACCGTCCTTTTATTCGTTTGAGGGGAATGCAGGAAGTTGTCTCGGTTGGTATAAGTAGCACGGTTGGGGTCCCAGCACATTGTTGAGTCGAACAAAGAAGTACCCTGTCTTTCGAGCTTGAACAAACCATGTCGGAAGACGAGGGGCCAGTGGGATTTGGGTCACCGAAGGACGACATTCCCTTAGAAAGGAGGGATATGTTCGGTCCACAGTACCGATTGATGCCAAGTCGGCGTGCTCAACCAGCGTGGCCGAAATGCAGGCACAATGAGTACGCGGTCGTCCAGATCTTGGATTCCCCGAACGATGGCGGGCAACGTTTCTTCCGATGCTCACGCTCCGGGGTACAATTTAGTAATATTACATTTTTGTATTGCTTATGGACCCGCGAAGTTAACCGTCCTTTTTTTGCAGATGGCAAAATGCGACTTCTCCCGCTGGATCGACCCTCCTCATGAACGGTATGTTGATCATTATGTGGATACATTATGGGCTCGAATATGGGACTTGGAGTACCGAATGGAGAGCCTCACTGAGGAGAACAACGACCTCCGCGAACAGATGCAACGCGAGAGGGGCAACGAGGAGGTCGTGAATATAGCAAGCTCTTATGATCCCACATGTTGTTGCGCGAACCCGAGCTGCATATGTGCATGCCACTCCCACGACGGCCAGCCACGTCCGAGGCGGCCCCCCCAGCAATTCTCCATGTGGGTGCCACGAGGCTCGTTTGGCATGTAGGTAACGAGGGTTATTGTTGTGTCGTATTGTAGTTCATGTATGCGTTGAATTAAAATGTTGGGTGTACTACTTTCCATAAATTCTGTATGTGCAATGTATGTGTTGTTTCGTGTTATAAGTGTATGACGCCTTCATTTTATGTGACCTTCATATGATGTGGCCTCTTTCCGTAGCGATGTAATGTGCAACGTTGTTAAGTATGTGATGGATTGGTTGTTATCTTCGTGGAGTTGTTATCACAAGCTAGAAAAAATGCAATACTGAGCAAAGATGCCTCGTTTTGTCATCCCACTTGGCAAAGGTGGCCTCTTTTGTCAAGTTACTGCGGAAAGCTGGCCTCTTTTGACATGTCACTGCGGAAAGCTGGCCCGTTTTGTCAAGTCACTGCGCAAAGTTGGCCCGTTTTGTGAAGTCACTGGGCAAAGCTGCACTGTTTTGTCATGTCACTGGGCAAAGCTGCCCTCTTTTGTCATGTCACTGAGCAAAGCTGCCCCTTTTTTATGAGGTCACTGCACAAAGCTGGCATGTTTTGTCTCCGCACTCAGCATGGTGTGGGGTCCAGATTTGTGTTGTATGTGGTCTTTGTGCGTGAGGCTGCCCCCCCCCCCACACAGCCTATAAAACAGAGCCATCCCTCACATAACTTGCTGGCCATGTTATCAGTCACCTCCTGAGTTAGTTGTTCACAATCTGTGTAGTTTTCTTTCGTGCTCACTCCCCCAGACTAGGCAATGAGTCAGCTCAGCACGTCTTCATGGGCACCCACGGTGATGTGCCCAAATTGCAACATCTTGGTTAGACGTAGGACATCACAGACGGCCGCGAATCCTGGGCGACACTACTACAAGTGCCCCAATCACTCGGTGAGTCAGATTGTTTCGGGTTCGTTGAAATCATGGTTGTATGTTTAAAAAACTTCTTGTCATGGAATCGCAGGAAGCTCATGGTGGTTGCCGATTCTGGGTGTGGGAGGATGAAATGGGAAATAGGACAGACAGTGTTCGCCGTGAGAGAGTTGTCGTGGGGGGTTGCGACCCCGTCGGGATGCGGCATCGTTTCGACAGACTAGAGTGGAAGATAAATGTTATGTTGTGTGGTATTTTGTTTCTTGTGTGTATTGTTATCCTCAAGTTGTAGTGCTGGAGGTTCTCCTCGTGTATGTTCGCAATGTTTTACGCTATGTTGTCGTACCGCTCTTTTGGTAATGTTTTATGTACGGTTGTGTTGTATTTTAGTTGTTGTGTTCGTTGGTGTGTTGGTGGTTGTACTACTTGCTACATGTCATGTACGTGAAATGTATGAGTTGTTTCATGTTGTCTCCCGCTACCCCGTGTTGTCATCTCTCAGTTGGTTGTATGCCGTAGTAAATCAAAGAACTTAGAGCAACCCTTTTATACTGGAAACCATCTTTGAACATCAAACCATCAGAACCTTCGGGGTAATTGACACATCCGCCTGGACGAGGCGCGTGACCACCTCCGCAACATAACGTGATGTCATGTTGCGGTGCCTATGTACTGGCCCCGCAAGCTCGCAACTGTGATCTTGGAGCACCGTTATCCGGAACTCCGTGCCAACGCCCTTGTACCGTTGTGCACGGACTTTGCCACCACATGACCCGTCAACACACTTCACGACGTACGTGTCCGGCTTTGACTTGTGGACCCGATACGTCCGGCTTATGTTGACGGCATATCTAGCAATAGCCTGCTGGACAGCACTCTTATTACGGAAGCACTGCCCCAAATACAGTGCGCCCTCGCTGAACCCCCATTCTCCCTCCTCCGCCTGTGGCAGAACTAGGGCTGCCGCTGCGATGTTGTCCAGTCTGGACGACACGTACGCACCGTCCGTGGTCACAACACGACCTACCACCCCTCCAGTTGCACCTTCCCCATCCTCGTCCTCTCCAGAGCTGCCTGTGTCAACCTCCTCATCCTCCTCGCTGTCCTCTTCTTCCACCCGGTCCCCAAGATACTCATGACAGTCAATACGGGCGGCCCACCACCTGTCGTGCACACCTTCGTTGGGCTGGAAATTCTACGCACGCCTCCTGTCGTCTTCATCACCCACTTCCTCGCCCACATGTTCTCCCGCAGAAGGGTCTTCATGACCGCCGGCCACTTCATCTCCACCAGCGGCATCTGAACCAACCATGCCTGATGATTCTGCCCTCTCCACGAACTCGACATACACCATTGGCCTCCCATATATCGCAGCATCAGGGTTGCGCACGACCTCCATGTAGTTCGCCCATGAGGCGTCATTGGTCACCTTCAGAAGTTGCCATATGCTCCCCCTTCCGTCGTCCACCATTGAGGCATAGACTGCCTCGATCCGTAACTTCTTCCTTGCGGTCTGTCGATCGAACGCTGAACGGACACACCTCCGTAGCTCAGACAAGCTCATGGCGTTCAGACCGGGTGCCCGGATCACAGTCCGCTCGCAATTTGACAGGTCCGCCCCATACGGCCCATCACGTACGAGACCAGTCCCATAAAACACCATCAATTGTTCAATGCCAGCCATTGCGTACCTAACATAAGTGCATAATCAACCATTTTAGTACACAGCATGTAACAATCGTATCATGTAATTAACAGTTTCGATTATTATATGTTTTGTATTTCTAAATCTACGATTTATTTGTAACTATTTCACTTTCTAATTGTACCATACATCAAATTAAATATACTTATCATTTTTTCCATCAAATGACTTTCATACTACGGTAATTCACTAAGCATACTAATTATACAAATTGTCTCTAATCTAACTACTACAAATTTACCACCTACAAATGCTCCAACATAAATATTTACTTTTTCAACACATACACATTATTTAAACTACAATCTTTTCTAACTATGGACATAAACAGTCTATGTAGCAAACGACATTTGGACGCAGCAAATATTTCTGAAAAAGTAAATGTCTATGTAAATTTCTAGTGGTATATAGATAGAAAACGACATAAACACTACAAATAACTACGGTCAACATTTTTCGAGACGCAGCAAACGACATAAACAGCGTATATAGATTTGAAGTCTGTAAACCATTCGAAAAATTCACTTCAAAAGGTATCCGTTTATTTTTATTTTGGGATAAGTTCAAAGCGAAAAGATGCTGGCCTAGAGTAGAGTAGAGGTGGTGGCGGGTGCCATGCCATTTCTGATTTCTTTCTCCTTCCACCACCTCGATTCTATACGATACAGTACAGCCAACAAGTGCACTAGCACGCAGACCAAGATCTTCCCCACTTGCAAACTTACTGCACAGTCCTCACCTGCTCCTCCCCACACCATACCTGTTACTTTCCTCAGTTACCACTTCTGTACCTTTCACCCTCCATTATTTCTAATCTACCAAATTTATTTCTAATTTATTTTAATCATAGTACTATTGTTATCACCTACAATTGCTCTAACATAAATATGTGTTTTCTCAACGTCTACATACTACAACTTCATATTTTCCACCTAACTGAAACTACTTTACAGTACGTATGTTCACAAAAAAATGAAACCCTATATACACTACAATACATCATGCTAAACATATGCAAGATTTGCTATACATACATAGCGTATAAAATATTGACATCAAATAACAGTAACACAAGATTGTTTCGTTAATTCAGGCCTAATGACATACATAAAATTATAGTTGCATGGGCACAAAACTTACCTCTTGTTGATGCTCACGAGACGATCTACAACTTTTCTACTTGCCAAGTCCACTGATTCCAAACGAAAACAATTCAACTCTTCCGGTTTTCGCTCCTCTCTTTTCTTCAGCAAAAACTAACTACATTACAATACGTAACTTCAACATAAAATACAACATTATCTACACTACAATAAAGCATGCATCATATGTGGATTTTTACCTACACATACACACTGTATGACACATTGACTTATAATACATATGTTCACATAAAGATTACCTACAAATACATAACGTACCAAATATTGACATCGCGTATCACACATTCACATAAAATAACATTACCAAACGATGGTTTGTGCTAATCGACTAATTATGGACTAATCACATACATAAAATTTTAGTTTCGGGGGCACAAGACTTACCTCTTCTTGAAGCACACGGGACGATCTACAACTTTTGTATTTGCAAAAACCGCAGATTCCGAACAAACACAACTCAAATCTACGGGTTTTCACTCGTCACTTTCCTTCGCTTCCTCACTCTCTCGCTCTGGCTTCGTTTCAGCTGTGCTTGAGCTTCCTGGCTGGCCAAGCATTTCTTCCCTCTCCTTGCTCTTTTAAGTCTGCATGCGCGTGTGCTCCTGAGGGGGGCCGTTTTTGGGCTCCTGACGCGTGTGCGGCCGGGTACAAGAAAAATTCCCAGTGTGCGCTGCTGCTTTTTTTCATTTTGGCCGAAAGGACGGGACGCGAATGGCAAAGATTCGCGCGGTCGGGCGTCAAGACACGCGCTGGGCGAGGCGGTCGCGCGCTGGGCGGGGCGGTCGCGCGCTGGGGCGAGGCAGACGCGCGCTGGGCGGGGCGGTCGCGCGCTGGGCGGGGCAGTCGCGCGGTGGGCGAGGCGGTCGCGCGCTCGGGCGCGGCGCCAAGCCGGTCGTGCGGTCGCTGACCGCACGACCGGATGAACAGTGACCACGTGGCAGCCTCCCGTAAACGCGCGCTCAAACGGGGTCCATTTTTGGAATTTTTTTCTTTAGGGGGCCAAAAATGGAATTTCAGAGGGCTATGGGTCCAACAGTGTCCAAATTTCCTCATTTGCCTCAAAGTGATTAAATTACCCTTGCCAAAAACAAGCTAGTGAAAAAATATCTTATAATCACATCCTCTCATTTGCTTTAAAAATCATGCAATTTTTTAGTGAGAGTATAGAAGCACTTTAAAAAAGACAAAAATCAAAATAAAGTAAAATTAAAATTAAATAAACCAACAGCGAAAAAAAATCAGAAACTAAAAACCGTTCGGAGCGGTACGAGCCTCTGTAAAAAGATCCCAGTCCTCTCGAGCCCCTTTTCCCCAAAATCCAGGCGCCCTTCTTTTAAGGGAAAAACAAAAGCAGCACCGCTGAGCTGGCTATTAATGAGTTGCCCGCAGTCACATGCTCCATGGCGCCGACCGCCTCCTGCGTAATGAGAAGGCGGATATAACGATGTAGTAGCAAGCATTGTGATGCACTAGTCCAGACAGGATCCACTAAGAGCATCTCCAACAGTGACTTATGAGCTAGCTCTAAGCATATTATTTCATATTTTAATAGAAGAAAGAGAAAAGCTATCTCTTGATCAAGAGCTAATCTCATACACACATTCCAAGATTATGTGAGAGTGTTATATGAGGCTATTTATGTTATGAGCTATGTGCTAAAGTTAGTACTATTGAAGAAGTTGTCTTAGAGCTAGTAACTAGCTCATACTGTTGGAGATGCCCTAAATACACCGCCATCATTTTCGGCCCAACATGCCCATCATTCTGGAGCCAGGTGGCATGCAAAAATACATATCAGTCGGATCTAGAGATCAAAATGAACCGAGCTGTTCGAGCCAAGCTTAGCCTGGAGATGCGGCTCGGCTCGGCAAGGTGCTAAGCCAGAAAGGTGGCTTGACTTAGCTGGATGTGTGGTTCAAACCGGCTGATGGGGGCTTGCGAGCCAGCCGGCGCCAAGCATGAACCAGAGGCCCTTTACTTCTGTTTCCTTTCTCTGGAGCCCAATTCAACAGGATTCAAAACATAGTCGAAAGGCTCGTCTTAGCATGCAGGAATCACACACTGATTATGAACAGTTGCGGCAGCACTGGGATGTAAGTGAATCAGAGAAATGGGCTGCATATTGAGTTTATGAGATTGAATTCTAGTCATACTGGAAACATTATATCTTAGCATGCAAACTTGGCCAAAAGACTGCATTCGAACTTGGCCCCAAAAGATTGCATTCAAACTTGGCCATATTCATCATCTAGTTCATATTTTTCCCTGTCAGACTCATTGCTAAGAGCTACTTCAACACAGTAGCAGCCAGCAGGCCCATGCAGCTCCTCAAGATTTCAATAGCTTAACAACACCTGCATAACAGCAGGAGAGTTTAACACCATCGAAAACCAGCTCCAACATTCGAAAGAGTTCAAGATTTCTATAATCAATGACCAACAGAGCAAACTGAATTGACAAAGAAATGATGCTTCCAGTTTTCAAAAAAAAACTTGCTTGGTCAATGCCCGACGAATGCGAAGTCAATGCCCTTACCTCGATTCCCGCCTGGAATCACTGGATCAGAAGCGCCGCCGCCTCAATGCCGAGTGCGCTGGTCCCCACGTCACCAGAGGTGAGCCGAGACGGTGCGCCCGCAGGGGGATACCGCTGCTACACACATGCCCGAGCGGCGATCGAAGACGGCGTCGGCGGGGTGGGGAGCGCGAGTGCGCAAAGCTGCTAGGAATGGGGATTAGGGTTGGCGAGCGTGAGAGTTGCAGCCTGCAGGTGAGCTGCTGGTGAGATGAGAGGTGGGGGGATGCGGCTGTGCAGGGCGGCGGCGACGCACGGGCGGGGAGAAAGAACGGTAGCTACGGGCGGGCGGGGAGATCTGGCGACGGTAAATCGGGTGAAAAGGGCGGAGCAGCACACGCCGGGGGGAGCACGGGGCCAGGGGAGCACACGACAGCGCGGTGGGCGGCGGGAGCGGTACGGTGGACGAGGCGGGAGCGGCGGGACGGGAGACTACAGCCAGAGAGGATCAAGCGGGATTCAAGGGAGATTCACGGGACGGGAGATGAAGGGTTAGGGTTACGCCGCGCCGCGCCGCACTGCACGAGCAACTGTGGGCTGACTAGGCTGGGCCTAGGGGCGCCGCATAGCTGTGGACTTGGCTGCACATGGCTCGTCGCGAGCTGCTCGATTTTTTTCAGGCTAGGAAGGAGGCTCTCAAAAATTCACAAGCCTGAGTCGAACTCTCGTTACGAGCTGAGCTGGCTCATGAGGCTCAAGTTATTTTTTTCAGTCCTAGTCGGATCTCTTGGGCATCATTCTCTGGGGGTACATTGCTAATTTCTTTTTAATATTAACAAAGATTTATTGAGTGAGACAGGCCAAACAAGTAGATTAGCGGCAAGCCAATAAGGGAAGGATGGTAGTAGATATGGGTTGGTTTATGACGCAACAGTCGCAATTCGTAAGAGTGGTGGATTCTTTTCGACTGTGACTAATATCTTATATTGCGGTTAATAGTGTTGAGTTATAGCGCGAGTGTTTGTGCAAATAAATTGATTATCAATGAGCCATTTTGAAAAGATTATTTTAATAAATTATTTAAAAATGACAAAAAAATTAATCTACTTGTTTCTCAAAAAGTCATAAATCATAAAAGGTGACCGTTAAAGGTCCAAAGCTCAGTACCCTAAAAAAGGGTCCAGCCACTAGCCAGCAAGTATTTCTTTTTCTTCGTTGGTGTCGTGTTGGGTGGGTTTATCTATGTTTGTTGGATTGCACCCATCCTTTTTCTGCTCTTGAGTCTTGATAACTGTTAGCGCCAACCACAAGCTAACCCAAACTTGACAGTCTCGCTCATTTCAGATTCAGCTTTTAGCTTTTAGCTTATTTTTTACTATTCATAAATTTCATTTTTTTTCTAAACGTTTAGCTTTTTTTAGCTTTTTTACCGGTTTTTTTTCTCATATCCATTTGTGTTGTCCGTAATAAGCTAACATATTTTTTATATTTTTAAATTTTTTTAAATTTAATTACGTTAAATAAGCCACATTTAGCTACAGTAATATTTCAACTGCTACAGTACAATTTTAGTCATAAACTATAGCTTTTTAGCCCAACCGAGCAGGGCTTTCTAGAAGTGCATTCCTACATTTCCTTCTCCAGGAGTCGGACCAAACCAACAGCTTTGTCCGTCAGGATAGATGATTCTGCCTATCAATACTGTAGCTCATTGATTGCTACTCTTTGATTTATATCTAACAAAATGTGTACACATATTTTGCAAATAGATACAAGCATACGGCACTATTTGCTTTGGTTTCTATAAGACATTTTTTTACAATAAATGGTTTTTACAATACATAGCTTTCAAATAGAGTGTTTTTTAAGGTGGAGTCTACTAGTCGATTGTAATATACACTATAGTGACTTTATTTATATCGGCTAAAATCACACGTGAATGTCTCTCTCTATTACATTCTCTACAAATAATTACTATTCATAAGCCAAAGCCATTAACAAAAGCCAATATAAGCGTCCCCTACATCTTATGGAAATCTAAGCACATCTGATAGTGAAAAAACCTACCAACTTAAATAGAAAAAATTGTATAAAGAATTCAACTTAAGCTCAAGAAAATTGTAATGAAAACGAATACAGAAAAATGAATTTAGTGTAATATATATAACTAGAGCTGTAAAAAAAGTTCAAGCTCAGCTCGAGCTCTAAATGAGCTAAGCTCGAGCCTAGACCCAAATTCACGAGCCTAACGAGCCTGAGCTCAAATAGTTCACTAATGCTTGATTTACCTTTTGTTCACTCGGCCCAGCCCAACTTTAAATCATTCCCCACCCCAACCCTTCTCCATTAACCCCGGACGGCCCTACCCAAACTCCCATCTCATTGCCCAATCCCCTCTCCTCTCCTCTCCTCTCGTTACCTCACAGGTCACAATTGCCGTCTTTCCTCTCGCTCTGCCGACTGCCCACACCGTTTGCCGCTCGTCCCTATCGTCGACGCCTCCATCCCTATCCTCCACCACGTCCTGCAGGATCTGGATAAGCACGTCAAGTCACCGGCACCGCCATTTGGACCGCCTCTCCTCCGTCAGTCCCACCCCACCATAGATCATGATCTCCACCACCGCCTCTCCCCCATGGGTATCAACAACAGAGGTTGTAACTGCCAAGGAGTCCCCAACGACCTCTCCTCCTCAACAAGAATGCTCATCATCTCCAAAACCATTTTTTCGGTTCTTCCCTCTTGGTACCATTTTTGTTTTTTTTGTCCAATTTGCCATGCTTGGAACTTAATCTTGTGAGTTGCGACCTACATGTTCTTGTTTTCTGTGATATAACTAGTTTGAACATAGTTTAATCCTTAATATAAGTGGGAAAGTTCAATGTGGTATTGTGCAGTTGTGCTATCGAATTTTGTTGAGCCGAACTCGAGCTCAGCTCGAGATTGTATCAAGCTCAAGTCCTGGCTAGTGGGCTCGCTCGACCTCGCTCATTTACACCCCTATATACAACATTCAACTTAAGTACTACTTCAACTGCTAGTTTCTATTAAAATATATTGGTATAAATAAAAATATATGTTACAAAGATATATTTCATAATGAATTTAGTGATATCAAAATTCATGTTAACTATTTGGATACTTTTTTCATATTGAGGCCAAAATTTAAAATTACAAATAATTTGCACGTACTCAGATGGCCTATCTCTTGTGATGGGGAGAACACTATTTAATTTTATACCTCTATGGCTCTATAGTTTAGGCTCCATTTGAAACACAGAAATCTCGAGAGTTTCATATTATACAGTGTAATTTCAGCAGGAATCGGAATAGTTTTCATGTTACCGGAGGGGCATTGCACAGTAGGAATATTTAAGCCATGTGACGGTGTGGACCTAACGAAACAAGCGGGAGAAGGGCAAAAAGAAAAGGACAGGACAAGTGGAGTTTCGGTGACAGAGGAAAGCGGCAGCTCTGACCGTATTCCTACACCACCGTCCTGCACAAGTTCTCCCAATTAACTTTACTACATGCCCGCAAAACCGTCTCTTTCCCCTTTCTTCCTTCTCTGGTCTGTTTCTCCCTCCCAGCTCCCAATTGCCTCTTCCTCCCCCCCTCCCCCCTCCCAACCTGCATTGCCACCTACTCTGTCTTGTACTTGCCTAGGAGGAGGGAGGGAGAGAGATGGGTTCTTGGGAGTGAGAATCAGATGATGCCAATATGCGATACCATCTTCTCCCCCTTTCCCCTTTCTTGGCATATTCTTCTCCTCTGGTTCTCTAGATCCTTCTTTCTCCAATCCTGCTTAGCATTCAAGCTGACCAAGATTGCTGACCAGAGAGCATTTCTTGAACCGAAGCCTTTCTGGTAAGGCAAGCAGGCTCACCTCTCTTCTATTCAAGAATCTGTTTTTTTTTTTTGGCTGCTGTTAGCCTCACTTGTTTTAGCTGAATCTTCACTTTTGGATCAACTCTTTTGCCTGCCAGTTTTTGATACAAGAGAAAGGCAGCCGGCAAGTTGTAATGTTGCGTCTGTTGGAGAGGAGAAGGAGCGATTTCTTTAGGGTGCTTTCTTGTCTTGTGGGCAAATTGAGGGCAATTTCTGTGAATTTGGTAGGAATCAAGAAAGCCCATTAGGAGAATCTGTCATGTGCATGTTCCAATTTTTAGGAGCGGTGCAGATTACTGTCTTCTCTCTGGAATTTTTGGTGCGAACTGTGACCAATTTCAGGCAATTTTGGACGAGGCAAGGAAGCACCCATTTGGGATTTTTCAGTTGGTGCCGCAATCCGCATTCTTCTAAGTTTATTGGCCGGAAGTTTGTGTGTGTTAGTGGCAAATGGGTTGCACACACTCCAAAGTGGAGGATGAGGAGGCCATGAGGAGGTGCAAGGATAGGAGGAAACTCATGAAGCAGCTCGTGCGCCGCCGTGTTGACCTTGCGGCTGCACACAGTGCCTACCTGCAGGCACTCCGCAACACAGGAGCCACTCTCCGACAATTCGCTGAGGTGGAATCTGCATTGTCACAGCAGCCCCCTGTAGGCCTTTCGGTGCCCCCCTCGCCGCTGCCACCTCCGCCGCCGCCACCACCTCCTGCATACTCAGTGACATCCCCAATGCCGCCCTCACCACGCCCCCCACCACCTCTACCGTTTAGCCCAATAACCATAAGAAAGAGGGTGAAGAGAGACGGTGACCTCCATGGGGATGATTCTATGGATGATGACGATGACACTGACAGCTGCTCAACTCCTAAACCCCCGCCCCCGCCACCTGGTACAGAATGGGAGTACTTGGACCCTTTCACTATGCGTCCCTTGAATTTCCCATCTCCGTTGGCTGATAGGAATGATAGAGAAGTGGCCTCACAGATTACCATGGACGATGATAACTGGGTGGAGACAAACACAGAATTTGATGGAGAGGAGGATGAAATCGTCTCTAGCAACGGTGATGGCATTGTGAGGGGTGTGCAGTTGAATCCATCAAAGAGTAGGGCTCTGGGTGATGACAACTCATCAATGGTGAGCTGGGTGACAAAGGATTCAGACTCTTCGGTGATTATTTGGAGGAGTAAGAAGTCACTGGTAGCAATTGTTAAGGAGATTGATGACTACTTCTTGAAAGCGGCGGCAAGTGGGAGCGATGTTGTCATACTTTTGGACTCTGCTGGTGGGCCGCCAGATCCCTCAGAGTTAGAGGCAAATAAAGGTAATATTTTGAGTATCTTGCATACATACAGGGGGTGGAGCTAGCCTCTCTGCCTCAGAGTTGGAGGCAAAGAAAATTGTTGCAGAATAACATTTGTTGTTTGAGGTGCAGGAAAAAATTCCAAATCTGCCAAGGTTTTCTCCACACTTTCTTGGAGCTGGTCATTCAAATCTGTGCAAGCTAACAGAGAATCCTCCATTCCGCATTCTAGGGATGCCTGTGGATATGGTTACCATGGCAAAACACTAGACAAGCTTTATGACGAGGAGCAAAAACTCTACAAGTTAGTTAAGGTGTACTATGGGAGTCCTAGCATTATTTTTGTTTGGTATATGTTTCACTGAAATGCATTACACAATCCCGTAAAAAAAACATTACACAATGCAGTCAAGGAGTAAGATAAAGATCTTATATCTTGTATGGCAGATTTTGAGGTGTTGTTAATTATCTGGGAAGACATTTCTTGAGCAGAGAAGTTTGTTAGTTCTATTAACAGGAGAGCTTAATGCATGATGAAGAAATGTTTACTAATTACAATATGTTGCTCTACCAAAAACAGAATGCAGCCAAGGAGTAAGATAAGAGCTTATATCTTGTATGATAGGAGGTGTCGTTAGTTATCTGGGAAGATTTTTCTTGAGCAGAGAAGTTTGTTAGTTCTATTAACAGGAGAGCTTAATGCATAATGAAGAAATGTTTACTAATTACAATATGTTGCTTTACCAAAAGTCCACACATTCTTGATTATTACCACCCCGTCTTGCAGGATGAAGAATTTGCAAGGCTCCAGTACAAAAAGTACAGTTCGTTGCTACAAAGGTTAGAATCAGGGGAGCATGATAAGTTACATGCAGAGAAAGTTCGGGATAATATCGAGGAATTGCAAACTCGGATAATCTCTTTGGAGGAAGCTGTAACTTCAACATGTCTGACCATATCAAAGCTCAGAGACGAGGAGTTATATCCTCAGATTATTGAATTATCTGCAGGGTGAGCTCCAAAATTTAGCTAGCTAGCATACTCCAACAGTCCAAAGCTGCTATTTTAATAGCAATATTTAGGTACAGGATATCTGTGTTCAATTCCTAATATACAGTAATGCATTTCAGGAAGTTTCATTTCTCCCATTTCATTGTTATTCATATTAAGAAATAGCTGATAACTTCATTAGGAACACCCAAGTATAGCCTTTTAAGTTGCGTATGTTGAGTGTTGTCATATTGAAGCTCTATTGTCGTTCATGATAGTTGCCTATAGGGAGTATTTAGTAGTTACCTCAGACATCATATACCATACATGCAAGCAGCAAATTATCATTGCATCTCAGTGCCATGGCTACAATGCTGCCCTGTTAATTCTGCATTTATTTCCTTGTGATAATGCTATTTTGTTCTCTGCCATCTCTTCTGATGCTCTTCTTTCCTTGGTTCTGACTTAGGCTTGTGCATATGTGGAGAAACATGTATGAGTGCCATCAGGTTCAGAACCACATTGCACAGCAAGCCAGTCTCCTAGGCAACCGACCTGGAAGTGAGCCGACAACTGACTCTCACTGTCATGCAGCATCTCAGCTGGAAGTTGAAGTCTCTGCATGGCACAGCTCCTTCTGTAATCTCATCACCTTGCAGCGTGAGTACGTAACCATCCTTAACCAATGGATTAGACTCACTGACTGCCTGCCTGATAATGATGGCTTTATGAGAAGTAAATCTGGAATTCGTAGCCTCTGTGGAGAACTCCAGCATGGTCTCGAGGGGTTACCTGAAAAGGTAGAGTAAACCTAACTTGGTCTATTCTTTCAGAACTTTGTTTGTTACTTTGTAAAATCAAGCTTGTAGGAACTTTTGGTTAAGAATACATCATTTTGTTTTGAATAATGAAGTTTCCATTCTTTATGTATGAACTGAAGGACTAATGGACTACTACACTCATTTGTCATAAGTTGAATTTTGTTGTAGTTAACCATTTAGCTTTTCTTCCCATGTTTTCTTAATGTTCCTCAGGTAGCTGCAGAAGCAATAAAGACTTTTCTGTCAGTCATACACTCTATAGTTATACAACAGACTGAGGAGCGTCAACTGAAGAAAAAGTCAGACCACATCGAGAGCAAATTTCATACCCAGTTAGAGAAACACAGTGAAAATGCGATGCAAAACTCAGGCCAGCCTCCACACACGAATCATCATTCCGTGTCAAAGGATGACATGAAGCTGGACGCGTTCAGAAAGCGGGTCGAGGAGGAGAAGGCCAGGTATCTGAACTCCGTGAGGACTAGTCGAGCCATGACGCTGAACAATCTTCACACGAGCCTTCCAAACGTGTTCCATGCTCTGATGGGGTTCTCAGGAGTATGCGTGCAGGCATTCGAAGGTATCAGTAGATGCAGTGAAGATGTTGCTACCCACTCGGGAGCAGTTTCGCCTGCCATTTCCTCCTGAGTGCGGCATGGTTGGCTGTGATTATTCATTGTAAGTAGGCAAAGTATAAACTGGTTCCACGTGAATATGCTTCTCTTCCAAAACTTCTGTGATAAAAAATAGCGATGATTTTAAGTCAGTACAGGCATAATAGTCTTGAATAGATCGCATAGTCTCAATTTGAGAAGAGGTGGGTATCTATGAGGTTACTGGTTAGTAGTAGAAATCTGAAGGATCACAAGTAATTTTTCATGTATGGTTGAACCCTTGAATTGTAGTCTGTAGCTGCATGTTCTGACGATATGATGCTATTCATCTCAATATACTTCCAGTACCAGAGTCCAGGGGTTGTCCTGGTTCACAGCCGACGAAGCATTTTCCTATTCATTGTCTAGGTTGTTATTTGACGTATGAGAAGCACTATCTGTATAAATTCCTTTCATTTGTCACAACTTCTGCTTTCTTAGAGTAGAAGTTTCATTGTTTCTAATTACATAGTCAGATTCACACTCTGATTCGAAATCTAAGTCGCCCTCAAATCTGTGTTATCAAACATTTCAGCTTTGACCATCATTTCATAAAAAAGGTGTCTAGGTTTGTCACATGCTAGCCACGTAGAATGGATATTGGTAGATTAGTCATGAAATCTACTTTCATAATATGTAATTTTTATGTCAAAGTCGTGCCTTGTATACTATGAAAACTCGAAACGAACTGGCATTTTAAAATCGGAGTGACTATTCTTTTCAAAAAGAAAAACAGCAAAGTTTAAGACTACGAACAATTTGGCCAGATCTTCCAATGATTTCTTCATGAAGTGCATCAGTTAGGTAATACAGAAGCGTCCAATTTTTTTTTCTAAGATCCTTGTCGAATGTTAATCTTGTCATAACAAGCGCCATATCCAATGCACGACAGTGATTTTTTGCACCTGTGCTAACTCTCAATTTCTAGCACGAAGAAATAATCTAAAAAATAGATAAAATAGTGCATTTTCTGGTGATATGACTGTTTTAGGCTTTTTTGTCTTTATCATCTTATTCTTTTTCATTGTCTATGGACTATGATGATATAACTTTTTTCTTTTTTAAAAAATTTAATTATGCTGAAAAGGCTATCAGCAGCTATAGTACATTTTTAGCCGCTACAGTACAAAATAAGCCACAAGCTAGGGTTTTGAAACCCAAATGAGCATCACCGTACACTGGGAGAGGCCAAGTTTTGCTGCAAAATAAATAGAAGTTAAGACATGTTTATAATGTTCGACAGAGAAAGGGTACTTTTTCACATACCAAATTATTTGTGCTAAAATGACATCTATTTTGGAGCGAAGCAATGACTAGTGCATCGAGTTAATAATTGATGGTAGCATATTTTTTAAAGGCATTTTAACAGTCTTGAGCATTTATGTGGTTGTTATTAGCTATGACTGAATAATCCATTTTCATTATTGTCAATGCTAAATTATTCATTAATTAAAGTCATTAGTTGATAATTTTGGTTATGGTGTGCAAAATAGGTACCGCATATATGCTTTAAGAACTACAAAATACAAGACATATGAACTAGTTGCGTTTCAAAGTATTATAATTGCAATTCAATACTTCTAAAAAAGCAAATATGTTTCTTGTTTCATTATTCTATAAAGGTATATCAACATAAACACACTTGTCGGATAAAATATATTAATCAACAACAAACACAATAAATTTATTAGAGATATCGTATTAGTGTGACAAGCACATGTTTTTTATACACCAGTTTAGTAGTGCAGGATGTATTAAGGTTGTAGAGGGACCAAGCTAGGGTTCATTCCTCTCTCTAAATTTATATCGTGCTATTTGCAGCTTAGGTGATGTCTTCTATTTGATATTTTGGTTGAGTTCTTTTTAACTTATAACTTAAGACTTTTCTTAAATAAATAAATTAGATGGTTTTTTGTCGCTGTTTTGAAATTTTTTTGAATCGATTTATCGGCATATGATTCATTTACATAAATACTCATGCTAGACCAAAAAAATATACTCCGCAACTAAAAAGAAACCACATTTTGATTACATTAAATGGAGATGAGCGATGATGACATATAGTAGAGGTGGGAGCCAGGTGATAGAACTCACATGAGGTGACTGACTGTAACGCATGTAATAGACACACACTTCCTCGTGTCAGTAGCGGACTCAGGATCAAAATTTTTTTTTGGGGGGGGGGGGCTGGCCCTTGGTGGATCTGCGTCTGCCACCCATCATCATCGAGTGGTTAAGCGTGCATTCTCATATATATATATATATATATATATATATATATATATATATATATATATATATATATATATATATATATATATATATATATATATATATATATATATATATATATATATATATGCAAATAGTTATGAGGGAGAAATACAATGACGAACCAATGGATTTTTCGTTGAAATTAAGCTAGGCAGTCATTGTATTTCAATGAAAAATATAATAGTTATGAGGGAGAAATACAATGGCGAACCAATGGATTTTTCGTTGAAATTAACCATCTTCATTCATTTTATATCTTGATGGTTGTTGGACACACTGCTCTATACTGAGATATTGTAGTTGAATATTTGCTTCAATTATTTTTTGTGCAAATATGGATTTTTTAAATGTATTAAGTACTTGAACTCTAGCAGAGATGAAAAGACAATAGCAAGCTCCATCTAATGTTGATTATTAAAATTATAATGCGCTTTGAGAATCCTCCTTGTGTCTCTTCTAGTCGTTCTAAATTTCTGATGTGTGCATTCTTTTAGGTGTTTCAATGTAATAATGCATCTTGTGGGCACTTCTACCACCCCAAGTGTGTTGCAAAATTACTTGAGCTTGATGACACTGATGATTACTGGCCAGCCGTAGGGGGGGCGCCAGCCCCGACTGACCCCCGGTGGGTCCGCCCCTGCTTTCGCGCTACAACGACAGATCACATAGGAGGCAACGATAGTGAGCCCCAAGCCGTTAGCTAATCTCTCTTCTACGGTTCTACGTAGCATGTGGTTAGAATTAATATTGGAGATGCGATAATATCTTAAACAAAGATAAACAGTGGTGGGTCTAAGATTGTACCACATCTCGAGTTGAATTTACTAGAAGAAGACTGGATACTAGAGATAACATAGGGCTGAATTATAGGATTTATACCCCAGGTTGAGCTGGAATTATCTGGGCTATACACTAGTAATTATTTCACGTCCCGAGCTAAAGCCCATGTTGCCATGGACTCAGATCCGCCCCTGAAGATAAGTAATCTTCTTGCACACGAGGAACTTACAATTATTTTTCAATTTTTAGAAAAGACTCACTACGAATTATTTTTCTTTACTCTCTTCTCTACTCTCTATCTCTACTTTCTACTAATATAAAAATGGAGTTTGTTTGATCACCACCCCTCCCTTCCCCGCGATGTGCACACATTTCTCTTTTCCACCAATCGCACCATCCATGGAAAAAATAGCTCTTAAGAAAACTAGAGAAAACTGGTGCGCACTAACAGGTGGACTTGTGTTGTCAGCCACTCCTCCGGTTTGCTTGCCCTTAACCAATGTTCTGAACCCAGCTACATGCTATCCACCCCTCCCCTTCCCTACCTCTAGCCGCCACCAATATCTCATCACCCCTTCCCCTACCGTATGTCGGTCTGCACATCCTTATTCTCGTAATTGCCTCCCATTTCAACTGCCTCCCCACCCCTCCTCTCTCACCATTCTCTCTCTCTCCTCTTTCACCCGCTGGTTGTTGTGCGACGATCGTGCAATGCTCGCTCGGTGGCTAGAGGGAGGTGGCACAGGTTAGAGGTTTGTGATGCAGCAATGATGTGGCGGCACAACAGGTGTGAAATGGCGAACGGTGGGAGGGCCGAATCTGGCGGCGATGCGGCTTGGGAGGTCCAAACCACTGGCGGAATAACAAGGAACTGTTGGATCCAGCCATCTTCCCTACCTTCGATGACAGTGTGGCGTGTGAGCGACATCAACCGTACCGGTGACGACGCAACCGGTGGACGCTGGATCTGATGGCGGCTTGGTCAGGACAAGTTAGATCCTGTGGTGGTGCGGCGGCGTCGGCTAGATCCAGTGGCGGTGCAGTGGCTTTGGCTGGATCCGATGTGTCCCTCCCCAACAACGCCCAGTTTTATTGAGGATGAGAAGAAACTGCCTCCCCACCTCCCCCATTTTCTCCACCACCCTCCTGCCCTCTCTGTCATCCTTCGGCCACACTGTTGTGCTCCTTGGCCCTCGCTGTCGCAACCTCCTGCCACATCGTCGCTACCCTCGCCATCGCCATCATGCCCTCCTCCCACGCTGAGGCTCCCTCGTCGTCGCCGTCACGCCCTTCTGTCATCATCGACCTCCTGCTCCATTGTCGCTCCCTCGATGTCGCTGTGGTGCCCTCCCTCCCCACCAACACTCTGTCACCGTCGCATCCTCTTATCACGCTGTCCCCTTTCTATCATGCCCTCTTGCCCTCTCCGTCACGTGCCGCCATGGTCACTACCCCCTTTCCCCTCCGTCGCACGCCACCACGACCATGCCCTCTTCACCGCGGTCAATCCGTGCCCTATCATCCTATTCTCGCTGCCACAATCACTACCTATTATATATGAGATATCTAATTTATGTCGTAGTAGTGCAATAGTTCCACCAATTGGTGCTCATGTCCCAAGTAAACAAGGCTTGCACTAGCCTATGGTTCATATTTTTGCTAGCTAGAAAATGCTTGTTGTCTTTTGTAGTCCATGTTGGTCTGATTCCTAGTATTGATTGGTTTGCCGGTTGATTCTTTCGTTGATACCATCTCATTGTGAGGTTGTCCTTGCTTTTCTTTTGATTCCACTAGTCCCTCTCTCACCTTGGCAGATCGGCAACCACTCGTCAACTAGCGATTCCCTTCTCCAGCAACTGGCAGTCCCCTTATCCAGCGATCTTCCTTTACTTTTTACCATCTACAAGGTACATCGGAGATTACCAATAGCTACAGAGACGCCAGATGAGGTATTTTTAAACTTTAGCTTTTTTGATTCCAAAGCACAAAGCGATATTCTACATTACAAAGCCCAAGAGATAATTCGTATCAAAAGCAGCACTCCAAATCAATCTTCTCGTCGCCCCATGAAACAACAACCACTACTAAATGTGGATATATATGTCCAGTTTAATTTCTTTACGAATTTATATATATGTTTTACTTGATATATGCTTATGATAAAATTGATGTTAATTATATGATTTAAAATCATATTTAATTATATATATTACTCTCTTTTAAGATTTCGTAACACATAGACACCTTGCTTAAAAAAAAGAACACCTTGAAGGAAAAATAACACCTTACTTGAAGGGGGAAAAAAACACTGGCAAATCGTTCACCTATCAGCTTCCACCTTTCGTCGCCAAAAGTAACAGCGCCCCCACTGCCCATCTACAGAGCCAAGCCAAGCCAAACCAAATCAAACCCAAGGGAAGGAAACCCAAATAAAAAAAAGGCGTGCAGTTTGTTTCCTCCTCTCGTGCGCCTCCGATCCCAATTCGATCCGCTCGCCTCCCTCCCGATCCGCCACGCCCTCCTCTGCCGCACAATTCGCCCGCCTCCGCCCGGATTCGCGCGGAATCGACCGTGGATTCGCTCTCCCCGGGCCCGGAAACCCTAGATCCGCCGCCGCCATGTTCTGGCGCATGACCGGCCTCTCCGCGGCGTCGCCCGTGAGTCCCCTGTGCTCGTAGCTCCTTCTCTCCCCCTTCGCTGTTGTACTTCTCAGATTGGTTGGTTGGTGCGTGCGTGCGTCCGTGTGTGCTGGCGCTGCAAGCTGCGGGTTTGGTCATGGAGCAGCTTGTTCGTCTGTTTGGATTGAGTCGGTGGATTAGATGCCGCAGTTGGGTTGTAATGCTCGATTGTTTTGGATTTTTCTGGGCTAGTTCGCGTTGGAGTTGGTGTATCTGTGCACTGCGACCGCGAGGTGTGTGATTTTTGCATTGGTGAGCTCGTACGTCTGCTGTTCCCGTGGATTGGGGCGTGTTGTAGAGAGGAAGGAGATGCCTTGGCTCGGATTTGGTTAGGTTCTGCATACAGGTTCGTCGGTTTGGGGAGGACTGGGTCAGTGCTCAATAGGGACTGCATTTTTCTGGCAAAAAGGAGGCTGCTGTGTTGTTAATATCGAGTCCCTGATCTTGTGTGTGATACTGTTTGATGAACATTTGTTTTGGATTACTGTTGGTTAGCATCTGCATCGTGAATTGAAGATTCCTATGCATTGGGCACTTACACCGTTTCAGAAAGAATTTGTATGTTGTGGGTGGAACGGTGTGCCAGTGTAATAGGCCCTTCCTTCCTCTTTTCCTTTTTGGTCTGTTTTGAATTGCTGAACTTGTAATGGTTTTGTTTGATGTGAAAGAGGATTGCTGCAGATCTCATGTTCGATCAAAATGATGTGACCTTTGTAATTCCATTTGGACGTTAATCTTGCATCTAATCCAGCAACTTAGCTGTATTGTCAGATTCTTTTTATTAAGTGACTCAGAAACTTTTTCCCATGTCTCACATGAATCACCATTAATGCATTATTATTCTTCCATGGTCACTGTAAGGGGGTGTTTGGGACTGCTCCACTCCACGTTTTTCAGCTCCGCTCCACGTTTTTTAGCCAAACAGGTTCAGCTCCACGCACTCTGTTCGAGGAAAAAAGGTGGAGTTGTGAGAGCACCTAAAGGGGTGCTCCACAAACTCCAGGTTTTTTGTGGAGCTGCTCCACAGTAGAGTTTGTGGAGCAGTCCCAAACACCCCCTAAATAACTTTGAAGTCTCATTGAGGTCTGAATTTATTTTTGTATGTATTGTACAAGCAAAAGGTTCTGCGTCACTTGCCTAACTCTGTGTTTTATTGTTTCAGGTGGATACAATTCTAGACAAGGAAAATTTCACATTGGAAGAACTTCTTGATGAGGATGAAATTATTCAAGAGTGCAAAGCACTGAATACCCGACTCATAAATTTGTAATTTCCTTACAAAATTTTTGTTACTCGTTTGAGTGACATGGGTGCATCTAATGTTGCGCCTTTCCATTCATTTTCATATTCTGTATGGGAATAGCGTAGAAGAATCCTGTGCCATTTCTTGTGGCTTCACTTATGAGACATTCACTGCAATTGATGCAGAGGAAAGTGAATTGCTTGTTAGATAAAGATAATAACGAACAAGTATGCTATTGTTGCATTTGTTTCTGTACTTAATTGTTGCTGCATCTGCATAGTTTAAATCCCATCATAGGGAAGAAAAAGCAACTCGCTCATTTGCACATAAGATGTACTTTGATTACTTAGAAATTAGAATACATGTAGATTCTGTTTTGGCATTAATGCAGTAATGCTGGTGATAGTGGTTTTTCCCTCTAAAGAGATGGTTCACAAAGTACCTCTGTTTACATGTAAGGAGCACTATTTCTTGAATATTTTGTTATCGAGGGAAAACTTTCTTTTCCCTTCTTTTGCTCCTTTTCTAGAATATGCTTGGTTTTATTTGTATTGACCTGCAAAAAAGTGAGCCTAATGTTCTCTGATGAAACTAGACTAATTATTCAACTTATTCATACTGTCAAACCTAATGGGCACACATCAAGTTTTCGTGATGTAGGACCTTGATGAATGCATTACTAGTATAGTGAAAATCTATACAGGGCTTCATTTCTTGACCGTTGTGACATGTAGTGTTTCTTCAACTCATACTAGTATACTACCTTATATTCCCCCACCTATAATGCTTGAAATGTTGTATGTAGCTTGCGTAACAAGGCCCAGGTGGAACAATTGCTTCGTTATGTTGTGGAAGACGTTCCAGAGGATGCTGAAAAAAAGCGCTTTTTCAAGTATGAAATTGGTCATTAACATTTGTTTTTCATTTTATATAAAGAGCGGAATTTTCTTCCACCTTTTGAAACTTCTCTCCACTCCTTGTAGGTTCCCTTTCATTGCTTGTGAGATATTCACTTGTGAAATTGATGTCATTTTGAGGACCCTAGTAGAGGATGAAGAGGTTAGCATTCTTGTCATATATTCTCCTTTTGAAGTGTTTACCTCAGAACTTTTTTAGTAGTAGCTGACGACAATCATTGCTAATGTTATTTCCCGTTCCTTTATGTGTTGCAGTTAATGGAATTGCTTTTCTCATTTGTTAAACCTGATCATCCACATAGCACATTATTATCTGGTTACTTCAGTAAGGTACTTCATTGCTTTGCATTATTTATATCTGAACCATGGCATAAATTCATGTTCAAACTTCGAAGTCCCTGCAGAAGTTTCATTTGTTACATACATTTTGTGATCGTTAGACTTCATTCTGTAATTGCTGTTATTTTAATGCTGGGGCTGAAGTCAGTTGTATTAATTATTTGTTCTAGGTGGTAGTTTGTTTGATGCTGCGGAAGACTGCCTCTCTTATGAATTATGTTCAGGTATTCCTTGTCTTCCTTGTATAAACAGAGAATAATTTGTTAATTGCATGTAAGCTTATGATGTCTAGTGTTCCATTTGTTTGTCCTGTCTTTATTTGAACGTGTTGTTTGGTTAACCAAAACAGCTAATATTTCACAGTGTCTAGCTTTGGTTCGCACTATTATCTTTCAGACATCTGCATAAGCAAAATTTTGCCTTATACTCCCAAAGACTTTATCTACAAGCTTGTATTTTTGGAGCATTTCAATGGATTATAAATTTATAGCACACACTTTTGTTTTCTATAGGGGCATCCAGAGATAGTTGTTCAACTTGTCGACCTGATTGGCATCACATCGATAATGGAGGTAAGCTGTTATTAAGAATTATTATTTGCGGATTGATGTTTTGGTGAGTGCATTTGATTGATGCTGCTGCCCCTGGAATTCTTCAGGTGCTGATACGACTGATTGGTGCTGATGAGACCATATATTCAAACTATGCTGATACATTGCAGTGGTTAGAAAATACAGATGTCCTTGAAATGATTGCAGATAAGTTTAGCTCATCGGTAAGTTACTAAAGCTTGATTGCTAAGGAATATATATGTAGCAATGCGGAATGCATTTATTTGTTGATCTGGCATAGTAGGTCTGGGCATATATCTGCTTGTAATTTCTTTGAGATGATTGTATACAAACTTTGCTTGTCTTGAGATATTCTTACCTATATAACATAAGCCCCTAAATGCTAATATTCCATTCTTGTCTGAAAAACGTAAGTCTTTAATATAAATGTTTTCTAGCAGAAAAGTTTATTATTGTATGTTGCCAAGCAGGACTGTCCTGAAGTGCATGCCAATGCTGCCGAAATTCTTTGTGCAGTGACTCGATGTGCACCTCCATCTCTTGCTGCAAAGATATGCAGCCCAAGGTCTCCATCTTTTATCTTTGTTATATCATATGGTCACAATTTAATCCTTATTGGGCAATTTAAGAAAACATTTTCCAAGGAACCAAGTGTGTTGGATATTTTGGGTAGTGGACAGAAAAAGATGTCCATGCCGTTCTTCCAATCCTTTGATTTAGTATAAATGGTTGGGGACAAATCCCCACCCTGTACAAGTGGAATTTTCCTGTTGATTTTCCTTTTTGTCACCTTTAATCTTTCTTTGTTATGTTCTATGAAATTTCAGTTTTGTTGGGAGGTTATTCCGTCATGCTCTTGAAGAATCAAGACCCAAATCCGTGCTGGTTCATTCATTGTCAGTGTGCATATCTTTGCTGGATCCAAAAAGACTAGCATCAGCTTCCTATCAAGCATTTAGAAGCAACTTGAGTCATGGGGCATTGGTCACTGCCAGTCCTGAGACGGTTGATGGTATACTTGAGAGTCTAGGTGAGTGTTGGGTTTTTTTTTTTGCATTTTTTGGTTAGGAAAAATTTTGCTTCCTTCACCAATTCTAGACCTTATATAAATCATATGTGCCATAGTATGCTAGATCTTCTTTCCATTGTTATGTTCTCAATTTTTGGTGATTTATTGCTATAGCTGACATAATATTTTAGGCAATTTGCTGAAGTTGTTGGACACTTCTGCTGCTGAAAATGTGTTGCCTACGACATACGGATGTTTACGCCCACCTCTTGGAAAACATCGTCTGAAGGTTCTGGATAATGCACTGCCTTTTTACAATTGCCCATTTGGCCGTTTCAAATTTTCATGGACTAATTTTTATTGCTTGAGCTCTTCATTTCCTGTACGGATGGATTTATGTATTTAATAGAAATATTTAAGTTGCATAGGTTTATCTAGAGTCTACACTTAGTTACTATATTTTTGGTATGGGCTATCTGGATTTTATTGTGTGTGAGATACGAAGAGTAGACAACAGAGGGATGCACGCCTGACTCCTGATGTCATCAACTGTTTGCTGTCTTTCACCTCGTTCTGCAAGATAGAAAACATTTGTTTAACACTTTATTCATTTTTATTTTGGCAACGTTATTGTGTCTTGGTAATTTTCCTTGCTCATTTTGGTGCTAAGCTGGGTTTACTCCTTTTTTCAGATTGTGGAGTTCATCTCTGTTTTGCTGACAATTGGTAGTGAAACTGCCGAAAAAGAGCTAATCAGCCAATCAGCAATAAAGCGCTCCATTGATTTATTCTTTGAGTAAGTTGGATAATATGCTGTGTTGTGTTCTTTTGTTCCCCAGGTTGAAGGGCCCTTTCATATAATTATTGAAACCGCAGGTACCCATATAACAACTTTCTGCACCATCATGTTGAGAATATCATTGTTTCTTGCCTGGAGGGTAAAAGAATTGAACTTGTTGAGCATGTTCTTAATGAATGTGACATTGTTGGTAAAATTCTTGCTGCGGAAAAGCTTTCTTCTTTGTCAACAGAGTCTAACGGGGTAAGTTAATAATAAGTTGTGATAATTTCAACTTAATGCTACAGAGAATTCCCTTTCATCTTTTCTGTGTCTTTTATGTGCAGCCTACTGTACCATCAGAAGGGAAAACCCCTCCAAAAATTGGGAATGTTGGCCACATGACGAGAATAGCGAATAAGCTTATTCAGTTGGGAAACAGTAACAGCACAATCCAGACTCACTTACAGGTGATTTTTTCCTTTTGTGCATGGGCTCGACAATGTTTTGTTTGTTAGGCTCTGAAATATCTACAGGTTTTTACTCACACTGTGTTGGCTTTTTTTTTTGGGTAGGAAAATAGTGACTGGGTTGAATGGCAGGCAGATGTTCTGGTGAAGCGCAATGAGATGGAGAATGTTTATCATTGGGCTTGTGGGTAGGTTCCTTTTCTTTGTTTTGCATGTTATACCTTGCTTTCATTTTCTCTAAACATTGCTGCACCTATGTCTTGTTGCTGCAGCCGCCCAACATCACTACATGACCGTGGTAGGGATAGTGATGATGATGACTTCCGAGACAGGGATTATGATGTGGCAGCTCTTGCTAATAACTTGAGCCAGGCATTCCAATATGGGATATACAGCAATGATGACATTGAAGAGGTGTGTGGATGCGCTAGTGTTATTAGATTTGATGGTTTGCTACAGTCATTTTTTTTTAAATTTCCCAGTGCCTTTTTTTAAATTTTTTTGAGGGTCCTATTGGTTTCCTAGGTGGAAAACATAAATTCTCTTGCATCTTGCTGTTTTATCTACTTGTCAACCAGAATGACTGATTGGTTATATGACTATTTTACATTTCATGTTTCAGTTTTGTAATTTTTTTTTGTATATGTAGACATTATAGGGTGCTACACTACATATTAACGATACATGTTGGTTTCATGAATGCAGGCACAAGGTTCACTTGAACGGGATGATGAGGTATATTTAAGGACGTTATTTTAGCTCATCTATTGCTTTCTTCTTTTCACTTGGTTCTAATGTTGAACTTGATTAAATGTTTGCTGTAGTGTGCCTAAACATTGTTTAGTGCAGTCAACTGTATGTAGAAAGAAGACTATAACATTATGGATAGCTTTCTTTTTGTCTGGAAACATATAACATCATGGGTAGGTAGTCCATAGAATGCAATAAATGAGAATCGACAAGTATATTGTTTTCTTCTGGTAGTAGAAGGTTGAGCTGCTGCCATCTTGAGTGGATTGTTTTCCCCAGCTTCTGCCATCTTGAGTGGATTGTTTTCCCTTTTTTGTTCCTTTCAGGATGTCTATTTTGATGACGAATCAGCTGAGGTGGTAATATCTTCTCTGCGTTTGGGAGATGACCAGGATGGGTAATTTGCAATCTTAAATCACACTCCAGCACCTTTGATTTTTTCCCTGTATGCGGTAGCTGATTAATTATGTGTTTAAAAGCAGCTCCCTCTTTACAAATTCAAATTGGTTCACATTTGATGGAGAGAGAGGCATCAATGACCGTTTAGCTGCCTCTGTTCCTTCGCCATCACCCAATTCTGAGGAGACTTCCCCAGATACCGAGGAAACTGATGATGGTGAAGGCATTGGCACTGAGGATCAAATGGAAACTGTGTGTCTTGGAAATGGCCCTATTGAGGAGGCAGATGTAGCAGAATCTACTAAGCAAGCAAATTTTAGTACTGAGGATGAGCAACTGGAAAATGCAGAAGGGATTGAGCGGCATCCAGATGTTTCAAATGGTGATACTGAAGCTAGTACAGATGAAGCTGCCTCTGGAGCAGCAGAATCTTCAGCCCCATTAGCTGAGATGCAGACAGAGAGAACAGTAGATGAACCCACTGGCTCATCTGATTTGGACAAATCAGTCTCTGAAACTTCGCCAGATCCTGATGTTAATGGTAGTGATTCCACCAACTCAGCAGCATCTTCTGAACAAGCGCATAAAAAAGGCGTGGAGCTACGGATCAAGGAAGTTTCCACAATGGATGTTGAAACAAAAAGTGATGCAATCGAAGCAAATGAGTGAAGTGGCAGGATATCTCATGGACTGAAATGGCGCAGCTGACCAGAGCAAGTCCCACAGAAGACGAGCAATCATCTTGCTTCACGTGTTCATCAGCCACGGACAACTCTGAAGCAAACTGCTGTACAATAAGCAAGTGAACTATTTTGCCATCCATTGTGGCCTATCACTGTACAAATGAACAGCATTGTCTAACTGCACGCTCGACGTTTCATCAGAAACTGGTCAGTTCGCTTCGAAATTTACCCACCAGTTCATGGGAAAGATTGGTTGGTGCCAAATGTCATTTGGCGGTGTCTTGGTGATTATATGAAGCGACATTCTTTTGGATGGCAACTGGTTTTGGCTACGTAGTGTTTTGTTTCATTAGGTTAACTTTGGAACTGTAATATGGGATGTGGTATTATTTCTAGTTCAGCTATTTGTTGTAATTTTTTCAAACTCGACGTGCTTAAGTTCAAATGGAACGTGTTTTTGGTTAAAGATTCCTGCTCGTTGTGTTCAATTGTTCTAGACCCAGTTCGATCAAAGCCAATCTTAACATGGTTCGAGCCCTACCAAGATTGTAGCAGCAACATTTATGCAAGCCATAGAGGCAAGACAGTACAATGTTATTGAATGGTAAGCAGTGTTTGTCTAGGCGCTAGTCGTCAGACCATCGTCTAATCGCCTAGGTGGGTTAGATGGCCGTCTAGGCGGCAACAATCGGGCTAGACGGGCAAGATGTCTAGGCGGCATGTTGCCGCCTAGACGGGCAAGACTTCTTCCTCCCGCTTAGGTGGGCTAGACGTCCGCCTAGGGATCAGTGACGGTAAGTGAAACATTTAACGGGATGTTACTACTTTACTAATGCGTTATTGCTGTTAGGAAACCTGGGTATGGGCCAGCAGCCCGCGGCCCATGGTGGACACCTCATTTAGACTATAAATAGGGAGTCGTACCAGCAGAATTTGTATACATGAATGAAAAGCAATAAAGAAGGACCAGGAGTTCTCTCTATCTCTCTGTGTGTGTTCAATCTATTATTCTGTTCAATCTATTATTCTGTCTTCTGTGATTGATTCGATTTGTTCTAAACAGAGGAATCGATCGGACTGGACGCCATCGACGGTTCCTCAACACGTTATCAGCACGAGATCGCTTCGGTGAATCGAAGGTAATCATCGAAGCTCTAATAGATTGAATTATCTAGATCGTTGTAAATTCGCAATTTTTCGCGTTCTAGATTGAATTTCTACGGTGCAAATCCGCTCAAATCTACTGCGAGCAGACTTGAAGTCGCCGGCACAATGTCGATCGGTAGATTGAATCATGGGGTAGATGTTGATTACACTGTGGATTGAAAAAAAAGGAAAAACGCAGTGGCATGGCTGGCCCCGTACGACAGTCGTGCATGCATCTAACCGGCCTCGCACGCATCGGTCACCGGCCTCCACTCGCAAAGCCGTCGTCGGCTTGCCGCCGGTCGGCCGCCGATCGCTGGCCTGCAGCCGGCGCCGCCCCGCACGCTCGCGCGGCACGAAGCCAGCCACCGGACGCTCGAACGCCACCTGGGGAAGCCGCCCGCAGCCGCCGCTCAGGGACCGCGCCAGCCCGCAGCCCCCTCGCTGGTCCGGAATCGGCCCGAAGCCGCCTCGCCTTCCCGGCCTCCGAGCTCCACTGCATGAATTCGGTGTCGCCGCTTGAGGCTCGCGCTTGGAAGCCGTCGCCCGCGCCCGCACGCACGTGCCGCCTCGGTCTCCCCGCTTGCGCGCTTCGCCTCGGTCTTGATCCCGAGCCTGCATCGCTCACTGAATGTAAGAAAAGATCAGATTGAGAAGATTGGAATAAGGCAATAGCAACTGAATTGCTATCTCTGAACAAAAGAGAGGTGTTTGGGCCCGTATGCCGCACGCCTCCCCATGTGCACCCCGTAGGGCACAAGTGAGTATTTGTTCGAAAGAGGAATGAAAGAAACGAAGTAGTGAGATACAAAACAAGGCTAGTAGCACAAGGTTTCACTCAACGTCCTAGAGTTGATTATGAGGAAACCTACTCCCCAGTCATGAGTGGAATTACCTTTAGATATTTGATCTCAATGGTAGTGAACTTGAACTTAGAAATGAAATTAATGGATGTGGTGACTGCATACCTTTATGGTAACTTGGATTCAGAGATTTATATGAAATTCCTTGAAGGAATCTCTCTCCCGAACCAAGACAGAGCAAACAGAAATCTGTGCAGTGTGAAACTCAGAAAGTCACTGTATGGACTGAAGCAATATGGATGAATGTGGTATAATCGCTTAAGCGACTTTCTCTGCAAGAAAGGCTACACGAACAATGAAGACTATCCTTGTGTATTTATACGGCAATCTCAGAATGGATTCTGTATAATCTCTGTGTATGTAGATGATTTGAATATCATCGGGACAGTAGAAGATATAAAAGAAGCAAACTCCTACTTGGAGTCAAAATTTGAAATGAAAGATTGGGCAAGACCAAGTTCTGCATAGGCCTGCAGCTTGAGCACGTCCCTGAAGGAATCTTGGTACATCAGTCGGCCTACACCCAGAAGGTGTTAGAAAGCTTTGGCTTTGAGAAGGCATTCCCATCGAAAATACCGATGATCGGGAGGTCTTTACAGTAAGAAAAAATCCTTTCTGACCTAGAGAAGAGGGGGAAGAAGTCCTAGGTCCAGAATTCCCATACTTAAGTGTATGGGAGCACTCATGTACTTAGCAAACTGCACTAGACTGGACATTGCATTTGCCGTGAACCTCTTAGCAAGGTACAGTGCAGAACCTACAAAAAGGCATTGGCAGGGTATAAAGGATATCTTCCGATACCTCCAAGGAAGTAAGGACCTTGGATTGTTCTACAGAAAGAATCAAGATCTGAACTTGATTGGCTATGCAGATGCTGGATACCTGTCAGACCCGCATACCGTAAGGTCATAAACATGCTATGTATTCCTGTGTGGTGGAACTGCAATTTCTGAAAATCGTCTAAGCAAAGCCTTGTAGCTACTTTGACGAACCACTCAGAAATTATAGCACTATATGAAGCCGCACGAGAGTGCGCTTGGCTCGCCGAATGGTTCACCACATCCAGCAGTCATGTGGAATGAACATTGTGCAAACCTCCACAATTATCCATGAAGATAATGCAGCTTACGTTGCACAAGTGCAGACGGGCTATGTGAAGAGTCCTCTCACAAAGCATATCAACCCCAAGTTCCTCTATGCTCATGAATTGCAAAAGATGGACAAGATTAAAGTACTACACACTAAGTCATGTAGATTTGTTCATTAAGTCACTCCCTGCATCTAGCTTTAAAAGGTGTGTGTGTGAGGAATTGGAATATTAAGACATATTAAGACTTAGAGAAGTGTAGAATTCAGGGGGAGAATTCTCTCAAGCCCGTTAGTAAATCTTGATCATGAAGATCAAGTACCCAAAAGAATAAGTCCTAAAGACTGAATGAAATTGGGTGAATTGTACTCTTTTTCCCTTGACGAGTTTTCTTGAAATTTCTCGACCAAGGTTTTTAATGAGGCAATTCATGCATTGCAGCATAACATGTATCATGTACTCTTTCTCCAAATTTTTCACACTGGGTTTTTATAGAGTTTTAACGACGCATGAACGTGTCGGATGAGTGCCCAAGGGGGAGTGTTAGGAAACCTGGGCCTGGGCCAGTAGCCCGCGGCCTATGATGGACACCTCATTGTAGACTATAAATAGGGAGCCGTACCGGCAGAATTTGTACACATGAATGAAAAGCAATAAAGAAGGACCAGGAGTTTTCTCTATCTCTCTGTGTGTTCAATATATTATTCTGTCTTCTGTGATTGATTCGATTTGTTCTAAACAGAGGAATCGATCAGACTGGTCGCCAGTGACGGTTCCTCAACAATTGCCACTGGTAGTTTTACATAAGTACCGGAAGAGCAACATTCATTCTGCAAAAAGAAAAAGGAAAAGAACAACAACATTCAGGTGAAAAAGACCACGACACCAACCATTCTCTTCACCTGAGCCCACACTGTTTATGCCCCAGCTGGATGAAATAATTGTTGAGGTCCGCCTCACTGCACAGCCGGTGCAGCCTCTCCATGGGGTCAACCACTTCCCCCTTTGACCACCGTCCCCTTCGACCACTGTCCCCTTCGACCATGGCCTTTCGACGTTGACCACTGTCCCCTTCGACCACAGCTCTTTGACATCGACCACAGCTTCGACTTCGATGACCATGGCCCTTTGACGTCGACCACTTCCCCCTTCGACCACTGCCCCTTCGACCACGACATCGACTTCGACCACGGATCTTCGACTTGGGCCACGACCCCTCAACCACGGGCCCCTTCGACCACAGCCCCGGCGTCGACCACGGCCCCCTTTGACCATGGCCTCGACGTCAACCATAGCCCTTCGACTTCGACCACTGGTCCTTCAACCACTGTCCCCTTCGACCACGGCTTGGACTTCGACCACAACCCTTTGACTTCGACCACGGCCCTTCGACTTCGACTGCGGACTGACTTCATCCACGGCCCTTTGACTTCGACCACTGCCCCTTCGACCACTGTCCCCTTCGACCATGGTTTGGACTTCTACCATGACCCTTCGACTTAGACCATGGCTTGACTTCAACCACAGCCCTTCGACTTTGACCACGGACCGACTTCGTCCACGGCCCTTTGACTTCGACCACTGCCCCCTTCGACCACTGTCCCCTTTGACCACAGCTTGGACTTCGACCACGGCCCTTCGACTTCGACCACGGCTTAACTTGGACCACAACCCTTCGATTTTGACCATCGCCCGTTCGACCACAGCTTTGACTTCGACCACAACCCCTCGACTTCGGCCATGGCCCCTCGACCACGGCCCTATTCGACCATGGCATCGACTTCGACGACCATCTTGGGAGACTAAAATCGCCAGACAGCGCAACGGAATCTGAGCGAAGAGCAGGAGGAGGTAGAGAGGCTCACCGAGTGAGCGACCACTGGGCAGCGGCGGTGAGGGGAGAGCCATGTGGGCAGGCGTAGTAAGAGGAAGCTGTCGCCATTGCCGAGTGCCCTTCTCTCTGATCCACCGGCCACTGTCGCTGAGCGCCATTCTCTCCGATCCAGTGGTCGCTATCACCAAGCATTGTGCCACTGGTTGGAGGGGCGATGGGAGATGGAATTAGCGGCGGTGCCCTAGGGAAAGTTGGGGGACTGCGACCAGACGCTGCCGCGTGGGGAAGGAATTGGTGGCAACGCCGAGGAGGAGGAGGAGGAGGAGGTGTGACACGAGGGTTTGGGGGAGAAGGAGGCGGAGGTTGCAGGAGGTGGAGGTGGGGAGGCGGAGGTTGCAGGAGGTGGAGGTGGAGAGGCGGAGGTTGGCAAATGGGGAGAGGAGGTGGTGGGCAAATGCGTTGGGGACGCGACGACGAGAGGATGCGATGCTGCTGGGGGAAGTTGGGGGGACTGCGACCAGACGCTACCGCACGGGGAAGAAATTGGTGGCGGCACTGAGGAGGAGGTGCGGCACGAGGGTTCGGGGGAGAGAAGGAGGCAGCAGTTGCGGGAGGTAGAGTGGTGCGGGAGGCAGAGGTTGCATGGGAAGAGAAGAGGAGCGCGGCCCACGTGTCGGCCTAACCTTTTCTTCGAGGAGTGAAAGAACTATCTACATGCGGATCTGGACAATTGATCTTTGATCTGACAGCTGAGAAAAGAGGAGGGAGAACAGATCGACGACCACCAACTCACATGTTTATAATAGTAAAGATAATGGCTTATCAGCTAAGTTTTACAGCGAAGCGTGTGGCTCTTAGATACATTATATTACAAAAGAACACCACAGACGTGCCTGAGCGGAGGATAACCCTAATTCCAAACATCATCTACTTCGCAATATTCCATTACATCTTCCTCGTAGACTTCCTCATTCTCTTGCCACTCACTTTCTGTTAATATTTTTAGCAGGTATGAGTACAAACCACCATATTCAACAAGTCACATAGGAAAGTACTATTTAATTACATGTAGGATCTTTCAAGTGATTAGAGTATAGTGGTTTTAATAGTTTGCGGATACAATTTTAGTTGAAAACAATTTTAAACACAAAATCACAACCTTCTAAAAGAAATTAGGGATTTAACAACTTGATTAACAATCTTAACAAATTCCCAAATCTACTTATGCTTTGCTGTTGGATTCACCCATTAAACATAGCTTTATTTACTAGAAGCATGACGTATTCGAATACCATTAAATTGTGACTCTGCAGATCTGCCCAACTTTACCCACAAGATCTATTAACTCCCCCAACTGAGTTAAGAAAACAAAGCTTTTTGCTACACAATTTTTTTATATAGCCTCTACCCAGTTAGGACTGATTCTGAACAAACTCAGGTGGCCCACGGCCTCGCCTGATTTGAAGCGGTCCTACTATTGTGAAGTATGGTTATACCCCCTTCCATACCACAAAAACTCCCTCGTCTCCCTCCACCCTTTGTAGATATTCAATCGAACTTGTACAACTACTAAATCAGGTTTGACGAATCAACATTTGTGGTTGAGTGGTCACTATATTTTTTTTACTTGGCATAGGATTCTAGTCCTTATGTTTTCACCGAGGTAACTTTCATCCATAAACCCTTATTTCAGTGCCCATCAGTACTATTTTAGTGCCCATCCGCACTGTTTTGGTGCCCAATCGCACTGTCACCTTTTCAGTCCAAGCCTCCACCCTAGGATAAAGTCATGGGACCCAACCATCTCGTGGCTTCCTGTAATACTTCCTTTTCGTAGAACCACTTTTGAAATTCTACCGACAAAATGCCAAGTCTCTTAGTAGTATAAAACAGTTGTGTTCCTGGTCTGCCATGATTATTTAAATAGTATTTATAATAATACTAAGTCTTGTCGAGGTGAATATGGCCATTAATTTGAATTGGGCTTTATCAGGTGGTAGGACATAACTAATATCATGTCATTCTAAACATAGTTCTGCATAATTCTTTTGTTGGTTTTGGGCTATCTACATTTTATCTCGAATAATTCTAACATGTGCTTCTGCATCCTGAACAATTTGTGGACCAATGTATTGTTGTTCTCCGGTTTCTGTCCAATTCAATAGTGTTCTACATTCTCTTCCATGAAAAGCCTCAAATGGTGCCATGTAGTACCCATATATTACAATCCGGATTCCTCTGTGATTCCACCGCACTATTCCCTGGATCAGTAGATAGTGCTCACAGATTACAGTTCTGATTATCAAAGTACATATCATGCGGAAGCGTAAATATAATATTAAACTTACACATGGGCCGATTAGGCCGAAATCCATAAACTGCAGCGGCGGAAGAACGAAGCACACAGGTGGGACCTTCAGGACATGCCCACAGGCAGCCAACTGGAGGTTCGCGACCTAGCCCTTGACATCTTCATCTTCTTCGCCAGCACGTCCAGTCATGTTGCTGAGGCAAGGTGATCTGATTCCCGATCCTGAATTTTGTCGCAAAAGCGAGAGTGAGCACTCCAACCCCATGCTCCGCGAGCCAATACACAGAATGCAAATAAATAGTATGCATGGCTTATCAAAGGAGAGGCTCGGGTTATTTTATTTGCCAAAATCGTTTTTAGTAGCATTATTGTTATCACATCATAGTGTTATTATTTCCACCTAAACTCCACACGACGATTGCCATAATTGACTTAATCCACCAAAGACACACTTCCCTTACTGATTGCTGTCTAAGACTCCAAACATCGAATATCATCAATTGTTCAATCCACCAATCAAATGCTGCCTAATCCTCAAACAGCGAGTATCATAATCTATATAATCCATCGAGCAAGTACTGCCTAAAACTCCAAGCAGCTAGTGACATTATTTATCTAATATTACTTATTTAATCCACCAATATCTTTTGTATTCTAATCCCTACAGTCCAAATCTTTTTGTTACTGATCCTCAACCATAATTTGCTCTTCCACTTATCACCTTATAACCCATCTCTAACTACTTCACTATTGTACCTCCACCAAGAATATCATTGATCAAGTCTACGAATCGCTAGTATACATCCACCAAAATGTCATTGATCAGATCTAGAATTCTCTAATAAATATCCACCAAGAATATCCTTGATCAGGTCTATGATTCACTAATATATATCCACCAAGATTATCATTGATCAAGATTAATCTCCCATAGTTATTTTCATACCTCCAAATTCCCAAGGTTCAAATTATCCATCTAATATTTGATCAAATCATTTTAATCCCATCATTGTCAACATCTTCCAAGAATTTATACTAAGTATTAGTGTTGTAATCCAACAATTACCTTTATACTCCCTAATTCTCCAAAGATCATTTAAATCATCTATCTAGCCTATATATTCATTTAGACTCCACCAATTTATTTTTCCCAGAATTCACACTATCATTATCCCTATTATGATCAACATAAATCCACCAACTTCTTTATGCAATTACCATAAACAACCATCTTCTTTTCTTACGACTCTATTTATTCTTCCCATATTTTATTTTGTAAGAATAGAAATGCCACTATTTGAAATACAATATAAAATTTCCTGAGACCTAGCAGCTTTGGAACAAAACATAGTGTTCAAGGAATATTAACATGATTTTCCATACATATGGCATCACACCATATGCCTAATATCACCATAATTTCTCCATACATACGGCATCACACCGTATAACATCTTTCAGCGTTATAGCCGCTTAACTTACCACTGGGACGACACCCAGGACAACTCAAATCAGGGCTTTCCACTGCCCTCCACTTTTCCATTCCCATTTTCCAAACATTTTTAAATAGAACTATATCTAGTTAAGTTCCCATGTCCGCCCCTAACCGTGGGCACAGCTATTCGAATAGTTTTGACTCTGCAGAGTTTGTACGCTTTCACCACAAGAGATGATCAACTCGTTGCCCCACATGATTCCATAGACATGTGGTTGAGTAGACCCTCACAGTGACTTTTCAAAGTATCTAGTCCCTTTTCTCATTCACCTTATGGGAAACTGCCCACTTGCGGTGGGTCCCACCTATGCGCGGGATGTTTCCCACAGCCACTACGCAGCTCGGGCTTCTACTTCCCGCAACGTACGACAGCTGGGAAACTTCACCCTACACCGGTGTCCCTTCAGACCCCCTTGCCATAGCGTAGCCCCTTCAATCCCCTACCAGTGAGTTGAGTCCGGGGATTTCGATAAACTTACTTAGCCAAGTTGTATTTTACAGACTTGTGGTTGTACTGTTTTACACAGGAGGTCATGACAAGATTCAGTCCTTATTGGTATCTGGGCGGTTTACCACTAACCCACTTTGTGCATCCACTGCACCACACATACACACCCTCGAACCATCCGCCCAGATAATTAAGCAAGTTGGGGATTTTGAAAACATAAAATAATCATAGCCAACATATACCAGTCATTACCACCATGACTGCCCAACCAAATTTACTCATGATTAAAAATGACAATGATGTTTGGGGCATTTCAGCGCCCCCGAGTATTCATGCAGTACTAAGCATGGCGTATAATTAGGGACTTATTTTCAAAAGTTACCATTATAATTTTTGCTAGGGCGACAAGGTTCGCATATTCAAGTATTCCAATGGAGGTGCAATATTATTCAAGACAATCAATGTGCATATAACTAGAATCCTAAATTAGACATGTATTTGCATATAAAATAACAGCATGCAATTTGATAATTTAAAACAAAGTAATTTGCAGAAAATGTAGGTTCAACATGATCAAAGTATTGACTCGCCTGGCGCGGTTTACCGCGGTCTTGAGCTCACGCAATGCTATCTCTTGATCTTTTGGTCTCCATCTTCACTTCAAGCTTGATCTCGCTTGATCCATTGAATCTTCGCGACTTCCAATTTCTAATTACGCGGCAAACGACTGAATCCAAATAAAATCATATAACTCAAAAGATCCAAATAAATCCAAATAAACTCAATTTAGTTTTATTATGAGTTAATGGGTGATTTAGGGTTATTTGAGGTAAGGTTGATGGTAGTATATGATGAATTGATCTTTTTCTTATTTTGGTATTTATTAAGGAAGTTCCATGAGCTAGGTTAAACCTATGAATTGGTGTATTTTGTCGAGTGCTAATGTTTTAGGGCATATAATATATGTATATATATAAGTAATGTTCGCAAATTTAGCTTACCGAGTTAATCGTATGGTTATGTTTATAGCATTTTGTGATATGACATTTTATGTACCTCCATTTATTACTAGGCTAAGTTTACCTTGATTCAGGGTCTATTTATACGGGTCCCAGCTTGCTATATACATATAATTATGCTCAATATTATTGTATATTAAAATTAGTGTTAAGATTTGGTTAATGACACTGTTTTTATCCGGCTTATACTTTAGCTACTGTTAGGCTTAGCTTCATTTCAAATCTTAGTTTACACCTATCCGTCTGAGCAAGGCTTGGTACGTATCATTTTATGTGACCTTAATTACCCATGCTAATGGTTACTTGTTCACTTAGAATATTTAAGTCTATGAGATTATTTTGAATCTTGATGACCTAGGGCTATTATATTAAAATATGTCACTAAGGTTTGTTGAATAGTGGCATGATGAATATTGGGCATATATGTTGACATGTTTACATGTTACTTAAGGCCATCTTTATTCAATATAGACATTTATTAAGCTCATTTATGTCCTGACAAATTTTGTACCTTTTATGGATTTATTATTGATTTTTCCTGATTTTATTTTTATCCTCCTCTCACTGCTGCTATCGGCAAAAATGGGTGGAAATCATAGTTGCACAGTGCGCCCAAACGGATTCGAACGCGGGCGAGTATGGTGAGGGCGCACGGAGTAAACCAGTCGAGCCTCGGGTGTTACCTTCACGGTAGAGGAAATCTTTGCTGATGCATCGAGTGTCGGGGTGTGGAGCAGAGGAGGCCGAGGGCGGCGTGCGAGCGGCGGTGCCGGCGGCGAGGGTCGGCCGAAGGGATGCGGGGAAGGGACAAAATGGAACGCCTGAGCTGCAGTGGTGCCGATGGAAGCGCCTGCAGGGACCGGGGAGCACGGTGGCGGGCCGGCGACGTGCGGCGGCAGCGATTTGGAAGGAAGCTCCGGTGCCGGCGTGATTCTGTCCACGGGGATCTCGGGAGAGGCCGGGAGTAGGACCGCGGGGTCCCGGAGATGGTGTGGGAGGACAAAATCGAGTTTTGGTGGCGGGGTTGAGCGGGGAGGCCGATGGCCGGAGTTGGAGATGATGGGTGGCGCCGGCGAGCTACGGGCAATGGGAGTCCAATTGCTCACTATGGGAGGGGGTAGAGGGCTTGGGAAATGGTTTGGCGGGGGCGACAGCTCTTATAGGCGCGTGGGCGCGGCTACCACCGAGAGGCCGCCCGTTCGGTCACTTCGGTGAGCGGCGGAGCAGACGGTTGCAGGCGGCGGGGCTGGGCGAAAGATTCAGCATCATGGCATGCTCTGGCGCCGCGCGTGCTGAGGGCAGAAGCTTGAGCCGCGCGCATGAGGAGACGGGTCGGGCAGCGCGGGGAGAAAAAGAGGGAGCGGCGGCAGAGCTGGTGGCGCAGTCCATCGGTCGAAGTGGGGAAAAAGAGAGCTGTCAGGGGCGGCAGTGGCCAGGTTGGCGCGGTTGGAAGAGGCAGAGACCGCTGGTCCGAAGGCGCTGGTGCGGGGCGGGCCAGGCTGCGGCGGTGGGGCGAGCGGTGCGAGCTGCGGCCTGGGAAGAGTGAGCGAAGGGGGTCGGGGAGGAAGAAAGGTGAACAGGGCGGGGAGTTGGGCCGGCTCGGGCAGGGGAAGGAACGGGGAGAGGGGGTTGGGCTGGCGCCAGCAGCGGTGTCAGGGGAGATAGGGAGGAAAGAGAGAGGGAGTGAGAGAAAAAGGAGGGGCCCACATGTAATAGAGAGGAAGAAGGAAATGAAGGAAAAGAAAGGAGGTTAGAGCAAAATTTTATAATCTTGGATTTTCAATTTAAACTCTAGTTCTCATTAGGATCTGTTAATTTTAATTTGTGCATGATTTTTGATATTTGAATTCTAGCTCTAGCGTTAAGACTATTTTTTGAATTTAATTGTACAGTTTATGTATGTATATATTTGAGTTGTACTTTTAGTTCAACTATTTCCCTTTAACGAATTTATAAACCAGGTTTTGATTTCGTAGATAGAATTTTGGAGTTACTTTCTTAGGGTTAAATACTACGTAAATTATTTGTATTCATTTATCTAATTATTTATTTTTATGATTGCTATTTTGTGCTCGAGAATTATTTTCAAATATTATTTGCTCAACACTAAACTCAGGAAAACCCAAATAAGATGTTGAACCAAAATTCAAATGCCAGTAAGATGCAAATAAAAGTTTTAAATTACTCAAAATTTCAGACATCCAAAATTCGGGATGTGACATGCCATCTTAATGCTCTCTTGATAGCTATTATTATAAGAAACTTCTGCAAATGGTAAACACATATCCCAGGCTGCTCCATAAACTAGTGCACATGCTCTCTACATGTCTTTTAATATCTGATTTACTCGCTCAATTTGTCCTACAGTTTGTGGATGATAGGCAGTACTAAATGCTAAATCTGTCCCCATTGCCTAATGTAACTTCTTCCAAAATGTAGATGTGAATTGTGCTCCTCTATCTGAGACTATTCTCTTTGAATTTATTTAATCGATATAAAATGTGCCACTTTCGTCAATCGATCTATAATCACCCAAATAGCATCGTAACCATCACGAGTCATGGGGAATCCTGTGATAAAATTCATGCCAATATCTTTCCATTTTCATTCAGGAACTAGTAGAGGGTTTAACAATCTTGATGGCTTTTGGTGATCTATTTTGATCTTCTGACTTACGTCACATTGTGCGATATACTCTGCTATTTTTTTTCATTTTACTCCATCAATATTTTTTATTTAAATCTTGATGCATTTTTGTTCCTCTTAGGTGTATAGTGAATTGTGACGAATGAGCTTCTTGTAAGATCAAATCCTTCAACTCCTTATTGGGCATACAATAGCGACCTCAGAATTTCAAGATTTCTTGTTCATCTTTAATGAATTCAGTTGGATTCTCTTCTTGACTTATCTTTTTTAGTTACTATATTTCCTCATCATTTTTTTGAGCTGTCTTAATTTGATCTGTCAGAGTCTGCGGTATTTCCAATGCTGCTATACAACCTTATTCAATGATATGTAAATTTAATCGTTGAATTTCTTCTTGTAATTGAGACGAACATTCCACAATAGAAGCTATACCTTGATACGTCTTCCGGTTCAATGCATCTACTACAACATTTGCTTTTCTAGGATGATACTGAAGATCTAAATCATAGTCCTTAATCAACTCTAACCATCTTCGCTATTGTAGATTTAGATCTGGTTTAGTAAATATGTATCATGAGTTGATACATATCAAGACAATGACCTAAGGCAAATGTATGACTAGCTAGGGCTAATGATGTGTTACAAGTCTTTTACCAGTCTTGGTGTTTGGTTGGAAGACCGGATTGCTAGTATAGGTTGCCGTACTATTAAGAGAAGTCATGTCTAGTAATTTGAGTCTCATCATGTGTTGATAGCTCAACCTCACATCTTATAGCTCATCTTGGCATGAGGCTTGTATTTGCAAATGTGTTTTACAAATAGTTGAAGCTCATGTGTTGAATCTTTGTAACATGGGACTATGTATTACAAATGTGCTTTACAAGTGCTTGAAGTCCATGTTTTCATTCTTTGTGATATGAGGCTTGTATTTGCAAATATTTTTTGCAAATGGTTGAAACTCATATTTAATCCTTGTGTCATGATTCTAAAAGTGTATAAATGTGTTTTGCAATTTGCTGAAAATCATGTTTGGTACTTGTATGCATGATTCTAAAGTTTGCAAATGTGTTTTGCAATATCTAGTGAAGTATCTACATTCCTCAGGACAAACGAAACTACCACAGTATAACCTGTGGTACTACCGCAAACCGAAACTATCGACGTCGTAATCACGGAACTACCGTGTGCGTTGGTGGTCCAAGACCTGTGTGGTCGAAGATCAAGTGGTCAAGAACTAGAGCGGTCAAGCCCAGGTGGTCGAAGACCAGAGCGGTCGAGCCCAAGTGGTCGAACTGACTTGGTCGAACCAAATGGTCGAAATCGACATGGTCGTAGGCCTTCATGGTCGTAAACCAGCGTGGTTGAAATCGATATGGCCGTAGGCCTTCGTGGTCATAAATCAGCGTGGTCAAAATCGATGTGGTCTTAGGCCTTCGTGGTCATAAACCAGCGTGGGTAGAATCAACGTGGTCGAGACCTGTGTGGTTGTAAATCGATGTGATCAAAACAACGTTATTGAAATAACGAAGTCCAAGATCGATGAGGAGGTTGGAGATATGTGCGATCAAAGATTGACGTGGTCAAAGATCGACATGGTCGATGTGGTCGAGACTTGAGTGGTTGAAACCAACGTGGTTGTAGACCAGTGTAGTCGGAGACTTGTGTGGTCGATCTGAACAACGTGGTCAGAGACCAATGTAGTCGTGGACCAGGGTAGTCGGCGATCAGAGTTTTCGACTGGCTCTGTGTGAGCGGTCCGATCAGCTCTGTGTGAGTAGTCTGATCGGCGAGCGGAAGTACCGGCTCTGTGTGCGCTATACTACCAGTGAGCGGAAGTACCGGCTCTGTGTAAACGGTACTATCGGTGAGTGAAAGTTCTAACTTGTGTAGCGGCACGTTTTTCTAGAGAGACATCTGTGTGGAGTCTTCTCGTCCCCGGTGAGATCAGTAGTTTCGTACGTGTGGCGCGATACTTCTGATCATCGGAAGTACCAAAAAGTGAACGGCGGAGCTTCCGATTCTGACTGCAATGGCTAGTTTTCTGACCATAGCTGAGGGGAGCGAAAGTACTAGCCGTGTGCCTGCGGTACTTCCGATAATCCTGTTTTTCAAGGATTTGGCTCCAACAGCTAATTTTCTTGTGTGGGGTATAAATACTCCCTTGCGGTCAGTTGGAGAAATTGTTGCTTGACTCATTTCTATTCCCTTGAGCTAGTGTGAGACTCTCCACTCAATTGTGCATATGTTGCACTTTGTGAGCAAGGAGAAGGGATTTAGATTGCATGTGTTGCATCTAGAGGTGGATTTAGTGTCTATTTGAGCTTGTGCATTCGTTGCACATGGTGAGAGTCAAGCGAGAGGCTTGATTTGTTACTCTTAAAGTTTGCCGACTCTTAGACGGCGTTGGAGATGTCGTGCGTGGTGATCTTCTCAAAGAAGGTCGCGAGAAGATCCGACGATGTGTGAAGGTTGGAGCTCACCTACCCGGAGTGGGAAAGAGCTACCACTAGTGGATTTGAGGTGGAAGGCTTAATTCGTGGAGCCGGTCCAATTAGTTTGGGCTTACCTTAATGTGGACTAGGGTGCTTACTTCGTGGAGCCGGTCCAATTAGTTTGTGCTTACCTCAATGTGGACTAGGGGACACTGGCAAGTCTCCGATCACCACGGTAAAAAAGACCGTATCTATTGTGGTTTGTTTTGTTGTGCTTAATTTATTTTCAAGCAATTTACTTTCATAGAATTAAATAAATTCTTGTCATCTAAAATTGCATACCTTGACATAGCCTAAAATTGTTGATGCACTTAGGTGAACTTAAGAGATATAGGAGTTGTCTATGCTAAACCAAATTGATTTAAACTTCCGTATTGTTTACTTGATTTAGGCAAATAGAAAAGGTCTTGAATTATGAAAAATAATTAGAGAATCTTTTGGACCGCTTATTCACCCCCGTCTAGTCAGCCTCCTCGATCTTACAACTATAGCTATGACTTCCCTGTGGTCATTCTGCCATCCTCAAACAATTGCCAATCGGACCTACCGATCGGACCGTTCAACACAAGACCATTCAGACTTTCTATTAAAAGGCGATCAGACCGCTCAACACAAGGCCAATCGGATTGCCTAACCACAAAGTTGTAAACTTCGAATACTCTAGAACACATAGTCCAAACTAACTCGTAAACCACGAAGTCGTCAGACAAAAATGCTATCTTTTGCAAAATCGAATAATCACTCCGAAAATATTGCAATGGTTCATCACAATATTAAAACAAACCTTCTCACACGATCCTTCAGAAAGATTTAGTTTATAGGCTGGTTAGAGAAGGCATGAAAAAGTAGCGACCCATAGGCGTTTTTATCTACTGTCGGTTGAACTGGCGGAGCTAGATGCATGCAAAAATAGAAAATCAAAATAAGTAAATTTTAATACAACCTTTCAAACAATTCAATTAAATGATTAAATTTTAATTTAGTGGGACACTTCCAATTAAATGTTGATTTTTTAAAAATATATTCAAAATTTTTTATGAATGATCAATTTAAATTTGAATAACCCGACTTCGAAAAATTGGGATGTTACATGAAATCACCGAACATTGTTCATAACCGAGGACACGGCCATTCGAATAGTTTTACACTCTGCAGAGGTTATGCAATTTTACCCATAAGAGATAATCAACTTATCATGTCACCCAATACATGCTTGCTTCAACATGCGACTAAGTGATTGTCACAAATGCTTTACAATGCTCAGTCTTAACTCTATCTTGCCCGCTAAGGTTTCACTGCCGAGTAAGCTAACCACTTAGTCAAAAAAATCCCCCTCTTGAGCTATGTGGAAGGTTACCCAAATATGAACTAACCACCCATATCCATCTCAAAGGCGAAATCAAAGTTGAAATATCATAAATTAATCAGCCAGGTTCATCCCATACTAGACATATAGTTGTACAATAAGACTAATATCAAGGGCGTACAAAGTTAGCTCCTTAGTCATTACTTAGACGGGACATCTACATCCCAACTTACGGAATACAATTCCCCTTCATTGCACGATCACTCGACCAAGGAAAACTATTTTGTTTAACTAACACTAATGACACTACCCATATCATGGTTAACAAATTTTATAACTGTTGCTGACCACCACGATTCAATATCTCACTAAATCAAAATTAATTAATTGACCAATATAATGACGAGCCCAATGTAACAATAAGTATGGCTAAGCATACTAGACATAGAACCCAAGTAGATACTAATATTGCATCACTAGATAATTATCCATCCTATGTTGATAATGGAATCATATCATTCAAATTATCAAATGAGGGATTTGATAAAAATTGTTGATAAATACCAATACAAAGGTTTATAATAAATTAGCAATGCATCATAATTTAAAACAAAATAATAATACTTAGATTCGAAACAATATGTTCAATATGATCAAAGGTCATGACTTGTTTTAGCCTTGCTTAGTTACCACTTATTGATCTTCAAATTCTGTTTTTGCTCATTTGAAGACGTTATCTAATGAAAAAGAGAAAGTAAGAGAAACACAAATAAACTAAAAATAAAATCAAAATAAAATCTAAAAACCAGGATCAAAAAATATAACTCAATTTTATATAAATTTAGGTAGAAGAGTCGGGTCAATTAGAGCTCGTATGAAGGAGAATGGACTATTGGAAGGTTTGTCAAGAAGATAAATTCCTGAAAATTAAGAGAGAAAGAAGAATATTCTTTAGGGAATAAGAATATTCCTTTCAGAATTTATTTTAATAAATTCTTTTGAATTTATTTTTAAAAAAGGCTAGTGGCTGACAGGTGGGTCCTACGGAATTTTATATTTTCCAAAATAAAAATAATTTTGGAAAATAGTTATTTGACTGATAGGTGGGGTCATGGTCTATAGACCAAGTCCACGGGGTTGATTTTGGATCTATGGTGGACTTGGTGCATAGAACAGTGCATCCGGTGCTGAGGTGGTGGACTCGGCTGACGTGGTACTGAGGTGGTAGACACGTAGGATGAAATCAATGACATGGCACCTTCACGGCAATGTTGTGGCCGAGGACATGGCACGCTGACATGGCAATGTACTGCAATGGGATGAGCTGGCAGCGGGGCTTGCGTGGCACACACGTGGCGAACATATAGCATTGGGTGCTGATGTGGTAGGACACATGGATGGCTGACTGGGACAGATCAACGACCATAGTTGCTCAACACCCGCGACGGCGAACAACAGCGAGCTGGACATCGGGGAGGTCACTGGCACGATCACAAAACTATAGGGATATGATCAAGCGGCTCGGATTGGGAAAAGATGACCATCAAGGTCACCGACGGTGAGCTATGTGACGCCATAGGCTCGGGCGGACGGCTCGACAGCAAACGGCATCGATCTAGGCTCCAGGTAGGTGCGCATCGGGTTACTGGGCTCCGAGCAAAGCAAATGAGCCGGTCACAAGGACCAAAGGTCATCGGTGGTGGACACACTGTGGTGGTGACGGTGGCACGACATGACGGAGGCTCAATGGAGCGATGCAGATGCGGTGGTCCCCAGGTGAAATAAAGGTGCGCACGGCACGGGCGAGAACACGCAATGACGACGCTAGGGAAGTGGACGATGAAGTTTAGAACTCAGTCACTCACCATCGACGGCGCAATCAACGATTGAACGCTGAAGGCGGAAGATTAGGGAAAGCTCAAGATCTCGGCGATATTAGCTCCTTGCTTTTATTAAATCCTCTCGCACCTCGGTGGCGATGAGGCGCTCCTGGTGACGGAGTTAGCTCTAGTGGGGAAGCTTTGTAGTGACGACGCTCTAAGCTTGTTCCTTGGCTCTAATGGCGGCAACTTCGGTTTTCCGTAGTTTCGACGATTGTGGCCAAGGCAAAGAGAGAAAAGGTTTAGGGTGGCTAGAACAGAGGTCCGGGCCGGGGTCTCATTTTATAGCAGGCCGAGGGCAGTCCGTGGAGGAAATGGTGGCGGCAATGAACGGGGACTTAAAGAGTCTTGCTCCGATTGGAGGAGCAAGAAGAGAGGCACGGCGGGGCTAGAAAGTGGGACTGGCAGACAGCGTCAGCGCGGAGAAGGCGAGATGCACACGGAGACGATGCATGGCGATAAGGTGAGCTGGGCCAAGTGCCCGCACTGCACGCAGGAAGTGGACTGGGCCGGAGAGAGTGCAGTGCACCTCATCGCCACGCATCGTCTCCGGCCCCCTCGCCACCTGTCCTCTCACAGCCGTTTCTGCCAATACACTCGGCATACAGATAGTTTTGTAAATATAGTGCAAAATAGTGCTAAATTTGGCTTTGTCTCGACCATGGGGGCAGGTCATGTATCAGCGTATAACGTAGTTTGATCTACCTAGTGGGTCAAGTGTGGGTGACAAAGCCGGATTTCACACGGTTGCGCATGGTATTTACAAAACTAGCTGTATGCACATCGTATTTGCAAAAATGACACTTCTGCCGTCCAGTGGGCAGAGCAGCGAGCACCTGCCGTCTGCTCACGGGGCGACAGGTGCCACGCGTCACCTCCCCCGCGTTGCTGCCCGCTCACCGGATGGCAAAAATGCTATTTCTGCAAAGACATTGCGCATACGGCTAGTTTCGTAAATAGCGTCGCAAACAACGCCAAATCCGTTAAAAACTCCAGGTGTGGAATTCTTCATATTATATGGGCTGTTATGTGGGCCTACATGTGCCTGTGTGTGGGTGTGGGTTAAGGCAGACAAAGATGTTGTTCTTTTTGGGCTCTTGTCTTTTTTCTTTTGACTTCTTTAAAAATTAAAATAAATAGAGGGCTTTTTAAAAATAAATTCTTTAATCATGCTTATTGTTCACGTCAGTGCCTCAGCTATCCGTTGTCGCCTCAAAAGGTGTAGCAAAAACTATCAGCCATAGCCCCAAAGAACATGGTCAAATATGTCTTACCTTGTACTCCCTCTGTTAAAAAATAAGCTATTTTGAATATTGACGTGGTCATCAAAATATAGCTTTAACCACTAATTATTATTGTAATATATTTTAAAAACAAGTAATATTATAATATTATAAAAAACTTTTTAAGACGAATATATAAATATATTTTTTATGTATTTAATCTAAATATATTTACTGGAGGGAGTACAGGAAAGAACAGAAATGGACTGGCCTTTAAGCCTTCTCTCCCCCGTGTCTCTGTTCTGCCCAAGTCCCTCTGATTTCTCTACCATTACTAGTCTAATTCATCTATTTCCCAGTCCAATTTCTACCAAATCCCTATGACTAGCTCTGGAACGTACCAGGTAAGAAGTAGCATTTAAAAATAGCAGTTTAGAACTTTGTGACCGATATAGCACTTGTCAGAGCACTATTATAGCCGCTATTTACAGCTCGCTATCGGCGCAATGTTCCAGTGCTACTGAAATTTATAATTTATACAAGTCATTAGCCAACTTGTAAATAGTTGAGAAGGCCTAACTAAATTAGTTGTCTTTGCCTATGAGATACAGTCACTTTGGATGTCACCACCATTCCCCTCCTGATGGCGACTGGTGCTCATCCTCCATAGTTCTACCACGATTGTCACGATACAGTTGCAAGTTTATCATAATAGTAAGTCATGGTATATACATGACTAACTTAAAATTGTGAGTGTTTTTTATATATACCAATATTAAAATATAGTGTCCGCAGACCGCAATGTCGTCCACTATCCACTACACCGATACTAATCCGCTGTGATCCGCTGTCCGCTATTTACCATGTGTTTGGTTGCAAGGACTAGGTGGGACGGGATGGGATGGACCCGTTTTTGTAGGTGTTTGGATGGGAGACAAGCAGAGTCAAGGACATCCCACTAGGAATATTCCTTGTAGATCCGGGACCAGGCAATCCTCTTTTTTTCATGGGACGGAGTCATCCCACCTCTTTGTTTTTTTAAATACTGTTTTGTTTAATTTTTTTTTAAAAACTCAAAGGCTTATGTATAGAAACATATCAACAATAGCCTTCAATTTTTTTTTTAAAAAAAAACTCAAATGCCACACATGTCCCACCTTCATCTTTCCATCCAAACAAAGGATGAGACCATTCCATCCCACTTTATCCTTTCAACCAAACAAAAAACAGGGATGACTCTATCCCCCAACCAAACAAAAAATAGGATCATCCCATCCCAAAATCAGAGACAGGACCATCCCATCCCATCTTATCCCTAAACCAAACACAACCTTAATTCCTTGGTAACAGGATGTCGTGCCATGTGTACACCGCGTGGGGCCACGACGCCAGAGGTGACACGCTCTGACGGAAAAAAAAAGCAATATTCCTACATTTTTTTAGCACAATCCTTTTCTATTCGGCCTGGTCTTGACATGTAAGGCCAACAATTGGCCTGGCCCAACTTGTATACGGAGTTAGGTTAGATTGGCCCAGGTCACAAACGAAATGATATACTGATTTCAAAAAAAAAGGGAGTGATTTACTCGTCGGACATCTAAAAAAACGATTTAGTTGTACAACGTCTCTACAAATTACACTTGTGCAGCGTGTTCCAATTTATATTTACTAAGTCTCAACGAAAATATTTTATCAGTTACAATAAACTATAAGAACAAAAGAAACATATGAAAAGAACTAATCAATAAACGATCGACATGGAATGAATCCTACGAGGGCAGCAACAAACCCTACCTGCGATCTGAGTTTAGTTTACCATCTGCGTGCAATAACTATGCATCGCAATTCACACATCACATCTGTACCAGTTGTCACATATGCACCGTGATGCTAGCTAGCCATCGCATTGATCAGCAGGGAGGAGTCAAGGTCAAGAGCTCTCCGTCCCTTCCGCCGAGCTGTTCGCCGACGTAGCTCTCGACAGCGGCCACCACGGCCGCCCGGAACTTGGGGTCCGCGACCGCCTTCGCCATGATGTCGGCCACCGGGTTCTGGCTCGACGACGTCGTCGTCGTCATCTGCTGCTGCACGCCGGGAATACTGCTCCATGGGTACCGCGGTGGTACGGACACGGACGGCCACGGCGCCACGGAGTTGGCACCACGGCCATCCGTAGCACCAGCACTCGCCGCGCCCCGAGGCGGCGCGGATGATGAGCCGGCAGACGCGAGCATGGCCAACGCCATCGCGGCGGCGTAGGGCGTGAGGGGGTGGTTGTGGACGCCCTCGTAGGTGGTGACCAGGATGGACATGTCCTGTGCACACCTTTGCACCTGCATGCATAGACGCATAGCGAACATATATCATTACATCGACCACTTAACCGCACAACTGCACTATGGGTAAACTATCTGACAAGAATTTCAGAGAAAATTATGTCGATCGGGAGGTCCTGGATCTTTAAACTTAAAAATTAAGGCAGCATTTGGGACGCGGGAATTTCAAAGGATTCCTGAACCGCTTTCTTCAAGCTCCTCTTCTGCGTTCCAAACAGGCTCTACTACAGCAAGAATACGTATGTACCTTCTTCCTGACCGGGCAGTCTGGCGCGCCGGTGCACCGGTAGTAGGCGCGGGGGCAGGGGTTCCCTTTCGCCACTTTCTGCCCGTACTTGCGCCAGTGGCACCCATCGTTAACCTGAAAACGAAATAATAAGACATATTATTGTTCACTTCGTCTCAGTGGCGCATGCAACTTTTAAATTAAGTGAATTGACTGAACAAAATAGCCTGGCTCGTTTGCACTTCAGTTTTGTGTTCTAGCTTTTTAATTTCATCTTTTTCTGGTTTTTTTAGTTTTTTGAGCTTTTTTATCTTTTTTTTGTCTCGTATTCTTTGCATTGTCCGTGATGGAATAACCTTTTTTCTTCTATTTTTAATTTTTAAAATTTAATCACACTAAAAAAACTACTAACAGTTACAGGGAAAAAACCTCAACTAGTGAAAAACGCAAAAAACCATAAAAAAAAGGCCGAAATGAGCACATAATATCACTGCTTGCTTGCACTCACCGTTGCCGCGCTGCATCTCGCTCGGAAGGAAACTACCCGAGCTGGCATCTTCGCCGGCAACTCATTCTTGCCTCCTCTGGACTCGTGGAGCATCGCCTTGCCGTCGCCGTCTTCGCCGCAGATGCTGATGGCCTTCTGCTTCTTCGGGTTAGCGGTGCCGGCATTAGTTGGCTCGCCGGGGTTGCAGCGCAACCCAAGGGCCAAGATGACTCCGTCGTCGTCGTCGTCTCTCTCGATCATTCGATGACCACGGCTCTTGTGCGTTTGCAGCATATTGGTCTCGACCTCCTCCTCTTTCTTGGTCGAACTTGGAACGGAGGTCGTTCCTAGGAGCATATTGGTCTCGACCTCCTCCTCTTTCTTGGTCGAACTTGGAACGGAGGTCGTTCCTAGGCGAAGCGACAGGAACTCGGCCGCCGGTTCACGATCGTCATCTGCGTCGCGGCGGCGATGAGATCCTGCGCTATGAACGGAGTCGAGGTAGTCCTCTCCCAGAGGTTGGCGTTGGAATAAGTAGTTGTTAATGTTAACCATATTGTTTGCTAAGCTTCTTTTGGCCGACCATGTTGCATACTCCTCTCTTGCATCTATCACTTGCCTTGTAGATTGCTGGAAACTTCCCTGTAGTACGGAATTAAGTTAATCGACAGCCCTTTTGATCAACGCCTTTCACTTGCTGAGATATATAATTGAGACGAAAAGTTTCTTCATTCAGATAATGGAATCCATTGAACTCGTCTTCCAGTAATGGCAAGGCCACAGGCGAATTAATATCGCGGCGATTCATTAATTAGTTTATTGAATTCAGAGAACTCTTTGCCTTAGAGCAAGTTTAATAGTTCAGATAGCTGCTACCTCCAATACATTTCCATGTCATCAAAAGATAATGATGCAGTCAACTCATACAATAAGCTGGCTATAAGTTATCTCCACAAGAGCTCTCAATCATTTAATACATACATGAGTATTGATAATTTAATACATGCATGGGTATAGCAATTAGTTATATGGGTACATGCATGGATAATACCTCTTTTCCTGTGCTATAGCCTGACTCTTGCATGGGAGTCGGTTTGGCTCTCTCTCCTTTTCTCTCCCCTCCACATAGGACTATGCTGACATGGATTCCCTTATAGCTAGCACAGTCAGCCTTATTAAACTTGCTCTTAGATCAACTACTTTACTATGTAGTTCAGATAGAGTCAATACTCATGACTACATCTCTCTTGAGAGTTTTTACCATCCTTAAAAAGTTTTCAGAAATACTGAGAACGAGGTATTTTACGGTTCTTGACTTTCAACACCGTCCAATGGCAGACAATTTAACGGTTGAGAGGCAATAGTACCTGAGCATAATTCTGGCCGGTACCATCTTATTTAAGAAGGAACTAACTGCAGAGGTCATAGGAATAGGAGTAATCATTCTACATTTCATGGGTATGTGAAATCTTCACATCTCAAGTTCTCAACCCTAACACGTCTGTGATCTTTGCTACAAACTATGTTGCTCTATTGCATCTCCTCTTACAAATTAATCCACGTCGAATCACTCTAAACCTTGTCACTCGAATGCTAGAAGCTACTAACAAAGGATCGAGTACCTGCAAGTCTTAAATTTTCCCTAGTATCATAGCTAATCGGCTCAGCGATGCCTAGATACATGAAAGCGTATTTGCTTGTCTCTCTTCAATTAATACCAAAATTACCGTAAAATCAATCTAGTATGTTTTCTAATCTCGCCTTACATCGCACATAGCTAAACAAATTCTAACCAGTTTGGCGTCCACTCTCCTCTATTCTACTCCGTCTGGCCAGCTGTACACGGGTTTAATCTCCTAGATCGGAAATTAATAGATTCGAGGTGACCGGGTTTAGGCTATTAGAGTTGTTGTGTTCGATTTGATAGGAGAAATGAACAAAGAAGAAGGCAAGACGAAGGGAAATTGGATCAAAATCAAGAAAACACCAATCTTGCCCATGCTAAATCAATGGATAAACCTAATTAGTACCTTTTGAAGAGATAGGAGGTGCTAGTACACGATGGTACCTCTCAAGAATGGTAAAATATATGTAATTTGATGGTGATGTATCAGTATCTTGTGATACCTTGCAAAAATGGTAAAAACTCTCACATCTTTACATGAAAGAGCAAAAAAAATCCTTCTAAAATGTTATTCTCCGTGTGATGTACACCATACAGTACGTACTGGGAAACACATCGATTTACAGCAAACGATTTTAGGCCCAACGAAAGAACTCCACCGTGCCTCTCTAGTTCTTGAATTTTGTGAAAGAACATTGTTAATTACCTCTTTGAACAAAATCGAATTATTAACACATCAATCTCCTTAGTAACAAACAGAAACAGCTGTAGGATTGAAACAAATACCTTTTCTGCATCTCTCTGCAACTCCTTAAAAACAGAAGCCTTCATCTCCGTCGATCTATCAATACACAAACACCAAACCAAACCAAACCAAACCAAACACTTTCAAGATCTCCTTTCTTCTCTCTTGTACCAATGAGTCTCTCTGTCTCTCTTGCTCCTTTCTGCATGAAGCCTGCGGCCTCGTGTGTATATGTAGAGGAATCGAAACGTGTGGTACCGGCACTTGTACCTGAAAATGTCAAAAGCTGACCTAGCTAACTGGTTAGTTAAAAAAAGAGAGCGAAAATGCTGCAAGCAACATTCAGCAATTAATCAGTAAAATTTCAGCGTTTGAGACGTGACTGCTTTGGTCATCGGAATCTGACGTTTTCTCTAGTCGCCCATCGTGCTCGTACGCTAGCATCATCCTCATGCACGTACATGGCCTTGTCAACTGGCCGGGTCCTAAGTCCTAACCCGGCAAGTGGTCGGAATTCTTGGGATGAGACGAGAGGGCAACGAGGGCATCGACTGATCTACTGTTTTGTGGACCACGAAGAACGATCCCTCGAGTTGAGGAGTAGTAGCGGTGAATATGGCGCAAATATTAGCTGTGTACACCTCTTCGAAGTGTAGAGGTTGGAACTCTGTTCCATTATCTAAAAAATATGGCGCAAATATAACCTTGCAAATATACATCATGTTTAGAACGTAAGAATTTTATAGTAAATAGTTTAATTTCGTCAACAACCTAAAAAAATTACCATATTTCAAACAAGGTCTTATTTTGGGTCAGAGCCGTAGATCAAAACATTTGGAGTACAATTCCGCAGATGTCAAATTTCCTGAAGAAAAGGTCTCAGCCGTACAGTACAAGGTATAACTTAAAAGCCAGCCCTAGGTTTGAAAATTCTCAAATTCTCAGTTGTCAGCGTCGTTAAAATGGAACCTAGCTAGCTACAGGCAGTCAATCTGCAATATAATTGTTTGTTTGCCATTGCGTTGCCTTTAGATTAAGTGGGATATGATGAATGATTGTTTCAGAGAATCAAAAGGTTCAGAGTGAATGTGGAACCGCGGGTAAGCGTTTAAACGAGCCATTTGGTGAGCAACTGCATGGACATACGTACGCAGCCGGCCAGTTTCCCATTCAAAGCACATACGCATATTTGATATCGATCACGTGAAAAATGCTTTATTCCCCTGACCAATTCGGCTTCGGCTTCTAGCTTATTTTTTACTATTCATAAATTTCGTCTTTTTCTGAACTTTTGACTTTTTGTTGAGCTTTTTTGCCGGTTCTTTTTTTCCCCATATTTGTTTATATTATACGTAATGGGCTAACAAATTTTTTATATTTTTTAATTTAATTATGCTAAATAAGCCTCTGTCAACTACAGTGCTTTTTTCAGCCAGCTACAGTGTTTTCAGGAATACTAGTACGCATGGATGCATGAATTTTTGGCATATATAGCATGTTTTGTACTTGTACTTACAGAAATAGTTGTGTATGAAATTGATAAAAATGACACTTCTACCCTAGTCACCGAACGGCAGCCGCCTACAAGTGACACGTGCCCCGGTCGCCGCCGGCAAGCGCTGCTGCCCGACCACTAGACAGCAGGTGGCCTGCCGCCCCACCACAATACAACAGTTGGCCTGCCGTCTAGTGCCAATAATTAGCCTGCTTAATTACCTGTCTTAATTATTTTTTTTTGCATACTATGTTTTTGAATTTTTAAATATAGCAAATGAGATTAAAAATTACAAAATTTTATGTGTAGCCTCCTAATCATATGTACTTGACTGTATAATTTTTTGACAATTTTATCCACTCTGAATGTTGCACAAAAATTCATATAATTTCGATATTTGTAAGAGTTGTTATATATACCAAACAAACTCCAAAAATTACAAAATTTTATGAAAAGCCTCCCGACATAGTCGACCTAATTGTGTAATTTTTTAAAATTTTATATGCTACAAATTTGCCATGTTAATTCATGTTAATTTAATCATGAAATTAGCGATGTTCAGGCATCTTTTGCAGTGCGTGACCTCTATTTTTTTTTGAGAATTTCATACATTATGAATATTTGTAGAAGTACACATAATAATATAGAAAATGTATAGCACGAAATGCAATATAGCTTACCCATCCGAGCCACTGCTATCTCCTCACCGCGTTTGCATCTTGACGACGAACCTGCGGTGGGAGAATGCCATGATGTTAGCAGAACGTAAGGCCTAACACGAAAACACACTACTACAAAAAGGGTCATCACAAACGGTTCAGAACTGTCATCACAGACGATTTTCTAAACCGCATGTATTTATGTGTCAGTGATAATCGAAGGTTATCACAGACGGTTTGTGAGCCGTTTGTGATAAAGACAACGCAGATGGTTTGTAACTAGAACCGTCTGTGAAGAAAACTATTACAGACGGCTCGAATGAAAAACTATCTGTGATATTCACACATCACAAATGGTTCTAGTTACCAACCATTTGTGATTAGCGAGCATCACAGACGGTTGGTATATAGAACTGTCTGTGATAGTCCTTTATAGGCGGTTTATACCACAAAATCATCTGTGATAGTTCACTATATACATAAATTTTTTTTCTGTTGTTTGGCTAACCTCAAGAAATAATGTTACCTATGCCCTTTGAAAACAAGCAAATATAGTGGCAAATTAACACAACAGCACATTTCATTTCCATTAAGATTAGAATCCACCATTACAACATAACAAGATAACAAACCCAACTCTTTAACACAATAAGAATATATAAGAAGCAGAGATCCTAGTAGACATTAGAAAGCTAGATGCATTGGATGGCGGCCAGATATCACGGGCAATGGAGAGGCGGTGGTAGCGCCATCATTGTGGCACGACGGTGAGAATGAAGACACTCTTAGACACTTACGACAAGAGTGTGTTCTGCATTCCACCGAGGTGTTACAACGGAGGCGCTAGCTCACGGCGGTATTCGGCGTCATCGAGAAACAAGCTGGAGGCATCGGATGGTGGCCATATATCACTAGCAATGGAGATGCGGCGGTAGCGCCACCTTTGTGGCACGACGGTGAGACTGCAGAAGACACTCTTACGATACTTATGACAAGAGTGTGTTGCGCAGTCGACCGTGGTGTCACAACGGAGGCGCTAACTCATGGTGTAGTAGTCGGTGTCGTCGAGGGGGATGTAGGAAGCTATATAGTGGATGGCATGGACTCACCTGTGACTGCTGGTGGAAAGGTAGATGGGGGTAATTAATAAGGGCTGAGCAGTGAGAGGAACCAGTACCTGCCATTCGATGTGGAGAGAATGGACGGGTGAGATCGAAATCCTGGGTGACACGCCACGGATCGGTGATGTGTCATTGTAAGAGATGGTTTGTTATACGAAACGTTTATGATAACAATATCAGAGGCGGTTTTTTACGCGAACCGTCTATGATAACACACATATCTGAGACGGTTTGTTATACGAACCATCTGTGATAACTCACACATCAGAGACGATTTGTTATACGAACCGTCTGTGATAAGGTTATACGAACCGTCCATGATATTAATATCAGAGACAGTTTGGAATATGAACTGTTTGTGATAACGCTTAAATATGCCAATAAAATACTACAATAGGATAGACCAAATATTAGTGCGAAGATTGATAATGATAATAAAATACTACAAATTAAAATTTATGATGGAATAAATAGTACAAAATAATATACATTTAGGACAAAAATGAACACTGCAAATACACATTAGTCTAAATAAATGGTGCATATGAACACATGCTCATAATTTGGTCAAGAAAAATATCTAGGCCTTGATGCTACTTGTCATAATTGTTTGTCAGTATAGTTTTGTTTTACCATATATCTAGCATTTTACTTTTCTCTACCTCAGTTGTCTATTGATCAAAAGCAAGAAAATTAAGTGCTTAAGTTAATAAGCAATAGCGCGGCTTAAGATCTCATGTATACATATATAGTACAAACTATGTCTAAATTACTATGACCTACTTACTTTTTAAGACAAACTACATAAATTATGACTAGCTAAATAAAACTAATTAGCAAGGACTATGGGAACAACGTCGAAAGCATGCAATAAAAATTATCTGCCTTTCGGGAGAAGCAATCAACACTGCAGCGTCCTTCTGCTGTGTCCTTAATGAGCTATGCATTGGCTTCTCCAAATAATTAGCTATGCACTCTTAATTTTGAGAGTACCTTGTAACAAATAGGATAGATGAAATATTAGTGCAAAGATTGATAATGACAATAAAATACTACAAGTTAGTAATTACATGTGTGTAACTACATATGAACAACTCATTAATTACTAACAATTTGATTACCCGTCTGAAAAAATTACGAGTGATTCAACACCGTCGTCCTTAGCACTTAATTATTAGCACTAACTCATTATTTAATTCGAACTAATTGCCACTACAATAATTACAACTACTTAATTACATACTACCATACAATAATAAATTACGGGTGCCATGCGTACACAAAATAGTAAAAACTATGCCTAAATTACTACGACCTACTTACTTCGTAATACAAACATTAATTATGACTAACTAAATAACACTAATTAACTAGGACTATGGGAATAACATCGAAAGCATACGATAAAAAATTACCTACCTTTCGGGAGAAGTAATCAGCACTGCCGCGTCCTCTTGCCATGTCCTTAATGAGCTCTGCAGTGGCTTATTAAAATAATGAGCTACGCACTCTTAATTTTGAGTGACGACCGCGAGAATGACCTTTTGCGATGAGCGATGACGAATTATGAGAGGTTCATATTTATGGCTGAGTAAGAAAGGAACCCAGTGGGCTCGCTCTGCAAATTAAGGACTCCTTCTCAACGAGCAGCACTTCGGGTGAGGGAGGATGTCATGGTAACACTGAAAAATGTGCAAATGAGAAAGCGGGCAAGGGAGATGGCACACACATAACGATATTAGTGTAGACGAGGGAGCACGCGAGGGGGGACAACACAGACAGAGTGACAATTTATGTGAAGGACATAGGGAAAAGGAAAAGATAGTAGCAACGAAATGACATATGTGCGAAGGACAGAGATCGGGCACTGCAAAAGATGTCTGAGCATCGCTAATTTAATGATTAAATTTACATGAATTAACATGAGAAATTCTTAGCACATAAAATTCTCAAAAAATTATACTATTACTATGACTATGCCAGAAGACTTCACATAAAATTTAGTAATATTTGGAATTCATTTGCTATATGTAACAATTCCTACAAATTACCAAAAAAATTACCAAAAAATTTGCTATATTGTGTTGAACGTTGTGTTGAAAGACTGCACAAATTACCAAAAACTCCTACAAATTTTTTAGCAACATTCACGATAGAAAAAATTACCAAAAAATTCCATAGTCAAGAACGTTGTGTTGAAAGACTGCACATAAAATTGTATAATTTTTTGAGCTTATTTGCTATATTTAATAATTAAAACAAAAAATATGCAAAAAAAATAAGATAAGTAATTAAGCCAGTTAATTAACATGCTTAATTATCTGATGTTTGCCCACAGGGCGGTAGGCACCAGCCATCCGATGGTGGGACGGCAGGTAGCCTGCCGCCGGCCGTGCGCCCACGTGTCAGGTCTTTGACTTTGCCGTCCGCCTACCGGACGGCAAAAACGCCATTTTTCAAATACGATATGTATACTGCTATTTTTGTAATTACAAATACAAACAGTGCCATATGTATCAAAATCTCTGGACACTGACCACTCACCCTCATTATGTATTTGGTATGCTAGTAACATGTAATGATGGGAAAAAGGTAAACATGCTCCTTTGCGAGATAAAAAATAGATACTTGCTAAAATAGTGTTTTCACTATTTTGGTTAAGTATTTGTCTTTTTTTTTCGTATATCCTAAATATAATTGATCGAGTTTGATCTTAAAATTGTATAGATATATAGAACATATCTTCTCCTACATTTGTTTTTTTAGAATTTTTAGAAACTTCTAGGTTAAGTGAAAATGTAAAGTTTCACCAGATTGGCACCTTCACTTGATATTTTATCAGCATGTGAAGGAAACAACTAGTGTCCAGACGTCCACTCCGAATGTTAGTATCGGATGCCCCAGGTGCCGTCAGAATTCACTTAAGAGGCCACTTCTATGTCATCCGATCCGCCTCTTAAGTGATGCAACAAAATTTGAAGATGTGCAACATCAAAAGGCTGAATATGCAACAAAACTCACCCTCACTACAACAAAACTCACCTCACATACGTGTGTGTCCGGTAGGAAAATGTGTATCCGTGCTTCATAAGATACTAAATAAATCTAGCTAGGATTTATTTAACAAACTCTGCTTGAGTCCTAGCGTGTATTTAGTAGGATGCACATGTGTGTGTATGTGACGTGGTGTGAGTGGGGTGTGCGTCCACTATTATAATCTAAAAAAGTGTCAAGTGTTTCAAATGGAGACAAAACTTTTATCTACATACTAGCCTTTCTTTCTTATCATAGTAGAACCTTCAGAGAGAATGAGGGTCACATGGGAACATATCCCATGAAAATGCCCTAAGTGTAGTAAATACTATGAAATTCGGTCTAGAAGTTTTGAAAAATTCTCAAAAAAAGAAAAACCAGAGTAAGGGGAGGTGAGGCTATATATCTCCACAAAATTTCAATAGCAAACTCAATCTCATTAGGGAGAAATGGAAAATACAAATACTTAGTGAATAGTGATTATGCACTAGGGGTGAAACCAGGTTTGATATGGGCGGATATTACTAATCTCGTATCCTAACCCATATATTTTCCCTAAATTCATAGCTAGATACGTGTAGGCCGGATACGAATACAAATTTAGAGTATTCGGGATATGGGCATGGGATGGATACATGATGGATTTGAATTAGGAACATATAAAATAGTCGTTTTGTAGGCATTTGCGCACTGATAGGAAAGGAACATAAGTTGAATGATACCACCATAGCTTCAATGTTTTAAGTACATATATAATTCTTGCACGTATACATGATCACAACGACATATTAATTGCATAGTACGCTTCAACATAAGTTCATACATATAATTAACACGATCACACCTCAACATAAGTTCATACATATAATTGACACGATCACACCTCAACATAAGTTCATACATAAAATTGACATGATCACACCGACAGAAGGTGTAATGACTCAATTTCATATTCTAGTTAAAAATAATTAATTTATCCATTATTGAATTTTTGAGCTATTTCATGAAATTTACTACATACATAAAAAACTTTTTCCTTTTTTCCCAAGGCTAAAAGCATTCTTACAGAATTAATATAACCTTTTCAAAGTTTGAAAATATTTTATTTGGGTTCCAATTATTATAAAATACCTTTATGAATTTTTCTAAAATTTTAGTATCTTTTGCTATTTTTTTAAGCCTGAAACTTTTTCTAGAATTGTTCTTCTTCTTCCTGCAATACGGAGAAAATTTGGATCTAGCAGATAGTAGTCGCTCCAAATTTGGTCCTAGATCCAGTCGAATAGTAAAATGACTTTCTAGATCGGACTCTAGATCAGACGGGAATTATCTGGTCAGATTTCAGCTCTATTACGTACTATTCACTAAGTATTTGTCTTTTTTTTTATCTTGCACATACAATTGAGTTTGATTTTGAAATTTTTCATGGCTATATAACAAGATCTACCATCTCTATGATATTTTTGAAATCTGGACACATGTGGACCTCTAAACACCCAAAAATTCCGTTTTTGGCCTCTAAACCAAAAAAATTCCGTTTCTGGACCCCTTCCGACCGCGCGTTTCGCGAGATGGCGCCACGTGTCCCGGCCGGCCGCGCGACCGCCCGCTCCACCGCGCGACCGCGCCTCCCAACCGAGCGTCCGCCCGCCGCCCGCGCGACCGCGCCGCCCGACCGCGCGTCCGCCCGCCCGCCCGCGCGACCGCGCCGCCCGACCGCACGTCCGCCCGCCCGCCCGCGCGACCGCGCCGCCCGACCGCGCGTCCGCCCGCCCGCCCGCGCGACCGCGCGTCCGCCCGCCCGCGCGACCGCGCCGCCGACCGCGCGTCCGCCCGCCAGCCCGCGCGACCGCGCCGCCGACCGCGCGTCCGCCCGCCAGCCCGCGCGACCGCGCCGCCGACCGCACGTCCGGGACACGTGGCACCAGCTCGCGAACGCGCGGTCGGGAGGGGTCCAGAAACGGAATTTTTTTGATTTAGGGGCCAAAAGTGGAATTTCGGGTGTTTAGGGGTCCAAATGTGTCCATATTTCGATATTTTTTTGAGAATTTTTGTAAACTTCTAGATCAATTTTCACGGTATTTAAAACACTTTTGACATTTGCACTGGATACGGAGCCGCGTTATACCAGTTTCTTCCGCTACTGGCACTAGTCGGCCATCCACGACGGTACAAGAGAACCAGGCCTTTTCGCCTCTAGACATGACTTTGTCAGCGCTAAAAATTCCAGCATTGTTTTCAGCGCAGGTGTCAGAGCTGACGAAACGGGAACGGGAAAAGCATAAGCTTAGCCGCAGTAGTCGGTGTCCTGCCGTCATCTGCAGTAGTATATATTTTCTCTCCCGTAAAACTCGGACGCTTACAGATTTCGCTGGTCAGGTTTTCCGATTCCTGGCGAGAAATTCTGACTAGTCCTGCGGTCAAGATTCCTTCCAAGAATTTACCGTTGTACATATACGGACTAGTATTTCCGCGGTCTTTACTTGTCAGTCTTTACCGAGCATTCCTTTGGACATGCAGCTCCATTGGAAGATTCCTGCTTCCCGGTAATTCCACGTGTCTGGAGATCTCCCTTTGAAATTTGCACTTCGAATTCGTAGCTCGATCTTGAACTTAGAACTGGGATTCATATGCAGTGCAGACCAGGTAAAAAAAAATTCGTTGGAAAAAAAGTCAAGCTAAAATCACTGTTTCTTTGCCTTTATTTTGAGGGAGCAAAATCAGTCCATATAACATAAACAGAGTATAAGTATGTAACAAAAGAAAAATATATGCAGGTTAGGTTGTGAAGTTTACCAAACCACCTTACAAGGTATATGCCGTATATTTACAATTGTAATAGCCGACGTACCCTCGCAACTGTGTGGGATGTTATTTTTTACTCTTTGCATGCATGCCGTCGACCAGTGGCGGAGGGCCCGATAGGGTAAGGTAAGGTTTAGGCCATACCTTGATTTTTTGCAGCAGGCCCCCATATACCCCCTATCCAGTATCCAATAGCACAATAGCTACTAGCTAGTCAATGTAAATGTAAACCCTAGACTGCTCCCTGCCTCCCTGGACGGCTGGACCCTGGGCGTAGCCGGCGGCGGGCGGGCGGCAGCCACCGGTGGGCAGTGGCGCTGGGTGCTGCCGCGCTAGGCAGTGGCGTAGCCGGCGGCGGGCGGGCGGTGGGCGGGCGGCAGCCACCGGTGGGCAGTGGCGCTGGGCGCTGCCGCGCTGGGCAGTGGCGTAGCCGGCAGCGGGCGGCAGCCACCGGTGCGCAAACTCCGGCGTTGACAGGGTTGGAGGAGCTTGAATGGTATTACTTTCGATCCGCTCCACCTCATTTTTTTCCTGTCCTCCGCCACTGCCGTCGACATTTGCACAGCAGGTGCGAATTTCTTGGCTCATTTTATCTGATATTTTTATTTGTGCCGAGCTCTGTCGTGGACATATAATGCATACACACTTTATAGCCCTAGCGCCAAACTCGATTTGTTACTACGAACTTAACATGTTTGGTTGCAAATTTGCAATCCCTTCCAATGCAATCTGCCTCCTTGACCTTTCCTTTGATCTCAGAGTCCACATCATGGATACAACAAAATCATGGGCGTGTCCATTTGGTGCTTTCCGACTACTGCCTTTGATAGTCTGTACTGTCATCTTACACAAAAACTCAAAAGTCTTCATTCAGTTTCCACTTAAAAAATATCTTCATGCAGGGCGGATAGAAAGACTGGAGGAGCCACAAAATATTTGATAAAGATTTCCTAGCATTTAAAATCTATTTAACAGTTGATCCGTTGATAACTCTTGCATGCAAGAGATTGTGAAAGGACACCTACTCTTTTATTTAGTTTTTAACTTTTCAAGTACTATATCTCTAGGTAACAGCATCCATCAGCTATAGTTCGTGGTAATATATGGTCCACCGAATTGATTAATTTTCAAGTATTATATCTCTAGGTAACAGCATCCAATGGCTATAGTTCGGTTGTGATATATGGTCACCAAATTGTCAATGCTTTTCCTTGTGAGAATTTGTAGCATGTTTCTTCTTTTTCCCCCCTTAACAACTGTAACAACATATGTCATAGATTTTTACTAAATAATAGGTTAGGGGTGAGAACGGACGTTTTCTTTTTTGAAAAGTACCATGATGGTTTTCAACTCCGAGGTTAGGCTAGGCCTTCTCTTGACCCTATGACTTTTGACTCTTCCTTTTTATCTTGAGAGAGGGTATCATTTCAATCTTTTGTTGATAAAGTCAAGAATATTTTTAAATAATTTCTTTTTTATTCCAAATTACAATAATGTACCTGTATTTTATTTTTTTACAGTAATAACCATCTGTTGCTCCACGGTTGGGCGACTTGGGCTAGTCGCTCAACCAGGTTTAGCGACTAGCTCAAGTCGCCCAATGGTTGGACAATTTAAAATAATAATAATATTTTATTAATCTGATGAAAATAATTATGGAAGAGTAAATGGCAATTTTTGTAGGTAATAAATTTATCAAATCTTATTTGTAAGTTGTTATTTTTTGGAAATAAACGAGCAGACAATGTTGGTTAGTCCGTTTGTGATTTTTGTAGATTCTTAAGTATACAAAATCTGTTAGACTCCTAATAATATTTTGTGATCGTCAAATGTTGTTGTATTGTGATAAATTTCTGAAGAATTTTGTGAGGACGATTGAGATCGCAATGATTCGTAAGTAGAAAGGTAAGTGATATTGTGATGCATGAGAAAATTCATACACAATCATGCAATAGTAACTATGAAGTAAAATATGTATACAACGAATACAAGTATAAAAAGGTCCCTACGCATCGCCCGCTGCACCACCCACATCACCTCCTCCGTCATCGCCACATCCCAACCCCAGTCAGTGCCCGCCGATACGGCCCCACTTGGCCTTCCTCGGCACGTGGTGTCGGCGTCCCGATAGAGTGAGGCGGTTAGGAGCTTTGCTGACTCGTGCTCCCATGGCCTCAAGGGTCGACTCCACCTGTGCCTGCGTGGGTACTGGGGCACCGCTGAGCTACGACCCGAAAAGAACATCGACTGGTGTGGGCTCACGTGCTCCCCTTACCTCCCCCGGGTCATCTACAAGGAAGTCTCTCACGTCCACCGGGGCATCCTCGTGCGGGGATAGCTGAACTCTTGGTTGGGGTGTGATATCTACAGGATAGATATTGTTTATTCGTGCAATGTATCAACACGAACAAACCTAAAGAGATGAATATCTACAAGATAGATATTGTTTATTCGTGCAATGTATCGATGCGAACAAACCTAAAGAGACGAAATGTACCTTCCACATGGGCCATGGCGTGCATCCAATTGTTGTACCCGCCCTGCCCAAGCAGGTGAGGGTACAACATGTGCTACCCTGACGCTGCCTGGTAGGGGTCTAGGAATGATGGCGGTGCTGGTGTGTATGCACGTGCCCACCTTGACCCTCCGGCCTAGCCTAACGACGATGATGGCGGTGCCCGTGGGTAGCCACGTGGCCACCCTGACCCTCCAAGGTGGTCAGGCACTGCTTGGGCACGTGCTCGTGGCCTTGCGGAGCCTCCTACCTGAGATGCAGAGTGTGGCAGTCATGGCATATGTGTCGACGTGGCCACCACTGGGAGTGTCCTGCACTACGTCAAGGCCACGACATGCCTGAGCGACTTTGTCCACAATCGACCAGGTGTCCCTCACAATCTTGGCGGTGATGTTCATCTGCAAGAAATAGAAGAAAGCATCAAATTTATAATTGTGGTAATCGTACTCAGGCATTTTGAAACACAAGAGTACCTACCACTAGGGACAAGTTTTGCACCAAGTGTACAAGATACATGTCGGTCGGTGTTGGTACGTGAGCGGAGGGATGGTCAATGACATGCTCCAGCCTGGTGCATGTCTGTAGAGCATACCAACATAGGTACTCGTTGTACGCGCTGGGGTCATACGGTTGTAGGATCAAGGATAACCGACTAGAGGGGGTGAATAGGATGTTCTAGAAATTATTACTTTCTAAAACTAATTTCAACAAATTTAGAGCTAAGAAAGATTTCTATTGCAATTTAATGCCTACTCAATTCTAATAAATCTAAGGCACTACAAAGCATGACTCTACAAATATATTTTTAGCTCAACAAAATATGACAATCATAATTTGCTAGAAATATAAGTGCACAATAATAGAGACAAGGAAATAACCAAATGATGACACACAATGTTTTAACGTGCTATCAAAGACTTGCCAGTCTTCACTAGTCCGTGTTGAGGAAAACCTCAAATTAGACCAGCTTCATAAATTAAGCCTTGCTCCTTGATTCCATTAGTGGTTGTTCTTCCTCCACTCCGGAGATGGTGAACACCGAGTCACTCACAATTTGGCTCAAGGCCTCTTCACAATCTCCTTGAAGAGATCACCGTGCTAACTCCTGCCAAGCTATCTAGGTGCTGGTAAACACAAGAGTAATGAACCACAATCTTCGCTTGACATCAATCAAGTGCCAAGGATCAATATAAAATGAATGCACTTGAATTTTACTCAACTACCTCACAGTGAATGCAACAAGTGTATATGAGATGTGGAGAGTGTGCTCTTAACTCAAGGATGTTAAATGAAGTCTCTTACATCAGTCCTTGAGTTGGTGGACGGACATTTATACTCCCACCAACCAATTTGACCGTTGGAGGCAAGTTCCTAAAATATTCAGCACGAGCAGTAGTACCACCGTTCATCGGTCGATATTACCGCACCTACACTGATTGCACAGTAACGGCTATGGTAGACGAGTTTAATGCCTTTGAACTAGCTGTTAAATTTGCGGCGTGGTACTATGCTGTTGTAAGCGTGGTAGTTCTGGTGTTTTGGTAGTACCATTTTCTGGGGTGGTACTACCATTTGTCTTGAGGATCAAATTTTGGTCCTCTCTAGAAATAACATACCGTCTACTAGAGTTCGGTACTTCCAATGTGTGGTAGTACTATTAGAGATTTGCGGTCATACCGCGATGCAGTAGTACTGCCATTTTAATAGTGGCACTACTGTTTTCCAAAGGAGTAAACTCCAAAAGTACCTTTCTGGAAAATATGTACCGTCAACTAGGTTTTGATCTGACCAGGGTATGGTTGTACCACCCCACATTCCTGGTCATACCGCAGTGCAGTAGTACCGCTATGTAAACTTTGGTATTACCAATTTTTCTAAGAATGCTATTGATACCATTGTAAAAATAGAATTTTATGCTATTGAACATAACAAGGTTCATTACATAACAAGATAATAAGGTCTAGATATATATAGCATATAATAGATAATAGATGATGGCTTCTTCGCTTCTTTTGCACTCCTTCATTATTCATTTCTCCCCCTTTGGCATCAAGGTATCGAAAAGATCTTTTCCTGAGGAGAAGGGCCACGACGATGACGACGACCGTAGTAGATGGAAGAAGGGGGACGAGCCAAGGTACGCTCAATGGAGGTGACTCTCTCATTAAGAGATGCCAGACTCAAAGTGATAGAAGCAAGAGTTGCATAGGTCTCCGATTGATTTTCTTGAATCAGGCGAATGGCAGAGTATATCTAAGATAAAGAAATTTGTTCCTCTTCCTTTTCTCCTTGTTGAGCTTGGGGACGAGGAGCTGTAGGGATAGGAGGACCCTCTCGTGGCTTGTAGGGCCTGTCAATTGATCCCAAGCCTTCATGATATTCAGTTTTCTGGATTATCAAAGTCATGATGTATGGAGAATAGTTTATCCTTTTGACTTGATCATTCTTACAAGAGGCAATTTTTCGAATGATGAGATCTACCACATCAAACTTCTTGCCATGCATGATGTTATCAATCAAGTTCCAAGCATGTCCTGTAATGGCATCGTAGATCCCGCTCATAGCTAGAATGGTGTGATTAATGATCCTATTGAATAGAGAGAAGACCGGCTAGCTTTCCTAGGGTGTATCTAACATTTGTATCATAGTAATCCATCTAGGCAAGAACCAAAAGTGCAACTCTATCAGAAACTTTCTCATAGCTAATCGACTCAGTCCTGAGAGCTAGCTCAAACTCATGCTTATGGCAATCCAATAGGTAGTCCCTGTCATCTATGCCAAATGAGTGAAATTAGGAAATATGTATGCTGTGGCGTAGAATTGCTGAATAATCTCCTTATTATAGTCACATTTCAAAGCAACGATGTCATGAATACCGGCTCTTTGAAACAGCTGATATGTTCCATCATATTTGTCCAGATAGTCTAGTTGGTCCCAATCCACATATTTGTGATCAATGAATTTCCTGTGGGGGCCATACACTTGTGCAAACACCATCTACTGAAATTTGGTGTGAAACTTTGGATCTGTAGATGTCCTTGGTAGCACAAACTGATTTCTTTGACACATGATGGTGTAGTCATCACTAGTGATCGTCCGCAGGTTGATTGGTTGCTCCTTAGGCTCTTCCATTTTTTCATCTGGTTCCGCTAGTGATCTGTCCTCATTTTCAGACTCAGTTTCTGGAGCAGGAGCTTTTCCCCTATCTTTATGAGCCTTTTGAGTTGCCTCTCGAATGGCCCCTAAAGCCTGAACATGCTACACTTGAGGAGATGCAGAGGTTTGACCAGAGAGGATTGGAAAGAGATCTCACAGAGGGATAGAACTTGCGAGTGTGTTCTTAGTCTAAGGCATCTTCAAGCAGAGAGAACATATAACAAGGAGAAATTAGAGATCATCCAAAACATGTTTAAAATTGAATGGAATGAAGTGGCTATCTTATCAGAAAAATCAGTAGTACCGACGTACAAATGGCAGAAGTACTGGGATGTGGAAGTACCGCCGTTCAATGGCCGGTATAATCGCACCGCGGTAGTACCACGTATAACGAGCGGTAATACTGCTTTGTCTTAACATGTTCTAGCGCAAATCAATGTGTAGTTTTTTTGGTGTTTCTCATGGATTGAATCTGTGGAATTGATACATTAACATCATAGAACACTAGTTTTAGCAATTTTCCCCAAAACAACCCACTAAAACATCTGCATTCTCAAAGAAACCTACTTTTGACCTAGGGTTCTTAAGCAAGGTAAAAGAGCGGATCAAGAAGTGCTTTTACCTTGAGAATTTAGGGAGATGACCACCCTTAGGCACCAAGAAATTGATAGGAATCGAAGAAAACTCGAGAAGATTCAAAGATCTCTAGAGAGGATTTAGAGGTTTTGTTCGGGGAGAGAGAGTACAGAGACAAACGGGAGATGAACGGAATTACCTCTCGGGAGAGGGAGAGAGGAGTTAAAGGGATTATGCAAAGATAGTTAATGCGCTTCGACCACGTTGTCTAGTCTTCGACCTCACTAGTGGTGTTCGACCACTCTGGTTGTGTTCAACCATGTTGGTCTTCGACCACTCTGCTCATGTTCGACCATGTTGATCTTTGACCACGCTAGTGATGGCAGTAGTACCGTGATCTCAACGCTGGTAGTTCTGCCAGCGGTAGCACCTCAAGACACATAGTGGTAGTTCCAATTTTTCTAGAACTTAGGGATAGATCTTGGAATTTTGAGAATTATACAAATGATTCCTATTTTTGCACTCAAATAAATATCATTCAGGATTGTTTTGCATTAAGAAAGCTAAAGGATATTGGAACATAGAGGATTTTAAGAAAATACTTGAAAATAAATTTCTTAAAAACTCCAAATAACACCAACATGAGAGCAAAGAGCATTAGGCAAGAGTTCAAACAACATTTGAATAGTCTATAATATTTAATTCATTTCTCAACTTGCAAAAGCGATTTTCATCTAATGGTTTGGTGAATATGTACGCTAAGTGATCTTCGGTCCAAATGTGGCTAATAATTATATCTCCCATGCTCACACGATCTCTTAAAAAGTGGTGGTGTACATCTATATGCTTGGTTCTTGAGTGTTAAACTGGGTTATTGGCTATTTTCACGGCACTATCATTATCACATAAAAGAGGAATTTTATCGAATTTAATTCCATAATCCATTAAAATTTGCTTCATCCAAAGCAATTGAGCACAACAACTACCCGCGGAAACATATTCGGCTTCGGTGGTGAAAAGGGCTACAAAATTTTGTTTCTTGGATGGCCATAAAACTAAAGACCTTCCTAATAATTGATAACTTCCTGATGTGTTTTTTCTATCCACTTTACAACTCGCAAAATTGGAATCCAAATACCCAATTAAATCAAATTTATCACCTTTAGGATAACATCAGCCAATGCTAGAGGAATGCTTTAAATATCTTAGAATTCTTTTTACGGCCATCAAATGACACTCTTTTGCTTGAAAATGTGCACACATGCAAATGCTAAATATGATATTGGGTCTAGATGCGGTAAGATAAAGCAAACTACCAATTATGAATCTATAAATCTTTAAATCTACCGTTTTACCTCCCTCATTGAGATCAAGATGTCCATTGGTCGCCATAGGAGTTTTGATGGATTTTGCGTCCTTTATGCCAAACTTCTTGAATAAATCTTTTGTGTACTTTGTTTGGCTTATGAATGTCCTATCCTTGAGTTGTTTGATTTGAAGTCCAAGGAAATAGCTTAGCTCTCTGATCATGGACATTTCAAACTCCCTGAACATCATATCACCAATTCTTCACAAAAGTCTTGGTTAGTAGACCCGAATATAATATCATCAGCATAAATTTGGTAATCTATTCTGCACATTCATAAAATAAAGCTATACAGGATCGAGTTTGAATACCCTTACTCACGGCACTCAATATTTGATCTATTAGATGATCCTTTGCAATCGTATTGTGTGTCGTCGGTGGTAGTGTTGAGGGTTGTTTTTCTTTGTCTTCTGAATTAATTGCTTGAATGTTTAATTTTTGTTGTGGAAGAGGTAGGAGCTCCAACTTGTTTTGATGAAGGTGATTCACTTGAATTCTCCTTTGGCTTGATGTCTCTGATTTGCATATTTTTCATCGTTTGCCTTAGTCTTTCATCACATGCATTATCCAAGCTCTCTTACTCTTCTTGAAAGCCGTTAGTCTCATCAATTTGAATATCACATGTTTCTTCAATTAAACCGAGTTTTTATTGAACATAAGATAAATTTTACTATTAGAAGAATAATCAAGTAAGAAACTTTCATCACATCAACTTTGAAATTTAGAAAGCCAAATACCTTTTCTTAAGTTATAGCATTGTATCCAAATATCCAAAAGTAAGGGATGTTTGGTTTTCTTCCGATGAGAAGCTCATAGGAAGTCTTTTTTAATAGACGATGAAAATAAAGTCGATTTATGGCGTGACATGCGGTGTTAGTTTCTTACGCTCAAAAGTTATCGATAGTATTATATTCAACAAGTATTGTCCTAGCCATTTTAATTAATATTTGATTTTTCATCTCTACAACTCCATTTTATTCTGGAATGTAGGTAGTGGAAATCTTGTGCTTTATCCCAAGTTTATTACAAAAATCTTCAATTTTGGTGTTTTGAACTCGGAACCATTATCACTATGGATTTTCTTTATTTGAAATTAAATTCATTTTTAGCCTTTTTTGCAAAATATTTGAAAATGCCAGAGGTTTCGGCCTTGTCATGTAAGAAGAATATCCATGTATATTTAGAGTAATCATCTATAATGACTAAACAATAGCTATTGGCCCCGATACTATTATAGGTTGTTGACCCAAATAAATCCATATGTAAGAGCTCTAATAGTCTAGAAGTTGACATGATACTTTTGGAAGGATGAAAATTTGCAACTTACTTCTTGGCTTAGCAAGCGATACACAATCTATTTTTCTCAAACTTCACGTCTTTCAAGCTAACCACTAAGTCATGTTTGAAAAGTTTGAGTTAAATCATATCCACATGACCAAGCCTTCTATGCCACAACTAACACAAAGAAGTCGTTGCCATTAAACAAGTTTTTAAACAAGAATCACTAGAAGAAAAATCAAGATCACAAAATTGAACAACGAACAACAAATTGAAATTTAATATTTCTATAAGAGATACATTAAAAATTAAAAAGTCATTTGAGATAGTGATTTTATCTAAACCAAGAACATTTCCTTTGCTATTGTCTCCAAAGGTGAGCTTCTCATTGCGACCATTTTCAAAGGTGGTGAACATCTTTCGGTCTTCGGTCATGTGTTGAGTGCAACCGCTATCAAGTACTGAATACTTTTCACCGGTCTTATAGTTTACCTACAAAAGAAAATCAAGTTTTTTTAGGTACCCAAATTTGTTTGGTTCCTTGGAGATTAATGATTAAGGCTTCAGTGCCCAAATAACATTCTTTTTAGCGCCTAAAATTGAAGTGCCAATAAATCTTGCAATAACATTACCATCCTTAGTTTCTTAAGCATATAACATGAATCATATAAACCTATAGATGGAGTCTTACCAATAGGATAAGTTTATTGCAAATATCCTATTTCCCGGCACTTATGGCAACATTTGCCATTTTGCTTCACAAACCTTGTGGGTATGTATATCGGTTTCTTACTTTTCTTGGGCACATACGCAAGTCCCACTTTGTTGAATGAGCACCCTTGCTCACTCAAAAGCTTGTCAGGGGTGGCCTTACCTTTGAAGCACCGTTCTAAGATTTTGCTTAGCTTGGTTACTTGCTCCTTTAGCTCATCGTTTTCAACAACAAGATTTGCATCACAAGACTTAACATTATTATGGTTAGAGTCAATTTTTGAGCAACATGGCATGGCAAGCAATCATCACATGAGGTATAAGTACTTATTCTAGCAATTTCTACATTAGGCATTTTATTAATAACATCACAAGAAATACCAACGCTAGTGCAAGACTTGCTTGAATTTTCTTGGATAAGCAAGTCATGAGTTTCCTTTAGCTCATCATAAGAGTCTTTAAAAGAGACATACTATTTCTTCAAGACCATAAATTGACTTTTTTTAAAATATATTCATTTAATTCTCCCAACATATCGATAAGCTCATCATAACAAGGTTCATCGTTATCAAGAGATTTTACCTTATCTCCTTTTGACATGAGATATGTGGAGATGAGAAGTGCGATGGAGCCTCCTTGATGGTGATACGGATAAGTCCATTCTTCTTAGAAGACTCATCCTCATCCTCATCGGAGTCGGCGTACTCTTCATCGGAGTTCCACTATCCAATATGAGCTTTATTTTCGTCATCCTTGTGAAGCTTCTTGAAAATATTCTTCTTGCCACTAAAATCCTTTTTCTTGGATGACTTGCCCTTATTATCCTTCCTTATAGAGCAATGAGAGGCAATGTACCCCTTCTCATCTAACTCATAGCAACGGATGTTGTTATAGCGCTTGTTGTTATTGTAGGAGCACCCCTTCTTGCCTTTTTCCACTACTACAAATGTGCTTATCCATGACGATTACCTTGTGACGTTTAGGAATTTCGTCATGAAATTTGAACTTTCAATGACGAAATTTGTAGCTTTGTCATAGGTGATGTGTGACGGAGCCCAGGCACTAAAAATAATGATGAAAAGCAAAGAAGCGTCACAAAACAACAAAACAAATTCGTCACAGATATAATGCACCCTTCTGCACACACCCACGTCCCACATGCACCACGTGGGTCCCACCTACACATGGCTCGATGGGTCCCACATGCGGTCCCACCAACCCCGTGGTCCCTCCACCACGTGGCGCAGCGTGGCCCACACCGGCACCGGTCCCACCAACACGTGGCCCCTCAAGCTCTGGGTCCCACATGCGGTCCCACCAACCTCGTGGTCCCCCCACCACGTGGCGCAGCGTGGCCCACACCGGCACCATAATCAAAACAATCGAAATCATCTGAGCCCGGCGGCGGCGGAGGCAGTTCGGCGGCGCGGAGGCAACCCGGCGGCGGCGGAGGCAGTTTCGGCAGCGGCGGACCCGGCGGCGCACCGGTGGCATGGGACCCGGCGCCTTTGGACCTGGCGGCGCACCGGCGGCGGCGGACCCGGCGGTGTAGGCAGCTCGGTGGTGGACCCGGCCCCCGTTTCCTGCCGACAGCCGACCCGACGCGGCGACGCAGAGGTGGAGAACGGGAGAAGCCTGAAGCCCTGAACCCTAATCGGCGTTTGGCGAGACCGCGAGACGGCAGCTCGGCGCTGAGCCACCGACCGCGCCTCCGGCCCGCCGCGGCGCCGCCCGCATCGATCTGGGCTCCGCTCCAGCGCTCCAGCCCTCCGCGCCGCCGGTCCGCTCCGGCGCTTCGCCCCTCGCCCCCTCCGCTTCGCCGCCCCGCTCCGCCCCTCGCCCCTCCGCGCCCCGCTCCGGCGCTCCGCAGCTCCGCTCCGCTCGCCGCTCCGGCCCTCCGCAGCTCCGCTCCGCGCGACCACGCCTTTGCGGCTCCGCCAGTCACCCAGTCGGCCCCGGCCAGACGGCCAGTGAGTACTTAAGCACTACAATCTATTCCTCATACTGGCAAGCGCAATTCATATATGTTTCTATTTGTTGTATCTTGTATGATAAATAGCAAATCTGAGCAGAGAAATGTTTTCACCTTATGCACATCTGCAATTTCCAGTTGAGAAAACAACTTGTTGCTCTAGCTTGATGTGACACTAGATTTTAAAGGCACTGCAGTGATAAACAGTCTACTAATGAGTTATATGTAGTTTTTGTGTTTACAAATTCTACTTGATAGAATGATGCAGAATTTGCGGTGGATCTTTCTTGTTGAGACTGTTAAGTTCTAGATACTTGTTCTGTTAACAGCTATCAGCGTCGCCGTTTTATTGTAGTATTGGTTGCATGATAACTTTTTTGGTTTTGCTGGTCATGCAATGCTTTAAGGTTGCGGGACCTGATATGTGTACTCTTATGATTTACTACTGTAGATCTTTATGTTTTGTACTGCAAAATATTTTTACAACTTCGAACACCCATTCCAAAATTCCTGCGTCCGCCACTGCTTTTGGGAAATTTGTTCAAACAGATGGATAGAAATTGGATTCATGGGAGACAGTTCACACCTGCATATATCACTGGAGTTCAACAATTCATGCAATTTGTTAGTGAAAGATACCCCGAAGACAGCCATATACTTTGTCCGTGCCGCAAATGTCTTAATCAAACTTTACGGCCTCAGCAAGAGGTGGATGACCACATACACATTTATGGAATGTCAGCTGCATACACCAGGTGGATTCATCATGGAGTGTCGGCAGATGATGAAGTAGTTGAGTATTTAGAGCAGGAGGTGGATGGATTTGATCATGATGAAGGGATACATGTGGATGTGGCGGATGATGATTATGATGAGGATAACAGAGTACCAGAGATGATAGGAGATTTGTACGCAGCGGTAGAGGCAGATGGAGAACAACCAAGGTTTGCAAGAGTCCTTGAAGATTCGAAGCGGTCACTTGGCCCGGGATCTAGCCATTCAAAATTCTCTTTTCTGGTGAGGTTACTGTATATCAAGTCTCGTTATCGAATCATCAATACAACTTTTTCCGTAATGATGAAGTTGTTGTCCTCAGCATTCCCTCAGTGTGAATTTCCAAGATCATATGATGATGCCAAGAAATATCTTCGTGAATTGGGCCTTGGATACGATAACATCCATGTGTGCAAGAACAATTGTGTGTTGTTTCGGAAGGATTATGCCAAGGTGGATGTGTGCCCAGTATGCAAGGAATCTAGATGGCAAGATGTTAATGGGAGCAAGCGGGTTGCACATAAGGTTTTGAGGCATTTTCCACTTATACCAAGGTTGAAGAGGATTTTTGCTTCAAAACGAACATCTGAGGAAACGCAATGGCACAAGAAAGTGAGGACGCCAGTCGACAATGTAATGAGCCATCCAGCTGATGGGGAAGCATGGAAGGACTTTGACAACAGGTATCCAAATTTTGCAGCTGATCCGAGGAACTTGAGGCTTGCCTTAGCTACAGATGGATTCAATCCATTTGGCAACATGAGTACCCAATATAGCATGTGGCCTGTGCTCCTGACACCTTTAAATCTCCCACCATGGGAATGCGTGAATCCAACAAACTGCTTTATGTCTTTACTCATCCCAGGTCCATCATCTCCAGGAAAGGATTTTGATTTGTTCCTTGAGCCCCTAATAGAAGAACTGCCCGATCTTTGGCAGGGTGTCGATACCTATGATGCATGTACTGGTAACAAGTTCAAGCTTCGTGCTGCCGTGTTGTGGTGTATACATGATTATCCAGCGTTCAGCACCTTATCAGGGCGAACAACAAAAGGCTATTATGCATGTATTCATTGTGACAAGAATCCGTTGTCTCGGGCAATAAGGAATAAGTTATGTTACATTGGACATCGTCGATACCTTCCAAGGACACATGCTTGGCGGAGAAGCTTGGCTTTTGACGGACAGCGCGAAAACAAAGTTGAGCCAGGTAAGTTCACTATAGAGGAGGTCCAAGAGGAGCTAGAGAAGGTGAAAGATGTTAGGCCAGGGAAGCATCCTGCAACTAAGAAAAGGAAGCATAACGAAGGTCCAGTGATTTTTAGCCGCAAAGTTGGGTTGTGGAGATTGCCATATTGGAAATATTTGAAGCTTCCACATAATCTTGATGTGATGCACATAGAGAAAAACATATGTGAAAACCTTCTTGGCACATTACTCAATGTCGACGGCAAGACCAAGGACACAACCAATGCTAGGCTAGATTTACATGATATGGGCATAAGACCTGAATTGCACTTACAGCAGGATGGCAACTTAGTCACTGTTCCACATGCTTGGTATGTCGTGAAGAAGGATAAGAGAATCGAGTTTTGCAAGTTCCTCAAAGGTATCAAGTTTCCTGATGGATATGCAGCGAACCTAGCAAGATTCATAAGTGCAGATTCTTCCAAGGTGCAGGGGAAGCTGAAAACACATTCTTGCCATATACTCCTGCAAAGAATCATACCTGCAGGCCTAAGAGGACTTATCAGCAAGGATGTATATGAAGCAGTTGCAGAGCTCGGGAAGTTCTTCAGGGAATTGTGCAGTAGAAATCTAAGGATAGATGTTGTGAAGCGGCTGAAAGCAGAAATCCCATTGATCCTAAGCAAGCTTGAGAAAATTTTTCCTCCGGCCTTCTTTGATGTCATGGTGCACTTGGTTGTCCATCTTCCTGATGAGGCACTGCTTAGAGGTCCTGTTCAGTATGGATGGATGTACCCAATAGAAAGGCGACTAGGCACTTTGAAGAATTTTGTAAGGAACAGGGCTAGGCCGGAAGGATCAATTGCTGAGGCTTATGTTGCAAGTGACACGCTGACTTTTTGTTCAAGGTACATGGAGGATGTTGACACTAGATTTAACCAGGATGATGGTAGTGGAGGTGATGGTCCATTGTTTGATGACACCTCTGTTTTTATGCATGGTGTTACTCTTGTTGGATCTAATAGGGTATAATACATTGATGATGGTGTCATGGACAAGTTAGTTTGGTATGTGCTAAATAACTGTGAAGAAGTTGAGCCATATTTGGAGTAAGTATCATTTACTTTTTTTGGAATTATTGTGTGTTTTATTACAAATTTATCAAATTATTTCTTATGAATAAAGTTTGTCTTGCAGCATCTACAGGGAAGAGCTACTAAAGGAAGGTGCACATGATGTTGATAAAAGGCTTGAACAAGGATTTCCAAAATGGTTTAGGAGACATGTAAGTCACTAGACCTTGTGTTTTCAGCTTTCATAAATGGTTTAGGAGCCATATATAATTGGTGATCTGAGTACTTTTATTGCACCCCAGATTGTGAAGCTATGGGCGGAGAAGCCAGAAGAGGTTAGTGAAGGATTGTATGCACTTTCATGTGGCCCAGATCTCCGAGTCAAGACCTGTGTAGCTTGCATTGTTAATGGAGTGCGGTATAGCACTATGGACCGTGAGAAGTACCTACAGACACAAAATAGTGGTGTAATGACCGAAGGTACACATGATGGGGAAAACATTGATTTTTATGGTGTCCTTAAGGAGATAATTGAGTTGCAATATAACTCCAATTTTGAAGCACGTCGGTCTGTGGTTCTATTTCGATGCGATTGGTACAACCAAGGTGGCAAGACAAGAGACATTCGAGATGACGGGCATTTCAAATCCATCAATGTGCAGTCATTATGGTACAAGACTGACCCTTTCATCTTGGCAACTCAATCGAGAAAGATATTTTACTTGCAAGACACATCTTTAGGCAAAGAATGGCGAGTTGTGCAAAAATTTGAACATAGGAATATTTATGATGTGGCTGAAAAAGATGAACCCAGTCATGATGTGCATCAGGATGATCATTGTTCTGATACTGAGCATGAAGTGCAAGAAGGTGATGTTCATGAGGTTACGCACAATATTCAGGGTGGCGAAGCCACTATACTTGAAGCTAATTTAGTAGACCTCATAAGAAGCAAGAAGCAAGCTACAATTCCTGAAGATAGTGAGGATGAGGATGAAGATGAAACTGTACTGCAATACTGTAGTGATGGTGGCAATGAGAACAATGATGACATGTGCCTAGACGACGACGATGAAGATGATGATTTCTAGGATACGCAAGGTACATACTTATTCCTCTTTAGTTGGTTTTCTGCCAATAATATTTGTGTGTTGTCATTTATATTATTGCCAAATGTTACTTACATATGCTCTATTTGAGCTGCAGGTTAATCCACATGGCTTCACCTGAAAACTGAAGCTAGTTGACCTCTTGAGTGTGCCAGCATTGGATGCACAGGTTAATCCACATATGCTCCATTTTGGACGGTGCAATTGCCCTACACTCCTACTTACATTGCTGTACTTGATACAGGTATACAAGAGGCTAGTTGACCTCTTGAATGTGCCAGCATTGGATGCACAGGCTGCTGCTGTTAGCGCACTATACAACATGTCAGTTAGCGCACTATAAATTTGTGCTCAAGCTGCTGCTGCTATACAACATGTCAGTTAGCGCACAGGCTGCTGCTGCTGTTTAATAAAAATTTGTGCTCAGCATTACAGAGGTTGCAGTTGTTACATTTGCCTTGCATCCTACTCTATACCTGTACTCAATAGAGGCTCCCTGTTCAGGACAAATTGACTAAAACTCAGCAACTTCGCCAAAAGCATTGTATACATATCTCATCAGATTCTATCCTAAAGCATGTTCTCAGTTTCTACTGTTAATTCTTGTTTGTGACATACCAGCTGCATTCGGCTACTTATTTGTTATCGATGCTTATCAATTGAATTGAATTGACATACCAGCTGCATTGTATACATATCTCATCAGATTCTAAAAGGAATTTTGAAACAAAACCGAAATCAAAAAATCAAAATTGAGTTGAAATTTCCGTTTCGGATTTGGTTTCTTGCTTCCTCAGCCTATTCCGCACAAATCTCAGCGCAAATCATCCTTTGATCCTTGCCATTGTTGCCTTGAACGGAGGAGATCGCGTAGTTACTGTGCTCGGTCTGAAAATATTGCCGCCGCCAGCTCCCGTTCTTTCTCGCGCCTGCGCGCCCTGCCAGTGGACCGCGCTGCAGAGCCACCTTAAGAGAATAAATTGCCCTATAGTGGTAGGCAAAGCCTCCCCGCTCACTTGGCTATCAGCGCTAACTCTCCTCCCTCCCCCGTTCCCTCGGCCGCGCGCGTTCGAGCCCCCGGCTCCGCAGCGCGCCGAGGTCGAACATTTCTTTTATTTCTACCTGACAGGTGGGCCCCACCTGTCAGCCTCTGTAACCAGAGCGACGCTGACCGCTGGGCCCCACTGGTCAGTGGAACTCTTCCACCGAACCCATACTGACATGTCGACCCCATAAACAGTAGCTGGACCCACATGTCAGTAGCACAGAGGAGATAAAAGAAAAATAAATGCCAGAGAATGCCAGTGGACCGCGCTGCAGAGCCACCTCAAGAGAATAAATCGCCCTATAGTGGTAGGCAAAGCCTCCCCGCTCACTTGGCTATCAGCGCTAACTCTCCTCCCTCCCCCGTTCCCTCGGCCGCGTGCGTTCGAGCCCCCGGCTCCGCAGCGCGCCGAGGTCGAACATTTCTTTTATTTCTACCTGACAGGTGGGCCCCACCTGTCAGCCTCTGTAACCAGAGCGACGCTGACCGCTGGGCCCCACTGAAACAGAAAACTTTGACCAATCATAACTTCTACATTTTAGCTCCAAATTGAATGAAACAAATTTGTAAATTCATCTAAATTCAAGATCTGTCTAATGGGACCGAAACCATAATTTTTTGAGTTCATGTGAATTTTTGGAGATGATTTGTGTTGTTTGATAACTTCTTGTCCAAACTTTCGCGCAACGTAATATAGCTTACGAGTCGACACTTTGATCATATTGAACCCGGCATTGCAAAATTACTTTCTTTCAAATTACCAACATGCATCTATTATTTCACGTGATATGCTATGTTCAAATTCAGAATGTTAGTTATACCTTGCTATATAAATTTGCATACACTATTCTTCTTGCCCTACATTGGTTATGTGAGCCTTGTCACCCTAGTGAAACTATAACATTAAGACTTTTCAAATTAAGTCCCTATTGATATGCTCTGCTTAGAAATATTAGATGCTTGGGGTATCATCGATACTCCAACTACTCTGTCTTGAACTGAAAGAACTGTTTTGGGAGGATGTGATGGGAACATGGTGGATTTTCGAGAATAAATGTATGTTACCAAAAACTCTCAAAACATGCTTATTTATCTGGGCGGATGGATCGGGGGTATGGTGCAGGGGTGCACGAGAGTGTGGTTTGTGGTAGAACCCCCAGTCACTTGCCTGTGGTATTGGTTCTACTTTTGTTGATATTTCCGCTGATTTTATTGTAATATAACTTATGGCCTGTGTGGCCCTTATAAGGACCATTTCCCCGTCGGGATGTAAGACAATTATGGTTTGTCATTTAATGGACTTATGCGATGTATGTAAATGATTTAGCAATGTTCCTGTGTGCACTACCTACTGCTGGAAATACTGCCGATGGTGGCAATTTATAAGTAGTTTGTGTACTTACAACTCTCCTACTACATTGTTCAGGTGTAGTAGTACGAGTAGTAAGTACTACTACTATACTACTACTTAATACTTGGTTCAAGATGACACTTACTACTACTACTACTACTACTACTACTACTACTACTACCACTACTACTACCACTACTGCTGCTGCTGAATTAGATTGAGTACTTTACCAACTATAACATGTAAGAACAAAAGTGGCATTTATTTGAAATAAGTATCCTACAATTTTGAATATCTTACTATCACTTCTAAAATGCAGATTTAGAGAAGCTCGTTTAAATCCCATGTACTGGTTAAAATTGTTGATTTTTAGAAAGTGGTTTAATTTGCAGGGCCAAAAAATCCAAAATTTAATTTGGATATTTTGAAAAAGTGGGTTAAATTGCAGGGCCATATAATATAAAATTTAAATTGGACATTTTGAAAAAAATCCGGAAAGTGATTTCAATTGTACAAACTCCCTAATTAAAAATCTAAAAATTGCCCCCGCCCCTCTGTATTCAAGGGCGCTAAAAAAATTTCAGGGGCGCCATTGTCCCGAGCGCGGTCTATATTCGGGTGCCAAAAAAAAATTCCAACCCATTTATCCACCTCCCCCTCTCTCGTGCCCCTCCACCTCTCTCTCTGGCCCCATCCACCTCTCTCTCGCCCCCACCGAACCCTAGCCGCCGCCGCCGGGGCACCACCGCCGGCGCAGGAGCTGCTTCCTCGCTGACGACATTCGCCGCCACCCCCCTCTCTCGTCGCCCCGTACCCCTCTCTCTCGCCCCCATGAAACCCTAGCCGCCGCGCCGGATTCGGGTCTACGCCGACGTATGCCGCTGCATCGAGTCTACTTCCCCACCGCCGACCGTCGTCGCACAGATCTGGTTCCCCTTCGACGTCGTTCACCGCACCGGGCCTGCTTCCCCTTCCACGACCACCGACGACGACCACCGGTTCTACTTCCCCATCTACGACCACCGCCGCCGCCGAGTACCGCAGCGTAGCCACAACCGCGATGGTGGCAACAAGGGGACAAGGTAGGAAACGATCTGGACAACCGCCATCACAAGGTAAGCAAAACTCTTCTCTATTTTCTCTGTGCATGTAGTATGTTGTTTGTTCAAGTAGTAGTTGTCTGTGCAACTGTTCTGTTGTTGCATTTTCATGTGTATTAGTCTGTTGTACCTTTTTGTTGCTCTTAAATAGTCCCTGAACATATCTTAGCAGGCAGATGCAACATTTAATATTATCTGTGGAAGTAGTCATACCTAGCTTGCAAGTAGTAGTAGCTCTTACCTCTTACCTAGCTTGCAAGTAGTAGTAGCTCTTAGCTCTTAGTTCACTCCCTATTTTTTCTAATAGTTACAATTTGGCTGTTCCTGTAAGAACCTCCGCAAACTGAATACGAAAGAAGCCGGGATAAACAAGTGTTGAAGAATTTAAGGAAGTTGCAAGAACTTGGGATCAATGATCTAGCTTCCTCTTTTAATAAATCATGTACACAACCTGCAAGAACGAAGAGGAAAATATCAGCAAACAAGAAATCAAATTCTGAATATTCTGACTCATTGGAGTATCTCCTTGAAGATGATGTTCAAGGAGATAGTGATGATGATGACACTGAATCTTTTGAGCAGCCACAACCCCTCGCAATCGAGGTGCTTCTTCTATCTTGTGTGGGGAGGGAGGATATTTGCATTGCATTTTTATGTTGTTTCCTGCATATCTGTTCTTTAATATATGCTCTTGCTTATAGATGCAGCTCACTAACAAGTTGTTTTTTTATCAGTTTCCTCAAGGAACTAGACGGAAAACCCTCTGTACTAAGAGGAAGAAGAAAAATCCCAACATGGCGCCAGGAGTCAGGCAACCAAAGAGAGTGAGGGCAGTTCAACGAGCAGAGGAGATAACTCCTAGGGTCTCAACAAGAGCATACAAAAGGCAACTAACTTCACAGAGACATGTGCAAGATGAAGAGTTGCCTCAAGATGGTGATGCTGGTGTTGAAGACAATGATGCTAGTGTTGAAGACAATGTACCTGGTGGTGAAGACAATGTAGCTGCTGGTGAAGACAATGTAGCTGCTGGTGAAGACCAGACTGGGGATCAAACCCAATCCACTGAAGGCAAGTTATAGTTTCTTTGACATTCAAATATGACATCACTTTTGCTGTTTTGCATGAAACTTAACCATCTAAATAAAAATTCTATTCTGTAGCTCCCGCACAGCGACCCCCAAGGAGACCTAGGCCACCAACCAAGGGAATACTGCTAGAAAGGATGACAAGATCTATGGGAAGGAGAATGCCCATAGCTGTTGCTGAAGGCAAAAAAAGGCCACAAGAACCTATTCAAGCTACCAAGTTCGCATCAGAGGCTGGTGTCATCATTCGAGATAAGGTTCCTGTCCTAACTCATTGGAAAGAGTACAAGAAAGAGGAACAATATTACAAAGACTTTGTGGGAAAGCTATCTGTAAGTGCATTACTCTTTCTATGCTACACTATGATATCACATGACCTGAATTGACTCACTAACGATGCAAATTTCATATCACTAGGGGCGATTGGCCATTAACATAAAAACAAGCCAACAGAGGAAGCATGCGCCGATGTATTGCGGTCGGGGGTGCGACAAATGCGTTATCGGCTGAAGCAGAAATACTTCAATGGTGTACCTGCAAATGAGATTAGGACTACTTCTCCTGTTGCTAGTATGACTGATGAACAGTGGAGGGCACTTGTTGCAAAGTGGTCTGATCCAAAGAACATGGTATGGGTATCTTATCACAGATTCTTCTTTCATATTCAGTTTGCAGAGGCTCTTCTCATTGTAAACATATGATCTTATCTAACAAGTTCCTTCTCTTGTAGCAATCATGTGAAAAGAACAAGCAGAATCGCAGTAATGTCAAGTATCATCAAGCTACGGGTTCTCGCAGCTATGTCGCACACTTACATGCATATGTAAGTAAAGATTACCTTGTACTATACCTATTTATTTCATCCAAAAAATTCTTTTGTATTTGTCTGACAGAACTTTGCTGTAAATGATTACCTACCTAACAGAAGGAGAAGAGGAACAATGCAGAACCGAGCACACAACAAATTGAAGAACTTGATGCGGTGGAGGCCTTCAAGACCTGCCATACCAGCTCCAAACATGGTCTGAGTGAACTGGCAAGAGAAGCAGTTGTAAGTCCCTACATCTGTTTCCTTGTGCCTTTAAGATGCTTGTGCTGTTTCCAACATGAAATCATGGGTGCCACTGAATTCGGTGGACCCAGCCCCAAATAATGCCAATAGGTCATCACTGACCCTGATTTTCTCTTATATTTTTTTTGTGTGTGGTTTACATCGATAGTTGGGATCTTGGTTTTGCAATAATCTACTGGATTTAATTTAAAATGGATCATTGCCAGTCATTTGTAAGAGAAAAAAAATTAAGAAAGAAGTTCGCTAAAACACAGTCGTCCTCTTGAAATTGACTCATCACATGTATGTTCTAGACTGCAAGTTACCTACTTGTGCATGGCACCATTATGCATAACTGCAGCATGCATTTATATAACTAATGGACTTGATGGTGCTTCCCTTGAGAAACAGAATATCAGATTTTTAATCCCTTTGATCATACCAAAAATGTAAATTATTCTATATCATTTGTATTTTGTATTGCTGGCCCATCATAAGATCACTTGGCCAGCTGGCCCCTCTAAGTTCCTAAGTTAGCACCTCCGAAAATAGGTGAAACAATATCTCATCATCCTAGAGATATTACAATCAACATGGCATGGCATAAAAGGAATTCATGTATACCAGTACCTGTTCAGCGACAAATATAATCCCCGATTTTGGTGCATCCCTCTCAAGCAATGATAGTAACACATGCAACCTTTCCTTCTTACTGCAGATCACATGTGTGTGACGGGTGTGTGTGTTGTTGTAACCGGGTTCAGATTCTACATCTGTTTGTTATTCATCTGAACATCTGTTTGTCTTTAAACCCCTGACCAAATCATTAAACCCCTGACACCATAATCAAAACCATACATCTGTTGTAACCGGGTTCAGACCATAATCAGATGTATAAGTCTAGATATGAGCTGGTCTAGGATTTAATTTTGTTTAGCATGCCAAGAATAATCTTTGTAAGGTTGTTAAGCTTTTTGAACCTGGAAAATTCGAGGTAGAATCTGAACCAAAGCAAAATATCTGAACCCGGTTACAACTGTTTGTCTTTCAGTAAGCTCATATCTAGACTTATACATCTTTCAGTAAGCTCATAATCTGAACCAAATCATTAAACCCCTGACACCATAATCAAAACCATACATCTGTTTGTCTTTCAGTAAGCTCATATCTAGACTTCTTGACAGTGATTCATCTGTTTGTTACATCTGTTTGCTATTTCTCATGTCTGTCCAACTAATGATTGTTCCTGGGACATTTTCAGTCTGATATGGAAGCTTTGAGGGCAGAACCTGCTGCTGAAGGTGAGACACCAGTTACCAGTGCACAGGTGGTCTCCAAGGTGCTCTCCCTAAACAGCAACAACAACACTTTCTTGAAGAATGTTGGAATCAAAACGGCCGCCCCCTCAAAATCATCTTCATCGAATGAAAGCGAGCTTCAGGAAGAACTAGCAGCTGAAAAACAAGCTTCGGCTGCTCTACAAGGAGAACTCGAGGACCTCAAGAAGAAAAGCGAAGAAGCTGAGGAAAAGCTGGCGAGGACCCAAAAGGAGTTGGAGGAGTACAAGAAGCTAACAGAGAAAAATAACCAGGCAATGGAGGAGAACAATGCGCTCCTTCGCCGTATCTTGGCCTTGAACAATGGTAACTCTTCTTAGGCATGTGAGCTGGTGGTGGTTGCTGGTCCTTGCTGGTGGTTGTTTTGTGGTCGAGAACTTAAGTTTATTCTGTGCTGTGAATTTGTTCTATGAACTGAGTTGGTTCAAGTCTGTGAACTGAGTTGTTTCTGTGAACTAGTTGGAATGTGATGATGACTGAGTTGAGTATTGTTCATTGAGTTGTATGGTCACTGGAATACTGGATCTATTTAGTTATGGAATTGTGTGTCATTTGAATATTTGAAAATTGTGATGTCTGTGATGAAATAACCATATGGGTCTCTGTGACGAATTTGCAAGTGCTTTCTGTGACGAATTTGCAAGTGACGAACTTAAGCCACGTGGTCCAATAAAAAGGAGGCACGTGGGAGAACCAAATCGCGCCAAGCGGTCCAATAAAATCGCGCCACGTGGTCCACCACGTCAGCTGCCACGGTAACAACCACGTTAGCTACCACGTGGACCAGCCACGTCAGCTGCCACGCCATCCGCCACGTGGACAAGCCACGTCAGCCGCCACGTGGACCAGTCACGTCAGCCGCCACGCTGGCCTACAGCAGGTGCCGGCTGTTTATGACAAAAAACAGCCCTATCCATGACAAAAACCGATCGTCATAAAACAGAGTGTGTTTTATAACGGGGACCCTTTCGTCATTGAACAAAAGCAGTTCTATGACGAAAAATATAATTTCGTCGCGGTACGACAAATGTGACGCGCGTTCCATGACGAAATGAATTTCGTCACAAATTCGTCACAAATTATAATCTATGACGAATGTAGCATCTTCAGTGACGACACTGGTTCGTCATTACTGTTCACATCCCTAGTAGTGTTCATTAGATCTTTGGTATTATCACCTTTTCATAAATTTCTTCATTGTTCTCCTGAGGAGAACTAATTCCTCTTCAAAATCATACTCATTATTTTTGGAATCATCACTTGACACCTCTTTGGTTTTGAATACAGCGATTTTCTTGCTTTTAGAGGAGGATTATATTTCTCCAAAAGCTCCTTCTTGTCCTTCTTTTACAACTCATTGGTTATTAAGTTGCCCAAGAGTTGTGTTGGCATCATCCTTGTCAACATGGGGGAGTTGAGAAAGAGTTTCACCAAGGTCTAGTGATGTGCCTAGACCTTTGAGTTCATTTACAATGTTGTTGAGGTGAGAAACATTTTTCTCACAATATCATTTTTCCAGTAAGGCAATAAGCATTCTTCTCACAATATCAACATCGGTTAGTGACGTGCCTAGAACTTTGAGTTCATTTACAATGTTGTTGAGGTGAGAATATATTTCATTTATGTCCTCATGTGGCAACATTGTAAATATCTCATATTTGATCCAGAGTCTATGCAATTTGACCTCTTTGACCATGGATGTTTCCTCACGAATTTCCGAGAGGATAGTCCAAATATCATAAGCAGTTTTCAAATTGCTCACTCTATTGAACTTATCCACGTTCAAAGCACCAAAGAGAGCATTCATAGCTTGAGCATCTAAATGAGCATTACGCCCCTCAAGTTTCGTGGGATGTAGTGGATCAACAGGCATAACATAAGCTTTATTTACGATTTTTCATATGCTTAGACTCATGGCCTTTAAATAAATAGATATCCTAATTTTTTTAATATATATAATTTGAGCCATCAAATAGAGGTGTCTTTCCTATAGTAATTTTCTCACTAGCCATCTTTTTCTTTCTTGGACGATTAAGTCTAAATTAATCAGAGACCAAGTTTTGATACCATTTGTAGGATCAAGGATAACCAACTAGAGGGGTTGAATAGGAGATTCTAAAAATTCTTGCTTTCTAAAACTAATTTCTACAAATTTAGAGCTAAGCAAGATTTCTATTACAATTTAACTCCTACTCAATTCTAATAAATCTAAGGCACTTCAAAACAAGACTCTACAAATATATTTCTAGCTCAATTAAATATGACAATCACAATTTGCTAGAAATATAAGTGCAGAATAGTAGAGGTAAAGAAATAACCAAATGAAGACACATGATGTTTTTGACATGGTATCGAAGACTTACCGGTGTTCACTAGTCCACGTTTAGGAAAGCCCAATCAAATTGGACCGATTTCACAAAGTAAGCCTTGCTCCTTGATTTCACTAGTGGTTGTTCTTGCTCCGCTCTAAAGATGGCGAACACCGAGCCACTCACAATTTGGCGCCGGGCCTCTTTGCAATCTCCTTGAAGAGATCACCGCGCTAACTCCCGTCAAGCCGTTTAGGTGTCGGCAAACACAAGAGTAATGAACCACAATCTTTGCTTGATGTAAATCAAGTGACAATGACCAATCTAGAATAAACGCAGTTGAATTTTGCTCAACTACCTCACAATGAATGCAACAAGTGTATATGAGGTGTGAGAGTGTAATCTTAGCTCAAAGATATTAAATGAAGTCTCCTACAACTGTCCTTGAGTTATCCTTGAGCTAGTCGAGGGGTATTTATACCCCACCAACCACCAATTTGACCATTAAAAACAAGTTTCTAAAATTTTCAGCATGAGTGGTAGTATCGCTATTCATTGGTCGGTATTACCGCACCTGCACTGACCGCACAGCAACAGATATAGCAGATGACTTTAATGCTTCTGAACTAGCTGTTGAATTTGTAGCGCGGTACTACGACTATTATAAGCGTGGTAGTTCCGATGTTTTGATAGTACCATTTTCTGCAGCGGTACTACTATTTGTCTTGAGGACCAACTTTTGTTCCTCTTTGAAAAAAAAACGTATCGCCTACTATAGTTCGGTACTTTCGATGTGCGATAGTACTGCTAGAGATTTGTTTTCTCAGGGGAGCAAACATGCTCCAAAAGTACCTTTCTAGAAAATATGTACCGCCAATTTGGACCATATTGATCTTCATGTTGACCTTTAAGCATGCTTCTCCAGGTTGTCATATTCGTCACTGAGACTAAACCTTTCAATCACTCGATAAACATGTTAGTCCCATATTCACATTTTGTCATTAATTACCAAAATAATTTGTAGGGGGCCTAGATGCTTTCAACGGTGTGGCCTCCTGCACAAAGTCCTCGAGGGCATCCGCCCACTCCTCCAGCCACTACGCCATCTTCGCTGCCCAGCTCGTCCGCTACCACCCCTCCTGTTGTGCCTGCGAAATGTACAACTGCAATAAGCACCCGATACCCGACGTGGACTGGAACAGCCTGGCGGAGGCTGAACTGGCGTATCACCCTGTGCATCGTGTAGTCCTTGACAAATATGTCGAAGATAAGCTTCTTCTGTGTCAGCTAGTACGCCTGGTCACGCCAGCATAGTGAGGACATCCCGAAGGGAGCGCGGTCCTCCATCTCCTGAGCTGAGTACAGCTCCCAGCGTATATCGTCAGCGGTGAGGTGGTCGAGCTCGACAAAGTTTTTGTACACACGGGTAACCTGTAGGTGTGCAAACTATGCTCAAGCCTTAGGTAGTTGCAGAACCACCCTAACCTACCATCAGCTGGCACTTGATCGCCTAGGACAGATCGAGACCACCCATATTAATTGGTACGTAGTAGTAGCAGGCCCCGCTCCAAACGGCTTTAGTTTTTGACTTTTTTTGGCATCAGCTTATTTAAGCCAGAAGGCATTTGGAACATATCGGCTTCTAATTTTGACTTATTTTAGCTTTTTTTGACTTTTTGCTTTTTCTTTTTTCCCCCTTGTCTATTTGCATTGTCCGGACGATATAGCGATTTTTCTCAATTTTTCCTATTTTTTTCTCGTATTTTAAAAAAAACTAACAGCTGTTATAATATAATTTTAGCCAAAATTTAAAAGGCACAGTCAAAAATTTATTAGAGTACAGCCAGAAACTATAGGTAGAAGTTTAAATAAAAGCTAATTGTAGTAGCACCGTATAGTACAAGGAATCAAAGACCTGACGAAAAGTACAACTTGGCAGCTATTTCTGTCCTCGTCAGGTGTCCTGCCTGCCTGTCGTCCCTTTCCTACTTGGCATGCATGCACATTGGACCATCCATCACGTCACGCTGCAGAGGCATTCCAAACGAAGACTTTTCTACCCTTGCATGCATGCGCAAGGATTGCCTGATTTGTTCGAGTAAGCAGATGACCCTGGACCAGACAAATCAGCACAAAAGTTGACCAAATGACAAGCAAAGCGCCAGAAGCTATACTTGAAGGTATACATGTTTATTCGGAGGACCATTGACATGCTTGCCAAGCTAAATTCAGGAAATAACCTAGAATAGAAGAGCAAATGAAAGACAGCAGGTAGGAAATGCCCCTATTATTTTAGACTCGACTGATGGATTTGGCTAGGTTGATAATTTTTGTTTATGATTTTTGAGACAGTAGCGGATAGTGAAGATGCCGAGGTGGACGACGCACATAGTTTTGGACCTAGAAAGCCATTTGAAAAATCCGCTATAAAAAGCCGTTCTATTTGTTTTGATTTTCAGAGAAACAAAAAAACCAAAAGTCAAAAAATGTTAGACCATGTGGTGATCGTGATTAAAAGTGATGATGAATAATTGACATTTGGATTGCTTTGGAATTTACATCTCCTTTTAAATCTTGGTTATAAGACTTGTATGTTTCATATTGCAATCTTGTTTGCTCAGTTAAGTTGGCATGTTATAAATGAAAAATTGAGTTTATACATGTGATATCAGATGAAAATTAAAAGGATTGAAAAAATGTATGCTTCAAGTATGCCATGATTAAACAAAAAGAAAAAGGTACAAAAATTGTGCAAGTGAAAAAAAATATATTTCAAGCAGGCCTCCATTAAAAAAATGCTTCAAGCATGTTATCATGAAAAGAAGTATACTTTGAACAAGCCACATGCCTAAAAATTTAATAGGGGAGCAATAGATTGCTATATAAGATTGCTATCTCCTCTGGACTTAAAGTTTGATTCACTTTTAGGCTTTGACTTTTGATGTGATATCTCATTGTGCTCTTTTTAATCGGTTTGGTCATTATTGAAAAGCCTATCATAGATATAAATAACTTAATCATGCTAAAAGGTCTATTTTGACCTTGCTATATGATGTATGACTTTCTATGATTTAGAAAGCTCCACTAGAAAAAATGGCTTGGTTAAAATTTTAAATTAATGCAAACTGACTTGGATAATCTACGAAGATTTTGGATATTTACCATCATTGCACTTTCTTAGAATTGTTCTATCTCTAAATTTCTTGATGATTATATTGCCAAAGGGGAGAAATTAGAAGAAAGACGGAGAATTTTCAATTGCTTCAGAAAGGGGAAGTTTTCGAGTGGTTTGCTGGGGAAGCTTTTGAGTGGTTTGCTGCTGAATTTTTGAGTGGTTTGATGCTGCTGTGGTTTGCTTTGAGAAACTTTCTTTTTGCAAATTCTCTCAGACGTGTTTGTGGTGTTGTTAATATATTCATTAAGGAGGAGATTGTTAGACCATGTGGTGGTTATGATTAAAAATAATGATGAATAATTGACATTTAGATTGCTTTGAAATTTGTGCTTGTGAAAGTTTCGATCGATCGCAGTCTTATGGAAAATGAACATACATACATGGTGGCAAATACGTGTGGATGGTTTTCTTGCAGACCAAGTTATGTGATTTTATGGGAGTTTGTGGTTTTTTTAAAAAAACCATGGTTTACATGAATGTGGTGGAACCGAAGCATCATGGTTTTGCTGCAAACTGAGTTCATTGGTTTAGTGGTGGTTTTTTGTTTTTAAAAACAATTATTTAAATGTGTATGACACAATGGTTTTATAATGGTTATTAAAAAAACACGGGTTGCATACATGTCAATGAAATCCAAGTGTGAATTGTTTACATGAATTGTGTGTTGTAGTTCTTTTGTGTGATTTATTTGCAAACCGGGTATTACTAAAAAGCTAAGCATGTGTGGTTTACTTGCAAACTGGGTACAAACTGGGTTTGACTAAAAGGTAAGTAGTGCGACAAAAGATAAGTGCACATGATTTATTTGCAATCCGGGAACGACAGAAAGGTAGTTCTTTGCCTCCTGAACCACGTAGGTAGAGAATGGTAAGAGTGACCCATCAAAATTCACTATTTTTTTTCATTTCGTTGTATGGTAAAAATAAATTAGGTTTACAACGTTTTCTGTGTGTAGCTAAAAACATTCGCTGCACCACGTCGATGGAATCAAGGTGCAAATGATTTTCCGCCTAACTATGTTTTGTAGCTATTTTGTGAAAAAAGTTACTTATAGGGAAAAAAAGGAAAGGGACAAAAGCTAAGCTCATGGTTTATTTGCAAACTAAGTACAGTGGAAAAAGGTATGGAAGTGTGTGGTTTATCTTCAAACCGGTATGGCTGAAAAGGTAAGGAGTGTGACAAAAGATAAGCACCTGACATTTATTTGCTAATTGAAATCGGGTATGGCTGAAAAGGTAAAGAATGCGACAAAAGCTAAGCACATGTGGTTTATTTGCAAATTGGGTACTACCATTTAACACGGTTTCTGGTTATAAAAAACATAGATTACATGCATATGGTGAAATCGAAGCTTGCTTGGTTTTGTTGCAAACCAAGTTCTGGTTTTGTATTGATTTTTGGTTTTAAAAATCAGGTTTACACATATATGGAGGAATTGAAGCGCGCATGTTTTATCTGAAAATTGTGTGCTAACTATAATTATCTTGAGGAAAACGTGACATGATATAAACCAAGCAGGCATGGTTTTCTTGCAAACCAAAATTCTATGGTTTTAGGGGGAGTGTGGGAGGGTTCTTGTTTTCAGAAACCTAGCAGCATGGATTACAAGCAGCATTGCAAGAACCTAGCAAACACCATACAAATTTCCAATTTTTTAGTAGGCTGCATACGTGTATAGCAGAATCCAGGTGTGAATGGTTTTATTCTGAACTGTGTGTTGTAGTTATTTTGTGGAAGAAGTAAAAAAATGATAAGAGGGTGACGAAAGCTAAGATTGCATGGCTTATAAGCAAATTGTGCGCTATCTTTTTGGTAGCAGATGTTATGAACCTTAGTTCATAACGGGTAAACACCACCAAGAAGATGGCCGGATGGCGTCGGCGTAGGAAGACAGAGGAGACTATAGACGAGGAAGACTTTGTTATTACTCTGCTTGATTACAATAGCATGCGATAGCCCTCTTATATAGATGACTCCCCCCTAACAGATGGAATCTAACTCCAATCATATCTCTAACTATATCTCTAAGACAAGGAAGCTAATCCCTAACTCAAATGGAAACCAATCTCTAATTCCTAATAATACCCGATTGGCCCAAGGCTCACGTCTATAACTGCAGACCTAAGAGGAGATATGAGTAGGGATAGCAGTACGCTCAAATAATGTGAATTTTATATATAACTCTACCAAGTTAAAACTTATTAGCTTGATTACTTTGAAAATTATGTCGCAAAAATCGATCAAAACTTGAACCCTTGTATAGGTATGCCATTTTAGAAAGCACAACAATAGAAATGGGTAGTCAGTATTGGTATAAGATTTATTCCCTCACTTGATTCAGAAGATGAGGATAAGAAGAAAGGATAAGAGTAGGATCGTGATGATGCCCCCTAGAGGAGGCTCTAGACCTCCTGTTTAGAAGAATGAATTTCTAAGAAGCCAATATGCATGCCGTGGGCTATAGCCATTCGTTAAACGACCATGTTAGCCACCTACAAACCTTAAGGTATTAAGGAAGAAGAACCTACAATACACTTATATAGAGCTTATTCCTTTCTTTAATCGATACTTTCATACAATAGCAACAACTTTCCTTTCAACTAAGCTAGAAGGGCATGTCAGAGCAGGTTGACAGGTTAGAAAGTAAGGCCAATCGACATTGACTTTTGATAGCTCCAGTTGCTTACGAGTTACGAAGATCCAAGTCTAGCTACTTACGAAGAAGGGCAGACAGACTACGCCATTGGCATCCCTGCAGACAGACTTAACTAAGCGTGGTGTTTCCAAAACTGACCAATAATCAACTGAAAATCGGGCTTATCGGATATATCGGACCCCCCAAGTAAAATTTCGTACCGGGCAAAAGTTTTTGGTTTTGCATGAGTTGGTTCGATACACTTTGTCCATTGTCAACCGTTCAATAAAGCTCATCTAACGGTTATGATGCTTTGACACCTCCGGTGTTTGTGAGTGGTGCACAGGGATGGTGTTAGCGAAATGAAGTAAAAGAGTAATTGAACGGTCAGATGTGGTGGAGGTGTTAGCACCTCCAGCACCTCCATATGGACTGAACCAAAAATATTTTATCAAATACAAAGGAAATTCGTAATCACTTGTAATCACGTGTGTGCATAGCCTGGAAGTTAGTTCTCTATCCTCTTCCTCTCGAGCGGCAGGTCCAGGGTTTGAACCTTAGAAATTGCATTTTTCATCTTTTTCGTTTGACTTCAAAATTTTTCATATTTTGATTTGAACATTTTGGCCGAAATTTTCCAAAATCAGGACTGTCGGATCTTTTGGACCCCCCATTAAATTTTAATACTAGTTTTGGAAACCCTGGTCAGGTGAACGGGCTATCAAAAACTCAGTTTTGCTGCGAGCTCCTTTCTCGAAGCAAGATAGTATACCTAAAAAAGAATGGATTCAAAAACAAAACATTCATGAAACTCATGAAGGAGCATGCGGTGGTCACATTAATGGTCTTTTTGTCACCCATGCCATTTCTTCTTGAATAATACTGTATTATGCTTGCTCTGCTCTTGCTCGTTTGTATAAAAGGGAGTTTTCTTCGTCTGGCTCAAGCAAGAATCAAAGAAATAACACCATGGAAAATCCATAATAGAATAAGGTATATAAGGACTCAATAACTCTAGGTAAGAAAAGCTTTATCATATTCTCTTTTCCGACCAAAAGAGAGAGTTGAAGATAACAAAGGAAAGTGGGTGGATACAAAACCAGTTCATATCACTTGTCTTTCTGGTCTTTCAGAATCGCATCAAACCCTCTTTCTCCTCTGTCCACAAAGAAAAAACATAGGACTGGTACTGATAATTCATTACGGAAGAAAGAACTCATAGAGCTAGAATTGCTAACTATATATGCATTAGACTGACTACACCTTCTATCTTTCTTTATATTTATTGCTAAGCATGGTAAAGATATTGAATTAATGGCAAGGAACATATTTGCTAGCCCCTATAGTTGGATGCAGACGTCCTCTAAGAGGATTGATGGCATGAATGGCCCTCTTTTTGTCTCCGTAGAAGGCCCTTTTGTGTCAAGAAGAAGAATGAGATCCAACTTAAAGGCTATGTTCCAAATAGTTTCTGGTTTTTAGCTTGTAGAAGTCGATTTTTAAATTAAGTGGCTTCTTAAGATGGTTTATATAAGTCATTTATAAGAATCACTGCGAGAACTATTTTGAACGGAGTGACTTCTTAACACGAGTGTCACTTACTCCCTCAATCTCTTTGGCTATTAGCCAAAAGCCACAACACTTTGAACAAGTTCTAAACTCAAGGAAAGCAGCCTAGACCACTGACTTTTGATGAAAGGCTTCTGAACATGAATTGATCTAATAAAACCAATTAATTTATCAGTGAATCAAATATTTTCTAAGAGCACTAGACCTCTCTTTTAGGATTGGTTCCCAATTACTGCCTGATAGCAGGTTTGGCTCATGAGACCTATTGTCTTATTGTCTCAGCTCACTTCTGTACTTTGGAGGATCCATTCTTGCGTGTGTGGTTCAACTGCAAAACTACTTGCATGGTTTTACAGTGATTTCTAGTATCCAAAAACAATTATTTATGTGTATGGCGGAATCAAAGTGCGCATTAATTATTAGCGGTGTACCTAGGAGGAAATCCAAGTGGGACCCCCAATGCTCTTAAAAAATGCAAAAAAATTTGACATAATTTTACTAAGTCAAAAACTTAGCTTAGGCCATGTTTGTATTAGCCTTTTTTCTGACTTCTGTTTGAAAAAGCCAACATAGACACCTGAATATTCAAGCAGTTTTTTTACTCCTCTCGCCCTATCTCACTTCGAGGATAAGTCAAGTTATGGGCGCATCATGAAACCTATTTCTCTTTCTTCCGTCTCGCACACACATTTCTTCTTTACTTTTTTTTCACCACTCGCTCCATCTCCTAAAAGTCACTTCTTTCGGTCGCTACTATTTATTTCCAGCCAAAAGCTATTAGTAATAGCCAAAAGCCATCACCAGAAGACAATACAAACACCCATTGGGGCTTTTACTCTTAGGTCCACGTCCAAATCTCCATTTTAATTAGGAGTTGATTTTCTGGACCAGTGAAGGGCTTGAGGTTCTTAGATAATATTTGCCAATCGTTGAAGGCCTATGTGGGACACTCCCATTGGCCCGATAACGATGCTAAAACTATTTTTCTTTATTTCTATTTTAGTTATACTGGCCGAGTACACGCTACTCAAATTGGCCCAATGATGGTAAAAGTATTTTTATGTTTCTATTCTAGTTGTAATGTGTTTCAGCCTAGCTAAATGGAAGGGCATGCACAAATAAACATTTATCATTTATGTGGGTTCATTTTCCTCTCAAAAAAAAATATGTGGGTTCATTTTTACTGCCGAATGAGTTGTCTGCTTTTATGGAAGTATCAACTTTTAAAAAACAATGGTTTACATAATTACATGTGTATGGAGAAATCGAAGTATGCATTATTAATGGTAGACGGCCCAGCAGGAAATCTTAGCGGACATAATTCTGCTGAGTAAAAATCTTATAGCTTATTTACTTTGAAATGGGGCCTCTACTTCTTTTGGCTGGGTTCAAATCCCATATGCCGCACCCAAATCTCCATTTTTAGATGTAATTTTCTTTGCTCTGTTTTTTGTTGTCATTGATAGCTTTTGAGATGGCAACAGACGACAGAAATACGGTAAGACCATATGATAACAGTCCCATAAGAGTGATGTCTGCTGCGACACAGGTGACCCAGTGCCTCGTCATTGGCCATCCACTCACCATTGGTCTCTATACCTCCTCCATCTCAACCTCACCAGATCTGAGAGTTCTAGTTGCTCCTCGCAAGAGACCTTTGCACGAGCCACTGGTTGCGGTGGACAGCCTCATCGAGTGTGTGTTACGCGGCGTCCAGCGGTGGAGCTTAGGATGTTAGGGCTGAGGCAGGGGTGGAGCAGCTCGCCGGTGTAGAAACAGCCTGATCAAAACCAAAGCTCGTGGAGAGTGTGTTCAGCGAGGTAGAAAAGTGGATGGTTGGTGAAAGAATAATGTTTTAGGGGGTGTGCTAGTTGCAGTAGAGGAGCGACTAGCGGCCAGTGGGCTTGTCCGATACGTCCGGACGCTAGCGTTCTCCGTTGGACGTTGACAAGAACCAGCAAACCATTTTTTTGATTATACATTGCCAGCAAATTGGACATTGATAGTGTGAGTCTCCAAAAATAGCCAAGATTTATTTGGTTTACTGGATAATCAAGCCTTTTATTTTGCTACAAAATAAATAATACATCCATTCCAGGTCTTGCTTTTCTGCCACGTTGAAACATGAACAAGCGGGATAATAAGTCCTAAGTTTATAACGAGTGCAACGGATTGTGCCATCATCAAAGCAGGCATTTTGTACAGCCATATGTAGAGTGGCGGGGGAAGATCAAAAAATGAACACAACGCTGTCGTGGACCCTGTTCTTCTGGTTCTGTGCGACACATTCCGAGATCCACATCAAGTTCCTTATCTCCTGCTCGCGCAGCCTGACGTATGCGAAGAAAACGGCATAGTGGAACTACACAAGCAACAAAAAGAAATGTCGAAGATCCCTTGAAGGAATTAAACAAGTCTAGGAGTCAAGTCTGCAATAGTGGCATAACGCCCACAAGTTTTTCAACATTGTTATGGAATTGAACAAACCAATACAACCAATTGCCGGAATGTAGTGCTTGTACAGAACTGCCAAACCACTGTTTTTATTGCGGCATACATACAAGCATGTTTGCCTGCATCTATGTCACAGGTGGCTGGGCGCGCTATAGAGACCCTGCTTAATTCAGTTTGCCTTCCTTGATACGAAACCTATTTTCTTACCAAGAACTAGTGGTTCTCATTTACAACTAATCTTTATGGTACGTTTAATCATTAGCCTTGTAAGTGAAACTAGTATCTATTCTAAGTCCAAAATGGGATCTCTTATGCATCTTTGCCCATATATTCCACTCAGATTATAATTCATATACGAAGAAACTCGAGTAATCCTACATAAAACCGAAAAATCGTACCTGCTGTTCGAATGACAAGCACAGCCTCCGCACTTCCTCTTCGTAAAAGGCCTTATCCAACATCTGGCTTTCACCATATGAAATTTTGGCAAAAATAGACTGGTATGGAGGGTACTTCTCCATTACACCACGTACCTACATGATGAGCAAGAAAAAGTGTTATGGCAGTCAGAATAATTTATTTAACAGCACAGGTTTCACTTTGATGAAGATATGGCCAATAGTCTGAAGTCTGAATTCTAGAATGCTTTAGATGCAACTCATATCTCTTAGAAAATTACAATAAGAATCGACAAAATAAATCTGAACATGCCACTAAAAAATATGGCTATACTAACAAGCACAAAAGACCAAAGGTCAAGAGTTAAAATTAATTGTTGCTACTAATGAGGCACAATAGAACAAGAAAAAGAACAGAACATTGATGATATATTTGTTAGCTAAACCAGCTTTACCAACTGCTGCTGATACAGAAGGCAAGAAACAAAATAATTTGGCATATGCTGATCACATGTAAAACATACGCCATAACTTATGCTCCCATGTCATAATACCACATTCCATCACTCACAAATAAGTATCCCATTTGGGGCAAATTCCATAGGAAACACAAGACAATAGTGTTATGAATATTGTGTGTATTGATATGAGACCCAAAGGGCCATATATATAGGAGAGTACAAGGGGATATGCCATATAGAGATAAGGCATATATGGAATAGAATACAAACTCTATCTCTAATACCCTTATCTCTAATACCCTTAACACCCCCCTCAAATGCAAGGCGTATGCAATAGCATTGCATTTGAAAAGGGTTAATACTAAAACAAGATAAATCCGAAGTCCGAGTCTTGATGATATCGTCGTTGCGTGCAGTTTGTGAATAAACTGTCAAATTAAGCCGAAGAGGAATAGATAGATGCATGACGGCGCAGATCGAAGCCCAAGAGGCGGCGGCGTAAGTGCACAGAGGACACGCGGCGGCCTTTGAAGCTCGGGGCGGCGGCTAGAGAAGCGGCGGCATCATAACGACTTCTACGATCTGCACGCGGCTCAGAGAGTAGAGCGGCGGCTGCTGCCATGCAAAATAAAAATCCTATACTTCTATGACTGACAATAAATTTGTGGACTCGCATGGCTTGGACGAACGAAAGATTAGAACTACGGACTTTTGGATGGACGCAATGGAAGAAAACAAAAAATATCGCAACGAGAGCCGAACGGCCCATTTGGCCCATGCGGCCCGCTGGCCCCCCTTCCCTCACTCCCGCACCGCCGCACGCTCGCTCGCCCATCTCGCCCTGCCTCCCGTCTCTCTCCCTCGCTCAGAGAGGAGGGGAGCGGCGGGCTCCAGCGGGAGGCGGCGGCCAGATCCGGCGGCGGCTGGGCGCGGAGGATCGGGCACGGCGGCCAGGAGGCGGCGGCGCAGGCACAGCGGCGTCCGAAGGCAGTGGCGCGGTCGGGGAGCCCTGGATCCGGGCGGCATTTGAGTGGGCAAATCCGGCGAGGAGTGGGCGGATCCGGGCGGGCGTTGGCGCGGGCGACGACGGCCAGAGGCGCGCGGCGACCGGATCTGGCGGATCCGGGCGGGCGCTGGCGCGGACGACGACCACGGCGGCAAGGCGAACGGCGTCGGATCTGGCGGCGACGGCGGCTCGGGCGGAGACGACCCGAGCGGCGGCGGATCGAGACAGGGTTGACCTCGATCGTGGAGACGGCCAGATCGAGCTCCGGGCCGAGCGGCGCACCAGCGGCCGGATCAGGCGGTCCGGCGGGACCCAGCACCGGCGATGGCGTCACCTCCGCGCAGCGATCTGGAGACGAGCGGGGCTGTGAGGAGCGGCTCGTCCAGGTCGGCGGCTTCTTCGTCGGTCAGCGACCCGAGGACAGCGGCGGTCGGCGACGGCGTCGAGGAGATGACCGCCCCAACAAGATGGCCGCCCCCGGGAGAGGAGATTGATCCTCCCGGGGGCAGCAGCAACAGCGGAAGTAGATCGGTTAGGGTTTTAACCTAAGCTCTGATACCATGTTATGAATATTGTGTGTATTGATATGAGACCCAAAGGGCCATATATATAGGAGAGTACAAGGGGATATGCCATATAGAGATAAGACATATATGGAATAGAATACAAACTCTATCTCTAATACCCTTATCTCTAATACCCTTAACAAATAGCATGAGACAAATAACTACAGTATGTATTGGACAAACCAACCACCTCACTACTGCTGATATAGAAGAGCAGTCAGAAAAAAAAGCTTGATTTATGCCCATCATACATAAAACATGTGCCACAAAAAAAAATCTCACGTGGAATACCACGCTTCTCTATTTTTTGAGGAAGAAGCGCTTGGCCTAGGGCATGGTACATTGAAGAGGCTTCACAAATCACAAGGAACATATTAGCATCACTGGTCTTTTCACCGAACACATGGATAGAACTCTTAACAGATATTTCTGTACTTCATATTAGCGGCCTAATGGAACTTAACCCCAAACCAGTAAGTAACATACAAGAAGTTGATCAATGAACAAGGGAATTTAGAGCAATACGAGGTGTGTTTGAACAGTTGACAATATGTTTGTTGAAAAAATGCTGGCACTGAACCCAAGAGCATCATTAGAGACAAACCTGGTCAACATCTTCACAAACAGCCAATTCTTCATGACCATATGGATACCTGGAGGATATCAAAATATTATAACCACATGCGAAAGAGACATGTCTTAACTACAAGTACTGCTAGTGCTGCTTTCCATGGAAACCTACAATAACCCGAAGTTGGAGTACAGCTTCCGACGGTCATCTCTAGTCAACTCAGTGCCAATACTGCAAAACACGACAGAAAAATTAGAACAGCATCAGGTGCTTATGCACGTAATGATAAACATGGATATATCAGATATTTCACACAATTAAAAGATGTCAAGTCAAAATGCAAAACTCAGTGCTCTACCTGTTTATCGTAATGTTAACAGCTCTTCTATCTGCTTCGAATGAAAGGAGATCGCACATAATCTCAGCCGTTGCACCACCTAGTTTCTGTACCAAAAAAGTCATTATAGACAACAAATGAAATCGGAGCAAAGGCAATATTTACACTGTGGAGAAAACATTGTTGAAACCACCGCAGTTGAGCAGTACGTACCTCACAAAATTTGTAAAAATCCTCAAGATATGCTTTGTAGAGAGTGTTCCTCATAATTTCAATATTCATGTCATCCAAATCCTACAAAATACACGTAGCTCTCATTACCAGGGCATCCTTGATGTTCAAGCTATCAAAGATGTAGTGATATTTATTAGACAGCAGAAAAGATTGCAGCTTTCTTACCTCAGATGTAATGCACTCTGAGAAGTATGGGGCTAAGGGTGTATCAACTAGAACCAATCTGTAAAGCTCGCGCATGTTTTGAGCAACTGCAAGCGATGCAATGCTGTTGATCGGCAAGAAGACAAAACACACAGTGTTATGATAGATCTCCATGCAACAGAAACCAGATAATCTCCATTCAACAGAAACCAGAAAGGAACAACAAGAATACCTGTCAAACATGCCCAATGGATGGCATTTCTCCAACAATTCATTAACATCTCTCTCATGCAATGTGCCGGTGACAATAAGGACAACATTATCAATCATGTGCCCATACCTGTGAAAAACATTATCCTGTTAGTACCAAACTAAACTCCTGTGCTAGAGTTGGATAAGTTTACGCATGTAGAGGAAACAGAAATAAAAGGCATCATAACAATACTTTGTCACTTACGTTATATACTGTAAGAATGTAGATAGTGGTTCAGTGGCCTGGCACAACATGTGTTTGTACTCATCAACCAGTTTAAGAGTGCACTTCTCCACAATTGTTGTTGTGTGCAAGGGAGAAGGCTCTGCAATTAATCAGAAATAAGTTCATGGTACAGTTGTATCATATCACAAAAAAAGCACAGGACAAGCATACACTTCAGTTATATCATGACAAACAATCGTTGTTTAGGAGTGGCCTAACCCCCTGTGACTGGACCATGCAATTAGCCTAATATGTAATAGACCCAATAGTATAGAGAAATATACCAATATACTCTCACCTTTTGTAATTATCAAAGGAGTAGGATAGAAATTTCTCATCCTACCACATTCATGTATATAAACCCCCAAGAGGGGTATGAGAAAGGCATATCCACTCATTTCATACACAAACACTCTCTCTCTCTCCCGTCGTTGGCTCTCTCTATCTAGTCCTCTCATATGCTGTTTAGTCAGTAGCCACAATAGTTTACCGGTGCGGCATCGGGGTCGACGGTCATACCAGTGCGGGCATCATAATCGTTGCCATGAGGTACCACCGGCCGCTGCGTGGTGGGCTCGACGGTCGCTGCCGCCGTACCTCTCTTTTGCTTGGTTGCCATCGCTTTCTAGCGCATTCTCTTGCGTAGTCCCTACGGACAGTGTCAACTATTGTGGCTACTGACCAAACAGCATGTGAGAGGACTAGCTAGAGAGAGCCAACGACAGAAGAGAGAGTGCTTGCGTATGAAATGAGTGGATCTGCCTTTCTTATACCCCTCTTAGAGGTTTATATACATGAATAGAGTAGGATGAGATCTTACCCCTTGATAATTATGAAAGGTAAGGGTATATTGGTGCATTTCTCTATACTATTGGGTCTATTACATATTGTGCCAGTTGCCAGTTGCAAGGCCCAGCCACGGGGGGTTGGGTCACCCCTACAACAATCGCCAATGCAAATATTGTTCCATATAAAACTGTACTGAGAGGCAATCACACAGGCATACAGCATCACATTAATGGAAGGGTAATTGCAATTCGTGCCATAACAATGGTAGAGATGAGAGGATAAACCATATATTTTGGGCTTGTGGCTTTAGTGTGAGAAACAAATGGAAGGATAGAGGCCTCTTAGCAATTAATAAATACCGTCTCTACCTAGCCGATGAAATCAAATAAGCAATGACAGTCTATTACAGAGGACATTCATAATTTTCTTTTGACACATGAGATATCAGAAAGGGCTGAAAATGCAAGGTGAGAGGAGAGGAATGAAGATTATAGGAATCTATTGCAAGGCAGAAGTGAAATTCCCCAAAGGGGGTTGTGATGATGCAGTTACAGGGTCACGAGGATCCCGGAAAATATAACTCTTCCTAAGACGACAAAACATGTGCTTGAGTGGTTTACGGGAGTAAGATTAACAAAAATCTCTTTTGAGTGGTTTACAGGAATAAGATAACGACTAGAACTAATTTGCAGGAATCGCTTGGATTCACACTGTTCCCTAAGAGCAGAGAGACCTCGGACACCCTCTCTAGGCCTAGCTAGGCTATCAGAACAATCTGCTCGAGCTGTCAATTCGCTCGATTTCGCATGCAGGACATCATGGGCTTCCGCGGGTACTCGAAAATTCATATAGATAGCAACTAAATTAAGCTAACAAACTTCCATCCGAGATCCCAAATGAAGCACAAGGCAACAACAATGCACGCTATTCTGGTTCACCAACGAGCGCCGCTAGCAATACTAGCCCCAAATCTCCAATCGGGATCGCAATTCGCAGGGACCGGATCGAAAGTCGCGGATTCCTATCAGCGCAGATCGAGCAGCACGGCACGGCACCCACCCAATCCGATCCAATCCCATGGGGGGGGGGGGGGGGGGGGAGGGGAAGATCTGAGCTAGGTAGGGTGAGTCGTACCGTTCTGGAGGTATGGACCGTACTCGGTGGCGGAGAGGTGCATCTTGATGTCGTCGAGGGTCTCGCACTGGCAGAGGTTGTTGTAGTCGGCGGCGGTGAGGAGGCCGGAGCGGTTCCCCCGCACGATCGCCTCCAGGAACCCGTCGTGGATGTTGAACGACAGCATCTCCCACCCGTACATCTTCGCTCGCGCAGCCGCCGGCTCGCCGGGGGTGATCTCGGCGGTGGGGGAGGTGGGTGGGGGTGGCGGGGAGTCGCCGACCGCGGCGGGAGAGATCGGGAGGCAGGTGGTTGCAGATCCGGGAGGCGGTCGCGGCTGCGGATGTGGTGGAATTTTTGGGCCGGATCAACTCGGCATCCGCTTCTGGCTTCTGGCTTATTTTTCACTACTAGTATAATGCCCGTGCTAACGCTACGGCTATATTTCGGGAATGCATATGAAAACAATCAAACAAGGATATTTTTTTTCATAGTTTAAGTTTCACGCAATTGTATATCACCATGTATATAATCTGGAAAACACTCATGTATATCACCAGCAAGTTCAGATCATGAAATTACAAGCCTAGGCCAATTATAATGCATAACAAGGCAATAATAAGTCATGTCTCGCCTGAACCATCTAATTTCTGATTTGCTTAAGTAGGTCTTGGAGTTCTCCAGGGATAATGTCTTTACATTCATTTTCATTGCTCTTCAAAATGTCCACCAAGAAATTTGTCCTCAGTGAATGTGATCGCTGTGCATGGCAGATAATAAGTTAACTTATTAATTTGCTATGTAGTCTACAAAATATACAAAGAGAATATTATATGCTCACAGTGTTGATAACTGGTAATCTTACGTCATTCCACGACCACATGAAACTGTATACAAGGAAGCCTGACAGGTTGCTGGAGAAGAGCACGTGTTTAATTGTTATAGATAAATTAAATGATATTTGATAATAAAGATGAAACATATTATAAGTTATTACCAATTCGTAGTTTTTGGAACCCATGTTGGGAATTTACGACGCCAGTAAAAAATATCGTCTTTCCACGCAGGATGTGCCAATTCCATGGCGAGTTTGAAATTATTGGCAATGTTATGTAATTTGTGTATATATGGCATGCATGGATCTAATTAACCGAGTTTTATTAAAAAAATGACCCATTATTTGAACTGGAAATTTTGACATAACTTCAATGAGAACAATTCAACTGGTGTTAAAGCAAAGGAATACTGTTAAACAAAAATGAACAAGAGAAAAAGCTTTCTGTTGTGAATAAAATATAGAAGTCACTGTGACCAACCCCAGATGCATAGGATATGGTTCTTTATTAGATCAAGTACTTAGCTTGCAGCCAAAGAATGAATCATGGAAGTGTTGATAGCAATAGAATGAATCATGGAAGTTCTGACGGTCTAGTCAAGAATGAGATACTGTTAAAACTCATTATTTGACTGGTTAGCAACTCGCTCATACTAATGCTTGAACCCTTGAAGTATGTATGCCCGCTCGCTTCAATTAATGGATTTATTGATCTTCTTTCAATATTACTGGAGAATTAAGTAATTGAAACTTGTTTTGTTGTTTCAAAACACAATTAATTCAATTGCAAAAGTATGTTACTTCAACTATTTACATGTGAACTGATCAACTGAACATGCATGAGCAATACCACTTAAATATGTGTTGCACAAATCCATTGCAAGACATGCAATAATGGTTAACACTATGAAACAGGAAAGATTCTGTACTCTGTAGAGAGTCAATAGCTGTAAACAAAAGGTTCAGGCTTATGACTCCGACATCCGCTATAGGCGTTGAGGTGACTCGATAATTTGTGATAGAAAATGAGAGATCAGATCAGCAGCCTCAGACAGTGCCGTGATATGAATTGATGGATCACTGATCAAGAGAAAAGTTATGGTGCTAGTTAACTCTGTAGCACTATACCCATTCAATAGCTGTAAACAAAATAATAAATGCAGTGCACTATTTTGTATAGTAGTGTGCCCGTGCTAACGCTACGGTAAAATACAAAACAAGATAAAATTTGTAAAAAAAATAAAACGAACAATCTCAACGTGGTCGAAACCGAGCAATCTCAACGTGGTCGGACAACGTGGTCGTTACCGACAACTCTCGACGTGGTCAAAACCGACCACGCACAACATTTGCACCAGTTGTACCAGTACTTCTGGTGGCATTGCCTTTTTCAATCAACTCCTTGATAGTTTCAACATCAGACACCCTATACTCTTGTAAACCAACAATGCAAACTTTCTGTTTTCCATCCTCTCATGCAAAGTTTACCGCATGAAGTAATTCGTATTCAGAACAGGAGACATAACTGGCTTTCTAAATATACAATACACTATTTCTAAATATCAAATATTTGGTTATAACTAACCTCCTTTCATTGAGAAGGTCAAATAATTTCAAACCATATATCTCAAAGAAACTGACAAATAACTGAAAGCCTTGATTGCGGTATGTATGGTGCATCAATCTCAGAATGTCTTGAGAAGCCTTAAGAGGAAGTGGCCGCATGGTGTAGGTCTTTCCACTACCTAAGTGGACAATATGAGTTAGAAATAGTCGTAAGTATGCTACGTATAGTCATATATCTGGAGAAGATTAGACCTATACCTGTTTGTCCATAAGCAAAACAAGTTGCCTTTGTACGATTAAAAATAGCAGGAACCACAGGTTCCACTGTTTCGCGATAAACCTGCAAACAAAATGAACCCAGGTTGTTGAGAATGGATGTACAATACTTAATAATACTAATTGTAAAGAGTATGCAGTTTATAATCACCTCGTCATTTGAAACGTCCTCATCTAAAACAGCATCGAATACAAATGCATGCTTTTCAACATATTCAGTGAGGTCAACCTGCAGAATAATGTGCCAGACATTGAGGAATATGAGTATAGACTACCAGTAGGAAACTAAGATCCAAAGGAACATTGGCCACAAATAACGTATATAGATGGAAATAAGTAGCTTGGAATGAACCTTAAGTTTAGTCTCATGGACAGTCAAAGAGTTTGAACTCTGTTCAATGTCTATGATATCTTCTTCTTTCTTTGATATTTCCCTCTTATTAAGTGGTCTTTTGCGAACCTGCATTCAACATTCCACATCAAAACTATTAGAAGTAGACAGGTTATCAACATTTATAAACAAGCATGGAGCAAAACCAAGAAACATACCACCACTTTGATTTTGGCAACGGGGGCTGCCTTCTCTTTCTCAAGGAAGGCCTTGAGGTAGTTACTTTCAGCAAAAACAATGGACTTGCTCATCATTTTATTGGTAGCGAAGCTAAGATCTGAATCATCAAAGCCTCCTCCATTGGCATAGCCAAACTTTTGAGCACCATCATACATCCCTTGTACTTGAAACTGTACATGAATTTGAGCTCCAGTTACTATAGAACTCTCAGTGTGCAAAAGATTATATATCCTTTACTGAAACATCTCATATTCACATGGTCTGGGCAAACATTTAGGTTTAAAATCGGATCAGTCATCAACAAGATCAAGTACGTCGTGTCATCTAAACTAAAGAACCAAACATAAACAAATCGATAGCTTGGACCATACAATCAGTAGTTCTGTAATGATGCGGTGCCACATTTCAACAACCACCTACGATTCCACCAAACTATTATTTGTTTAACAAACTTCGACATTCTAATACCTCAAAGCAATTGCACATCCAACCTAGCACGCCTAAAAGAAGACCAAAGCCAAAACAAAAACAATACAATTCTCCATTTGCTTTCCAAGCTGCCGATCAATTCAAAAAACTCAAAGAAGCAATACATTGGACGACCATGCCTCCGCACTCGGATTCAGAACATCAGATCCACCACATCGGCAACAATCTAGAACATTTCGATCCAACCCAACCACGTGAGATCATCGAAACAGACGCACTAACTAAAAATGCAGCTCTCGTCTTACATCGGGGATAAGCTCGGTGTCGAAGGCGTGGAGATCGAGCAGCCCGGGGCTGAGCTGCTGCCTCTGCCCCGGCGACTCCGCCGCCGCGTCCCCTCCGCGCATGCGCGCCGGCGTCGTCGGCTCCACCGACATGAAGATCTCCCTGTCTCCGCGCCGCGCTGCACGCACGAAAGAGGCCCGAATGAGCTAAGCCGGAAAGCAGCCAGAGATAACTCGAAATGAATAGCTACTATTTACAACTTGGCAAAATTCTCAACCGCAATGAACCCAAAAATCTCTTAGTAAAATTAGCAGAGACATGGTAGCAGTGCTCAGCTGCAAATAGGCATAAGAACACAGAAATTGAGTAACGCAAGACATATTGCAGGTTCTACAGTTGACTGCGAGAGATACCTTGAGATTCAAAGCTTGATGTGCCAGCAGCGTGATCTGCTGTTAGCGCAATGTTTTCTTGACCGTGACCAGCATTGAGATTAGCAGGTCTTTCTCCAGCTCTCATACAATGGGAAGAGGGTTAGATATTAGATAGCCCTTTATCAGATCATATCTATGTAGTGTTTCTTTATCAAGGATCTGAAGCACCAAGTGGTACCTGAAGCTAATTGGGTTCCTTCCATACCGAAACAACTTTAAAGGGGAAGTATAGTTTGGTGTAAATTGCTGCACCATCAAGAGCAGAGACAACAAATCAGTCAACAATCATGTACTGTTATTTAGCACTATACACTGATGATGGTTATTTCATCTTCTTTCGAGTACGAAAACTGAAATGAAAACCTTCAGTATCAGGAAAACATAATCATTTTTTTTAAAAGGATAAACTGAATGCAGCAGCTTCTTTCCTGTATCTGTTGAGAATGGTTGGTTATGATAAGGCAGTTTTAGAATGCTTCTCACCTGTAAGCATATCTCACATATGGTGCCCCCCTTCTCATTACACCACCTCTGGATGCATATGTGGTGAGCGTACTGCAGTCAGCAACAAGTTAATTCAAGTAAAAATTCCATTGGCGGGACTATATGGAAATCTGTTTTAAACAATATAAAGAAAATAAAAGGGTAGTGTCATATACTTGAAAGTCCTGAAATTATCAAACAAGGGGTAACACCCCGTAGGAACCAATTCAGTTACGATAACAAAAAGAAAATCACTGATTGCAATATGGAAAATAGAAAGTTTGTTCCCAGTGGCATTTCGATAGAAAGAAAATCACTGTCTGGTTAATAGCTGCATTCTTTTTTTTCTTTTTGGCGACAAAGTTAATAGCTACATTCAGAAGATCCATTTGTGCTACTTGTCACAAGAAAATTTTTTCCCAAGAAGACAATTTAAGGAATGCTACACTGTGTTATTTCCGAGTTTTATGCACAGAGCTAACATGCTGTTAGCAAACCATGGGCATTCTCCTTTGAGCAATTATTTGATTTGATTTATCACTAGAGTTGTAGAGCAGCACAAGATCACCCGATGAAAAGGATCATGTTGATAGAATTATCTATGAGCAGAAATAGTCATTTAGGACATTACTTACCACCTTGTCACCATTCGAGGACATCTTTATACACAATATTCTTGGTGCTCTTCCCGGTTGGATCTAATTCCTTGTTTGGTTTAGCCAAAATTCTTGTTGTTTGCCTGGACACACCCCTTGACAAGGCAACATAGAGCTGCCCATGTGAGAACACTGGCTCTGGAAGATATATCCCAACATTTGGGATGGTTTGCCCCTGAGCTTTATTTATGGTCATCGCAAAACTCAAACGAATTGGGAATTGTTTCCTCTTGAACTTGAAAGGAAGTGAAATATCATCTGATGGAGACATAGGGATCCTAGGTATGAACACCCGTTTGCCTGCATGGTGCCCACCAACTATTTCTGCATCAATTGCATTGTCTTGGAATGCTCTAACCATTAGTCTTGTTCCATTGCACAAACCATTGTTAGGATCAAGATTGCGGAGAAGGATTACAGGGCAGTTGGATTTTATTTTGAGCTCATGCGGGGGGAGACCATTTGGAGTGATGGAGTTCAGGAAGTCAATAGGGTAGTTATTTCTTGAATCGTCATCGACAGAGTCGAAGCTATGATAAACCTTTTCCTCACCTGGAAACTTGTCAATCATACTTGCATTTAGCTGATCCACATGTTCATTTGTGGTAGACAGGATGGCACGTGTGCTCATATAAGCTGATGATCTTGCGTTTTTGTCAAGTGATGGGAAGACTTCTTGAATGAGTTTGTTTACTGATTCTTCGTTGTCTGTATAGGCAATCAAAATATCATCTGGAAGGCGTACATAATCATCTCCAATTATCTCTTCAGTTCCATTCCCAATTCTAAGGAGGTAATCTGCAAACCATGGGTCAGACTGAGCCCTCATGTTACGTGACAACCGTATCTTTCTTATACTTTCCCACAAATAAGATCGCTGCAATGTAGCATCTGTTACCTGTGCTCTTGTCCCACGTGGTACCACAGGTAGCACCTGTCTAAAATCTCCACCAAATACCATAACCTTTCCCCCAAATGGCAAACAAGAATGCATAATATCTTGTAGGGACCTATCAAGACACTCAACTGCTAGTCGCTTTGTCATCGCTACTTCATCCCAGATAATTAAGGATGCCATACGCAGTAACTCTGCAGTGCCACTTTGCTTTGTGAAGCTGCATGTGCTATTGTCAGCGAGCTTAATTGGGATTTTGAACCTTGAGTGTGCTGTGCGTCCTCCAGGCAATATCGACGCCGTAATACCAGAAGATGCAGTTGCAATGGCAATCAATCCCTCTGAGCGCACTCTACCAAGAAGTGCCTTATATAGGAATGTCTTTCCTGTTCCTCCTGGACCATCCACGAAAAACACTTGGCTCTTCTTATTCATTACACAATTTAATATTTCATCAAATCCTTCACGTTGTTCCTTGTTAAGAGATGTATCTATATCCAAATGTTCTTGGTCGACAGGCACAGCAAGTTCCTCCCTAACCTCTTTCATAATGTCATTGTTAAATTCATCTGCTTGACACAAGAACAGGAACATGAAATAAGTAAATAAATATAAAATAGTTAAAAGAGCAAATTAGGATTTTATTTTGAGTTATAGTCAATCTTATCAGTAAGGCACTATTTGACATCCAAATATGCTATTACAACAAAATATTTTTTTAGAATAATATTAGTGCTGAAAATATTACCCGTATCATTTAGCTCAGGTAGATCATAATTCCTGATATCCTTCCCCATTGACTGAACTACTACCCAAATGTCTCTGAGAACCATTTGTTCTACTACTGCTGTGTTAGGATTGTTTCGGCTATAATCTTCAGAGAAAGATTCCTTGTGCTTGTCCCACAATCCACGGATGTTGGTGGCCTCACAAAACACAAGAATAGTCGCAAATAACCTTCGCAGAGCTGCAGGCATCTGAAAAGTTGTTGCCTCACACAATGAGTCATCAATAGTTTGATCCCTTTCTATGAGTCCTCTCTTCTCGCATGCTTCTCTGAAAGTAGGGTACGTGATTCCAGCAACTGTCCTTAAATTCTCAAATGAGGTTGCACCTCGTACATGATTTAAAAGCACTCTCAAGAAATATCTTTCTCCTTCAGCCGGGTGTGCATACACAATACGCCCCACCTGTCCCCTCTGCTTTCTTCTATGCCACGCCTTCTTACCACTAATCCACCGGTAGTGTTCTGGGATCTCTCTATACAAAAATTTCCTTGCATAACTATCAGCACGGTTCAATGTGAAGTATTCTGTGAGTGTCGTCATAGTTGCAGATGGCTTTTTGACAACATCGTTGAGATTTGCTGTCTCCTCAATAATAACAGACTGCATATTAGGTAGATGACACTGGAGCTGTAAAACAGATGGACAAACTCCAAAAAGGTGGAAGCCGAAAATCCTATGTACAGCTTCCGGGGGTGATATGTATCTTGCATCCCTGTACTGACGGATCTCATTGATTACTCCAGCAGGATCAATAGAGAATTCTGCACGGTCATGGCCTTTGTGTACATACTTAAACAAGTACTTACAAGCTTTGATGCTTGAGCAAGCTTCAACATTTATGTGGCAATTATATGTCATAAGCAGCCCAGGATTGTATGGAACCACCCACCTATTGTCCAACTCGGCACCTCTTACTTTCACACGCCGTCCATCATCCCTCCTCCTATACAAAGGATATGAATCTTTGCCTTGCTGTGTTGCTGCACAAAACTGTCTAGGATAGCAAAAGCGACATTCTCCATTAACCATACAAGCACACTTTCTATTCAAGACCCCACATGGGCCATGCAGCATATGCTTGATGACCAGGCTATGCAACACAGGGTATTTATCCTTGTCTGGTAGCTCTGCAGAGATGACTTTGTCATAAGCATCTGGGGTTGTTAAGTTACTGCCTTTCTTCATAATCAGTAGGATGTGTTCATGTGGAAGTCCCCTCTTCTGGAATTCAGTGACATGGACATATGCTGACACCTCTCCAAAATACTTTTTCTTGATCAATAAATCTTTTAAGGACCGCAGCTTGGCCCTGTATACTCTTGAAACCAGGTCTGGCCTATCTTGTGGTTTTTGTCCAGGCTCAAGATTTTGAGTAATCTCCTCCCAGTACGGATTGCAAGTCATGGTGATGAAGTAATCTGGTTTCCCAAAACGCTGGACTATAGCCATTGCATTAAGAAATCGCTGCATCATGTCACGATCGCCACCAGGGAAACTGCGAGGTAGCACTATTCTCTTGCCAACCTCTGAAGCCCTTGTCTCTCCAGCAGAAATTACATCAACCAAACCCTACGTGAAAATTAAAAATTTACAGCATGGATGATTAATTAGTGTATATTGATTAGGCTTGAATTGTTGTGACATAATATTTTGCAATAATAAAACATTGCATAACTCACCTGATATAGTTCCGCGCGTATGAGTTTCTGGTTATCCGGGTTAGAATACCAATCAAGCCTCATAGACTCGATCTTTATGTACATGTCAACGGCCCATTGTTGGAAAAGTCGTCCCCCAAATAGCAATATGTTAAAAAGCCCCTCTCTAACTTGCATCAAAAAACAATAGTACTCTCTTGCTGTTACAAATCTTCCAGATTGTCTTTCTTCCACCATGGTACTCATGTATTTACCTTGTTGTACGTCCGCGTCATCCTCACCATGCTCTGTCTCAAATGGAAATTATATATTAGTATGTACCCATGCGTTTTATTAAGGCATTGGAAATTAAATCATGTTCGGTACCTGTTGGATATGTCGGATCTGTTGCATCTGTTGGATCAACAGAGGTGTGTCCTTCCATATCAGTGACTATATCATTGTACGGCATAAATTTATTCCAGCCAGTTTCTCCCTTAGGGTAAAATATCGGATATGCCAATGGATCATAACATCCATGATATGCTTTGATATAGCGCGGGCGATCCCCTCTGGCATACACAAGCACACTCCTATCAAAACATCTTTGGGGATCATTGCCATCTAACCAGATAGCCGCCACTTGTGACGCCGTGGGTGCATTGTACCTTGTTTTCAGCAAAGAAATATATGTATAAAATCAATCATTGATTTATTAGTAAAAAAATCACATTTAATTGTAGAATAAAAATATTTTGCAATACATAAACATATCCCTGAACATGTGTACCTTCGTTGGTCTGACGTGACATTAGTATTGAGTTCAATTACATAGTCATCAAGATTTGGAATAGCTCCAACTCTGTTAAAGGTCTGTACATATGGGTTGCCTTCCATTATTCGCAGCACCGTTCTGATAAGATTGATATCTAGGTCAGGCGATCTCTGTACTCTGTGCGCCAAACTGTCATCCTCCGTATCATAAAAGTAGAGTTGCAAGTGGCGAGGTCCTTTAGAACCTGGAACCAACTGGTCCAGGCGATGGTACAAGGCCCCATGCACACGAAATGTATATATACCAGTCCCTACCGCGGTGGCAACTCGTCGATCCAAGGTTACTCCAAGGCTCGTGAAAGAGAAATGAGCGTTGAAGTACCGAATATTTTGCCTGAAATATTTTGCATCATTATCTACCTGACTTGTGAATAACCTTTTTAATTCAGTAGGCACCTGTGGAACATGTACTTTTATTTTTCCTTTTCTGCAACAGAATCCAGGTGGTTCATATTGAAATCTCGTTGCTGCACAGTACAAGCAGTTAGGCACCTTTCTCAAAACATGGTGCCTATCAGGCACATTTTGGTAGACATAATCATAAGGATCTTCATTGGTATTCAAATCAACACCATTGACACTGACACGATAGGACTCGAAGGCACCATCTGTTATGAAATCAAGCACTGGCCGTCATTACACAACATTAATAAGCGAAACACCTGTGATGACACACAAAATAAAGTTACCTTCTCCAACGTACTGCCTAGTCTCATCGTCATCAAGAAGATCATCAATATCCAAGGAATGAGGTGCCTCCAGATGTTCCTCTGCATGATGTTTGCTCGAACATTAGGAATAGAACACACCGACTGACTGTGTTATTAAAATAAAAATAAACAAAGAAAAAGAACACACCTTCATCAGATTGATTGTTTATAGGTTCGAACAAGGCACTATCATATTCTATATCATTCTGTCCTATATGCAATGTTTCCTTCACCAAGACACCGACTGACTGTATTCTCATCTTTTTTTTGTAGTCCCTATTTCTCCGCAACATTTTTTCCTTGTTGTGCTCATCCATATTGTTGTACCTCTCTCTTTCTACAAGGGCCCTTTGCCTATTTGAGCTGCTAACTGGTCACCATTGGGTGGAAAAGATTGGCATGATCAGATGATATATTCTATTATATGCATATAGTACAACATGCTACTATTGCTTGCACAAATTTAAAAAAAAATACAAGGATGGCACCTGGAGTTGCCGCACTTGCATTCAACAGAGTGTGGCTTGACAGGTTGTTGGGCACACAAGAAGTATCATAGGTCGGTTGTCTTCTCCGGACATAATTATAATTTCTATGTAGCCAATCCGTGTTGTTATCCGGACAGACATTTTCCTTGTCCTCATCGTTTGATGCTCGGAGAATACTTGAACACGCTCCATATGTTGCTTGTTGACCTATCATGGAGCAGGATGAAACATTAATTTTTCATTGTCCGGACATAATTATTATTGCTTAATAAAGAGTAACTCATCAAATAACAAAGGAACCATTATTAAATAATAAATAAGCAATACCATGATCAGGTCCTATAGTATGTGTTGATGATTCTGTCCTCTTCAATACTCGTTGTTCCCGGCGCCTTTTATTCCTTTCTTCTCTTTGCTCGGTGGATTCCTCAGCCTTTATCCTTGCTCGGTATTCTCGTTGTTTTCTATTCCTCTCTTCCCTCTTTCGCTCGGCCTCATCCACACGTGCTGCAAGTGATTTTAAAACTGAGAAGGTTATAAAAATATCGAAAGCAATTCCGTCACAGCCGAGGAAGCGCTCATACCTGTGTTGTTGTTTGTTATCTCGCCTAAAGCAGTGCGCTCTGCTTTCTGCTTTGACATGTCCTTTTTTTTATTTAACCAGCCAACAACATGCAAAACCAACCCGAGGAAGATGCAATCGTGACATGACATCTCATGAATTCTGAATAGTAGTTACAGTCTTTGAATATGCATGTTAAAAAATCATCATTGTAAATTCATAGTAACCTCCCAAATGTAAATTGAGCAAATGAGAGAGAGAGAGAGAGAGATGTCGCACTACTTTGTCTGAAACAAAAAAGGACTGAAGTGCATCTCAGATTTATGTATGATGATCTATAGGAAAACCAGAGATAGGTATCTCTACCCCTATAAACCACCAGTTAAAATTATTCTACATCCACCCAACAATTACCTGCTCCACAGTCATGACCTTAACTACGTCCACACCACAATATGCACCCAGAATTACACCATCCTAAAAACGTCCGCACCAGATTAACTCTCCTCTATTCTCTCTCCTTACTCAACCATACCCGACGATCATCCTTCAATGGATCTGCAGTACCCCTCACATCCCGCTACGCAGAAACCCCTCCGTTCTCCGCCTTCCCCGCGCCTCCTCCGCTCCCTCCGCCTCCCCCGCGCCTCCCTCCGCCTCCCCCCATCCTCGTGCAAAAACCTCTCTTTCCCACTCGACAAAAACCTCCGCCTCCTCCTCGTGCGTCGTCGCCAAGCCCCAATTGCCTGCAGCTTGGGGATGTGGCAGCCTCGGCATGGAGAGGAAAAGAGGAGTCGTCGCCGAGCCCCAATCGCCTGCTTCTCGGGGATGTGGCAGCGTCGGCATGGGGAGGAAAAGATGGTGGTATGGCAAGGAGGTGGCATGGAGAGTAGAAGTCAGCGGAGCAGGGAGGTTGCGGCGGCTGTGGTATGGCGAGGGAAGGGGAGGCGGCCGTGGCCGAGCCCTACGGAGTGCCCCCACCTCTCCCCTTTGACACCCCCTCCTCTACTCTGCCTCTGTCCCAGCGACGCTGCGCAAGAGCTTGGGCTTGCTTCACTACGGGAGAGCTTGGCGATGGCTGGGAGGCAGTGGTTGTCGTGGGAGGTGGTTGACTGCAGTCCGTGGAATGGAGGGCGGCTGTGGAGGAGTTTAAGAAGCCGAGGCTGGTGTTCACGACTGATGCTAGAGCAGGCGCTGGAGGCCATCTACGACCGTAAGGATGCCATTGAAAGGTTATTCTTTTTTGTGTTCCAATTTGTTTGTGGCAGAATGTTAGGAACCACGATCTGGATACAAGAATTATGAGCAAAACAAGATACAAAAAATTAGGAGTAGATTTGGGAATATAATTGAGGAAGGGTAGGACGGAGCAATTTGGATGATATAGTTTTATATAACACCAGAATGAATGGTCGGAACAGATTGAATGGTCCGCAAGTTGTGCGGCTGGGGCTGGTCAACGAAGTATGGGAGAGGTTCGACAGAGTGCCAGAGAGGAACCTGTTTTGTTTGACGTGCTGATCCTTCACTTTACTTTCTTGCTGCTGCGAAGGCACATTGATGTGAGCACAACAATTCTAGATGTTTAGGGTGTGGTATGTCTATGAAGTTTTAATCACCATAATGGGTCCCTTTTGCCAAAATTTGCGAATTCTTGATTGCTAATTTGACACATGTGCTTTTTAGGGCTTGAAAAATTTTCAGGGAAATTGCTTCTGAGTTAGTTATGTGACTGCAAAAAAATGGATTAGGATTGTTGGAATGAAGAGAAGATCAAGAACGAAGAAGCTAGAGGAGCTTATGCTACTTTTTGCATGAACAAAGGTAGAATCTCCCCCTTTCCCTTTGTCTGACATAACAATTATAAACTTTTCTGGTTTTGCATTCATAGTAGTGCAGTGTTTGCTTTTCTATAGTGACTCAATCATCTGCAGCTACCCCAGGTGTTTTTTATATTTGATTTCTATACTTCTCTTTTTGTTGGTGTTGAATTCTCCACATATCAGTAAATAATGATGCAGAACAAAGGAAAGAGGACATCAAAAGAGTGACATAGGTGCACAGGTGAGTCTTCATTCTGAATTTTTAGTTAGTCTATAATACTTGAGAGTGTCAAAAAATAGTCCATTGCACAACTAATGATGCAGTTGAGCTCTAATGAAACCATTTACGTGTCCTATTTAGAGAGAGAAACACTATATGCAAGATGGATAGTAAATGCTAGGTTGATATGCACTTTGTACTTTATTGTATGTTTCATGGCCTATGGCTCTTGATTGTTTAGTGAGTTTCAGCAAAGTTCTTTTTTCATATTGTGTTTTCAAACTATAGTTTGTTGATGGATTGGTTAAGAATGCTTGCTATTTTTTATTTTTAAGTCCATTCCAAATCTATTCTTAGAATGTTTATTTTCAAGGCTTTATTGGTCTAATTAAAGTAAACAGCATACACATACCAATGATATATAGATAAAAAACTTTTCTTATCTGCTTATGTGATCTAACTTCCTGCAGGTTTCACATTGTCAACCATGGGTGGGGGTTTCACATAGATTAGAAATTATTGAGGAAGTTTTTTGTTTCAATAATGCAATCATATCATGCGATCTGTTACCATCCTGTGTACTAACTCATTGAGAAATGATCGTATTCGCATAGCATGATAAGCCCTCTCCTTTGGTAACAATACGAAAAAGTTGAATCCATGTATTTATTGATTATGTAATAACTTGATGACAATAGAAACATCCTTGCTTGAATATGCTAACTACTGTTGTGTTATGAAGTCTTTAGAAAGAAAGTAATGAATTGTGTTTTCGGAATAAGAAATGGCTTGGTTTGCAGTTGTTTGGAGAACAAGTGCATTGACTTTAAGGAGTTAGAGATTGCTTTGCTAGGATATGCAGTTGCAAGTGATGGATCACTACATTGGGTTTGTGGAGACCAAGACAAGGAGGCAGCGAGCTTACTGTGGAGATAACATGCACTAAGATGGCTGGATGTATTATGAAGCAATGTTAATTCAAAGGAGATTGCAGAAGGAATGTGTGCAGTGTAATTGAGTAGGAACTCGAGAATAGTAGGTGCGATAGGTAGTGCCGGTGGTTTGGAAAACCTGAGAAAATAGTGGGTTGTAACCGTTTTGTGTCGGATGGTGAACATTTTGAGTAAATTGGGTAAACATTTGTTATCATAGGTGGTTTTTAGTTATCAGACACCTTCACAATATTCTGCACAAGAAAGGGTAATATGGTTTCTAATGCAACTTTCCTGTTTGAATATCCAGCAAAAATATGCGCTTTACGTTCTGTCTGGCCCAAAAATAACCGAACCAAGCAATGTGCTACACATGAACATAGCTTATTATCTATTTATGTATTCCAGGCTTCTAAATTTCAGATCGCCAATTTCAGATACCAAGCAGAGAGAAGGCTTTGATGCTGGTAAAACTCAGTTTCTACTGCACATGTTGCAAAGCACGGATTGTTTGTACCTTAGGTTGGGGATCAAGTAATCTGCCTTTGGCGCTTACGGTTTCAGAACAAGTCAGGATCCTAGCGTACTTCTTGGCCTCCTCCCAACCGACGATGATGCCGGTGTAGTCAGTAATCTCCGTCCCATCTGCAAACATGCACAAATGTAATCAGCACTTAGGAGGAATTAAATGAGATACAGTCTTATTTGTCTTCAGTTTAAGCCACCGATTGTACAAGCAATTTTCCTGATTTCTTGGTGAATTCCAAGATCCTGTTGCGTGCAGACCTTTGCTGCAACAATCTTTAGAGATATATCTCCATCCATTGTCATGTACCTGCTCAAATTCTTGCCTTGAATTCCAGTGTAATCTCCCAGGAAAAAAATGAAATCCTTGGCCTTCCTGTTTACGCTTGAGCTCAAATCGATAACAATGCAAGACCAAGATAATACAGAAAAGATAATCCAGAAAGTGTGTTCAAGCACGGCTACATGCGCCTTCGCTTCCGGTGTCACAACCTACTCTGAGGCGACGTCCACAGCAGAATGCAGCAGTTGCCGGCTAGTCAGGACCTGGTTCGCCGGCGCCGCAGTGGGAGGAGAGAAGATTAGGGGATTAGGGTCCGGGCAAGAGAGAAGGGGAGGGAAAACAGCGCGGTGGCCTTCGGGGGAGGCGGGGGAGGCGGCGGCCTACCCAGGAGACGAGGAGACGATCCGCCGCGGCGGCCTTCGGGGGAGGCGGGGGAGGCGGCGGCCTTCGGGGGAGGCGGGGGAGGCGGCGGCCCCTTCGGGGGAGACGGCGGCCGGGAGTCGATTCGGCGGAGGCGGCGGCCTTCGGGGGAGGCGGGGGAGGCGGCGGCCTTCGGGGGAGGCGGCGGAGGCGGGGCCTTTGGGGGAGGCGGCGGCGGCCTTCGGGGGAGGAGGCGGAGGCGGCGGCCTTCGGGGGAGGCGGGGGAGGCGGCGGCGTTCGGGGGAGGCGGGGGAGGAGGCGGAGGCGGCGGCGTTCGGGGAGGCGGGGGAGGAGGCGGAGGCGGCGGCGTTCGAGGGAGGCGGGGGAGTCTGGAACCCAGGAGACGATATCGACCTGCATGCATGGCAAGGCGCGAGCGTAGGGACGCGGGAGGGTACTGCAGATCCATTGAAACATGACCGTCGGATATGGTTGAGTAAGGAGAGAGAATGGAGGAGAGTTAATCTGGTGCGGACGTTTTTAGGATGGTGTAATTCTGGGTGCATATTGTGGTGTGGACGTAGGTAAGGTCATGACTGTGGAGCAGGTAATTGTTGGGTGGATGTAGGATAATTTTAACTGGTGGATTATTAGTTTAGATTCATAAGTTTCGTCTTTTTCTGAACTTTTGACTTTTTGTTGAGCTTTTTTGCCGGTTCTTTTTTTTCCCGTATTTGTTTGTATTATACGTAATGGGCTAACATATTTTTTTATTTTTAAATTTTTTTAATTTAATTATGCTAAATAAGCCTCTGTCAGCTACAGTGCTTTTTTCAGCCAGCTACAGTGTTTTCAGCCATAAGCCACGAGCTTTTCAGCCGAACCGATCACCACCTTTATCAGACGGACTGAATCAGAAGGTCGTGCAGGTGCAGCCTGTGCGATGCGGGGGCTTGGCACGTCGGCCGTGTCAGGTGCTGTGCTGGGACCTTCTGGTTTGGTCTGGGTCTGAGTAGGGATGCAACAGGCTGGATACAGATAGATAATATTTCTATTATATTTGTTTTTATATTTTTTTTTGAACGCGGATATAAATATAGATATATCAGATATGAATATAAATGTGTATAATATTGAATATAGATACGGAGCAAATACGAATCAAAAATAAATACGGTCACGAATATTTATCGGAACATGAAAACCCCTTAAACTATACATCCAAAATAAATGAAAACATATAAATAGTTTATCTTGTCAAAATATTAATAAAATCTAAATAAGTATAAATATATTTATCTATAATAGTCATACCATTGTACAGATTTTAAATCTTCTAATGGTAGTTAATAAATTCTAAAGTCCTAAATAATTCTTAATGGATTTTCTACCATTTACATATGACTAATAAATTAATTAAGAATTTAAATTTGCATCAGAATGATTTAAACGGTAGTACATCAATTTAATCGGTACAAATTTTAATCTACCGATAATACTAAATTTATTTTTAATAAATATAAATATTTGCTAGTGGGCTGGTGGCAGGGTAGATGAGAGAGGCTGGCTTGGGCTGGGCAATATTGGGTTGAAATTTTGGATATCCGGATCCATATTATCCGGATAATCCGTATTTGTATTCGTATTCGCCAGATATCAGGCCTACTGTATTCGTATTCGTTTCTAACATAAAAATCCGTATTTGTTTTCGATCCGAGAATTATCCGAAGAAAATCCGATCCGACACAATCCGAATTCGTTTTCATCTGGATCGGTCGGAAACTATCTGATCCGTTTTCGCCCCTAGGTCTGGGGATTGAGAGTAAGGCTGTTGGCTTCTATTTATTTTATGATTCTGGAAATCTAAAACTAATATGAATATTTAATTTTTAAGTAGTTTTTTCACTTCTCTCATTCCTGTCTTGTTCTAGAGATAAGTTGGAGATCACGAACGCATCGCATACCTCATTCTTCTCGCTTCCGTCTCACGCATGCATCTCTTCCTTACTTTTTGCATCACTCACCATCTCCCTCTAAAAACCACTTCTTTCAGCTGCTACTATTTATTTTCAGTCAAAAGCCACCAAATGTAATCAAAAGCTATCAGCAGAAACCAATACGAATGCCCCCTTAATGGATTGGGCACAGGCTGGGCTAGGCTTAGGTACTGTTAAGCCCATTTGAGATGGTTTTTTTGCATCCATATCTAAGGGTTCAGTCAAAAGCCACTAGTTATAGTAAAAAATCATCAGTAGAAACCAATACGAATGCCCCTTAACGGAAAAGGCCCAGGCTGGGCTAGGCTTAGCTACTGTTAAGCCCATCTGAGATAGGTTTTTTGCATCTATATTTAAGGGCATGTAAATAGGGTGACATTAGTTGTCTGTAATATTTGCCACATAAAATTTCTGATGATATGGATGAAAGAGAATGAGAAGAGAGAAAATAGCCATCTGGCATGAGTATTTAGTTTTGTCTATAGATGACATAGACGGTACTACACAACATACATGTCTATACTATTGTAGAGTGACATCAGCCATCTATAATCCTTGACACGTAAGATTTCTGATGATGTGGATGAGAGAGGAGGAGAGAGAAAGAAGTTATATGGCATGCAACAAACAGCTTTTTTGCTATTATATCCATACAGCCTTTAGAAAATTGAGGGGTCAATTTATAGACATGCTATTGTGTAAGTTGTCTTCAGGCCCTGTTAAGGAGAGCTGTAACTTTTGCCAAAATCTTTTTTTAGCTTTTTGGCTGAAAAGCAACTGTAGCTTTTTCTAAGAGACCATTTGGTTTGTTAGACTAGCTGACTGCTTCAACAATGGATGAAGATTGAAATGTCTAAAATACCCCTAGCCAGCAGACAACTTGTTTGATCCTTGGTAAGGCCGATGTATCACCGGTTCTGAACTTTCTTTTAGAATTTCACTTGAAATTAGTAGTGTGTGTGTGTGATTTGATCTCAAGATATTTTCTTTTACAACATAAACTAAAAAACAAGTTCTAAAGTTTCAAATTTGAGTAAATTTGAAACAAATATATGGAAAAATTCACCCTCTGATGTATACAACAATATGCAAATCTGGACCGACCTTTACAACACACAAAATCTGACAAAGTCTGAACAAGCACATCCATGTTTTCTAGAAGTCGATCAACACTCTACCGCACACTAGAGATAGATGAAAATAGATAGCCCCTGGATAAATGCAATAGAACTATGGAAAATTCCTTTTATGACACTAAGAGTTAACTTGATTTCTGATTTGCCACTGAAAAAATCACTTCCCTACATGCCATTGAGTTTCTAATCTTTACCCTTACATGCCATTTCCGTTAGCTCCATTAGCTAGGCTTGTCGTTAGACCCAAAAACGTGTCAGATTTTTCACAAAATGCCAATCTTGACCTCGCATAACTAGGGCCCACCTGTCAGGGTTGTCTTCTTCTTGTCATCTTGCTCCCGCTCATTCTCATCCACTAGGTTGTGGCAATCAGTGGCAGTAGGTGGTGGGAAGAGAAGAGGAAGAGGAAGGAGAAAGAGAGGAAAAAAGGAGAGCAAGAAGTAGGTGGCTTCACGAATTAAGCCGAAACACCTTAATCCACTAGTGGTAACTTTTTCCGCTCCGGATAAGTGAGCTCCAACCTTCACACTTCGCCGTGTCTTCTCACAACATTCTTTGAGAGGATCACTACGCACGATGACTCGAACGCCATCTAGGAGTCAGCAAACTCGAAGAGTAATAAGTCAACCTCATCGCTTGACTCTCACCACGTGCAACAAATGCACAAGCTCGAGTGATACACAATCCACCTCTAGATGCAATACATACAATGTAGAGCCTTTCTCCTTACTCATAAGGTGCAACACAAGCACAATTGAGAGGAGGACCTCACACTAGCTCAAGAGAGTGAAATAGAGTGCAGCAATCCCTTCTCTAGCCGGCCACAAGTGCGTATATATACCCACACCACAAAAACTAGTTGTTGGAAGCAAAGGACCAGAAAAATCAAGATTATCGGAAGTACTGATGGCAAAACTGCAGTACTTCCGCCTCTTCACAACGGTAAAAAACTAGCCGTTAGAAGCAAAGGACTAATCGAATCCAGTAGTTCCACTGTACAATTTTTGGTAGTTCCGATCATCGAAAGTACCGCTCCTACATGCGGAACTACGCTCTTGCGGGGAGGACAAAACCACCACACAGGTGCCTCTCTAGAAGAAACGTAGTGCTACGCAAGCTGGATGTTCCATAAATCGGAAGTTTCACTCACACAGAGACGGTAGTACCGCTCGCTGATCGGACCACTCACACAGAGCTGATCGGACCGCTTACACAGAGTTGGTCGAAAGTATCGATCATCGACTATACTAGTCACTGACCACGTCAGGTGGTTCGACCACTTAGGTCTTTGACCATGTTGTCCGGGTCGACCACATAAATCTCCGATTATACTGATCTCCAACCATGCTGGTCTCTAACCACGTTGTCTACATTGACCACACAGGTTTCCGACTACGCTGGTCTCCGACCACATTGGTTTCGACCACTCTAGTCTTGACCACGTCGACCATGCCAATTTTCGACCATATTAGTCTTCGATCACACAGATCTCTGACTACTTCGTCGATCTTCGACCATATTATATTAATCACGTCAATTCGACTATATTAATTTAGACCACACAGGTCTCGACCACGTCGGTTTGACCATGTCGATTGCGACCAAACAGGTCTCGACCACATCGGTTCGACCATTCTGGTTTCGACCACACTGGTTTTGATCACATAGATCTCTACCACATTGGATCCGACCACATCAATTCGACCACGCTGGTTTCGGTCACACAGATCTCAACCACGTTGGTTTCGACCACGTCGGTTCGACCATATTGGTTTTGATCACACAGATCTTGGACCACGTTGGTTCGACTACGCTGGTTTCGATCACACAGATCTTTGACCACGTCAATTCCAACCATGTTGGTTCAACCACACTAGTTTCGATCACATAGATCCCAACCATGTCGATTCCGACCGCGCTAGTTAGACCAGGCTAATTTTGATCACACAGATCTTCGACCACATTGGTTCGACCAAGTCGGCTCTTGACCCACGAAGGTCTTCGACCACCACCACACGCGGTAGTTCCGTGATTACAACGCCGGTAGTTCCGACTAGCGGTAGTACCGCAGAATAAACTGTGGTTGTTCCGATTTTTCTGAGAAGTGCATACACTTCAATAGATTTTGCAAAACACATTTATAAGCTACAGTATCATGCATATAAGGATTATCCATGATTCTCAACATGTTGCAAAACATATTTACACATTTTTAAAATCATGACACGAGGATTATATGAGCTTTAATTATTTGCAAATACAACTCTCATATCACAAAGAATGGAAACATGGAGTTCAAACACTTGCAAAACACATTTGCAATGCATAGTCCTATGTTACAAAAATTCAACACATGAGTTTCAACTATTTGCAAAACACATTCGTAAATACAAGCCTTATGCCAAAGAGAGCTAGAACAAGTGAGGTTGAGCTATCAACACATGATGAGACTCAAGCACTAGACATGATCCCTTTTAATAGTACGACAATCTATACTAACAATCTGGTCTTCCAACCAAACTCCATGACCGGTAAAAGACTAGGAACATATCCTTAGCTTTAGCTAGTCATACCGTTGTTTTAGCATCTTCTTGAAGCATGATGACATACACCTTCACTTCAAGTCCGGGTCATTGTCACTTGAACTCCATCAACACATGATGTCTCTTCATTTGACTTGATGATCAACACACGATCATCTCCTTTTGGACATACATCAACTCATGATGCATCCTTCGCTTGACTTGATGATTTTCAATACATGAAGCCATTTTAAATCATCCTCTTTTGTGGAACCTAACCTATTCATTCAACTCATGAAAAATGTTAGTCCACAAATCTATTGTCATCAATTACCAAATTTCACCATTAACTCATAATGGAGGGACTAGATTCTACAATCTTCTATTTTTTTTTAATAATTCCTGATAATTTCAACAAATAATGAGATAAAAGATTGCTTTTCGAGTATAAAACATGTACACAACAATTGTATACTCTATGATAAACTTTTTAAGCAAAACTTACTTATCCGGTTATCATTTATCATTCAACCATTAACACATAATTGGAGGTACTAGATAATAAGTCGATTATGAGTATATATAAACTACACAAGTTATATATACTCAAGCGATATGTTTTAAGGTAAATATCCTTAATATATGAAAAGATGAACATGGATCAATACTAATGAAACCACAAAATATAAAGTGAACTCCCCCTAAATATGTGCATACAAGAATGTGTAATAGAGACATATGCACATATTCATGTTTGACTATTTAGGGAAGATCAATCTATATTTTGGATCCAAGCAATGAATAAGAAATAAGAATATGATATAGAATACATACCTCTTATGGTTTTCACCTTTTCATTCAAATGAAACTAGATAATATCATAATAAATAAATAAGTTAGTCTCACAATTAGATTTGTCATTATCATCTAAACCAATTTAATAGAGTTTAAACTTACACCCATGCATCAGCGGCGTCATTGACACGCTTCCTCACGATGATGATATGGGGCTACACCGATGGCTTCAGCACCTCGACAGCATCCTTAGTTGGTGCAGGGATCTCTGGGAGCTCTTTTGGCTCTTTCAATGGGACCTCAGGCAACGGCGCGTTGTTGGCCCCCTTCGGTGGCTGCACCGCTAGCTCATTGCAGTAGTAAATCTTGAGGCCAACCTCACCGCAGATCCAGCTAAGCATGTTGTGCTTCTTGAGCAGGAAGTAGATGATGCCCTCCGTCTCACGTCGTGAGAATTGGGAGCCGTATATGTAGACGCGCCTAAGGAAGTTGTTCTTGCCACCGTTGCCGGAGGGGTTGAAGCGGTGGTCATGGTAGAGCGAGACGTCGAGCACCTTGACATGCATGTTGGGTGGGTTGGGCGCAGCGAACTCAAGGCCGCTCGTGCCACTGCGGGTTGAGGTCCCACAGCATGGTGCGTGTGCGCTTTCGCTGGCCGTTTAAGTCCACGACGGCGTAGGTGCTGGGCATGCCAAGCCTGTCCTTGGGCACAAGGTTGCATCCGTTCACCACCTCCATGGCCAGCCTCCGCACCATCGGCGGCCTGGCCACCATAGATGGACGGACGAATGGGAGATGATCGAGGTGGATCGGAGGTGATGACGAATAGGGGAATATATCAGTTTGCAAATTTTATCGGAAGGTGGCAACAGAAGCGATAATCATCGGTTATTGGATTTTTCGGACAAAAAATTTGCATTGAAAATTTGATTTTTTAGATAAAATTTAGATGAATCCGATGTTTTTTAACCGGTTTAAAATTTTATCGGAGACCACTGGTAAGCCCGGCAACCAGACGAAATGCTTTTGTTTTGGAGGGAGTTGTACTTTTTTTTGAGAAGCCGAGAAAGAGAGTCTGAGCAAGAGTGAGGGAATTGCCTAGTAGCATCATAGTTTTAAATCTCCGGCTATAGCTGTCGCTATAGCCCGCTATAGCTGTTTTAGACAGATGAAGCTATTTGAGTCCATGTATAATTTAGCCGCTATAGCCTCATTTAGCTGCGCTATTAGCTGTTTGAGAAGTCATCCGCTAAACGTCATAACCGGAGATTTAAAACACTGAGTAGCATGCTACTGCCTGATACTGCATTATTTTAAAAAAATTTCATGACTATTTACACAATTTTTCAAGCAGTCGGAGCTCGGGTAGCACCAACATGTGAAGTATACCAGGTGTGATTCGGCAACTCTAAGTACCCCGTTTGAAGTTATCAATCTTTTAAAGCTGTTTGCGGGTATGATCAATTGCTCATTCATGAAGCTAATTTCCAACATCCATCGATGTTCACATTGCACGTACACATATACGTATCACGTATGTACATAGACATACACGCACGCCACGAAGGCTTCAATCAAGGCTGCAACAGTAAAGCTCATCGATCTGGTTATGACGTTTCTAAGTATTCTTGGCCGAGAGGACACTCTGTGTGACGATGGCGCCGAGCGCGAAGGCGGCGACGGCGACGGCGAACATATGCCCCTTGTCCCACTTGGACCGCTCCTTCTTCTCCATCTCCCACTCCGCCACCGCCTTCGCCTCCGCCATCCTCGTCCTCACCATCTCGGCCGCGCTGACCGGCAGCTTGGGCACGGTGAGGTGGAGCACGCTGCCGTCGAACCGGGCGGCTATCCTTTCGAGGTCGGCCGTGGGGGGCAGCTGGAACGCCCTGTGGACCCGCACGTACCCGACGGGGTGCTGCCCGCGGATGGTCACCCTGCCGGAGGGGTCGACGCGAACCTGGAAATCTTCCTTCTTGAATCCTTCAGTTAACCAAGAATCGAAGTTGAAGCACGTATTATATAGTAACATATGCACAGAGTATTTTAATTCGTCGATCGACGACATCGATCAGACGTACATTATCAAAGCGAAGAAGATGCCTTCAGTCTCACTAACTAGTACGTTATCTGGATATATAGAAGTATACCTGGGAGGTCGAGGCGGAGAAGATAGTTGTTGGCGCTGTCGTGCCACTCGAGCTTGGTGTCCAAGTCGATGTCGCGTTGCTGCCCGGCGGCTTTCGCTGATCCCTGCGGCGAGCAGCTCGACATGATGAGCTCGATCGAGCGAGACCTGCTCACGTCCGCACCGATCGATCAGATGGTTGAAGCTGACGTACGTGTGATCTGGCCGTGCCCGTGGTGGCGGCGGGTTGCTGCGTGCCTTATATACGTATCACCCGTGCTTGTGTTGCGTGCTTAATTAGCTGGTTATTCCAAGCTTTTCTTGAGGGTCACGAGCAAATTTTAGTTTAGCGTCGTGGTTTGGGTAAAGGCTAGGGATCTCTCCTCCCTTTCCAGCAGGTACCTTTCGGCATTCAAGCTGCACGGTACGTCGGTACCTATCCAGTTATTCCAGTCACCTAGCTACCAGGCTACCACACCCAAGCGCGCATGCAAGCCTTCTCATCTCAAGAAAAACCAATGAAATGTGCAACTCGATCTAGGGAAAATAATCCAATTGTACTCCCTGTAGAATATGACACTGGCTCATCGCAAGAAACAAAAAAGAATATGACACCTGACGTGCAGCTCTGACCTTGGACTTGATGCCCTGATGGTGGGTTTATAGGCAAGTCTGCTCAAAAGATCTTATTTTAGTGGTTTATAGTTGAAAGATAACGTAGCTGACTGAAAAAACACTATATTTGACATAGACTTATTTAACATAATTAAATTTAAAAAAATTTAAAAATAGAAAAAACATGTTAGCCCATCACGTATAATGCAAACAAATACGAAAAAAAGAACCGGCAAAAAAGCTCAAAAAAACCAAAAATATAGAAAAAGACGAAATTTATGAACAATGCAAAATAAGCCAGAAGCTCAAGGCGAAACGAGCGGGGCCTAAGGCCACATGTAATATTAAGTTAAAAAGAATCTAAACTACTCCCCTCTAGTCACACAAAAATGTTTTGGATATCGACATGATTCTCAAAATATAACTGATCAGTAACTTATATTATAATATATTCATAAAATCTAATAAAATTATAATATTATAAAAATACTTTTCGAGACAAATTTACATATATTATTTTAGAGGTGTCTAGTGGGGATTCGATTGATTTTTTTTGTGGTTCAGAGCACTCAGATTTTTCATGTATGTAATATTTTTTGCCCATATTTGCAATATTTTTCGTCCATATATGCAATATTTTTCGTATATATGCAACATTTTTCTGATGTATGCAACATTTTATAGTTGAGAAATGTTGCATACATGGAAAAATATCGCATACATGAACGAAAAATGTTGTAAAAATGAGCGAAAATGTTGCATACATGAAAAAAATCTGAGTGCTCCGAATCAAAAAACACTCGAGTGTTGTTTAGCACACTACTACAAAAGGCCTAATAGTAGACGCCAAATCACAGACGGTTTTGTGAAACCGTCTGTGATTTACACTATTACAGACGGTTTTAATTTGGAGGCCGTCTGTGGTATTTGTGGCGGGAAAAAGGAGTATCACAGACGGTTCTTACCGCTAAACCGTCTGTGATATTATAATATCACAGACGGTTTTATAATAAAAACCGTCTGTGATATTCCAGATTATCACAGACGGTTTTATAACAAAAACCGTCTGTGATATTGGAATATCACAGACGGTTTTTGTTATAAAACCGTCTGTGATAATCTGGAATATCACAGACGGTTTTTATTATAAAACCGTCTGTGATATTATAGTATCACAGACGGTTTTATAATAAAAACCGTCTGTGATACGTTTCCCGCCTTGCAATCCCTCAAAATTTCATATTTTCCCGCTTAAGTCCGAGTATGGTTCAGTTTTGAGACACTTTCAGTAAAACGGGCATAACTTTTGCATACGGTGTCCGTTTTCGACGTTCTTGTACTCGTTGGAAAGCTAACGACGAGCCCGATCCAAAAAAAATGACCAGCTTGCGCCAGTCGCCCTCCAAGACCCCGAAAATCGGCCATCTTTGGACCTAAACCTGCGTCGCAAGTTTTTTGTTTCTGTTTTTGCCCTTTTTCTTGGTCTTATTTTCGGAATTTGGATTTTTCTTCAACTGCAAAGTTGTAGATCTCGTTGAAACCTTTCAAATGAGTATATATAAGTCATATAGAACATTGCTATTTTATCTTTTCATACTAGTTGTTTGTATTACATCGGTATATAAAATTGTGTGCTCTAATTCACAGACGGTTCTATATGTAGAACCGTCTGTGATATTCATTCATCACAGACGGTTCTATATGTAGAACCGTCTATAATAATCTGACAGCTGGGCCAGTCGATCCTGCACCTCACCCCACGGATCGTAGCTCTACCTCTCTGTCTCGGCGCCAAAAAATTTCGAACTCCTGCTTCTCCCTCCCTCTCCCTCCCCTATAAATATAATCCAAACTCAGCCTCTTTGCTGGTCTGTTCTTCCTTGTTGTCCTCTTCCTTGCTGTTCTCCTCCTCCTTGCTGTTCTCCTCCTCCTTGCTGTCCTGCTCCTTGCTGTCCACATCCATGCAGACGACGCACAAGTCTACGGCGATGATAGTGGACGTCAAAGACATCCAGCTCATGCGTTGCTGGTCTGTTCTTCCTTGTTGTCCTCTTCCTTGCTGTTCTTCTCCTCCTTGCTGTTCTTGTTGTGTAATATGCTCGTTGTTCTTATTGTGTAATCTGCTCGTTGTTTTGGAATATTGTAATGGTAGGCTCTAATATTAATAAAAATGGATGTTTTATGTTTGTGAAATGAATTGAGATATGAATTGGATATATACATGTACATATTGATCTGCTTGTTTCAAAGGGTATGTCTAGCATTTCCCGAGGCTAGCCAATAAACAGAAATATGTTTAGGAGTAGAAGGCAATATCACAGACGGTTTTTAGTTAAAAACCGTCTGTGATTTATACATATCACAGACGGTTCTTAACTAAAAACCGTCTGTGATAATTATATATCACAGACGGTTTTTAACTAAAAACCGTCTGTGATAACTATATATCACAGACGGTTTTTAACTAAAAACCGTCTGTGATTATAACTATCACAGACGGTTTTTAGTTAAAAACCGTCTGTGATATTTGCATCACAGACGGTTGGAAAACCGTCTGTGATGACCTCGTATTATCACTGACCCATAATTTCAGACGGTTCACAAAACCGTCTGTGATGACGTTTTTGAACCGTCTGTGATGACCTTTTCTGTAGTAGTGGCAATTCCCTATTATTTTTATGTGCCCAATCTATTGGCTCAAAATGATATTGATAGCTTAAGTTTATAATGTTTATCTGCACGTAACAAAAAATGACTCGTGTTTGTGATTGGAGTGACTAACATGAATTCATGGTGGTTAAAATTTTGAATGCTATCAACATACCGCACTAATTAAAGCTTTGGTTGATAAATGTTTTGTGTGGCTTATAACTTGGACCGGAGAACTTTCACCCAATACAATTAGGTTTTGGGCTTCCTTTTGGCGCTAATGGATGCTGCTCAAATCATCGAAGAGAATCCATAGTAGCTCGCAACCACAACCGGTGTGTTGTTTAGTAGTGCCGTGCCCTCCTTGGGTGTCGACTGAGTTTGATGCGAAGAATTGGTTCCCCGTGTTGAGGGGCGGTAGCTAGGGGTAATCGGAGTCAAATTCGCCGGCGAACTATGTCGGATTGAGAGGTGATAGCGTGATTTGGATGATTAAGGTTTTGATGAGGTCGAGGAAGCAAAAGGAGATGTCGATGGCAAGGCTTAGCCACCAATGAACAACACCAGAAATGAATGCACATGAATTCGGGTAGTATATAGAAAAGAACTGATCAGGAAAAGGCTAGGAAAAAGTGAGACAAACACGAGCTGGGTGTATTTTTTCGACTACGATTTATAGTTTTTAGCACTATCATGATTGTTTGTGCGAACAAATCAAATGCCGATAAACTAATAAACTGTTTTAAAAATATTATCTTGATAAGCCGTTTCAAAATGTAACAAAGAAATCGTCGTATTTATTTAAAAAAAATCACAAATTGAAAAGAACACGAGCGGTCAGCGCAACATCTTATTTCTTTGACAAGCAAGTCTTTTTTGCGTGTTTACAATAAACCAAGGGTTGGGAGGGGGTGGCGGGCATTGTGTGAATCATATTGCCCACGGGACCTAGGGTGCATCGTGCGGTTAGCATTCGCTCGATCCTGATCCAGTGGACGTTCCGCCATTGCTCACATATATCGATAGGGGTGAAAATCGGTAACGGATAATTCGTTTTATCCGATATTCGTATCTGAGAAAACGTGAATGTGGTAAGCAAAATCTATATTCGTATTCGAGAATATTCGTATCCATATTTGATAATATTCGTATTCGAGAATATTCGTATCCGTATTCGTATTCGAGACTATTCGATTCGTTTCTAGAACCCATGAAAAATCCGTACGAATTTTGTGATTCAAAATTTGAATTTAGCGGTTTAAAACCGGTAACCGGTGAAAATCGGCAAAACCGTTAGGAATCCGTTTTATTCGATATTCATATTCGAAAAAAATCCGTATTCATATTAGAGAATATTCGTATCCGTATTTGAGAATATTCAAATTCGTATTCGTATTTGTTTTAAAAATATGGATTCGTATTCATATATGAGACTATTCGATTTTATCCGATCCGTTTCCACTCTAATATATCGATTTGTCTAGTTTACGGTTACCCGCACCAAAACTTTCCAGCAGACGCCTCCCCCGTGCGTTGTGCAGCGAACACGTGGAGCACATCTGCTTGGTCGCCTTGTGTAGCTTTGTTCCAGCACTATGCCACGAACACAGACGGAGCCATCCAATTTCAATTTAGAAATAGTCTCATATCAGTTGTGAAAAAAAGATAATTTATAAGTATTTAAAAGATTTTATTTATTGAACTAGTCTTGTGGAAAAGAAGACCCAATACCACTTATAAGTTTATTATTTTAGGACTTATATGTGGCAGCCTGTGGGCTTAGTTGTGTTGAGTCCGTTTGGACCTAAGGCTTAGGGAGTAAACATGGCTAGATCTGGCCGGCTGGGTTGATCTACGGCTTTCCTGGAAATCACTATTGAAATCGGTTGAGACGACAGCAAGAGAGGGTTTAACGGTTGCTCGCCGATGAGCCCAGGTAGCTGGCCTTGCTCCGCCCCTAGCCACGAACTTTGTTTCCCCTTCGTCTCCTCCCTCTCCCCCCCCCACACACAAACTGACACCGCCACGCGCTATCTCCGACGAGATCTGCCCAAATTTTGCTCCGTAAGCCTCCATGTCCCATGTGCCGCCACCTCCAAACCCTAGCTTTACTGCCACCATCCCTCTGCGCCGATCTTCAAGCACCATGCCTGCCGCCTGCGCCGCCGGCAAGGGATGCCACTCCTATGTACCATGCATGCTCTGCCATCGTTGAGGGGTGCCTTTGCCATCAATTGTTGTTCTATGTGGGGGAGGGGTTGAAAGGTAAGATAGAATCATAGAAAGCCCTCCATATATATGGAGGTGTTTAGAGACTTGAGTGTTTTTTTGGAGTTGAGAACACTCAGATTTTTTGGACGTTGTTAGATCTTCATCCAACATTTTAGATTCGGAGCACTCATATTTTTTTTGGAGGGGGTGGGGTAGAGAGGGTTCCGTTAGATGGAGATTCAACGCCCTAGATTCGTTTTTTAGAGAGAAAGGGATATAGAGGATCTGTTAGATGGAGATCCAATACTCTAAAATCTGAGTACTCCTAACCTAAAAAACACTCAAATACTCCTTAACACTTTCGTTTGCAACTACCATCCTGTCATTAACTCCCCTGTACATTGTATACACACACTGGAAGCTTTGAGTGTCCGCCTCAGCCTCGTACATCCATGTATGATTATGTACACGTATATACGCACGCACGCTGCAATTAGCGCTCTTGCAATCTGATGATTTAGTTCTTGGAGAAGAGCTTGTGAAGGACGAAGACGCCGAGCGTGACGGCGGCGACGGCCGCGATCACCTCCTTCTTCTTGCCGATGGCCTCCGACCACTTGAACCCCTCCTCCGCCGCGCGCTCCTTCCAACGGCCTTTCTCCCTCTCCCGCTCCGCCTCTGCCAGCCTCTCCCTCGCCGCCTCGATCCTCCGCTCCGCCTCACGGCCAACCTTCGCCCTGTGTTCGGCCCTGGCCTTGTCGTCCTCATCTTCTCGTTTCGCCGCCTTCTCGCTTGGCGTCGCTGTCGCCACCGCCTTGGGCTCCTCCCCCACTTCGTCTACTTTCTTGGCCGGCGGTTTCTTGCTTCTTCCTGTTTGCTTTTCCTCCTCCTCCTCCCTATGCTTCCCCGCCGCCAACGCCGCCCTCGCCGCCTCAATCCTCCGCTCCGCCTCACTGTCAACCTTGGCCTTCTGATCTGTTGGTTTGTCGGCGACCTCCTCCTCCTCCTTCTCCTCCTCCTCAGTGGCCTGCGGCGGCGCGACCGCGCCGGGTGGCAACTTGGGCACGGTGATGGTGAGCACGCCGCCTTCGAACCGGCCGGTGATCCCGTCGAGGTCGGACGTGGGCGGCAGCAGGAACTCCTTGTGGAGCCAGACACTCCTCGCGCCGCCGTCGGCCAGGCGCTGGCCGCGGATGGTCAGCCGGCCGGCGGTGTCCACTTGCACCCGGAAGTCTTCCTTCTTGAACCCTTGTAAGGAAAAAAAGATCAGCCAAGAGATTGAGTACGTGTTAACATCATAATCATTTCATCTTATCAAGACTGCATCTCTACGTACACTCTCCTATACCTGGGAGGTTGAGGCGGAGGAGGTAGTGGGCGTCGAAGTTGAGCCACTCGTGCACGGGGTCGATGTAGTCAGTGACGTCGCGGGGCTGGTCCGCCGCCGCTGCTTCCATGGCTTCCGCTGATGATCCTTTCCTGCTCGCCATGGCGCCTGGCTTGATGTGTGTGCGAGCGTACGTACTACGTGTAACTTGGCTTCCCGATCAAACAAACGTACGTTACCTTCACGTACGTGTGGTTCTTGGCTACCTAGCCGGTGAGTGAGGAGATCACTATCGAGGCGCCTTACACCATGCCGCCGGCCTCATATATATGTTGCACCCATGCGCAGGAAGAACTAGGCTACGGGGATCCACGGTGGCTTGGGGCCCTCACCCTGAGACCCTCCCCATAGAAAATCCTTCCCGTGCGCAGAGCTTGTGTTGTGTGGTTTGCTAGGTTAAATTATTCCAAGCTTTTGTTGAGGGTCACACAGAATTTTATCGTCGAGGTTTTAGTAAAGGATGGCAAGGGATATCTCCTACGTGTCTCCGGTGCAGGTGCCTTTCGCACGCGGCACGGTAGAGAGTTACGTACCACCCGTGTCTTCATCTTCATCTCACGAAAGCAAGCTATACGCCCAATGAAGGAATGTGCCGTGTAATGCTCGTGGGCTTGCCAGATGCTTTGGACGAGCTAGATTGCCCGTCGGTTGATCGCGTGTTTTCATGATTCATGGATTTGTTTCTTTTTGTTAAGTAAATTTGTATGGTTTAAATCCACACGTTCTTGTTTAACACTACTATAAAAAGACTAATACTAGACGTCTCATCACAAACGGTTTACTGACGGTAAACTGTCAGTATTAAATACAATCACGATGGTTTAGGCTTAGAGACCGTCTATATTACTGTCAGCACTAAAAACCGTACGTGAAGAGGTAATAAAACACAGACGTTTTTTAACAAGAACTGTCCGTGATAATTCATAGACGGTTCTTAACAAGAACTGTTCGTGATAATTGTGTATGAAATTTCAGTCTCGTCCCACTACATCACCGATCCGCAGTATCTCTCCCAGGATCCACATCACCGGTAATAATTGTGCATAATTGTGTATCAAAAAGACAAAGCGATGACTATAGCCTGTGAATGTGATTGCAGGCCGTGATGAACGGGAGGGTGCCATCCTGCATGCATTGTGTCAAGACACCGAGCAAGCACAAATGTTACTCGATTCTATTTAGGTCCGTGCCCAAGAGAGGCGGCGTGCTCCACACTTTTGATGACCCTCTGCTATACAGTCCCTACAGCCTCGATGAGTACATGAAGTTCCAGTTTGCGGTGTTTTTGCCATGGTCGATCTGCGGTGGTCGTTCTGCCGTGCTTGATCTTTGGTGGTCAATTTGCCGTGGTCGTTTTGTAGTGATCATTCTACCATGATCGATTTGTCGTGGTCATTCTACGGTAATCGATTTGCCATAGTCTTCAGTGACCATTCTACCATGGTTGATTTGCTGTGGTCGTTATGTGGTGATCGTTTCGCTGTGGTCATTCTTCCTTGGTCGTTCTAACGTGGTCGATCTGCCATGGTCGATCAGTCATAGAGCAAGGGAGCAAATGTAATGATCCATTGAAGGCATTATGTGGAGTAGAGAAAAAGAGGAGAAAATGGAAAGATAAAAAATCATCAATACAAATATCACAGGCGGTTCTTATTAAAAACTATCTGTGATAATTGCAGATATCACAGACGATTTTAAATCTAAACCATCAGCGTTGACCGACATATCACAGACAATTTCTACTACAAACCGTCTATGATAGTTGTATCACAGACGGTTCGAAAACCGTTGGTGATGACCTCATATTATTATTGCTCATAAACTTAGAAAGCTCACCAAACTGTTTGTGATAACATTTTTGAACCATCTATTATGACCTTTTCTTTAGTAGTGTAAAACTCCACCGAAAAACCCCATGGGAAAATGAGTGGAGAAAAGGGCAAACATCGGTACATGTCATTTGTTTTGCACTTATTGCCTAACAAAAACATTCAACTAAGAAAATTATTACTCCCTCCGTCTAAGTTTACAGGGCGTATTTTTTGAATGTTCTCGTACATAAATATAGGGCGTATTTTATGTTCCAATACAAAAATTAGTGTCATGTTCCCTATATAGCCCTAATAAATATCCAACTGTTATGGCTACGAACCAAACAGTAGAAAAGGGGACTAGTAGAGTGAGTATGAGAAATGAATTGGCCTGACCTTCTGCTTTGCCTAGGCTGTCTATATATATGGCCACAAGGCCCGATTACAATTATACTCCCATAGTGCAATACTATGCTAGGGCTATACATGTCTTTTTACATGCCTTATTGGGCCTTCAAGCCCAGCAAGCAGAACAGATCTAGGTGGGGCCACCCCTACAATAGTTGCCCCCCATGGTAAAGGGCTTCATCTTTTGCAGGTTGAAACCATATCATCAGGCCTTTTGGCTCCCTTCGTTCCTTCGGCCTGGTGGAAAGTAGGCCCATGTGCTAACTTATTGCGACTGTGGTCATCTGGCAATGCTATCGTGGTTGACGGCCATGGCACATGCGTCGTGGTCGATAGCTGTGGCACGAGTGAGTATGAGAAATGAATTGGCCCAGCCTTCTGCTTTGCCTAGGCTATCTATATATATGGCCACAAGTCCCGATTACAATTACACCCCATAGTGCAGTACTATGCCAGGACTATACATATCTTTTTACATGCCTTATTGGGCCTTGAAGCCCAGTAGGCCGAATCGATCTAGGTGGGGGTCACCCCTACAACACCAACTTTAGACGATGGGTCTTTCTAGGGCCTAACTCTAGTTGGTTTCCTGTGGGCTATGGTGGCATACCACTAGATGCTTTTGCTTATTTATTAGTCTTCCGCTGCAGTTTACTCTTGACTCTGATATTTTATTTGGTCGGTCGGCCATATGTTGTAAACTCTACTATGCATCGCTTATATATCACCCTTTTGTTGTAAATTAATTATGTGTGATGTGTATGGATGTGATCTCGATGTTGTAAATGTATGTACTAGCCACTGATCATGGGACTGGTCCAGAACACATACGGTGATTATGGGTGTTGCCGCGCTTGGGGTCCCCACATCGTTGTGATGATAGAGGGAGGACTAGGGGTTTACATAGGGATTGAACGCAACGTATATCTCCTATGTATAGCCTCGGAGAAGGGAAGGAAGGAGCTTGGCCATGACGGGATTGATGACGATGGTTTTGGTTGGAGGCTTCCATGCGCATGAATGAGGGTGAAAATAGCCGATTGATGGTACTATGAATGTGGTAGCTTGATGGCAACAACAGTTTCCATGTGCAGGGCTGGAGCTGGCGCAAGGGGCACCATGGCTTGACCGGCCTGGAAGCATGAGCATGGCATAGAGAGTAGAGCAGAAGAAAGAAGAAAGAAGGTAAGGAAAAAGAAAAGATAAGGCCAAACGGAAATGGGCTAAGCCCAAGAAGGAGAATGGGCTGAGCCCGAGGAGATTTTGGGAAATTTAAATAATTTTTTATTTTTACAAGATACAAGGAAAACCAATAAGCTTAGAAAAATGGCAAATAATGTCCAAAATTTTCAGAAAAATTAATAGAAATTTCTAAGGCTATTTTGGACTTAGAAAAATTATTTTGAACATAAATTTCATTTTTATTTTAATACATAAATTATTTTTAATTTTCAGGAAAAAGGAAAAACCTTTTCAAAATACAGAAAATTAGGGCAAATAAATTTGAAACTCAAGAAACCAAAATAACGTTTATTTTTATTTTTAGTTTTACTTAAATTAAAATTTTGATTTTACTTATTTAAATATAAACATGTGCCATGACAGGTATGATGGGAGTTCATCGGGAGATTCCTACTGGAAGCACGAAGTTAACGTAATCGAAGATACCACTGCAGATACCATGCATGGTTCTCCACATCAAACTCCCCCATGACCCGCTGGTCAAAATTGTATGAACGTACCTACATCGCCCAGGGGAAAGGAAATAACGGATCTGGTGGATATCGATGTTCTAATCCATCTATTTCTACCCCTCTGAACTTGCTGAGCCTCATGGAATGACCAGGGAACTTAGGGCAAAGCTCGAGTCATCACACCCCTTCTACCGACAGGAACACTCAGAGGCCTTCGGTAACTATCCAAAACCTACAATGTGTGCATGATATTCTAAACAACCCTGGCCCTGCTTTGGTAGAAACTCCAGGGTATGCTAAAGTTGTTGGTCAAATATCAGAGATTCTGTAGTAGACCATGTGACGAACAAAAATGTATCAAGAGCAAATGCACTCCTAAAGCCAAACGTTGACTTCATCTATGCAATCCCCGCACGACAGAAGCCAGCATGGTTAGGCTAACAATAATCCATCAGCAAGCCCAAGACTCACTCACAGATTTCATCAAGGAAGCCACAAGGGAAGAAGGCTATTTGAAAATGAAGCAACTTCTCCCCTAGCCATGAAAGACTACATCATCATCTGAACAATATATCTCGTCAGAGACACAATTTGAGTGTCTAGACTGGATATTTCGGAACCCGGAGCAACAACTCCTGAATCCTTTGTGTAAATCGCACTAGTCCAGGATCAGTTAGTGCACACAGTGACAACAAAGATAAATACCAAGTGTAACACCCTTGAAATTCGAATTTTGAGAATTTTGTAAATCATGAATTATTTTGAATATTTTGGTTTTGGTATTTGAACTCTGTGGAATTCTTTTGAAATTTTGGTTTAAAAGTATAAATAAAGGAAAGATAAAAATCAACAAGAATTGAGGGAAAATATAAAAGAAAATAGGTAAATGACAATATAAAGAGCTAATAAAAATAAAAGTAGTGAAAAGACATAAGATTAATAAGAATAAAGGAAATATATGCAAATAAATTTCTCATGCAAAAGTATGTACTAAAATGGGCAAAGAAATATATATATAAAAGAAATGGGCCGGCCGGACTGGCCCAGCCAGCTAGCCAACCGGCCCAACGCCCACTCCCGCGCCTCTGTTTTCTTTCCCCTCCCTCCCGCAACGTTCGGACAAGGGCCGAAGCCCCTGTCTCTGCGCGGATAGGCCGCCGCAGCTGCTCCTCCCCGCGCGGCGCCCCTCCCTTTTGACCGGCGATCCTCGGTGCCACACCGCACTCGTCAACCGGGCCCACGCCATCACATCCCCACGTCAACGACTACAGTGGTCAACCTGAGCCCTTTGCCCTGTAGCCACGCTCCGCCGACGTCGCTGCTCTATCGGCCAACCACCCCCGTTCGGCGTCAACGCACCCCGCCTCCTATAAAACCCGGCCGAAGCTCCCAATCACACTGCTGCGCCTTTATCTCCCTCCCCTAGCCCCTAATCGGACTCCTGTGCCCTCTCCTCGCCGGCGCCCCTCTTCTTCCCCACGGCCGACCGCCTAGCTTGCCGCCGCCCCACACCAACCCGATTCCGCGCTCCTACACCCTCCTGGGAGCACGGTGAAGCCAACCCCGTGCTCAGCCGAGCTCCTCCGGGTCCACATTTCGCCGGCGCCGAGAGCTTCCCGAGCCCACCGCCGCCGCATGCTGCCGACCCCTCTCCGGTGATCACCGGTCACCGCCTACCCCTCCGTCACCTTCCCCGAGCTCCCGGCATTCCATTTTGCCCTTCACCGGTACCTCCCCGGCCGCCCACCACCGACCACGCCGCCGCCGTTCCCCACCCTCGGCCTCCTCTGCTCGCCCCCATGCTGACCCAGCTCGAGTGTATTACTCGCCCTATATAATCAAGACACACCGTGAATTCACTTGGCTATCAACGTTCTCCCTTCCCCCCCGATTCTCGCGGCCGCGCGTTCGAGCCCCCGGCTCCGCAGCGCCGAGGTTGAGTTTTCTTGATTTTTCGGTTAACTCGGGTGGGCCCCACCTGTCAGTGGCCGCTAACCTGAGAGGCCCACTGACAGCAGGGTCCCACCTGTCAGTGGCCACTAGCCTGAGAGGCCCACTGACAGCAGGGTCCCACCTGTCATAGCCGACCACTGACATATGGGCCCGAAGCCCCGTGGGTCCCGCCTGGCAGTGGCCGCTGACCAAAGGGCCCCACCTGTCAGAGACCGCATGCCTATGGGCATCACTGCCATATGGGCCCCACCTGCCAGCCTCTGTCTCCCCCCTTTTATCTTTTTCTTTTGGAATTAAATAAACTAAAAACTTCAAATATTCATAACTAATTCATTTTAGCACCAATTTGAACAGGACAAAATTCTAAATTCATATAAAATCAAGATCTACCCATTGGAACAGAAATTATGCCAATTTAAATTTATTTGAAATTTAGTAATTTAAATTTGGTTAAGTGAATCGTAATCAAACTTTAAAAACTCATAACTTTTTCATTTCAGCTCCAACTTGAGTGAAACAAATTTCTACATTTGTCTAAATTTTATACCAACCCTATGAAACTATAGGTGTGAATTTTGGAGTTATTTGGATTTTCTCGCAAGTGTTTATTGGTTCGCTGATTATTCACAAGAGATCCTGGATTACAAAATCCGGGTCTGACAGCGCTGGTATCAGAGCATATGACTGTAGGGTAAAGGCCTTAGAATAGTTGTTAGAAGGGACTTAGGGTTATAGTTTTGGAAAAAACTTATAAAAAGAATTTCTCAAAATATAGCATATTACTTCTTTTCGTATCCTTCCTAAATTTGTTCTACTCTACATTTCAGTTGCTATTTTAAAAGTTACTAACGCTAGTATTGTAAGCTGTACATGGCAGGAGTAGTCGACGAGGGCCACTGGGACTTCTTGGCACACGACGTGCGAGAGGGAGAGTTTGCGAGCTTGCTTCGCAAAGTATTGCACTACATGGGCTACAAGAGTCAGCCCATCTACCGTGGTCGAAGGACCAGGGTCGGAGGAGACGAATCGTGGCTAGTGGAGGTCTTTATTTACGCCAAGGATGAGAGAGACCCACCCCACGTCTTCCAGACCACCCACCAGAGGAGCGCCATGGCAACAGCTCTCCAGGACGCCGCCCGCTTGGCCGCAGCCTGGCTCTGCGATCTTCACGCACCCTTGCTGCGACAGGCTCCCTTCTGCTACTATCCGTCACACAGAGAGGGTTCCAGGTACAACGAGACCCTCATGCCCAAGATGGAGGATGACCCGATGCTCACGCATCTGGTGGACCTTACCCAGGCTATGGGGACAGCCCACGTTGTGGCACAGGAGGAGATCTCGGCGTTGCGAGAGCGCCTGCACGCCCGCCACAGCGAGGTAGAGTCACTACGGGAGCAGCTAGCCCAGTGCGAGAAGGCTTTGGCGGAGGCCAAGGCAGAGGCGGCTGCCGCACGTCCTCAGCTCCAGCAAGCCCCTGCACCAGTCGCAGCCCCAGCACCACCCCCGCCAGGTTTAGGAGGACTCCGCACGAGACTCACTGCTCGTAAGAACGTGCGACCCCCGAGGCCGCAGTCTGCTCTGCCTCAGGGAGAGACCAGCTATAGCCGCAGCAGTTCATGCTCCTACTTTGACTCCGATCCTTCAGAGTCTAGCGGCAGTCGGTCCCGCTCTCAGTCGCCAGACTACAGCCCCTCTTGCCCAGGTGCCAGATTTATAGAGGAGTAGACGGATTAGCAGGGTGTTTGCTATAGGTTGGTTAGTATCAGCAAGCATAGGTCCCTATCGTGGTAGCAGCAGCTTGTGTTAGTTTCCTAGTCTTGCAATTGTATAATTACGAACTTTAAGTGTGTTATGTGCTTGTAAAGTCCAGCATGGCCTAAAAACCATAAAAGCTGGCTATGTGATGTGTAATTTAAGTTTAATGAAATGGCTTTGTGTCCAAGAATTGTTTTGTCATTTATCTTATTTGATATTTTGTATGGATCTTCTATGTGACTATCTTGGATTGAGGTTTTCTTACATGGTTATAGTTAGAGTCTAAATTGTTCCGCAAAAACTGCAGATGGCCAGCCACAGAGTCACTCGCGCCCAGGCCGGTGCCAACCCTGAGATACAGGCCGAAGTAGAGGCCAACCAGGAGGCGCAAACTGCTGGTAGGGAAAGAGGCTCAAGTCAAGGGGTGAATCTCCCACCCCCACCGGCCAACCCATCTATGGCACAAGTAATGGCGCAACAAACGCAACTCTTGCAAGCCATCTATGCAGGCCAGCAGCCCAGCACCAACACTCACAGCTCCGACCTTGGCGATTTCTTAAGGACTCACCCCCTCACTTTCGTGGGTGCAGATGAGCCCCTAGAGGCGGAAGATTGGCTGCGGGACACAGAAAGGAAGCTCCGCTTGGCCAAGTCTGCTGAGAATGACCAAGTGATTTTTGCTACCCACTAGCTCCAGTGAGCTGCAGCGGTATGGTGGGAAAATTATCTGGATGTTAAGGGACATGAGGACACCCCCACCGGAGCTAGCTCAGAGATTGTGTCATGGGCAGAGTTTAAGGCAGCCTTCAAGGCCAACTTCATTCCAGCTGGAGTAATGCGAATGAAGAAGAATGAATTTCGTACATTGAAGCAAGGAAGCATGTTAGTCGGCGAGTACCTCACCAAGTTTAATCAACTAGCTCGCTACGCCCCGAAGGATGTAGTAGATGAGGAGGAGAAGATCGACAAGTTTCTTCGTAGGGATGAATGAAGAGTTGCGGGTATAGCTAATCACCCAAGACTTTGCCAACTTTCATCAGCTAGTGAACAAGGCGATAGTCGTGGAAAGTGAGAGGAGAACCCTGGAAGCCAGCTGCAAACGCAAGCAAGTGGCTCAGCGACCCCAGGGGAGGTTTATTTAGAGGCTCTTCGACAACTCCTCCTTCTCAGGATCAACCCAGTTCAAGAGTCCCACTCCCACACCTCGTCCAAGTGGCGGTTCGTTCCAAACCCCACGCCCCACGGGCCAACCCACAAAGTCGAACCCAGCCAAGGGCAGAAGCTGTTAATGGGTGTGGAGAAATGGGACACTTCATCAGTCAGTGCCCGCAGCGGCAAAATTCTCTGGTGAAGTTCAATTTAGGGGCCACCCCTGCCCGAGGTCAAGCATCAACACCCAGTAAGGGAAACCAGACCCCTCAAGCCAACAAGTCGGCCTCAACCCCCAACCGCGGTCGAGTCAATCATATCATCGTGGAAGAGGCTAAGGAAGCTGTCGGAGTTTTGATGGGTACGTTCTCTGTTAAGACCATTCCAGCAAAAGTTCTTTTTGATTTTGGGGCTTCGCACTCATTTATAGCAAGAAGATTTGTGGATAAGCTTGAGCTGCCCACTTACCCTCTAAAGAAACTATTGGCACTTAGCTCCCCCGCGGGAATTATTAATGCCACCTTAGTGTGTCTTGGGGTAGAGGTTTCCATGGAAAGATGTGAGTTCCTGGCGGATTTAATAGTTTTGCCCTCCCAGACCCTAGATATCATACTAGGAATGGACTGGCTTGCAAGGCATCAGGGGATCATAGACTGTGCCACTAGGAAAGTAAAGCTAACTAAATGCCCTGGAGTAACAATAGAAGTGAAGGTGGACTGCCCGTACCGATGGGGTCGTGCCATATATTATTGTGAAGATGTACCGTTGGAAGGGATGCTAGTAGTACAAGACTACCCTAAAGTATTTCCCGAAGAGCTACCAGGCATGCCACCGGACAGAGATCTCGAATTTGTCATCAACCTAAAGCCCGGTGCTGCCCCCATATCTAAGAGGCCATACAGGATGACTGTGGATGAGTTAGAAGAGCTAATGAAGCAACTCCATGACCTGCAAGACAAAGGATTTATCAGGCCCAGTTCCTCACCTTGGGGATCCCCGGTAATCTTTGTGAAGAAGAAGGATGGCACCGCCCGGATGTGTGTAGACTATCGGGCCTTAAATGAAGTGACCATCAAAAACAAGTACCCTTTGCCTAGGATTGATGACCTATTTGACCAACTTGGAGGAGCCACTATATTCTCCAAAATCGACTTGAGGTCGGGTTATCATCAGTTGAAGATTAGGCCAGAGGATACTCCAAAAACTGCTTTCACCACTAGATATGGACTGTACAAATTTACAGTCATGTCTTTTGGTTTGACCTATGCTCTAGCCTATTTCATGAATCTCATGAATAAGGTCTTCATGGAGTATCTGGATAAATTTGTGGTGGTATTCATCGACGATATTCATATCTACTCCAAGACTGTAGAAGAGCATACGGAGCATTTACGCTTAGTGCTAGAGAAGCTAAAGGAGCACCAGCTGTATGCCAAGTTCAGCAAGTATGAGTTTTGGCTGTCAGACATCAGCTTTCTAGGTCATATAGTGACTGCTGGGGGAGTATCCGTGGACCCAGCTAAGATTGCACCTGTGATGGAATGGCAATAACCCACTAATGTCACAGAAGTGCGTAGTTTCCTCGGATTGGCAGGATACTACCGAAGATTCATTGAGGGATTTTCTCAGATTGCCAGGCCTTTGACACAGTTACTAAAGAAAGAAAAAAATTTGAGTAGACAAGGGCTTGTGAAGAGAGTTTCCAAGAACTAAAGCGGAGATTAACCTCCACACATGTCTTAGTCTTGCCAGATGTACGCAAGGATTTTGAGGTATATTGTGATGCCTCACATCAAGGCCTGGGATGCGTACTCATGCAGGAAGGCAAGGTTGTGGCATACGCATCACAACAGCTTCACCCTCATAAAGTAAATTACCCAATCCATGATTTGGAATTGGCATCAGTGGTGCATGCAATAAAGATTTGGAGGCAATACCTGATATGAAACCATTGTGATATATACACTGATCACAAGAGCCTCAAGTACTTCTTCACGCAGTCCCACCTCAACTTGAGGCAGAGAAGGTGGTTAGAGTTAATCAAAGACTACGACTTAAGTGTTCACTATCACCCTGGTAAGGCTAATGTGGTAGCTGACGCCTTGAGTCGTAAGGCATACTGCAATAACCTCATGGTTTTGGAGCAGCAGCCAAAGTTGTACAAGGAGATAATGGCGCTAAATTTGGAGATAGTGGATCAAGGTACTCTGGCGGCCATGGAAATTCAACCAAGCATAGAAGAGCGGATTATAGCCGCACAGCAAGAGGATCCAACTACTTTGAGACTAAAAAGATTGATGGAAGCAGGAAAGGCTCCCAAGATAACAGTGGATCATGAAGGTGTTCTGCGGTATGGGGCACGTATCTTTGTGCCGCATCAAAAGGACCTTAAGGACCTGATACTTAAAGAAGCTCACAGTTCTGCATACTCCCTCCACCCTGGGAGCACCAAAATGTATCAGGACATGAAGCAGTGCTACTGGTGGCCCCGTATGAAAAGAGACATCGCTGAACATGTAGCCTGTTGTGATGTGTGTCAGATACTAAAGGCAGAGCACCAAAGGCCAGCAGGGTTACTGCAACCATTGCAAGTACCCCAATGGAAATGGGAAGAAGTCGAAATGGATTTTATCACTGGACTTCCCTGAACCAAATCTGGGTATGATTCAATATGGGTGGTAATAAATAGACTGACCAAGGTTGCGCATTTCATCCCTATCAAGACAACCTACAAAGGAGACAAATTAGCAGAACTATACATGTCCTGCATCGTGAGTTTGCATGGTGTACCCGAAAGAATAATCTCAGACCGAGGTTCTCAGTTCACCTCGTATTTTTGGGCTAGCCTCCATGAAGCCCCTGGCACCCACCTAGATTTCAGCACTGCCTATCACCCACAGACAGATGGTCAAATAGAAAGGGTGAATCAGATATTGGAAGACATGCTTCGGGCTTGTGTTTTGGATTTTTCCAAAGATTGGGACAGATGTCTGCCATATGCTGAATTTGCCTACAACAACAGCTACCAAGCCAGCCTGTAGATGTCCCCATTTGAAGCTCTATATGGGACAAAATACTGGACCCCTTTACACTGGTCAGAAATAGGAGAAGGCTATGTCTTTGGACCAGACACTCTAAAGCAGGCTGAAGAGAAAGTCCGGCTAATTAGAGACAGACTGCAAGCAGCTCAATCAAGACAGAAGAGCTACGCGGACAAGAGGCGTAGACCGCTAAGTTTTGAAGTTGGGGATTTTGTGTACCTAAAGGTGTCACCCTTGCGAGGAGTTAGAAGATTTAAAGTCAAAGGCAAGCTCGCCCCACGCTATGTTGGGCCTTTTCCAATTGTGGCCAAGAAAGGAGAAAGAGCATACCAACTAGAGTTGCCCGCCAGCCTAGCAGATGTGTATGATATCTTTCATGTATCCCAACTTAAGAAATGCCTTAGGGTACCAGAAGATCAAACCCCGTTGGAAGCAGTCGAGCTTGAAAGTGACCTGACTTACAAAGAGCGGCCTATCAAGATTTTAGATACGGTAGAAAAGAAGACCAGGAATCAAACTATCCGCTTATGCTGAGTTCAATGGAGCCATCATACCAAGAACGAGGCCACATGGGAGCCTGAAGATCAATTGAGGAGAGATTACCCACACTTGCTTGCAGCTTAGGCTGAATCTCGGGGTCGAGATTCGTTTTAAGGGGGGTAGATTTGTAACACCCTGGAAATTCGATATTTTGGGAATTTTGTAAATCATGAATTATTTTGAATATTTTGGTTTTGGTATTTGAACTCTGTGGAATTCTTTTGAAATTTTGGCTTAAAAGTCTAAATAAAGGAAAGATAAAAACCAATAAGAATTGAGGGAAAATACAAAAGAAAATAGGTAAATGACAATATAAAGAGCTAATAAAAATAAAAGTAGTGAAAAGACATAAGATTAATAAGAACAAAGGAAATATATGCAAATAAATTTCTTTCCCCTCCCTCCCGCAACGTTCGGACAAGGGCCGAAGCCCCTGTCTCCGCGCGGATAGGCCGCCGCAGCCGCTCCTCCCCGCGCGGCGCCCCTCCCTTTTGACCGGTGATCCTCGGCGCCACACTGCACGCGTCAGCCAGGCCCGTGCCATCACATCCCCACGTCAACAACTACAGTGGTCAACTCGAGCCCTTTGCCCTGTAGCCACGCTCCGCCGACGTCACCGCTCTACCAGCCAACCACCCCCGTTCGGCGTCAACGCACCCCGCCGTCTATAAAACCTGGCCGAAGCTCCCATTCACATCGCCGCGCCTTTATCTCCCTCCCCTAGCCCCCAATCAGACTCACGTGCCCTCTCCTCGCCGCCGCCCCGCACCACACCAACCCGATTCCGCGCTCCTACACCCTCCTGGGAGCATGGTGAAGCCAACCCCGTGCTCAGCCGAGCTCCTTCGGGTCCACAGCTTCCCGAGCCCACCGCCGCGGCATGCCGCCGACCCCTCTCCGGTGATCACCGGTCACCGCCGACCCCTCTGTCACCTTCCCCGAGCTCCCGACATTCCATTTTGCCCTTCACCGGCACCTCCCCAGCCGCCCACCACTGACCACGCCGCCGCCGTTCCCCGCTCTCGGCCTCCTCTGCTCGCCCCCCATGCAGACCCAGCTCAAGTGTATTACTCGCCCTATATAATCAAGACACACCGTGAGTTCACTTGGCTATCAACGCTCTCCCTTCCCCTCGACTCCCTCGGTCGCGCGCGTTCGAGCCCCCGGCTCCGCAGCGCCGAAGTTGAGTTTTCTTGATTTTTCAGTTAACTCGGGTGGGCCCCACCTATCAGTGGCCGCTAGCCCGAGAGGCCCACTGACAGCAGGGTCCCACCTGTTATAGCCGACCACTGACATATGGGCCCGAAGCCTAGTGGGTCCCGCCTGGCAGTGGCCGCCAGCATGCGTGGGCGCTGACCAAAGGGCCCCACCTGTCAGAGACCGCATGCCTGTGGGCATCACTGCCATATGGGCCCCACCTATCAGCCTCTGTCTCCCCCCTTTTATCTTTTTCTTTTGGAATTAAATAAACTGGAAACTTCAAATATTCATAACTAATTCATTTTAGCACCAAATTTATCAGGACAAAATTCTAAATTCATCTAAAATCAAGATCTGCCCATTGGAATAGAAATTATGCCAATTTAAATGTATTTGCAATTTAGTAATTTAAATTTGGTTAATTGAATCATAATCAAACTTCAAAAACTCAAACTTTTTCATTTTAGCTCCAAATTGAGTGAAACAAATTTCTACATTTGTCTAAATTTCATACCAACCCTATGAAACTATAGGTGTGAATTTTGGAGTTATTTGGATTTTCTCGCAAGTGTTTATTGGTTCGCTGATTATGTTTTTATACAAATTTTCGCGCACGTTAAAATAGCGTACGAGGCTTAAGAGGAGGAAGTCGAGGCAGCAACTCTGCAGAGGTTGTACATCTTTACCCACAAGACACGATCATCCTTTTTTACCACCGGGTTACACACTTCCTTAGGTGTGCGGCGAGGAGTCGTGACAAGGCATTTACAATGCAAAGCCTTCAATATGGCCAAGCCAACTCTAAGGTTTCACCGCAGTAAGGAATCCACCAGACCGGGACCCCCTCTTAAGCCTGAGTGAGACTTCACATGGCTTAACCACGCTCACTCAAGTGAGACTTCTCATGGCACCAACCACGCTCACTTTCAACCTACAACTTGACTCAGGTTGGGACTTCACAAATTATTCAGCCAGGGCTGTCCTTTACCAGTCATGTGGTAGTACGATAGGGCTTTGCAACAGTAGCTCACAGACCGGTCCTTAATTGACTTAGGCCCAACCACATCCCTCTATGCACGACAGTCAACCCTGCGTCTACAAACAACAGAGCATGCCTGCACCCACCAACTAACCAATTGCATAAGTGTAAACCTTGTTTTCAAAATATTTCATAAACCTCCTTGACTCACCAAAGTTAAGAGTACATTTGAAATGTTCATCATTTTATGTGAAAAGTTCATCATTTTATGTGAAAAGATATCCCAGCCCAAAGATATTTCTAAGCTAGACTAAGCATTTGCTTTTCAAATAGTCTCTAGCCATACTAGTGTACTAACTAGAGTTTTGCTCTAGAGTTACAAAGCATCAGGGTAATTCAATGTCAATGGAGGTAATTACAAATGGGCAATAACTAAATTTAAAGCTGAATTGAAATACGTTGAATAAAAATATGTATGCAGAATAATTTAACACAACATAGTTTTATTTTGAAATCTGGGATCAACATGATCAAGTAGTGTGACTTGCCTTGCTCTTCAGATTGGTGCAAATCTTCGTCGTAGAATTCTCCTGAATCGTCGAAGTTTACACGTGAAAACAACCCACCAAATTCAAATAAATTCACAATAAACTAAAATTGACTTCAAATATTTGAATTGAGGGCAGAAATAAATAGAGGAGAATTTGTGATGAATTTAGAAATTTGAATGGGCTCAATCGGAGTTAGGACAAAGGAGAACGGGCTCTCGGAAGTTCAAAATCAGAGAAAAAGGAAAATCTGGATTTTTATAATTATTTTTCTAAAGGAAATTGGATTTATGACGTCAGCACTGAATTTATTTTCGGCGGAATTAATTTCCTGCTGGAAATTCAGATTTAATGCGTCAGCATGACATTAGCCATGAGGCGGGCCATCTGACAGTGGGCCCTCGAGTCTATAGACCAGGCCCATGGACCAAACGGGGCGCTGAGGTGGCACGGGAGTTGACCCGTGCTTGCGCGGCGCTGACGGGGAGGGACGGCGCCGAGGTGGTTGCCACTGGGCGGCCACGTGGCATCCACGCGGGCACGGCTGCGGACGTGGACGGATTGGCCAGTGGTGGCACTCGGGAAAAGAGCTCGCCGGTGCTCCGGTGGACGGCGGCGAGGGCGGAAACGGAGAGAGGTGGCCGAGGGGAACTCGGGGGTAGGCGTGGCCTTACCGGAGGCGACCGGAGTTGGGCCGGCGGCGAGGAGAGGCGGCAGCAGCTCGGGTTTCACGGTGCAACGGCGGCTCGGCAACGCTCGGGGCCGGGGAAGTGGCAGAGGAGTTGTGCTCGGAGACGAGGGGGCTCGAGGTGCCCTCGATGAAGCTCGGGGAGCTCTCCTTCACCGGTGATTGCTCGCCGGAGGGGGAGCGGCGCTCGGAGGGCACTCGAGAGCTCGGGGCGAAATCAAGAGGTGGGGCGAGGAGTGGCGAGGCCGGGAGGGGGATTTATAGGGGGCGGACGGGTGCGGGCCGGCGCGAATCTCTCGCCAGAGATGGCGCGGGGGCGGCGGCGGTTACGGGCGGAGAGGCCGAGTGGGGGCGTGGGGAGAGGGGAAGTGGGGAACGCGGCTTGCGGGGGAGGTTCAGCGCACGAGGGGGGAGGCGCATACGTGCGGGAGAGAGATGGAGGCCGGGAAGGGCGGAAGTGGGCACAACGGCCGGCGGCGCGGGGAGGAAGAAGGGTGCCACGCGGGGAAGACGCGCCTGATAGGCGGGCCTTGCGTGCAGTGAGAGGGAGAGGGGGCAGGCGCAGACGGCTCCAATGGCGCAACGCGATGAGAGGGAGGAGCGCGGGGCGGATGGCGCAGATGGGCCGGGTGCGCGGGGTGCAGCCAATCTGGGCCGGCCATATGTCGGCCTGGGAGGGGAGGGAGGCGGAATGCGGCGATGGTTGGATAGCGGCAACGTGGGCGGAATCTGGCCGTCCACGTGGCGGCCGGAGGGGGAGGTTGGAGTTCTTATTTTATTTTCTGATTTATGGATTTTCCAAAAAAGCATAGGAAATTCAAATAAGCTTAGAAAAATATGAAATAACTTCCAAAAATTCTAGAAAAATTCACAGAAGTCTCTAGAAATGTTTTGGACTTAAATAAAATATTTCAAACTTAGGTTGGTATTTAATTTTTATACTTAAAATACTTTTTAATTTCAAAATTAGGTTTTAAACTTCAGAAAACTCAAAAAACCAAATAAAATCCAAATAATTAATTTAAATTAGGATTTTTATAGAAAATCAAAATATCATTTTATTTAATAATTATTTTTTGGTTTTACTTAAAATAATTTTTAAATCCAGCCTTTTCAAAAACAAAAATTTAGGGCAAATCCAAAATTAAAATTTAGGCACCAAAACATATGTTTTTATTTTAAGCCAAATTAATTTAATTTTTTTTCTCAAAATTTTTTTGAAATAAATAGCTGGGCCGTTACAAAATAGGGGCACCAATTCCCCACATTGACTATCGAAGAAATAGGTCCCTGACTAATTACAATCTGACTCCTTTGCAAAGAAGGTGCCATGAACAAATCACAAGTTACCACACTTTCTCTGTAGGCCTTCAAGTGATACATTGGCCAGCAATGTTCTGATCGAGAAATCTTGAGAAAATTGATGGAAAACAAAATTCATTGGAAAATCTGTAGATTCATACCACTGCTATCAGGGCTGCGTGAGTGTAAGTTCAAGTTCCATTATGTTGATTTTGGTGATAATGACAAATGCATTTGTAAGACTAACTTGTTTACTAACTATGATATCATCTAGTCTTATTTGGATATGATTAATGATAAATGCAATTATGAGACTAATATTTGTATAAGTTATGATATTACTTAGTCTCATTTGGATGAAAAGGTAAACTCATATAGTATTACATTGTCTTGTTTTATTTGGATGTAAAGATGAAAATCATGGAGGTATGTATTCGACATCATATTCCTGTATCTTATTGCATTCTTAGGATCCAAAATATAGAGCAAACTCCGCCAAAAGTTTAAGATAAATATTTGCATATGTTCTTAATCATATATTCTTGTATGCACGCATTTAGAGGAAGTTCTGCCCCGCTCAGTTGGGCTAAAAAGTTGTGGCTTATGGCTGAAATTGCACTATAGCGGCTGAAATTTTACTGTAGCTGAAGGTGGCTTATTTGACGTAATTAAATTTAAAAAATTTTAAAAATAGAACAAATATGCTAGCTCATCACGGACAACGCAAACGAATATAAGAAAAAAGAACCAGCAAAAAAGCTCAAAAAAGCCAAAAGTTCAAAAAAAGACGAAATTTATGAATAGTGAAAAATAAGCCAGAAGCTAAAGCTGAAATGAGCGGGGTCAGTTTTGTGGTTTCATTAGTATTGATCTATGTACCATTTCAACATATATTAAAGATCTTTATTTTAAAACGTATCCCTTGAGTATATAAAACTTGTGTAGTACATATATACTCATGATTGATTTAAATTCAATTATTTGCAATCAGATTATCATCTAGTTCCTCCATTATGTGTTAATGGTTGGATGATTAATGATAACCGGGCGTGTAAGCTTTGCTAGCAATTAGTCTCAAAAGATAAACACTCATATTCAAATGAGTTAATTGCTTTGAAAGCTTATCCTATAGTATACAATTATTGTGTATATGTCGTATACTCGCAAATCAATCATTTATCTCATTATTTGTAGAGATTGTCATCAATTAGTAGTAGAAGGAAATATTGTAGAATCAAGTCCCTCCATTATGAATTAATTGTGAAGTTTTGGTAATTAATGATAATTGATTTGTGGACTAACATTTTCTATGGGTTGGATGAATAGATTAGGTTTCACAAATAAGGATGACTTGAGATGACTTCATGTGTTGAAAACATCAAATCAAGTTTCGGGATAAAGTTGGTATAATGAGTTGAATGCCACCAAGAAGAGAAGTTGATCAAAATTCCCATGAGGAGCTAATCATGAGTTTATCATCAAGTCAAGAAAACACCCATCATGTATTGATAGAATTCAAGTGAAAAATACATCATGGGTTGATGCATATCAAGACGATGACCTAGACTTGAAGTGAAAATATATGTCATCAAGCTTTAAGTATGTGTTCCTAATCTTTTACCGGTCTTAGTGCTTGGATGGAAGACCGGTTTGTTAGTATATGTTGTCGTACTATTAAGAAGAGTCTTGTTTAGTATCCTGAGTCCCATCATGTGTTAATACCTCAATATCACTTGCTCTAGCTCTCCATGGAATGATGCTATTATTTGTGAATGTATTTTACAAATAGTTGAGGCTCATATGTTGAATCCTTGTAACACAGGACTATACATTGTAAATGTATTTTGCAAGTGTTTAAAGTCCATGTTTCCTATTCATTGTGGTATGAGGCTTATATTTGCAAATGTGTTTTGCAAATGGTTGAAACTCATATATAATTCTTGTTGCATGTGACTTAGGTTTGTGAATGTGTTTTGCAAACGTGTTGAGTCCATGTACCTATTCATTGTGTCATGATTTCGAAAGTATGCAAATGTGTTTTACAACTTGGTGGGAATCATGTTTTGATCCTTGTGTGCAGGATACTATAATTTGCAAATGTGTTTTCTAAATTTGTTAAAGCATATGCACTTTTTAGAAAAATTAGAACTACCACTTTGTGTCTAGCGGTACTACCATTGGGTGGTACTACCGACGTTGGGATCATGGTACTACCACGCTCATTGGTGGTCAAAGACCCATGTGGTCGAACACCAATGTGGTGAAAAACCAACATGATTGAAGATCGACGTGGTGGTCGAACATTGACATGGTCGAAACCAATGTAGCTGAAACCAACATGGTCGAAGATCGGTATAGTCGGAGACTTATGTAGTCGAAACCAACATGGTCAAAGATCAACATAGATGGAGACCAGCTTGGTCGGAGACCTATGTGGTCGAACTAGACAACGTGGTTGAAGATTGGCGTGGTCGGAGACCAGCATGGTTGGAGACCTGTCTAGTCAAACCAGACAATAGTTCGAAGACCAGTGTGGTCGATGATCAGTAGTACCGACTCTGTGTGAGCAGTCTGACCTACCTATGGCACCACCGGCTCTGTGTGGGCGGTATGACCGTTGTTGCGGTACGACCGCTTGTGTAGCGGTACTTTTTTTTCCAAAGAGACACCTTTTTGGAAGTCTTCTCCTCCGCAAAATATGGTAGTTCTGCATGTGTCAAGTGGTACTACCATGTTGCAGTAGTACCGGAGAATTGTTGATGGTACTACCAATTCTAGTATCTAATGGCTAGTTTTCTGACCGTTACGAGGGGAGTGGTAGTATCGGCCGTATAATGATAGCACTACTGGATTTGCTAGTTTTTGTCCCCAATCGCTAGTTTCATTGTGTGGAGTATAAATACTCCCTTGTGACTGGTTGGGGTATGACCTTTGGCACCCTATTTTACTCTCTTGAGCTAGTCTGAGCTTCTCTTCTTATTTGTGTATGTGTTGCACCTTGTGAGTAAGGAGAAAGACTCTAGATTGCATGTGTTGCGTCTAGAGGTAGATTTCGTATCCATTTGAGCTTGTGCATTCATTGCACGTGGTGAGAGTCAAGCAAGGGGCTTGACATTTTAGTCTTGGAGGTTGCGGACTCATAGACGATGTTAGAGGCGTTGTGCGCGGTGATTTTCTTAAAGAAGGTTGTGAGAAGACTCGGTGTGTTTTAAAGGTTGGAGCTCACCTACCCGGAGTGGGAAAGAGCTACCACTAGTGGAATTGAGGTGTTTGGCTTAATTTGTGGAGCTGGTCTAATTAGTTTGGGCTTACCTCAATGTGAACTAGGAAAGACCGGTAAGTCTCTAAACACCACGGTAAAAAGGAACTTTGCCATTTGTTGTTTGTTCTCTTGTGCTCAATTTACATTCAAACAATTTATATCATTGAATTAAATTGATTGTTTATCAACCTAAAATTGCAAACCTTTGACATAGACTTAGGTTATTGGTGCACTTAGGTGAACCTAGTTGATTTAGGCCTTATTTGTGCTAAATCGAATTGTTTTACACTTCAGCATTATAAACTTGGTTTTAGCCAAAGGAATTTTAAAACAGCCTATTCACCCCTGCTCTAGTCAGCCTCCTCGATCTTACAAGTAGTACCAGAGCCTGGTCTCTTATTTATTAGGCTTCACCGCCTAGAGAGTTAACGGATGGTGACTAGCAATATAGTGCACTTAGATGAAATACCTCTATTTGATGGCACGGATTATGGTAATTTAAAATCTGCATGCTATTTTATTTTAAAGCCATGAGCTTTAAATTTTGGCAAATTGTAGATGTGAGCTTTTCTCCTCCATTAGATCCTCTTGGTCCAACAATTGAGGAAGACAAATGCTCACATCTTGACGTTCAAGCAACTAATGCCTTATTTAGTACTTTGATTGTAGAGGTGTTCAATACAATATGCAATCTCGATAGTGCTCATGAGATGTAGACTAAAATTCAAGATAATTATGAAATGTCCACTTTAACTAACGAGGATTGCATACAAGAGTGGATATCAGGGGGAAAATGCTTAACCTCTAGCTCCGACAATGAAGAATCCACAAATCTCTTCACATCAACTCAATGCTTCACGGAAAAAGGTAATAAGAAGGTAAATGATAATGATGAATCTTCATATGATGTGATGATGGATATACTAGAAGGGCTTAATGAATATCTTGGGAAGGAGAAGGCTAAGTATAAGACTTTGAAGAAAGAGCATTACTCTCTTCAAAGTGATTATAATGTGTTAAAAGATGAGCATGAGATTTTTCCTTTTCAAGGAATATTCCAAGTCTAAGGTAGATATAGGTATTACATGCAATTTACTAGATGATATGCTATGTATAGCTCCTAACTCTTGCATTTCATCTAAGATTAGCATATCCACTCCTTGTGATGATTTGATTGATATGGCTTGTTGCTGTAGTAAAAATGCTTCTACTTCCTCTATGCATTGCAATACTAACATTGTAGAGGAAAATAATGAGCTCAAGGCCTAAGTCACAAGATTAAGAAATGACTTAGAGAAAAGCTACAAAGGGAAGACCTCTCTTGACAAAATATTGAGAAACTAAAGAAATTCAAATGACAAGAGAGGTATTAGCTTTATCTCCAACAAGAACGAGAATAGCAAGATAAGGCACAATGCAAGACACACGAAAAATGTCAAATGCTTTAGTTGCAATGAGAAGGGTCACTTTGCCTTGAAGTGCCCCAACAAGGTAAATAACAAAACAAGGTCATCAATGAAGAGGCAAACCAGTAATGAGCAAGATAAGAAGATAAGAAGGGGTAGGAAATGCCAAAATTGCTGCAATGACAGAGAAAAGAGATATTTTAGTAAGAATTGTCCCAAAAGTATCATCCCTAAGCCATATCTTTATAATGAACATTATTTACTTAGAAAGAATAGAAATGTCAATGTATTTGCTAGAATTGTTAGTTCACATAAATTTATTGTTAGGGTTTTTTTGGTGCCTAAGTCTGTTGTGACTAACATTCATGGACCCAACCAAGTTGTGGGTACCAAAATATGTATGAATGCTTAATAGGTACTTAGAGAGATATTGGAGGCTTGGCTCATTTGTGAAGAGCCAAATTCCACCATGTGCAAAATGAGAGCCAAATTAACGGATGATCTTGTCATATCAAGCACCAATGTCATCTTGGTAATAAGTATTTACATTGAAATATTTATCCCCTAGCCTTGTGTAGGTTGAATCACATGAAAATCTTTAAAAAGGGGTGATCTTGCTCTTGTCCTAAACATTTATTATTGTAATCATCACCAAGATAGTTGTGGCATATTAAGGGGGAGCGCTAAATCATAATTATGTATGTCACATCCCTAAGTGTGCCCAAATTGATTAAGTGCTAGTATTGATTTACAAAATTGAGCCATTTAGCCAAAAGTTAAAAACTTGAAATTATTAGTATATCTTTGAAAACTAGTTGAAAAATGTATACAAATGTATTTGAAAGGTTTTCCAAAAGTTTTGGCTTTAGAAAAACTTATTTTAAGTAAAATTGAGTTTCTAACCCAAAACTAGCAATCTACTATCTTGTTTTTGATTTAAACTCAAAACTTAGCCAAAATCAATTCTAAAAGGAATCTGAAATAGTGCCTAATACCAAAAACCTAGAGTTCGTTATTTCAAACATTATTGGCATTCAAAAGTTTTTCAAAAAGCCAACCAATCAAAAAAAATTTGGTTTTGAAACTCATACAAAATCTTAAGTTAACCTATGTGGTCACAATTTAGCACTTAAATGAGTTTTGTCATTTGAGCCAAAATTTACTAACATATATTGGGTCACAAGTGTATCTATAGTTCATACATGGAAATGGATGTTAAAATTACCCTCACTTGCTCCTTTAGGCAATCTTGAAGACTTCATTGAAAATGTGTTTGTTTTTTCAAAAATGGAAGCTTAAATTGTTAAAAACTATATGTAAAAGAGTTTTAATCTTGGCATATAGTTGAAAATGATCCATAAGTGATTTATGTTTCTTTGTGAAAAACTTTGAAACAAGTTACAACATTATATCCTTTTTCTCCTCTGAATTTCAGATCTTAGCATGTATTCTGTTGCACTCCGGTACGACTGCAATGTACCAAGTGGTACTACCGCAGAGCGGTCTAACCATTTCCTTTACAGCGGTATGACCGGTGTTGTGAAAATGGCTGATTTGTCCAAAATTTTGTTTGTTACCAATTTCCTCAGCCATTCCCTTTGCTTCTCAAAATCAAGTTGATCCTTATTATCTTTGCTAGCTACCCTCGAGTATCTCTGGACTCTATGTCATTTTACTCTTAGTTTGATACTTTTATCATAAAAATGGCATTCTCTCTAAAAGTAGTAGACTTTTGATTATCTTGACCTCAACATGAGTTTCATCCTTGTCTTTACAAGTGACATCATCTTTTTCATTTCAAAGTGATATCTAATTTCTCTTCTTACCGAGCAAAATCTTTTCTTAACCAAGCACTTTCCTATATGATATCTCTCCTTTATGGTATCTCCTCAAATGATATCATCATCTTCCTACAAGTGGTATCCTCTTCAAATGGCATCAATGGAAATCAATGAAGATCTCTCAAGGTTATTTCAAGTGATCTACAAGTGATATCTCATTTATTCAAGATGTATTTAAAATTGGTATTCATAAGTGGATTTCAATCTTTCGAGAGAAGATCAAGTGCCCAAATGGACCTTGTGGGATACTAGTTGACCATACAAGTGGTATTAAGTTTTTATAAATGGAATTAATCACACTTGGTGTCATGTATGCTCGCAAGTGATATCAAGTTTTTACAAATGGATTTAATCATACTTGATATCATTTACGCTCATAAGTGGTATCAAGTTTCTACAAGTGAAATTAATTATACTTGGTATCATTTATTTTTCACAAGTGGTATCTAATGTCATCATAAGTGGTATAAATATAAAAATAGTGTGTACTTTTAATTGAAAATATAAAAAAACCACAAAAGGTTAAAAGAACCTATTATAAAGAAAAGAAGAAATCTTTCACTCTTGGTGCTAAATGACATAAGGAGAGAAAGTTTAATAAAAAGAAAGAGATGTAAAAAGAGAAGACAAACAAGATAGATAAGAATCCTTTGTGTGTTAAAGGAGAAGAAAGAAATGCCATGAGAAATATTTGTGCAAGGGGAATTTTTTTCTTTGTGAAAAACTTATGTAGTATTTTGGACTTACTTAAACAAAAGGGGTAAAGTATTAATATCAAAAAAAAATATTTTATCTATTTACCCCAAAATAGTTTTGGATCTTGAGAGTGCATGTGTTTATTTCTCATTTGCTTCATTTTGTATTCTTGGAGTAAAACAACTAATGATATGCAAGATTAGTTTTTCCAATGAGCCATTTTGGTCAAAAATCAAAATGTCTTATTTAAAGGCTAAAATTTGTGAAAAACTAGATAAAATAACTTAAATATGTATTTCAAATATTTTCAAAGCCTTTTGAGTAAAAATTTCTATTTTAGAAATCAAAAGGATAATTTGGCCTAAAAAAGATCTCACGTGATCTTCCTTTTGAATAAAAAGACATATCTCAATAAATCAAAATCTATTGAGCATTTTAAAAAGTAGTCAATACAAAACTCAAAGTGTTGGTCATTTCTAATATTTCTCTAGTTCAAAGGTTTTGCAAAAGACCAACCGTTAAAAAGCTATACTCATTTGAATCTCATCCAAAAACTAGTGTTGGCCTAAAATGACCTATTCTTGTATATAGTGAGTTTGGCTATTTGAGCTGTATTTCTTTGTGATTCATGGCTTGAAATAGTATTACTAACTCATATAAAGCTAAGAAAGTGACAAACTCACATAAATTCAAATTGAATTGCAAATATGGCCATGCTTCAAGTTGTTTTGGTCTTTTAGGTGATACAAGTGAAATTTGAAAAAAATTTCGGATTTTATTGAAAATTTATTGGTCTTTATTAAATTCAAACTCCTCAAATTGGTCATGTATGTTTATTTAATATTCTTTGTGACCAAGTAAGTTCGATTAATTGTCAAGCTCATTGTTTAGTCAAGACTCCTTTTTGGTTTAACCTTTTTCCTTGCATTTTTTGTGATCAATGCCAAAAGGGAGAGAATAGTTTATAATAGCCTTGTTAAATTTAAATTTGACAAAAAGAGAGAGAATTTTCTTTATGAACTATGATTAATTTACTAAGGGGAGAATAATTTTGTCATAGAGAAAATCAAATTTAACACATTTGGATAATCGTGGTTTCACCTTCTCTTATGCATTTGCTTTGTAACATGCATGAATAGTTTAATTTTCTATCACATGTTCATTTCATATAAATGCTATTATTATTAATGGATTTATCATCAATCACTAAAAAAGGGGAGATTGTAAGTTCAAGCTCCATAAGCTGATTTTGGTGATAATGACAAATGCAAATATGAGACAAACTTGTTTATTAACTGTGATATTGCCTAATCTCATTTGGATGTGATTAATGACAAATGCAATTGTGAGACTAATATGTGCATTGATTATGGTATTGCTTAGTTTTATTTGGATGAAAAGGTATAATTATAGAGTATTACATTGTCTAGTCTCATTTGGATCTAAAGATGAAAATCATGGAGGTATGCATTCAATATCATATTCTTATATCTTATTGCATTCCTCGGATCCAAAATATAGATTAAACTCCACCAAAAGTCTAATATGAATATGTGCATATATTTTTAATTATATATTTTTGTATGCACACATTTAGGGGAAGTTCACTCTATATTTTATATACATATTTCCTTTCAACACAAATTAAGGATCTTTACTTTGAAATGTATCCCTTGAGTATATAAAATTTGTGTAGTTCATATATACTCATGATTAATTTAAACTCAATCATTTGCAATCAGGTTATCATCTAGTTCCTCCATTATGTGTTAATAGTTGGATGATTCTGACAGTCGGATGTGTAAGCTTTGCTAACAATTATCCTCAAAAGATAAACACTCATATTCAAATGAGTCGATTGCTTTGATAGCTTATCCTATAGTATACAATTATTGTGTACATGTTATTTACTCGCAAATCAATCTTTTATCTCATTATTTATTCAGATTTTCATCAATTACCCAAAAAAAGAAAGATTGTAGAATCAAGTCCCTCCATTATGAGTTAGTAGTGAAGTTTTAGTAATTAATGGTAATTAATTTGTGGACTAACATTTTTCATGATTTGGATGAATATGTTGGGTTCCACAAATGAGGATGACTTCATGTACTGAAGATCATCAAGTCAAGTTTTGGGATAGAACATGGCTTCATGAGTTGAAGGTTATGAAGAAGAGAAGACGATCAAGATTCCCAAGAGCAAATGATCATGAGTTGATTAAGATCTCAAAAAGAAGTTGATCACGATTCCCAAGTGGTGATGATCATGAGTTGATCATCAAGTCAAGAGTACATCCATCATGTGTTGATAGAGTTTAAGTGAAGGATGCATCATGGGTTGATGCATATCAAAACAATAACCTGGATTAGAAGTGAAGATGTGTGTCATCAAGGTTCAATGTATTCTCAAGGCAAAGGTATGACTAGTTAGGGCTAAGGATGTATTTCTCGTCTTTTATCGGTCTTGGTGCTCGATTAAAAAACCAGATTACTAGTATAGGTTGTTGTACTATTAAGATGGGTCTTGTCTAATAGCTTGAGTTTCATCATATGTTGATTGCTCAATATTACTTGCACTAGCTTTGTGTGTCATGATCCTATCATTTACGAATGTATTTTACAAATAGTTGAGGCTCATGTGTTGAATCTTTGTAACATTAGACTATACATTGCGAATGTGTTTTGCAAGTGTTTGAAGTTCATGTTTCCTACTCCTTGTGGTATCAGACTTATATTTACAAATGTGTTTTGCAAATGGTTGAAACTCATGTATAATCCTTGTAGGATGTGACTTAGGTTTGCGAATGTGTTTTGCAAATGTGTTGAGTCTATGTACCTATTCCTTGTGTCATGATTCTAAAAGTGTGCAAATGTATTTTGCAACTTGAGGGGAATCATGGTTTGATCCTTGTGTGCATGATACTATAATTTGCAAATGTGTTTTACAAAATTTATTGAAGTATATGTACTTTTTAGGAAAGTCAAAACTACGAGTGTGTGTCTAGTGGTACTACTGGTGTTGGGATTATGGTAATACTATGTTTGTTGGTGGTCAAAGACCGATGTGGTTGAAGAGCAATACGGTCCAAGATCGATGTGGTCAAAGATCGATGTGGTGGTCGAAGACCTTTGTGGTCAAAGATTGATGTGATCGAAACCAATATGGTCAAAGATCGGCGTGGTCAAAGACTAGTGTGGTCGGAGACCTACGTGGTCGAAGCCAACGTGGTCGATGATCAATGTCATTAGATACCTGTATGATCGAACCAGACAACGTGGTCAAAAATTGGCGTGGTCAGAGACCAGCGTGATCGGAGATCTGTGTGGACAAACTAGATAACATGGTCAAAGACCAGTGTGGCCGATGATCGGTAGTACCAGCTCTGTGTGAGCAATCAGACCTACCTGTGGTACTACTAGCTCTATGTGAGCAGTAAGACCGAAGTTGTTGTACGACCGCTTGTGTAGCGGTATGTTTTTTCTAGAGAGACACCTTTTTGGGAGTCTTCTCCTCCTCGGGAAAACAGTAGTTCCACATGTGTCGAGCGATATTACTGTGTTGCAGTAGTACAGGACAATGGTCAGTGGTATTGCTGATTCCAGTCTGTAACTGCTAGTTTTTTTACTATTATGAGGGGAGCAATAGTACCAGCCATATAACGGTGGTATTACTGGATTTGCTGGTTTGTGTCCCCAACGGCTAGTTTCATTGTGTGGGGTATAAATATTCCCTTATGGCCAGTTGGGGCAAGACTTTTGGCATTCTATTTCACTCTCTTGAGCTAGTGTAAGCTTCTTCTCTCATTGTGCATATATTGCACCTTGTAAGTAAGGAGGAAGGCTCTAAATTGCATTTATTGCATTTAGAGGTGGATTTCGTATCTATTTGAGCTTGTACATTCGTTACATGCTGCCGATCCTAGATGGCACTGGAGGCGTGATGCGGGGTGATCTTCTCAAATAAGGTTGTGAGAAGACCCATTGTGTTGTGAAGGTCGGAGCTCACCTACCTGGTGTGGGAAAGAGCTACCACTAATGGAATTGAGATGTTTGTCTTAATTCATGGAGACGATCCAATTAGTTTGGACTTACCTCAACATGGACTATAGAAGACCGGCAAGTCTCCGAACACCATGGTAAAAAGAGATCATGTCATTTGTGGTTTGTTCTCTTGTACTCAATTTACATTAAAATAATTTACATTCATATAATTAAATTGATTGCTTGTCACCTTAGGTTTGCAAACCTTCAACATAGACTTAGGTTGTTAGTGAACTTAGGTGAATCTAGTTGATTTATGTCTTATTTGTGCTAAACCAAATTGATTTATGCTTTTGCATTATAAACTGGTTTTAGCTAAAGGAATTTTAAAACCATCTATTCACCCCCTCTAGTCAGCCTCCTTGATCTTACAGGGAGGCAACAACAATGTGATTTCAAGTTATTTGCCAACAGTTCTCGAGGGATCTGCCCAGTCGTGGTTACTTAACCACCAGTAGGATCAATATACACTTAGGAACATCTCTATGACCTACTGATCACCAACTTCCAGGGGACATACAACTGCCCTGGGAAGGAATATGATCTTCATCGAATCTGACAAGAGCCCAATGAGACCATGTGACACTACATCAAAAGGTTCAGTCAAGCTTGAAACTATATTCCAGAAATCACAAATTCTTCTCTTATCCAGGCACTTAAGACTAGATTAAGGAAAAGGCGATTACAGAGGATATTGCAATGAATCATCCACAGACAATCATCAAACTATTTGATATGGCCAATAAATTTGCTACCGCTAGTGAAGCAATTGAATGGAATAAGAAATCATCAAAAGTTAAGAAGAATCACAAATCCAACACCAAAGAAGTCCTTGTGATTCTAGAGAAATACTCTAAGAGTAAAAAGGATTATTCTGTTCAGAATAAAGTGAAAGTTCTAACCGATGAATCCAAGAAAAACAAAAGGTTGTGTCCACTCTACCAAACGGTAGGGCATGATCCGCTCACTTGACATGCCTGTGAAAAGAAGTTGGAAGATTACTACTCAGGTAAGGGTCCTCTCCCTTCCATACAGGAGATCAGTGAACCAAGCTCCAAAAAGGATATGGATGGTGACAAAGAGATGGACTACCAGGACCCACAACACACTGTCGATGTGATCTTCGATGAATCCTCCTCCTATGAGTCCAAACGACAACTGAGGACTATGGAATGTGAGGTGAACCTCACCGAAGCACTGGCCCCCATCAAACCATCCAAGTGATAAGAGACAACCATTTCCTTTGGTCGAGAAGACTGTCAGATCCCTTCAACTTGATCAGGTAGGTTCCCTATCGTTGTAGAATTTACTATAAATAACTGCAAAGTTAATCAAGTTCTAGTAGATAAAGGTAGTTCTCTTAACATTTTATTTATGGGAGCTTTAAAAGAAATGTAAGTTCCTAAGTCAAAAGTAAAACACATGAAATATGCCTTTCAAGTTATAGTCCTGGGATCTTCGACCAAACCGATCTTGCAAGTATCCCTACCAGTTACGTTTGAAAGCCCTTATAACTTTCGCTTAGAAAGAATCTCATTTGATGTTGTAGATTTCAAAACTACATACAACAGGATCCTAGGCTGACCTGCTTCAGCCAAATTTCTCATAGCCACACACTACGGTTAACGAAGTCTCAAAATGCCAGGACCAAAAGGGGTCATAACGGTTTGAGGAGACACAAAAATGGCTTATGCATGTGATAGTAAGTCTCTCAAACTAGTCAATGAATTGCTGACCAGGAATACTAACCCACATTCTATGCAGGTAAAGCACTCAAGGTTAAAGGTGGCTCCTAAACCCTCCGACCAAGTCAAGGAGGTACTTCTCGACAGGGATAGTTCATCAAGAATCATCAAAGCTCCACTTGGATTTGAGAATGCTGGTACCACTTTTTAAAAGTTATCGGTCGGGGCAAGACTCAATCCTTAATAGGAAGAGTTGGTCAACTCCTTTCTCCGAGCAAACTTAGATGTATTCGCATGGTAGGTATCTGACATGCCCAGAGTCCCTAGGGAGGTAATCAAGCACAGGCTAAAACACTAGCCTGATAAAAATCCAGTCACGCAAAAATTGTGGTATTTTGCACCTGATCAGAAGGAAGCAATCTAGTCGGACATTGGCAAGCTCCTCAAGGTTGGGTTTATTCTTGAAGTCGACCACGCAGAGTGACTCACCAACCCTATAATAGTTAGGAAAAGTAATGAAAAATGGTGAATGTGTGTAGATTTCATATATCTTAATAAAGCTTATCTGAATGATGATTTCCCCTTTCATGCATTAATCAGCTTGTTGACTTTACTTCCAGTAGTGAGTTATTAAGCTTCTAAGATGCATATTCTATGTACCATTAGATTAGTATGAGTTAAGAAAATGAAGAGAAAAGTTCCTTCATCACCCCATTCAAAACTTTTTGCTATGTGAAAATATCATTTGGTCTCAAAAATGCTAGTGCCATTTTTCAAAGGTTAATGTAAAAAAACCTTTAGTCCACATATTGGTAGGAACTTAGAAGCCTATGGTGATGACTAGGTTATAAAAAGCGTCAACATCAGAGATCATATCACTGGCTTGCAAGAAATTTTCTCTAACTTAATAAGACATAACCTTAAGTTAAATCCAGAGATGTGTGTATTCAGAGTTTTCTCCGAGAAGCTTCTTAGTTTCTTAGTTTCGGCTAGAGGAATCAAAGCTAACCTAGAGAAGATAACGGTCATTGAACAGATGTGTCCTCCAACCACAAAGAAAGAAGTACAAAACTAACCAGTTTTATGGCAGTGTTAAGTTATTTCATAGCACAGTTAGGAGAAAAAGGATTACCTTTCTTTAAACTTCTTCGGAAATATGGAAGTTTCGAGTGGAATAAATAAATCAGGCCTTTGAAAAAGTCTAGGAATATTTAACAAGTGCCCCGATTTTAGTTTATCTGAAATTAGGAGAATCTTTGCTCTTGGCTGCTATGCCACAAGCATTCAGTGTAGTACTAGTCGTTGAACGTGACAATATCCAATGACCAGTATATTACGTAAGTGAAATCTTACATGGGCCAAAAGAAATATATCCAGAAATACAAAAATTATTATAAGCCCTCGTTATGACATCGAGGCCCACAAAATTATGGCCAATCAGGTATCTTGTAGGTCAAGTTCTCCAAAACAAGGAATCATCAGGACAAATAGTAAAATAGGTGATCGAACTTGGGGAGTTTGATCTCCATTTCAATTCACGAACAGTCATTAAGTCCTAGGCTTTAGCAGAATCCATTATTGAGTGGACAAACCCTGAACCTTTCGAAGGGCCTGAGTACAAAAACACAACCAGTAGACTATGTTCTTCGTTAAGTCCTTGACAATAAAGGGCTTAGAGGCTGGGGTAGTCTTAGTTACTTCTACTGAAGGAAACATAAAACATGCCAGCTAGTTAAACTTTCTCACTACAAATAGTATGGCAAAGTAAAAAAGCTTACTGGTAGGCCTTCGAGCAGCTAAAGCGCTCAGGATTTGTAGATTACTAGTGAAAAGTGATTCTCAACTTGTTGCGAATCAAATAGGAAAAAAGTATAAATTCTCAAGTACAATGATGTCATCTTATCTTGTGGAAGTAAGAAAACTAGAAAAGCATTTCTTCAGCTTTGAAGTCCAACACATTCCTAGAAAGGAAAACTTTCTAACAGATCAGTTGGCACAGATGGCTTCCTTAAGATCACCCATCCCGCCTGGAGTATTTCTCAAGCAACTCGACAAACCCTCGGTAGTTGAGCATTTTGAAGACGCTCCAATGGAGGTTGCCCAAATCGATCCCATCAATGATTGGATGACACAATGTATGAATATCTTTAGCATGGCACACTTCCTGAATATGATGTAGAGGCCGATCGTATAGCTCGAAAGGCCAAATCATGCACTCTGATCGAATGTACCCTCTATCAACGAGAAACTTACAGAGTGTGATGAAATGTATATCTCAAAAGGATAGTTTATATTTAATATCTGAAATACATGGAGTCTGTAGAGCACATCATTCCTACAAAACACTAGTTGTAAAGCCTTCCGATAATGATACTATTAGCCAACCACCCTCTATGATGCAAAAGAACTTGTGTGAAAGTATGTATAATGTTAGTTCCATAGCCGGCAAGTACATCAACCTACACAAGCTCTTCAAACAATACCGCTTTCTTGACCATTCACAACCTGGGGTTTAGATATTATAGGACCTTTCCTAAGAGCACCCGGAGGCTTTAAATTTCTTTTTATAATGATTGATACATTCACAAAATGGATCAAATATGAGATAGTTGTTAAAATAACAATTAAAGCCACCAAGAAATTCATAACAAAAATGTGATTACATGATTTGGTGTTCCCAGTCATATAATCACAGACAATGGTACCTAGTTTTCCAGCGAAAATTTTCAATATTTCTATGAAGATCTAAGTATCGAAGTATCAAGGTATGTCACCAATTAATACAATAGTTAGGAGCTTGGGTACAAGAACTTCCTTCTGTATTATGTGCTATTGGGATCATGGCCAGTCATGCGATCAGAGAAACACCCCTTTTTTAGTTTATGGAGCAGAGGCCATGCTTCCTTCGAAATTAAGATTGGCTCTACTCAGACGGATCGTTATAATGATAACAATCAGGAAAATTGATGGGTCAATGACATTAACTTTCTTGAAGAACAAAGAAATACAGCCTTAATACAATTGGTAGTTTACCAACAAGCCATGCGAAGGAATCATAGTCGTAAAGTATAGTCTCATAGCCTAGCTGTGGGAGATTGGTTCTTAGGAAAATTCAGAGCCAGTCAAATTGTAATAAAATTTTGCCTAAATGGGAAGGTCCCTACAATATGGTTGAAGTCACTAGACTAGGCTTGGCACGACTAGCCATGTCGGATGGGTGTATTCTTCCAAATTCTTGAAACGTCGATTAGTTATGTAAGTTCTATGTGTAATGTACTTCTTTATTTTTCATGTTTTCATAAAGTTCCACTGTATTTTTTATGAGTATTTTTTTATTATACTTCATTATCCCAAATTTTGTCACAAACTATCATTGTTGTCTAAACTACTAGGAGAAATATATGTATTTCTCTAACTCCCTCATAAGGATGGTTTTTTACATCATTGGCTTTGATATTTTAGTTAAATTCCATACGGGTCATTATCATAACTGTCACAGCAAGGGTTCCTATGATAATCTGCACTCTTTCCTCTAAGGAAAATAAGTAAAAAAAAGAAAACTAACAAATGACATAGTCACTAACATCTCAAGGGCTCAAATGCTTCATTTCTTACTTCTTCATTATGTTCTTCTCTTTTTTAACCTGGTTGAGACACAGAAAACCTTCTAGTCAAAATCTTTCCTTTCTACATGTGGTCACACCCACTAGAAGGAGTTGCCTAGCGATAGCCTTTTTTCAACTATCCTTGCTGCTAATCAATGCTAATCAAAACTTGAGATTGAATGCATTTAGATGAGTTTTGTTCACGCCTTTTGTCCTCGGTTATCTTACTACCAGTTCAGATAGCGCCTACAAAGAAACACTTGTCCCTTTGCATACATTCTTGCATAATTTCTTATCATTCTTAAATCAGCAAGTTCATGTCATAGTAATTTCATATCAGTTTATGACTAAGACATATCACGATTACGATAATGGTACCTAATACTAGTCGAAATCTTTCATTAGCTCAGTCCAATATGATTTCCCAGTACTACTTGATCATTTCAAAATCATATTCAAATTATACTAAGTCTACTGATTAGAAGAAACCACAATACATCTTTTTTGGTCTACTCCTTACTTAGTAAGTTATCTTACTAAACAAGTAGTCGAGGGCTAGGAAAGATACTATCACTCTTCAAAAATTTGAATAAATGACATAAACTTTATTATTAATAAAGGTAAATTTTTACACAAAGCATTTTAGTTTACATAATGGCTAACTACTCATCGGAGCCACCCGATTGGTTGCTATCCAATGGAGACCCAACCTTTATCTCTTTAGCTTTCTGGTTCCTGAAGGACTTCACCGCTTCAAAGAACTTGGCTACTTCTTCCTCTGAACAGTTGAATTCCACTTTGAATGCTTGAAGGCTAAGAGAAGGATCATAAGCTTTGCTAAGGCAAAGCTAACTCCATTTGCGATGGAGTCCCTCATGGTCTGCTCATGGTTGCTCCTAGAGGTAGCTAACTGGTCTCAAAGGTTTTTGAGTTGTCGACCAAGACAACCTACATTCTTGATCGAATCCTCTGAGGAGGCAACTCTTCCAAGCCCATCTCGGTAAGAATATTGTTGAAGAGAAGGATCTTATCTTGAAAAGCCCCTTCAATCTCCTTCTTCCCCTCCTCCCTAGAACTAAGAGCTTTTCCCAGTTCTTGAACTTTTAAAGCTTGCTCTGGATAAATAGCTCAAAGTTAATCAAGATATCTTATAAACAAATTAAGACTACTCAGATCAATGATCAGTTACCTTGTTTTTTTTCTCATAAGTTTCAATGAGTTCCTTATGTCGAAGGACACTATCATTGAACTTGACTGACCAATCTTTGATCGACCAGTCCTTGGCTTTGCACATCTTCAAGCTTTCAGATGGTAGTGCCCTTCGCCTTGGCCTTCTTCTCAAAATTTTCTAATTCTATCAAATATAACAAAGAAAGAAGTAAGAAACAGCAAGAAATAAGAAGCAATAAAGGAAACATTAAGAAAAGACTTACTCTTTAGTTGAAGGCTCTTCTCCTCAAGGGACTTGAGAGTTGTATGTTCTCAGTCAAAGCCGACATGAACAGTTCTCTCTCCTTGAGGGTATCCTCAAGCACCTTAACGGTGCTTCCCGAGCTATAGAGATATTCGAAGAGTTATGAGAAGAAAGACATATTTATGATAGGATAAAATGGGAAAAAATATCATTACCATTCATCAGCTTATCAGCAGAGGGTAGCCCTCTCTTTCTCAAGGGCTAACAATTGCTTGGTCATCTCACTAACTAGGGCAACCCCTTCCACCATGTGCTAAGAAAAAGAAAAGGGAAAGAAACTCAAAATATTTTTGAAAGGATCACATATGCATCATAATTGATCTTGAAAACTTACCAAGACTGTTTTACTTGCATATGTGGAGTAGAATTCTTCAAGACCGATTTTCAGCTCAAGGTACAATATCTTCCTCCACCAAAGCTTCTCGGGTCTTTGGTTATTGAAGATCCGATCCTGATCGGGAATGTCCCTCCCTCAGATGCGAAGACCTCTTAGTCACTGAGGAACTCTCAACCTCCAGTCCTATAAAGAATGGAGGAAGCATATCTACTTCCTCCTATTAGACCACTTTTTTCCCAACAGAAACAAGAGGCTGCTGGGACTTCATATCTGCTTTTGGATCCCTCAATGATGTCTGTAGGATCATATGGCACAATCATAGGGGGTGAATGATTTCCTCCACTTCTTCAAATCTCTGCATACTCGATGGCGAATTCGACCACTCAAACAAACACTTGTTGCATAGCTTTCCTCACAGTCGTATGCTTCACCTAAACAACAATCACCAAAAATCACGAACTAGATTGATTCAAGATCTTCTTTATTACTAAATTTTCGTGGAGTTACAAAGTGACCTCACAAGCACCCCTAAAATCCTAGCACCAAAAAGCCTCGCAAAGCCTCATGGATAAAATCCTTAGCCTGCCTCTACGTTTATATGCTAGAGCTGTAATTCGTGTTTGACTCAAACACGAACACAGAATCTTATCTCTATCTAAAAATTAAGGGACCTGAAACCCTTCTATACATGGGTTTTCATTCAAACTCTTAATCTTTTCTGTTATGGACTTCATCCACAACTCTTAACACAATACATGACAAAGCTTCCAGGATCGCACCTCCCATGTCTTCATCACGCCTCATCAACTTCGGTGTCGAAGCCTCCAGGACCGCACCACCCGTAGCTTCTCCATGCATCACCACCTTCGATCTCCATGTGCTACAGCATTAGCCCAACCATCTCGTTGACATCCCGACCGTCTGGACCTCATATTACTCCCTCCTAGTCTTGGTCCTCCTTGTCATTGACCATGATCATCTTCACACTCACCTGCACATGCAAAGACCAAAGAAATATTTTTTCAGCACAAGTTCTTCATAACTTAATTGTCATTAACACATATACGTAAATCACACCTTTTACCATCCATCATCAATAATTAGGTCGTCCATGACCACAATTTCTATCACTATCCAAAACTCAGCCTCAGATAACATATTATGATTGCTAGCTTAATGAATACTCGAAAACCGCAAGTACTCGGGAATAACAACCATCGCTACCGACTACCAAGAACCATCGAGTACCGACTACCAAGTACCAATTGCTACGACTACAAAGTATCGAGTCCTTCCAACTATGAGTATCGTTCCTTCAAACACTGTTTAACGATCATCGCCATCCAATCCTACCTCTGGTCTAACACGACTACTTGAAGTACTCGAAGACAGCAAGAGTTAAAGCACTTGTATATGACTAGTTCATTGTTTGAGGTCAAAATCTATTATTACCTGTCGTAGTCAAAGCACGATGTAGTCGAAGTCAGACAAGGTCAAAGTCCGCCATTCAATCTTCCGATGGCACTCAAATGTCGTTCGATCCTCCAATACCACTTGGACAGCTCCGATACTCAATTGCTACTGGACAGTCATCAGATGCCACTTACCCGATCAGACTGATATGAACCTCCTTGAAGCAAAGCGTCATCCGATACTCCTTCACTATTCGACAGCCGTCTGATGTCACTTAGCCGATTGGACTGGTCCGAACATCCTTGAAGCATAGCATCATTCGATATTCCGTAGCTGCTCGATAACTGTTCGATGTCACTTAGCCAATCGGACTGGTCCGAGCATCCTTGAAGCAGACTAAAACCACTCGAACACGATTGAAACCACTCAAGTAGACCAAAACCACTCGAAGCCACTCGGAACTGATCGAAACCACTCGAATTCAAAATCTTTGAATACAATCGACCGAAACATTCACAAATGCAAATTCCAAAATCAATACAAATGTCAATTATTCATCATCATTTTATTCACGACCATCCACATAGTCTAACAATCCCCCCTTGATGAATACATTGATAACTCCACAAACACGTCTGAGATAATTTGTGAAGGAAAAGAATCCAAAAGCCGCAGACCACAAAAAACTCAGAAAGCTTAGAAACTCCCCTTGAATACCCGAGAACTATGTTTTGCAAATTCTTCCAAACTCGGAAAATTTTCCCCCTTTCTTCTAATTTATCTCCCTTTGGCAATGAAGTCATAAGGGCTATAGAGGATAATTTTAAAAAGGAGCAATGAGAGTAAATACCTATAAGCTTTGTAGATTATCCAAATCACTTTGCATTAAGTTAAAATTTTGACCAAGCCATTTTTTTAGTAGAGCCCTCTAGATCATATAAAATCATATATCATATAGCACTATTAAAACTAGTCTTCAACATGAATAAGTGATTTATATCAATGACAGGCATCTCAATAATGACCAAACCAATTATAAAGAGCACAATGAGATATCACAAGAAAAAGAGCAAGCCTAAAACTGGAGCAAACTTTAAGTCTAGGCGAGTTGGTAGTCTCATACAACAACCTATTGCTCTACACTCAATCTTTAAGCATGTGGCATGCTTGTAGTATACTTATTTTCATGATGCCATCTTTGTGGTAATTTTTTCCTTAAATGATGGTATGTTTGAAGCATACTTCTTTCAATCTATGCACTTTTTGTGTCTTTTTCTTTTTGTTTAACCATAGCATGCTTGAAACATACTTATTTTCATTTATGCATTTTTTAAATAATGACATGCCAATTGAGTAATCATAAAAGATTGCCATATGAAACAGACTAGCCTCATAGCCACGATTTAAAATAAGACTCACAATCTAGCTAATCCTTTTAGATGGACATCGCAAGGTACTATCTATAATTAATCTAGTCAAAGTATTCTGTTATGTCATGCTTTAATTCAAATGTAGCATATTTATTAGAACCAGTTATGATCAAAACTACACGGCATATGAGTAAATATAATAAAGAAAGCTCTTTTACTATTTGATTTTTCAGGCTTGACTTGATGTATTGTTTGACAAGTATAATAAACAAAGTTTCCAAAACATTTAAACACCAAGCTTCCTCTCAGAATAATCCCATAGGATGCAACACACCCAACTCACTCCGCAAATGAGCAAAATAAGAAGAATCAAGTGGTTTGCTAAAAATATCCGCAACTTGAGAATCAGAATCAATGAAATGCAAGATAATATCTCCCTTTTCCACATGGTCTCTAAGAAAATGATAATGAATATCAATGTGTTTGGTTCTTAAATGTTGCACAGGATTTTTAGTAATACTAATAACACTAGTGCTATCACAGAAAAATAGAACACTACCCAATTCTAAACAAAAATCCTTAAGTGTAGCAATCATTCAAAGCAATTGAGAGCAATAAGAAGCGGAAGCTACATATTCAGCTTCAGCAGTGGAAAGTGCAACAAACACCTATTTTCTAGAAGCCCATGAAACAAGAAATATGCCTAAAAATAACATGTGCCTGAAGTACTCTTCCTATAAATTTGACAACCCCGAAAATTAGCATCTGAATAAGCTCTAAGGGTAAGACATAAGGAAGAAGAGGGAAGCTTGAAAGTGATCATATAAACACACAACAAAGTATATGTCTAGCCTTAAAGCGGTGAGATACAAAAGTGAGCCAATTATGCTTCGGTATTTCTTTTGATCAACAGGCTCACCATCTTTGTCTGGATCCAACACAGCCACAGATCCCATGGGTGTGGAAATTGGTTTGACAGATCCCATATCAAAGCGACGAAGTAGATCCTTGGTGTATTTAGTTTGATGCACAAAAGTACCCAACTTTGTTTGTTTGATCTGAAAGCCTGGGAAGAATATGAGCTCTCCCTTCATGCTCATCTCAAATTCCCTGCTCACAGTATCTGAAAACCTGGAAACAAGAGCATGAGAGAAACCACTAAAGATGATATCATCCACATAAATCTGAACAAGTAAAAGATGATACCATTTGGAAATCATTTTTTTGCAAGTATGATTTAAGTCTATCATACCATGCTTTGGGTGCTTGTTTTAGATCATATAAAGTTTTGAACAATTTATAGACATGATTGGAAAACTTAGAATTCTAAAACCTAGGTGGTTGTCAAACATAAACTTCTTCCTCAATGTAGCCATTAAGAAAGGCATGTTTACATCCATTTGATTAAGTCTAAAACTCTTTGATGCAGCAAATGCTAATAAAATTTTAGTGGCTTCAATCGAGTAACAGGAGCAAATGTTTTACCAAAGTCAAGACCTTCTACCTAGGTGAATCCTTGAGTCACAAGTCTAGCCTTATTTCGAACAACAACACCATCCTCACTTTGTTTGTTCGTAAAGACCCATATAGTTCGAATAACATTGTGACAATGAGGGAAGAAGACTAAAGTTCATACTTTGTTACACTCACATTTTTTTAATTCCTCATACATGGCATTAATCCAATATCCATTAGATAAAGCGTGACTTACATCATGGGGTTCAAAAGAGGAGATGAAGGCAGAATGAGCGTATGAAGCATTGGAGTTATACTTGATGCAAAGAACTCCCTCGTTTAACTCACCAATTATTTGTTCTTGGGGTGATGTCGTTGAATGTGCAAAGGAGCTCGCAAAGTGGTTGTAGATGTGGTCGTTGAAGTAGTCGTAGCAGCCGTTGTACTGGACGTAGGTGCAGCCGCAATAGCTGAAGTCGTAGGAGTGGTCATAGCGACTGTTGTCATAGGTGTAGTCGTTGGAGTGGTTGTAGCGACCATTATCGTAGGTGCAGTCGTAGTAGCTATTGTCGTAGGTGCAGTCGTAGCAGCTGTTGTCGTAGGTGCAGTCGTAGCAGCTGTTGTTGTAGGTGCAGTCGTAGCAGCTCTAGTCATAGGAGTGGTCACAGATATTGTCGTAGTGTAGCTTGAGGATTCCCTGTTGTCGTCATCGGAGTCATAGAAGATGTCGTTGAGTGCGTTAGGGGTCTGTATACCTGCATTGTTGGGTCTAGTACCAAGACTAGCCTCATCAAAAGTGATCTCATAGGTCTCAACAATTTTGTTAGTTTCTAAGTTGAGTATACGATAACCCCAAGTGTAAACAGCATACCCAAGAAAGATGCCATCTGAGGATCTAGACTCAAATTTGTCAAGATTGCCATGTTAAAGAATGAAGCAATGACAACCAAACACCTTAAGGTGAGAAATATTGGCAGAATGGCCAAAACGAAACTCATAGAAAGTCTTATACAATTTAGCTCACAAGAAAACCCTATTCAAAATATAGCAAGAAGCCAAAACGGCTTTAGCCCAATACTTTCTAGGAGTAGCATGTTCATTTAGCATTGTTCAAACCATCTTGACCAGGGTTCTATTATTGCATTCGACCACACCATTCTGTTGCGGCACTCGAGCTGACGAAAATTGATGGTCTAAACCATTTTCGACACAAAAGGAAGCAAATGATGAATTCTTGAATTTAGTTCCATTATCACTTCTAATTGCTCTAAGTGCTCTTGGAAGATCATTAGCAAATCTAAGAGCTAGCTCTTGAAAGTGACCGAAAGCTTCGTCCTTAGAGGCCATAAAATACACCCAAGAGTATCTAGAGTAATCGTCGATAATAACAAGAACATACCATTTACCTCCAGCAAACTGAACCCTAAAGGGACCTACAGTGTCTATGTGCAATAATTAACTTGGGGAATCAGTCATTACTTGTGTGAGAGGGGATAAGATGATGCGACCATCTTACCATGTCAATAAGGTGAACAGACTAGATCCATTGACTTTTCAAACTTAAGACTAGGAATTCCTCTAACCAAATCCATGTTACTGAGCCGAGCTAGATGATCAAAACCAATATGACCTAATCTACGGTGCAAGAAGAATGGATCCTCAGAGTCTGATGAAATAAGACACCTAAGATCAAAAGATACTGAATACGAAAAATCACCCTTAAACAAGCAACCAACTTGATTGATTTTGCAAACAAGATCACTAGATGAAATTTAAGATACGGCATGAATGCTTTTTAAAGTTCACCTCAAGATTATTGTCTACCAACTGTAAAACCAAATGCAGATTATAGCTCAACTTACTGACTAGAGCGACATCCGTTAAGACAAACTTGTCGTTGATGCGCACAATACCTTTGGCCATAATTCATCCTTGAGAGTTGCCCCCAAAAGTGATGATCTCATCACCAAGGGCACGAGTGAGGGAGGAGAACCATCATGAATCCCCAGTCATGTGGCAAGAGCAGCCAGAGTCGATGAATCATATGTTCTCCTTCCTCTTGCGACAAACCTACAGAGCACGAACAGTCATCGGTATCTTAGTACTGGGGTTAGTCAATAAAGATTTAGGTATCCAGTACTGAGATGCTCAATGAACAGAAACAAAATTATGAACTGATGAAAATTTAAGTGAAGCATTAGTATTTGGCATACTTTGACTAGTCAATCGTTGAAAAGTATGTTCAACCAATGGGTTTCCCTTTCATAGACGATATTCAGCTTGAGAAAATTGCTTGGGTTGAAGCCTAAACGGCTGATCACTAGGGGATAGGATAGGCCCATGAGAACTGGACTGTGGTGTGTGTTCATCCTTCCTTCTTGTTCTTGTGCACGCGCGCGTTTGAAGTGTGCGGTTTTTTCCTTTGTTCTTCTATAATTTTTGTCACCGCCTAGTCCAATGTAGCTGACGATCCTTGTTGTTACTTGGGTTTATGTTCCAACTCATTGTTTGTTTGATTCTTCTTTGTTTGCCTTTTAGTTTAAGAGCAACAACTCCAGGCACTAGCTCCCCTTTGTTTCATATTAATTTTTCATGTGTCGATTGCTCCAATCCCGTCAATGGGCTCATTATTCTTTATCCACTGTTTTTGTTTGCTTGCAATTTCCTTCTATTGGAAGGTAAATACTTCTTCTTTTCGGGGAAAAAAAAGAGTAGAGAAAAGAACAGATATGGCCGTCAATGGCTTTGGATTGGGTAATGAGTACCAACAAGGAGTAGTCCAGGGGCTCCAGGCTTCAAAATGACTTTTAAGCTCTTGAGTCTTGTCTCTGTTCTTTTGAACTTTCTGAACTAGTAGTAAACTAGTAGTGTTATCCATGGTGGAGAGTTCAGAGAGTTGTATATAACCTATGTAGGTGCTTGGCTGCTTGTGGCAATCAAGTGCTTTCTTGAGCTTCTTAACTCTTACTTGTTCCTCAATTGCCATCAGTTATGAGTTATCCCCTCCTCTGAGTCACTTGGAACTGATCCACTTGATGGAATCTTGGCCTATTTTTCTCCTTGACATGGACATGGATGTTTCATACTCAAATTTCAGTGGCTTGGTTCTTCATAAAAAGAGAAAAAAACGGAGGCTTGATGTCGTGGAAATTGTCGTTCTAGTACAAGAATAAGTACATGAAGGACTTACCAGATTGCAAGGACAGTCTTGGCATCCCGTCAGCCCGATAAATCATCTCGTGTCTGGTTGTGTGCATGGATGGATTTTTTTTAGCACCTCCGTAGTCCATAGTTGCATGCTGGTTGGATATGTTAAATCTCACCACATTCTGTGCATTGCAGTCCTTAAAGGAATCAAGGACGCTAGGTATTGTAAGTTAGTTCATCATGCACAAATGGGGATTAACTAATGCATATGATGATGACCTAGATAGTCTGTGGATTAACTAATGCATATGATGACCTAGATAGTCTGTCTCTAGTCAATCATGGAGATGGATATGGTAGTTTATCGATCAAGTTGTTTTTAGGAAACAAATATCTTCCCCCCTATATAAGCAACTGCATGGTCTCACTTCTTCTGCACTGCTACTCCAGTTCCATTGTAAGTCCTATTCTGATACCAGCTAGCTTAGGTTCAGTATGTTGTATGAAGCAAGTTCCATTATATTTTTTTTCGCTTATAATTGTCGTTTAAAAAACATTACTGTTGTTCCTGCCTCTCTCATTTTTCCCTTTGTGAAGAACAATTATTTTAACAAAAAATACTTTATTAGTACATATATGTTGTCACGGTAAAGCTGAAGTTTGTAGTCCCACAATGATTTAGCAGAATCATTGAGCATCAGGAGGTATCTTTTTTTTTTTTTTTTTTTTTTGCGGAAACAAGAGTTCCAGGAGCTTGAATTCGGAAACGAACGTTGCCATTTTTCATTGCATGTTCTAGTCTAGTAGTCTACAAAACATATTGCAAACACTTATTGTAGTGAGTTATAGCATCAACATATAACTTGATGTGCCATTATTGCCCATTCCTGATGCAGTTCTTACGGAGATATGAACTCAAGTGCTTCACCACACACAGTTTTATAAATAAACAACATCATTGCAGGAGCTATTTGGATGTCCTTATACTAAACTACAGTTACAGAAACCAATTTTCAGGTCCCAGCAAAAAGAAAAACGCAGCTCTGTCTGTAGCTATGGGCAACTTGATGTGCTGTGTTCAAGTTGAGCAATCTACCGTGGCCATCAGAGAACAGTTTGGAAAGTTTGATGGAGTGCTTGAGCCAGGGTGCCATTTCGTGCCCTGGTTCCTGGGACTACAGGCGCGCGGCCCTCTGTCGTTGAGGCTGCGCCAACTGGACGTGCGCTGCGAAACCAAGACCAAGGTTTGTTAGAACTCTCTCTCTCTCTCTCTCTCTCTCTCTCTCTCTCTCTCTCTCTCTCTCTCTCTCTCTCTCTCTCTCTCTCTCTCTACTTTCCGAAGGGGTGTAGTTGGCTATGGTACTCATCCTTGAGGCTCAGCAACAAGAGCTTACGAGATTGAATCTCAGAAAATCCATAATAAACCACCTAACATATACATGTTAGTGGGACCTGAACTATAGCCGTTAGCCACAGGACACAGGTAGTACCTTCTTGACGCTAAGTGGATTTTGTGTTAAATCGCAGGAAACTGCATGATTTGATCCAGTGGCGGAGTTAGGATTTAGTTATGCCTCGAACTTAGTGGTATAATGATCTAAACTATTTAAGTTGAACCATAAAAATATTATCCAGACTAAACTGAATTTACCCGGACAATACATTAGATATTTTTCACATCTCAGACTGAAATTTACCCTGCCTAGGGTGTGGTTCCGCCGTCTTGACCTGACATAATACCATCCTTGGACGGATACATATTTCACTTCTTGTAATTTTAACTACTCTCTCTCTCTCTCTCTCTCTCTCTCTCTCTCGCTGCAGGACGATGTGTTTGTGAATGTTGTTGCATCTGTTCAGTACCGGGCTCTGGCCGGCAAGGCAAGCGACGCCTTCTACAAACTCACCAACACCAGGTCCCAGATCCAGGCTTATGTATTTGATGGTAGGGGCTTTTTTTCCGTTGCAACAACTCGATGTTCTTCTTTCTGTCAGATTTCTGCTAGTTCTGTTAATTTATGTTGTGGTTTTTGTTTATGCTGGCAGTGATCAGGGCAAGCATACCGAAGCTCACCCTGGACGAGGTGTTCGAGCAGAAGAACGAGATCGCCAAGGCCGTGGAGGAGGAGCTCGACAAGGCCATGTCCATGTACGGCTACGAGATCGTGCAGACGCTCATCGTCGACATCGAGCCCGACGAGCACGTCAAGCGGGCCATGAACGAGATCAACGCGGCGGCGAGGCTGAGGGTGGCGGCCAACGACAAGGCGGAGGCGGACAAGATCATCCAGGTCAGGCGCGCGGAGGGCGAGGCCGAGGCCAAGTACCTGTCCGGCCTCGGAGTCGCCCGCCAGCGCCAGGCCATCGTCGACGGGCTCAGGGACAGCGTGCTCGGCTTCTCCGTGCCCGGGACCACCGCCAAGGACGTCATGGACATGGTGCTCATCACCCAGTACTTCGACACCATGAAGGAGATCGGCGCAGCATCCAAGTCATCCGCGGTGTTCATCCCCCACGGGCCCGGCGCTGTGCGCGACGTCGCCGCGCAGGTCCGCGACGGGCTGCTCCAGGCCGCCCAGCCTGCTTCTGCTCCTGCTGCTGCTGCTCATCATCCATAGTCAGTGGTTGCCAAGGCCTTGCAGGCTAGCTACAGTGTTTGGGTTGTCTACTACTCTGTTTTTAGAGAGTGGTTGTCTACTACTCTACTGTCTCATTGTGCTGCTTTTGCAGTCTTCTGCAATGGTAACTAGGTATCTTTCTATCTTGGAATGATGTGTATAAGCGTTTTAGCCTTTTGCATGTCTGGCAGCATCAGCTTCCAATGCCATGCCTAAGTTTGGGAGTGACCTATAGAAACTTCTGGTACTTACTTGCAATTGAATTGTTACTGTTGCTTATCTCTCTAAATGTTGTTGCAGGAGCATGTTTCGAACACAGGAATTTCGCACGAACAGTGTAATTCCTTGGGATAAACTCTGCAAACCCTTGTTCCATGTTTTAGTTTTGGTTCTTAAATCAGAAACTGAATCTTCCTCTTCCCTTCGATCTACTCCTAAAGAAGACTCGATACAGGATAATATCAAATATACCCCAGTATACCACAATAAACAACTTTCCAAACAATTGAATTTCGTAAGCATACTGCAAGGAGGGGCATAAATATTAGAGTTCAGATTATCCTGAGACATCCAAGTGCATGAATGTAAACAAGTAGATCAAGGAATGAACATTGAGGTGAACACAAATACCCATAATATTTGACAAGATTAACAATAGGTCTCCATCCCCAGAAATTATTAACAGCCGGTGCTGAGGACCAAAATATAAGGTCAATGCTAATATTTGCCTAGGAAACAGATAATGGGGACAAAGGAAGAATTCAAGATCAAAATGATGCCACAAAGATAACTTGGGACCATGTTTTTTTCCATGTTATTCCAATCCACTAGAATTGAAAAAAGAATCCCTAGGGTCCAAAATATATTGCATTTCAATGCTTGAGCACCAAGGACAAACCAACTTTCGTGCTCTTCTCAATTGCCTTGGTGTCAACCTCACCGGAGATGGTGACAAACGACTTGGGACGCCATTCATGCTGGACGAGCGCACTGGCCATGCCATAGTTGTTGAAGCGTGCCTTCACTGTGGTGTGGGGGTCCAATGAGTGCTGAGACCCAAATATTAGTGTGCTCTCATTCCTTGAGAAGCTGTGTGACAGCTCAGCTCCAACAGCAGTGCTCGAATGTTGCTTTACCGAGTGGTAGTAGGACGCAGTCAAGGTATCTCCGTGATTGTTCCTGAATACGATTTGTAAGGTCATTTGCCACAGTAAATATTGATACAAGAGTAATTGATCACTACAAGCAGCGCTCTGGATGTCTGGAATAAGCTTGCTGGTCGGCACTACCTATATATATATATATATATATATACACACACACACACACACACACACACACACACACACACACACATATATATATATATATATATATATATATATATATATATATATATATATATATATATATATATATATATATATATATATATATATATATATATATATATATATATATATATATATGGTAGTTAAGCAAAGAAAATGGTACTTACAGATGGAGAGAAGCAATAAGGTCTGAATTGGTGAGGCTCAATGCAGCATTATACTTGGTGAAATTGCTAGTTGCAGTATCAAATGAAACATCGACACCAACTGAGAGATCTTTGCTTCCAAAGACACCAGAAAGGTCAACCATAGGGTTGGAATTCAGCCCGATGCTTGCATTGATGCCAGCATATTCATGTAGGTACTGGAGTTCAAACTGTTAAGGCAGACAAAAACGAATTAAGTGTTTTACCTCAATGGTTACCATATTGGACAAAAACAATCGAGCAAATGGAGTGATGCCAAAATTATACCTTCCCTGACCTCTGGTCTGGAACAACCAAGCTGAGAATTGATTTCAGTCCTGGAGTTCCAAACTCATCCACTGTAACTGTTGTCAAAAGCTGGAAGATCGAAATATTCATCAGTGAATCATGCGTCTCAAGGATCGTACATTCCCAGAAATTCAGATTATGAGGCATAAAAAAGCAAACAAAAAAGGAATAATGTCAAGCAAAAACAGCTATGAGATTATCATAAACATGGTCCATGTAAGAAAAGAGAGAGAAGTGGAGCAAGGCGGCTTACATCTGACTCAGAGTTTGCTTTGACATCAACAGTCAAGTTCTTGTTCTTAAGCTGGGTGTGAAGCTCGCCAAAGATGGACCCATTTTTCCTTGTCCCTGCGGCTGTGATTGCCTGCAGGTGAAACAAAAATCATCAACATACAGAGCACAAATGCTATATGCAGACATGCTAAATTGAAGCTGTATACTGATCCTCCACCCATCTCCTTCGTGGATAGTAATCAACTAAAGACCACGTACTTCAGTTTTGTGGCATGGAAACAAGAACGATGCACAATGCAATCACAGGAAAAGAACAAGGATAGATTCGACAGTCTCATCGCGACAGTAAACAAATCCAGGCCCGTTCCTGGGGCAGGGCCACCTGGGCGACCGCTCAGGGCCCACGACCAAAGGGGGCCCAAACCCCAAACCTCAGGAGTGTTCAGCTACTTGTACTGACTACTGAGTATTGTGTGTGTCGTCTTAATTATCCATTTATACTAGGCTGTAGATAAGCAAATACTATAGGCCCATTAGCCCATTTAGTTCTGTTTGTTGAACCCCTTCTCCCAAAATGGTGCCACCGTAGCTTCCATTCGGCATTGTCAAAGGAGGAAGACACTGCAATTTCATTAATTCCCATTGAACTTGTGGTTTTTAGGTCATTTTCTTAACTCATTCTCTTAAACAAAAATTAGACCACAGATGCGCTCAAACGGAAAGCCAATGTTTGTTTATAGTTTCAGTTTTGTTAGCTGTGATTCATTTGATTTTTGAAGACCTCAATTAGGTTGGAGAGAGTCAATGAGTAGGGGAATGTGATAGCAAATTATGGCCGACTGTTCACAGATGTACAATTTCACAAAGTTAACTGCATGTTTGGAACGCAAGAATTTAACAAGAGATAGGTTAGTATTTTTTTAAGGAAAGAAACAGGTTAGTTTACATGGGATCTGGAAAATTTTCCAAGTTCCAAACATGCCTTAAATATGTTGGATAATACATCATGCTATTATCAAACATTTAGTATCTAGGTTGTTTATGATTTTCTAAAATCATTTTGTAATCCATGGTGTGTTTGTTTGCGTTGCACTTGCATGTCAGAGGTGATCATCATGTTTGTTTTGTTAATTCGGTCTTTTTTAGAGCTTGGTCTTTACTTGAACATGTTGTCATTAATTCTCATTGCTCAAAATTAGTCTAGGTTATTTGTGGTGTATTTCGTGCAAATGCTATCTTTGTCATTTGAAAATACAAACTACATGTAAATTCGAATGAAGGGCGTTTGTTTTTAGTTTGCCCAAGGGCCCACCAAATACCAGGACCGGCCCTGAACACGCCTAAACAAAGATTTAAGATCCTACGGATACATGATGACATGAGGGTCAATAATTTTCCTCCCTGGCAAAAACTGAAAATTCTACATGCACAACATAGCATAGGCCGAAAGAAAAACAGCCCGATGTGGACAGCGGCACAGTGCCAGGATGAAGAACAGGCAACGGTTAGGGCAAAGATGCGCTACAAAAAGCACGAAAGGAGATCGATCGGCCTGTTGTTAACGCCCATTCGAACTGTAACTACTCAACTAATGTGGCGGGTGCAAAATCAGATACTGTTATAGTCCTGTGCGACTCAGAATGGTGAATTGCTATGGGAAATGGACAAATGGTACATCAGTGAGGGAGAGGAGGAGGAGAAGGAGGAGGGTACTCACGACGCCCTCGGGGGTGCAGGTGGTGAGGGTGAACTTCTGGTGCGTGCTGTAGTCCCTGTACAGCAGATCTGCGCGCAGCCATGATATCACATCGTCGAGATCAAGCGATTCTTGGCAGGGGAGGAGGAGGGAAAACAGGGAGAGATGGTGGTCGTACCTCTGGTCTTCTTGCCGATGTCGGAGTAGAGCCCAGGGGCCATGGCGGCGTGCCTGCCTCCCGTACGGCGAGGAGGAGACGAGAGATCTGGAGGAGAGAGAATGAGAGGGATCGCAGCGGAGGAGGGCGCTGGCGGCGACCAGTTACATACACGGAGTCGCTGCAGATCTTCGTGTTTCCTCCTCCCTTTTTTTTTTTTTTTGCCCTCTTCTGTAGTTACAGTTTTTTTCCCCCTGGTTTCTCGATTACTAGCCTCATAGGCGCGGCGACACGCCGCGCCAGCCACCGTGTGTATCGAAGTAAAAGAGGCGATAATCCGTGAGGAGCTTGAAAAAAAATTAAAAAATCGAGGGCACATGTGTATTTTTGAAAAAGTCAAAGGGTTTTTTCGGAAAAACCGAGGGCCTGTACGTAATAAATGGGAAAGTAAAAGGATTTTTTTTGTAAAAAACCGAGGGCCTGTACGTAATAAACGAGGACCCGTACGTAATTTAGAAATCCGCGAGGCGCTATCCTGCAAAAATTTGGGTGAAAAAAAATTACCAGGGACCTTTTCGCGAGGAAAAATGACCTTTACGTAATTTTCGGAAAATATGAGGGAATCACCTCAGCCGGCCGTACCAAAATTTCCCCCGCCACGCGCCAGGCGGCCGCGCGGGCGGGGGCGACGTGGATGCCCTGGGGGGGCCGGAATCCCCCCAGGTTTATGATTGGTATGATTCGTGTGATCGTGTCGCGTCGTGCGGAGCAAACCGTGGTGGCGTGGCAGGCGGCTGGGTCAGGCTGTCAGTGGGACCCACCTCCCTGCCGTGGGGCGTCGATCTCGCACCGGCGCACGTGGATCGGAACGGCAGTTGCGAACGGCCACGCGCGTGATTAGGCGTCGTTTGGATTGACCGAAATCCCGGCTAATCCATGTGGAACAAGGTGGGAATTAGCTTAAGCTTTTAGTGGTTTTTTTGCTGATTGTTAAAAGAGATTGAGAGGGTAAGAAATACGCATATTAAGAAGTTACTCCGTTCAAAATGATTTCTACAATACAAACAATTTATAAAAATCATCTTAAGAAATCACTCCATTCAACTTTTAGCTTCTAAAATCTGAAAGGCGGAAACTATTTGAGATAGGGCCTAACTTTGGTGTAGGTGGGTTGGGATTCCGTCACCATCCATCCAAACAAGGTCTTAATTAATCTTTATCTTATGCTTGGCTTGGGTGCCTAGGCAAGATCTTAGAAGCGTCATACGCATTGAGCACATTCTTGCGTTGTACAACCCACGCATCTTTTTTGTAAAAGCTTTATGAAAGTTGAGCGCTAATTCACAGTCCACAATTAGAAAAGCTTTCTAATGGGCGGCTCATCCACTCTTATTGCTCGCTTAGCACAACTTTCAATCAAGGCGCATTTCAACTTTTTCAACTTTCAATCAAACAAATTTCAACTCTTAGCTCAGTCTTTTTTTCCCTTTGAACTCAGATTTCCCAACTTTTACTCATAATTGAAAAACTTTCGATCGAATAAAAAACTTTCCATAAGTGGACATAACCTTTTCAGCTAGGCCATTGGAGACCTTTCACGCTGCGTGAGCATCTGGTCAGCGCAACGAGGCAGTGCTAAGGAAGTTTTGAGTGGTGTGGCAGAGTTACTAGCTGAATGCCCGTGCGTTGCTACGGATTTTTAAAATTTATCATATTACATATTTTAAAACTCACGGGTGGTAAAAATTTTTAGAATATACATACAAACATGTTCTAAAAGGTTTTAAATTCGTCAGGTAAGTCGAAAGTCGTCGATCACACCTCGTGGTCATAAGTTAGAAGACATTGACCACACCTCGTGGTCGTAGGTCGGGAGCCCTCGAGCACACCTCGTCGTCGTAAGTCGGAAGCCGTCAACCATTGCACATGATCGTAGGTTGGGAGCGGTTGACCATCACTGGTAGTCGCAAGTTGGCAGTGGTCAACGATCGATCGTGGTCCTAAATCTGGAGCCTTCGACAATGGCTCATGGTCGTACATCGGAAGTCGATGACTATCGTTTGTGGTCATAAGTTAGAAGCCATCGAGGATACCTCGTGGTCGTAAGTCGGAACACATCGACCAGCACTCGTAGTTGTAAGTCGAAAGACATCGACCACACCTCATGGTCGTAACTCAAATCACATCAACCAATGCTCATGGTTGTAAATTATAAGCCGTCGATTACACCTCGTGGTCGTAAGTTAGAAGCCGTCGACCATCGCAGGTGGTCGTACGTTGGCAGGCCTCTGGTGCAATTGTGCTCTGTCGCCCGACTGCCGCTGCCAGCCTGCTCGGCCCCGACTTCAACCACGGCTTGGACTTCGACCATGACCATTCAACTTCAATTATGGCCCTTCGACTTCGACCGCAGACCGACTTCATCCATAGCCCTTTAACTTTGACCACTGCCCCTTCGACCACTGTCCCTTCGACCATGACCCTTCGACTTTGACCACGGCCTGACTTCAACCACAGCCCTTCGACTTCGACCGCAGAACGACTTCATCCACAGCCCTTCAACTTCAACCACTGCCCCTTTCGACCAGGGCTTGGACTTCGACCACGGCTTTGATTTCGACCACAGATCTTTGACTTCGACCACGGCCCCCTTCAACCACGGCTTCGACTTCGACCACGACCCCTTGACTTCGGCCATAGCCCCTCGACCATGGCCCTATTCGACCACGGCACCGACTTCGATGACCATCTTATGAGACCAAAATTGCCAGACAGCGTGATAGGCTCCGAGCGAAGAGCAGGAGGCGGTAGAGAGGCTCAACGGACGAGTGACCACTGGGCAGCAGCGGTGGGGGAGAGCCTCGTGGGTGGGCGTAGTAAGAGGAAGCCACCGTCATCGCCGAGTGCCCTTCTCTTTGGTCCACTGGCCGCTGCCGCCGAGCGCCATTCTCTCCGATTCACCCGCCATTGTCATCGAGCGTCGTGCCGCTAGTTGGAGGGGCAATAGGAGATGGAATTGGTAGCGGCGCCGTGGGGAAAGTTGAGGGACTGCGACCAGATGCTGCTGCACGAGGAAGGAATTGGTGATGGCGCCAAGGAGGAGGCACGACACGAGGGTTCGGGGGAGAAGGAGGTGGCAGTTGCGGGAGGTGGAGGTGGGGAGGCGACGACGAGCAGATGGGGAGAGGAGGCGGCAGGCAAATGCATTGAGGAGGCGGCAACGAGGACATGCGATGCTGCTGGGGAAGTTGGTGGACTGCGACCTGCCGTGTGTGGAAGGAATTGGTGGCGGCACCGAGGAAGAGGAGGTGGTGCAGCACGAGGGTTCGGGGGAGAGAAGGAGGCGGCGGTTGCGGGAGGTGGACGTGGGGAGGCAGCGACGGGCAGATGGGGAGAGGAGGCGGCGGGCGAATGCGTTGAGGGGGCAGGGACGGTGGGATGCGACGCTGCTGGGGAAAGTTAGGGGATTGCGACCAGACGATGTAGTACGGGAAAGGAATTGGCGGTGGCGCTGAGGAGGAGGAGGTGCGGCACGAGGGTTCAGGAGAGAGAAGGAGGCGGCGGTTGCAGGAGATGGAGTGGTTGCGGGAGGCGAAGGATGTGAGGGAAGAGAAGAGGAGTGTAGCCCACACGTCAGCCCAACCTTTTCTACGAGGAGCGGAAGAACTACCTACATGCGAATTTGGACAGCTGATCTTTGATCGAACGACTGAAAAGAGAGGAGGGAGAATGGACTGACGACCACCAACTCACATTTTTATAATAGTAAAGATAGGTTGGGCACAAGAATGACCAAATTGTGGGCTAGGCCGAGGAGGCGGCGGTGCCAAAACCATCTAGGCCTCACTTGCGGATTCGCATGGCATTTTTCTTTTACATGGAAGTAAGCAATGGCACGACCGGCCAAAACAAAGCATACAAGTTTAGAAACTTCCAACGCAATGGCCCTTATGCACAAAATTAAGAGCTGCTTGGTTGGACCATAATCTCATATTTCTCTCAGATTGCCACTGTCCACCACAGCGCGCACAACATCTTGTGAAAAACAAAAACATTAATTGCAGGAAGAAAAACTCATAACAAGAGAATATCTCGTTACCATGCATGTTGTGCATGGATAGTACATCATATCCTAAGCTATCTCTTGCCTAGTTTGTTCAGATGTCTTGTAATCTGTGTACTTGATTTCTTTGGATTGTAATCAATCCTTGTCTCTACTACTTAAAAAGAATAGTTGGTGATGATACATTCTTCCCCCTCTCTCCCCTCTTTCTAAAAAATGGCTGAGAAAACCTCCCCCGTTGGATTAGATTAGATCTCATTCTCATCCTATCCCCACCCCTCACCTCCGCCACCTCATCCCCACCCCAAACACCTCTCCTCCTCCTTCCCACCTCACCCCGCACCGCCGCCTCGTCCTCCCCTTCCCTTCCCTCTCCACCCCTCACCTCCGTCACCTCATCTCCCCCTGCGCAGACCCTCACCTCTGCCACCACCTCCTCCTCCTTCCCACCCCACCCCGCACCGCCGCCGCCTCCTCCTTGGCGCCTCCGTTGGTGGTGAAGGTTCGTCATCCACTTCACCGGATGCCTCGATGGGACTGGGCCGCCTCTTTTCCCTTCTCTATTTCTTTCATTTATCCAATTTGGAGCTTCATTTTTTCATTCCTTCTTAGGGTTTCGGGTGATTGCCGAGTTCAAGGCCCAGATGAAGGAACTGTTCAGCATGACAGATATCAGTTTGCTAAGTTATTATTTGGGCATCGAGGTCAAACAAGAAGACAGGATGATCATGCTGTCACAGACTAACTATGCGTGCAAGATTTTGGAAGCAGCGGGCATGGCATAGTGCAATCTGTGCTCGACGCCAATGGAGAATCGGCTGAAGTTGAACAAGAAAGATGGTAGTGCCACCGTCAATGTCACTAAGTACCGCAGCATCGTCGGAAGTCTTCGCTACCTTGTGAACACGAGGCCAGACATTGCTTATGTCATGGACATTGTTAGCAGGTACATGGAGGCACCAATGACACAACATTTGGCCTTGGTAAGCACATTCTCCGCTATGTGAGTGGCACAACTGGATTCATGTACTGTTACATGAGGGCAACCACACCGGATCTTGAACTTGTCGGATATAGCAATAGTGACTTGGCAGGCGACACTGACGACCGCAAGAGCACCACGGGTAGGGCATTTTTCTTTGGTGCAAGCTTGATTACTTGGGTGTCGCAGAAGCACAAGATTGTGGCGTTGTCCTCATGCGAAGCGGAGTATGTCACGGCAGCAACATCTGGTTAAGTCGACTCCTCGGAGACCTAATAGGTGTGGAGTCAAAGAAGACAGAGCTACTCTGGACAACAAGTCAACAATCACTTTGTGCAAGAACCTTGTGCTTCATGATCGCAGCAAACACATTGATGCGAGGTATCATTTCATTCGCGACTGCATCGATGATGGCAAAGTAGATGTGGAGTACGTCGGCACAAATAAGCAGCTGGCTGACATTCTTACGAAGGCCCTCGGTCATGTCAAGTTCATTGAATTGAGGCAGAAGATCGGGGTGGTCGAGGTGAAGCCGGTGCACCATAGTTAGGGGGTGATTTGTTGGACTTAACTACGTCGCACCAGCATTATGTGTTTGAGACATTATAGTGGTATTAGTGCGTGCATTAAATGGGTTAGTTCGTGCGTTAAGAGATTTAGTGCGTGCATTAAGAAAATTCATGAATGTCATGAATAGCTCAAACGTGGGATGGCATGTCATGAAGAGATGGACGTGGCATTTATATTGGGTCAGTTTCTTATTTTTTCAGTATAGAATATCAACAAAGAAAACACTACAAATCAATTCAGAGGGGGCGGCACAAAAACTGTTTGTCTCTTGAGTTCACTATTCCCCAGAGAGTCCAGATATCCGCGTGTGTTCCAGACATCCCCGTGTGCTTCGTGGTCATATACGAGTACCTTCGTGGTCACACACGAGTGCCTTCGTGGTGGTATACGAGTGCTTCATGGTCATATACGTGTATCTTCGTGGTCGTACACGAGTGCCTTCGTAGTCGTATACAAGTACCTTCGTGGTCATACACGAGTACCTTCGTGGTCGTAATAGTACTATTCATCAAGTACTGTAGCAGAGCACTGTTCTACAAGTATTGTAGCATAGAACTGTTCGTCCAAGCAGTTCTTCCGAGTACTTATGGGCGAGACTTTCACAAGTCTTCTGACCACATTGTGTGCTCGAACTTGCCGCAACATTGCCATCATTTGAAGACACTTGTTGACGCTCTTGGAGATTGTGACCATGTTATTAGCAATGAAACCCTTGTCCTCACCACCATTAAAGGGTTGAATCCTAAATACAGTCACATCTCCACCTTTATGCCACTTCTGACGCTGTTCCCGAGCTTTTTACGAACTCGGTCTCTCCTCCTTCTCGAGGAACTGAAGCTTCCCAAGAGCAGTGCCCATGTTAGCGCCTTGCTCGCAGACTCCGCTAGGCTTGGTGGTCCTCCAACTCCTGGGCGCACGCTGCCACACGTCCCTACCAATCGCACCCTTTGGTCATGGTGGAGGGCACGATGGCAACAAACACAAGCGTAACAAGGGAAAGGGCAGAGGTGGTTCCTCCTCCAACGCGCCATGGCCAACGGTCTTCAATCCATGGACTGGCGCATTCCAACTCTGGCTGACTCCCGGCTAGAACTCACTGTCCGTAGGAGTTCTCAGTCGATGGCCATCCATCATGCCGCGTCCGTCCATCCTGTCGCATAGTCTATTCTCTGCCCCCAGCACCACAGTTCATCTCTCCACAGGATTAGCCACTGCCCAATCCAGGACTAACCCACCCCACGGTGCTGCCATACGCTGCTGGTCCTCCTTAGATGCTCCACAGCAGTGCACCCCCTTGGGACTCATCAGGATTGATCAATGCTTTCAATGCAATGACTTTGCAGCCACCCACTTCTAATTGGGTCATGGACACTGTCACCACTTCCCATATGTCTACAAATGCTGGTAACTTATCCTTCCTCTCCTCTTCCTCCTCAATTCCTTATGTAATCATTGGTGATGGCTCCTCTTTACATGTTACTTCCGTTGTTCACACAGCTCTTCCATCTTGTCGCACAGACCATCCACTTTTTTAAAACAATGTTCTGGTCACTCTCGCATTGTTAAAAATCTTGTCTCTGTTAGACAATTCACTCATGACAATAATTGTGCTGTTGAATTTGACCCTCATGGATTTTCTGTGAAGGATCTTCAAACCAAGAGCGAGATTCTCAGGTGCAATAGTATGGGTGATCTTTACCCCTCTATGTTGCGTCCTCTTGACCACATCACGCTCTCACCACCTACATCAACAGCACCTCCCTTTGGCACCGTCAACTTGGTCATCCCGGTCATCGTGTTCTTCATCATCTTGCTAGTTCATCTATCATTCCAAGTAATCATAAAATAAATGACAGCACCTTATGTCATGCTTGTCGAATAGGTCAGCATGTTCGCCTTCCTTTTTTTTGTGTCGATGAGTCACACTACTCGTCCTTTTGAATTAATTCACTGCGATTTGTGGACATCCCCTATTAGTAGCATATCTGGTTTTCAATACTTTCTTGCCATTATCGATGATTTTACTCACTATTTGTGGACTTTTCCTTTGCACCACAAATCCGACACCTTTTCCACTCTTTCTTCTTTCCACAGTTATGTTACCACTCAATTCTCCACCAACTTCATGGCCATACAATGTGATAATGGCTGAGAATTTGATAACACTTCGCTGCGCACCATATCTGATTCGCATGGAATTCACCTTCATTTGTCTTGCCCTTACACATCCCAACAAAATGGCAAAGCTAAGCGTATAATTCGCACCATCAATGACATTGTGTGCTCTCTTTTGTTTCAAGCTAGCATGCCTTCTAGTTTTTGGGCCGAGGCACTCCATGCTGTCACATATCTCCTTAATCATCTTCCCACAAAAACCCTCAACCTTTCAACTCCATACCAATCCTTGTTTGAAACTCCACCCTCCTACTCTCATCTCTGGGTCTTCAGGTGTCTTTGTTATCCAAACACCGCTGTTTCATGCCACACAAACTTGCACCCCGCTCTGTTTGGTGTGTTTTTTGGGGTATCCCTTAAACCACAAGGGTTACCGGTGTATGGATCTCAATACTCATCAAATAATCATTTCCCAGCATGTATTTTTTATGAGTCCACATTTCCTTTTTCTACCAACCCTCCAACCCCACTCCTCCCAGCTCCTCCTGCCATTGACCATGATTCTCCACCGGTAGTCCCATTCTACCAACTTTCCTACCGTTGAAACTGAAACATCTGCCAACACCCTTGCCACTGCAGTATCTTCTTCTACTATCGATGTTTCCTCCTCAATGCAAGTTCATGTTGCACCCGAGCATCCCAATCGCTCCACATGCACGACTCAATCTCGTAGCATCGGCAAACACGAATTCTCCTCTTCCAAAGTCAGTTCGCGGTGCCCTCAAATCCTAACTGGCATGCTACTATGATAGAGGAATTTCATGCTCTCTTGTCCAACAATACTTGGTAGCTAGTTCCTCCTCCATCCAATGCTAATATTGTCTCTGTCAAGTGGATTTTTCGGCATAAACTTAAGCCCGATGTATCTCTTGAGTGATATAAAGCACGGTGGGTTCTTCATGTTTTTTCTCAATAACCCAGTATTGATTTTGATGAGACCTTCAGTCCTGTTATAAAATCGGCCACCATTCGGATTGTCTTCTCCCTTGCTCTCTCAAAATTAGCCAATTCACCAACTTGATGTCAAGAATGCTTTCTTGAACGGCACACTTTTCGAAACTATCTACTGTTGGCAACCTACTAGATTTGTGAACTCATCTCGTCTCGATCATGTTTGCCGTCTCAACCGCTCTTGTTATGGTCTTAAATAGGCCCCTCGAGTGTGGTATCATCGGTACTTCACATACATTATCTCTCTTGGTTTTTCTTGCTCCAAAACTGATACTTCTCTTTTCCAATATCACAATAGAGTCCACACGGCTTATCTTCTTTTGTATGTGGATGATATCATCCTTACTGTCTCTTCTTCTTGGTTCTCACTCATCTCATTGACGCTCTTTGCACCGAGTTTTCTATGACTGACATCGGAGATCTTCACTATTTTTTGGGTATCTCTATTAGTCGTAATTCTTCTGGACTCCTTCTGTCCAAGGCAAAATATATAGCTGTTATTTTGGATAGGGCTGGCATGACTGATTGCCGCCCTTCGCCCACACCCATTGATACCTCTGCCAAACTCTCCACCACCACCAGCTCTCCTGTGACAGATCCCACTTCCTATCGAAGCCTTGCAGGTGCCATCCAATACCTTACGTTCACTCGGCCTGATATCGCATACGCCGTGCAGCAAGTCTGTTTACATATGCACGATCCTCGCGAGGGCCATCTTTCACTCATAAAATGTATTCTTCGGCATCTAAAGGGCACCTTGCATCATGGATTATAGCTGTTTTGTTCTTCTCCCACCAAGCTTTTGGTGTACACTGATGCAGATTGTGTCGGTTGCCCGGACAGGCGCCGTTCGACTTCTGGCTACTGTGTTTTCCTTGGCGACAACCTCGTGTCTTGGTCTTCTAAATGCCAACACACTATTTCTCGCCCAGTGCAAAAGCCGAATATAGGGCGGTTGCTAACGCTATCGCCGAGATGTGCTGAGTTCAATAGTTGCTACATGAATTGCACCAACCTCTTTCGCAGGCAACTATCATTTTTTGTGATAACATGAGTGTCGTCTACATGACCAGTAACCCAATGCAACATCAAAGAACCAAACATATTGAGATTGATCTCCATTTTGTTCGTGAGCATGTCGCTTTAGGCCACATCTAGGTTCTGCATGTACCATCTTCATCGCAATTTGCTGATATATTCACTAAGGGACTGCCTTCTTCTGTCTTCAGCGAATTTGAGATAGTCTTTATGTTCGTGATACTGCCGTTTCGACTACAGGGCGTGTTAGGATATGCATCTATTTCTTCCTTGTATAACATATCTTGTATAGCAGATATGGTACGCATGCTAGCATGTCGTTTCTTGTTTGTTAAGCACTGATGCTGTTGCATCCATATCCCTTGTAATCTGGCCGGTTACAAACCGTGCACATGCATGTATCATGATATATACCACATGAATGAAAGGTCTGGATGTGTGGCCTCTATTCCAAAACACTTACACACTGAATATAATATGATGACAAAAAAATACCTGATGCCCTCGCAAAAAAAAAATCCAACGCGAATGCACAATGTAACCTGGACCTTGGCCAAAGAAGAAACAGATGCCTTACCAGATGAGCTACACATCCTGAGATAGTCCTCAGTGACGAAGCCAACCGCTTGCCAGAAATAGCTAGCCACCACCAGCAGATGGAGGAGCTCGCCATGGAGCTCAGACGACAACGGGACCTGATGTGGATTCACCTAGCAAGCTAACTGAACCACGTTGTTTTGGCTCTGATCTTTGACAATACATCTTGCTAGATGCCCTCCTTATTCTAAGATTCTTGCACACCCAAGAACAACATACACCTCCAAGATAAACCTTCTCCAACGCACACCACAGCACGTGAACAAAGGGTAGAGAAACCGAGGTTTCAGCGAGTAAAATCCAACAGCACAATTGGATTCAACACACCAAGAGCAATTCCTCAATGGAAATATCAAGAACACGCCAACAATGGCCACCAAACCATGATGATTTTCTGATTTCTATTTCTCAATTCATATCATATCACAGTCTAAGTTACAATGGGGCTAAGGCCTTATATTGGTGCACAATGCATGGCTTTGACTAAAACTCACGCACAACCTGGCCTAAGGCCGAAACAAACTTCAATACGAACTAAAAAGCAAATATCTAAACTGCTACCACCGAATTCTCTCTCAATTTGCGATGTGACCATGAGGATTCCGTGGTTGGCACCTTATCCATTGTATGAGGCTTTGAATTAGCTTTCCAACGAATCCAAGAACGCCCAAATCGGACTTCATTTGTGAAAGTTATGGGCATTTTAGTGTTGGATTTAGTGTCTGGCCCGAACCGAATCCGAACTGAATTCAAATCTTTATATGTTTTCTTTTATTGTTCAAGGGGATTCCAAATCCGTTTGGACCCTGAAAAAGAATCCTTCTCAACCTTTGGAAAGCTATGGTGTGGTCAGATTTACTCTTACTTGCATTGCAATACTTGGACTCTTTATATTTGACAGGTCTCGCGCATCTCTCCAGACAGCTCGTGCAGCATCCAATGAAGTTGCCATAACTTCGTGTAGGAAGATCCAAATCAAGCGCCGTTTGATTTGTTAGAAAATAGACTTTATTAAATTTCCTAATATGTGATGAGGATATCCCGATTGGTCCGATTACACGAGCATGAGCTAAAAAGATTAATTTACCCGTAATTAGATTTATTTTTTTCCTATACACAAAAAGCCAAAAAAATCTAAACCCTAGTTTTGCATCTGTTATTTTTCGTGAGTTTTGTTAAGTTTTCGTCCATTAGAATTTTGTTAGGTGCTGATCGTCGTGTTCCTTTGCGTCGCTTGATCATTGTGTTATTTCATTTGTTTCGCCTAAATACAAGTAAAAACAAACAAAACATTTCCCGATCGCTATAGTACGCTACAGTGCCGCGGCAACGCTATAGTGATTTGCTACAGTACTGTGCGTAATGTACAGTACCTGCTACAGCGCCGTAAACAGTGACCTGCTACAGTAACCGTGAAAAATTGTGCTGTGTCGTTTCTATTAAATATATCCATAATTTTCCATTCATCTTTGAGACTAGTCTTTGATAATTGCATTAAGGGCTGTTCTTGGTATTAATTTACACCGGCTAAAATTTTTATTTTTTGTGCAAGGGAAAGCTAAACCTTAGTGCCAACTACAAGTAAAAAAAGAAAAAAAAAGAAGGCAACCGACAAAAAAAAGAAGAGCCTCGGCAAAAAAAAGTGAGCGTTGGCCAAATTGAGGTTAGCTAATTCTTATTCATAATTTCAACTTGTGTATTTAATTTCTTTGAGCAATCTTGTGCCCTTACATTTATATCATTGCAATTGGCTAGCGTCTCTTCGAGTACTTGGTGCAAAACGAGCTATTTAATTCTCAATTTCAGATTGTTTCTATTTAGCTCATTCCTTTGTTGCATCGAGTCACATTGATCTTTGTGTGTGCGTTCATACACTTCACTTAAACCTTTTGGATCAACACTTAGGCGAAGTATTCTAACTTGGATTATTACTTAATTTAACAACATCAAGAATTTCAGATTGCATAGGTTAATATTTTCTCTCCAAGCACATATAAGCCATTTGTATAACAGTGCTTGTGCAATTGAATTCGCTTAATCTACCACCTTGTGTTGTCTACCGTCACCAAAGTGTGTGTAGCTCTTCAATTCCATCAAGGACACATAAGAACTTCGTTTGATAAGAAAATGTGAGGTTGAGTGAATTCCACAAATAAAACTTTCCACATCCACATACATAGTTTTTCTTGTTGTTTGCACTAACCATGGCAGGGAAAGAAGGAGAACAAGCATATGTGGCCCAGACGGACCTTGAGAAGCTCACAAATGATTTTAACACTCAGTTGAATGACAACATTAGTGTCTTGAGGAGGGAAATACTAGAGGAGCTTCAAAGAGAATGGGGCCCAATTGACGTCCATGAAGGAGGTGTTGAGCTTAACGAGACCGATGAGGAGAGGGTTACACGGTTCGCTAGAGAAGCTCAAGCAGATTGAGCTGCTGCCAATGCAGTTCGACCACTCTTTCCCGGGCGTGGGGGGGTGTTTTGAGTGCTGACCATGGCCAATGGAGAGACCGTGGCTGTGGCCGTGGCCGTGGGCGAGGAGGTGCCGCCCACAATGAGGACTTCGATGATGACTTTTGGCTACACCGCAATGGCAACTACCAATGCCATGGCCATCTTCATGATGACCCACGCGTGGAGGAGAAATTTGGGAAACTCAAATTCACTATTCTCAAATTTGATGGTGCTTCCAATCCAAATGCCTACCTCACATGGGAGCTCAAGGTAGATAAAATCTTTCGGATGCACAATTATTCAGAGGAGAAGAAACTACACATGACATCACTTGAGTTTGATGGGTATGCATTGATTTGGTGGGAGCAAGTGTTGAACCAAAGAGAAGAGAATGGAAAACCTCCAATTGCAACATGGGCTGAAATGAAGCGAGAGTTGAGAGCACGTTTTGTTCCTAACACTTATAAGCATGATCTTTTTGATAACCTATAGAATTTGAGACAGGGAGGTCACTTGGTGGAGGAATACTACAAGGATATGGAGCAAGCTATGATTAGGGCACATGTGCACGAAGATAAAGAGCAAACACTTACGTATTTTCTGCTTGGTCTAAACAAAAATATTAAACGCATTGTGCAATATCAGCTCTACAATACTGTTGTTAATTTAGTGCATCAAGCGACCAAGGCGGAGAAGCAGTTATTAGAAGATTTAAAACTAGCACCAAGGACAGTATCTTTCAACTTGAAAGCTCCATCATCATCAACTAATGCTACCAAAGCAGGATTCAATTTGGGACGAGGTACATTTTCAGCTAGTACTAATTCAAATACTAATGCTCGTTCTTCCTCAATTGCAAAAAACAGCACCTACACCAAGTGAGAAGAATGCTACTCCATCCCCTACATCCTCAATTGGGGCTACAACCAAGAGTAGAGAAATTCAATGCTTCAAATGTTTGGGCGTGGACATATTTCTAGAGAGTGTCCCAACAATCGAGTTATACTTGTGACGGAAGATGGAGAGTATGAATCCACAAGTGAAGATGAGGTTAAGCTTTATCATGAAAAAAAGAAATATGAGGATGCATCGGATGATAATGATGAGGTTGATGTGTTGAATTATGAAACGGGAGAGGTATTAGTTGTCACCAAAAATTTGAGCATACTTGCACAAGGAGATGCACATCCGCAGCGATTTAACTTGTTTCAAATACAAACCAAGGTAAACAATAAGGTAATCAAACTTATTATTGATGGTGGTAGTTGTCATAACTTGGCTAGTATTGAATTATGTCAGAAGCTTGGTTTAAAGATGCTGAAACATCCACGTCCATATCATGTACAATGGTTTAGTGAATGTGGAGATGTGAAGGTTCAATTTGTGGTGTATATTACTTTCAAGATTGGTGATAATGAGGACACCATTGAGTGCGATGTGGTGCCTATGATAGTGTGTCATTTGCTATTGGGAAGGCCACGGTAATATGATAGAAGTGTGCAACATGATGACCGTTTCGATATATATGCTTTTAAGTGGAAGGGAAAGACAAAGGAGCTTAATCCAATAACTTCTAGTCAAATACAAACTGAATTTCAGCAAAGGAAGCTTGCTGAAAATGAGGGTAAAAAGAAAGAAAAGGGAGACTTCCACACATCGGTGAGTGAAAGCCACAAGCCAAATATGAGAGCAAAAAGTAAGTGTGAGGGATGGATGGTTATGTCAGCCACAAATCAGATTTGAGAGACGTGAGCAATGACCCATCAAGGATATACTTTGTGCTTGTATACAAAGATGCAATTGCTTTACTTTCAACTAATGACTTAACCTCTTTTCCTAGTAGTGTTTCCTCTCTCTCTTGCAGGCATTGGGGATGTGTTTCCAGAGGAGATACCAGCGGGACTTCCACCATTGCGCGGAATAGAGCATCAAATTGATTTAGATCCCGGCGCGTCACTTCCAAACAGTCCACCATACCGCACCAATCCAGAGGAAACCAAAGAAATTCAGCACCAAGTGCAAGAGCTACTTGAGAAAGAGTACATAGGCGAAAGTTTTAGTCCTTGCGCTATCCATGTAATTCTTATTCCTAAGAAAGATGGTACATGGAAAATGTGTGTCGATTGTCGTGCCATTAACAACATCACTGTTAGATATCATCATTCTATTCCTAGGTTAGATGATATGCTAGATGAACTTAGTGGTGTTTTTATATTCACTAAAATTGATTTGAGGAGTGGATACCATCAAATTAGGATGAAACTTGGTGATGAATGGAAGACTGCTTTTAAAACAAAATTTGGATTATATGAGTGGTTAGTAATGCCTTTTGGTTTAACTAATGCACCTAGTATATTCATGCGATTGATGAATCATGTTTTAAGAGCATTCATTGGCAAATTTGTTGTGGTACACTTTGATGATATATTGATCTATAGCAAAACGATGGATGAGCACATTGATCATATTAGACAAGTGCTAAAAGTGCTTAGAAGTGAGAAACTATATACTAATTTAGACAAGTGCACTTTTTGTACCGATGAAGTTGTGTTCTTAGGCTATGTTGTTTCTGGACAAGACATTGAGGTAGATAAATCTAAAACTGAAGCGATTAAGAATTGGCTTACATATGTGAATGTTAGTCAAATCAGAAGCTTTCATGGTTTTGCTAGCTTTTATCTTCATTTTGTTAAAGATTTCAGCACCATTGCTGCCTCATTAAATGAGTTAACTAAAAAAAGGTGTTGTGTTTGAATGGGGTACATCACAGGAAAACGCTTTTCAAAAACTAAAGAAACGATTAATTGAAGCACCATTGCTCGCTTTGCCTGATTTCACTAAGACTTTTGAAATTGAATGTGATGCTAGTGGAATAGGTATTGGTGGTGTTTTAATGCAAAAAGGAAAACCGGTAGCATACTTTAGTGAGAAACTAGGAAGTGCTCAATTAAACTATCTTGTGTATGATAAAGAATTGTATGCTTTGGTTCGTGTGCTTGAAACTTGGCAACATTATCTTTGGCCTAAAGAATTTGTTATTCACTCTGATCATGAAGTTTTGAAATATTTGAAAGGTCAAGCTAAACTAAATCATAAACATGCTAAGTGGGTAGAATTCATTGAAACTTTTCCATATGTTGTTAAGTACAAGAAGGGGAAAGAGAATATGGTAGCTAATGCTTTATCTAAGAAGAATATGGTAGCTGATGCTTTATCTAGGAAGAATGTGCTTCTAAATCAATTGGAAGTTAACTCGGTTTGACCGGTTTTTGGTATTCGGTTCGGTTTTCAAATTTTGAGTTTTTTCGATATTCGGTTTTTTGGGAAAACCGGTTAAAAACAGAAAATACCAATCATACCAAAAATACATTTGCTCTACGTCAGTCGTCAGCTCTTGCGGCTCTGCTGTTCTTTGGTGTTATGGTGTTAGCAGGCTGCCTTACGGCCAACAGCCCATGAGTGCAATCGTTTGGGTCGCCCATGAGTGCAAGATATGTGCTGCGGCGGGTTGTCAAAATGTCAAAGAAATAAAGGCCCATCCAAAGCTAGCTAACACAATAACACTGCTCGAAGCTAGCGATGCCCATGAGGCATGAGTGCAATCGCCTGATGCTTCTTTCTTTCTTGTTTTTTTGCTTTCTTTCTTTAGCAGTTGCGCTTCGGATTTGGTGCTTCGTCTCGCTAGTCGCTATATCGTTTACAATTCGCGTCAACTTTGGTAAATATGGTATTTACCGATACCGCGCGCGAAATAAATTGGGATTTACCGATACTGAACCGTATTCTAAAAATATCGTATATTACCGAACTACAAACACCGTATTTACCATATATACCGAACAGATTAAACCGAAAAAACCGATTGCACAGTCCTACAGATCGCGATGTCAAATTCATGAGCTATGTTTGGAAGACTTTGTGGGCCAAGCTCGGGACAAAGTTGTTATTCTGAACAACTTACAAACGAATGGACAAATGGAGGTGGTGAATCGAACACTTTCAATGCTGCTACGAACGATGATCAAGAAGAATCTCAAAGAGTGGGAAGATTGTTTGCCACATGTGGAATTTGTATACAATAGGGCGGTACATTCTACTACTCAATTATGCCCATTTGAGGTGGTGTATGGTTTTAAACCAATCACGCCAATTGTTTTGCTGCCACTTCCACTACATGAACAAGTTAATATAGATGCGTCCAAACGTGCTGAATATGTGAAGAAACTTCATGACAAGACAAGAAGAAATTGAAAAGAAGATACGTTAATATGCTAAGAAGGCGAACAAGTCAAGAAAGAAGATGTTATTTGAACCAGGTGATTTGGTTTGGGTGCATCTACGCAAAGAACGCTTTCCGGATAAGCGCAAATCCAAGTTAATGCCTCGAGGAGATGGTCCATTCAAAATAGTTGAGAAGATCAATGATAATGCATACAAGATAGAGCTTCCGGGTGATGATTATACTGTGAGTTCTACATTCAATGTTGCTGACTTATCACCGTTCTTTGGACCGGAAGAATCAGAGTCGAGAACGACTCCTTATCAAGAGGGGGAGAATGATGAGGATATCCCGATTGGTCCAATTACACGGGCACGAGCTAAAAAGATTAATCAACAGGTGAACTCGCTCCTAGTTGGATTTGGTTTTAATTTATATGAGAATAATATACTACCTAATAGTTGCTATTTAATTATTCTTAGGTTTTTACATGAGGAGATGTTGGGATACTGAAGCAAAAAGAAATCAGTCGAGCAAGAAAATCATGTATGTGCATGTGAATTGAGACAGAAAAAAATGAAAGAAAGACATGCATGCAACGTGAGACCTCATGATGGAAACTCCAAACGTCATACCTCGTGATGCATTCCGTTTGAAGTTTTGGCATGTGGGCTTTTTTTACTAAACGAATCGATCGTGTTTTTTTATTTTATTTGTTACGTGCTGTGAGTCTAAACTCAACTCGGTTGTGTCTTTTCGTTGTTGAGTGGGTTCCAGATGAGTCGTCGAGTCGTTTCGGAAGAGACTCGGCCTTAAAAAGTCTTGTTGCATGCGTGCGCTAGAAAAAGATGATCAGAAATCAATCTATTATTTTTAGAGAGCTGTACGCTTGTTTTTCCTAGGGTTTGGTATATGATTGCAACCTAGAGGGGAATCGGGCGTTCTTCCCCGTCGTTCTTGTATTTCCTTTTGATTGGCTGGAGCGACGACGTGTCTACTTGGTGGTCGGGTAGACGGGATCACGAGCGTGTGGTTGTGCGAATTCTTTTGTCGCGGGTCGATGTTCTAACAGTGGTTGGCGCCATCGGTTCATCAGGTTGCACGGATCCAAGTTATCGTCATTGATCCTACGTCGTGAAGATCGGGCAATCCCTTGCATCAATATGTGTTTTGTGTGCATTAAAAACCTCATAATTTGCGTTGAAAACTTCATGAACATTGTGCACAGAACTGCAAGCGCTAACACTTGATTGATGTTGTGTCTTCCTCTTGAGCCAAACGAATTTTCTCTTTCTCTCTTCACCATGATTAGGCCCACACAATACATGCATAACTCCATCCAACCCAAGGTTCCAAACTAGAGTTTTCTCCCCGCGGCCGGCATGGTTCTTCTCCTTGCCTTCTTCATGCGCCACAGTGATTACATTCTTTCTGTTTTCGCCACCATCACTTCCCTTCCCCTTGGCTTCATCTTGTCGCATCAAAACAGCACTAACCAAAGTTGTAATGCTACTTGGTGCCACATCAGGACTGCTCGCCGACGAACCAGGCAGCAGCCTAGCGTCGTCGAGCGGTACCATGCACCACCTGAATACATACTGTTGGACCAGTCTTACAAGACTGCAGACGCACCTTCCATTAGTCACATCAATTTATTACCAGGTTGCTGAGCATGACCCACGCATAAAGGGGAACAAGGCGACGTCGTGTTCTCTTTCAGCTTATTAGTTAGTTTTTTTTAACAAATAAACAGAACAGTTTCAATGTTATTTTTTAAAATCGATTTATTAGAATAATCTTTTCAAAATAACTTATCAACATTCAGTTCGTTCCCACAATTATTTATAGTACAACCAAAAACCATGGGATGCAACCGAAGAAAGCACCCTTTATATCAAGCGGAACGGATGGTAATATGCCGAGAGTAAAGGCACGTGCTAGCTATAACCACGAATGATTAATGAATTTTATGATCTGGCAAAATGTACCCCTCCCCGAAAGCGAGCCCTGTCAAGCCATCAATGGCACATGCGCCTTAAACCGAGCTGCTGCCCTCGAGCATTATGGAATGATGATGGCGACGACGACGGCTGCGGCGATGGCCCTCTATCAATTTCCCCCCTTTTTTTTGCTTTTTCCACATGGCAATTAATTACAAGGCGACCGACAGTCTGAGACCAGAGCGCCATACATGCACAGTCTCTTCCCTCCCCCTATTCATGGTTCTCCAGCAAGGAAGAAGCGTCTCTAAGCATCTATCTGAGCATTGTTCAAAAGACAGACAAAACCCTGTTCAACTCCCCCCCTCTCAAGTCAAGGTAGCTAGAGTTGTAAAAATAGAGAACTAAAAAGCTAAGCGACGAGAAGAAGAAAAAAAATTTGCGCATTGCAGACGTTCTGCGCAATTCTAATCATCCTTGAGGGCGGCTTTATCCGCGGCTCAGGGTGCTCCATTGCCATGGCAGGTAGGCGCACCGTATATCCACCAGTTTTGGATGAAAGCCCCAATCTTGAATCGATCATGGTGAGCACCATGAGTCTCACTGATGTTTGCCGTTGGGCCTTGGCGATTGGCGGTACGGAGAGGCGTGCGGGCCGTAGGAGAGGCTCCTCATTGGCTGCTGGCCGTTCCGCGCAAAGGTGCTCTGTGCCTTCATGCTTTGACTGCCATTTGGGTTGGCAAGGCTGGCCGCACGCTCCTGCTGCATGGACTGGAAGAAGTAGGAGGCGCTGGCCATGTCTTTGAGGTTCAGGAGAGGCTTGAGGACCTCCACCACTTGGCTCATGAGGGGCCGAGCCTTGGGATCCCGTCTGAGGCAGGCATGAGCCAGCTGAGCCGTCTTCTGGGCGCCTTTTATGGAGAAATTACCCTCTAGACGAGGATCGACAAGCCTATAGAATCGCCGTCGTTCTCCAAGATAAGGACGTGCCCATTCAACCAGGTTGTGCTCCCCATTTGGCTTGTTCTTATCCATTGACCTTCTGCCTGTCATCATCTCTAGTAGCACCACTCCAAAGCTATATACATCGCTCTTTGATGTCAGGTGACCTGCACAGGAAATGAACTTGTAAAAGTAGGGAATACAATGTGAATTAAATAGGCTTCTCGAACTAAGGGAATAAATGGCAACTTATGTCCAATTCTATCGCCTATGGGAATATTCATTCAGCTCAGATGACTCAACAGGTTCCAATTTGAAGTTCATAATCAAAATATGCAACACTACGTTGAGCCTGTGCAATTATGACAATCTTTCAGACTACCTCAAGAGAGAGAAACTCGGAAGAACATCTAACGCACAACCCACAGCAGCACAGGGAGTGCCTTAAATATCTATAATCACGTGAAATTAAGATGGTATGCTAATGATAGCATCCAGATAAATGTTAAAGTGGCCAAAAAGGGTGCAGACCCTAATAAAAACACTGCACACACATGTCGCTGTACACAGATTTCACCTTTATGTCAGGTCACTATAAGTATGCTCCAAGCCTAACAACCCAACTGTCAAACGAAACATAATGCACCATTGGTAGGTTAAGTACGTAGCAAATTCAGTCTATCTAGAATGAATTGAAGTTTAGAGAAGATAAGCATATAGGTGCAGCAGACATTTTTAGAGAACACCTAATAAGGACAACACCATGAAAGATTTACTGCAAGTTTGAAGATAGGTTGAGCAGCATGATGCAAACTTAAAATTTACTCAAGCAGGACTGCAGGACAACTAATGATCAACTCACCTGTCATTACATACTCAGGAGCTGCATATCCATATGTTCCCATGACGCGAGTAGATACATGTGTATTATCACCCTCAGGACCATCTTTAGCTAGTCCAAAATCAGAGAGTTTTGCATTGTAGTCCTGGAAATATTTGTTTAAGAAATAAGCAAGTGTAATACTCTGAATGAATTTAGTCTGTTTGTTCTGAATATAGTTGCATACCGCATCTAAAAGAATATTGGAAGTTTTGAAATCCCGATAGATCACTGGTCTTTCAGCTTCTTCATGAAGAAAAGCAAGACCTTTTGCAGCACCCAGTGCAATTTTCATTCGAATTGCCCATGGGAGAGGCAACGACCCTATTTAATACAATAATCCAAAACAGTTATTGGATGAATATAAGACACTTCAGAATAGAGATATAATAAAACAAAACAAATTCCAATTTGGTCAAATATAGCATGTTCTTATCAATGGCAGCAAGCACAATGTTAGGAGGAGGGAACAATCAGTAAGTATGGAATAAAGGCCAATGAGTTGCACTCTAATTATTCGGTGAATAATGAAGAAATGCTAATAATGGGAAAGTGGGAACACGTAAGCTAAGTAGCTAAGACCACCTAAAGCCCATAATGACAGTTAGAAATTGTGATAAACCATTAGGTGAGAAACCACACAAAACCTCAGGCACTTCCTAGTGAACTCTTAAATAGCAAGCTGCCAGACGTTCAAGAACACAATACAACAAGGTTGGTAACTAAATCCCTAAGACAAAGTATAAAAAAGATTATTACACATAAACCACTGGTCATTTAAAATACTAACATCCATGAAAAAATCCTAACAGTCAGCAACAGATATTAAATAAAATTGAACAAAAGTACACTTACTCCTGAAAAGATGGTTCTCCAAACTTCCACGGGGCATAAACTCATATACTAGCAATCTTTGGTCATCTTCAATGCAGTAACCAACCAATTTCACTAGGTGTGGATGTTGAAGGTTTCCAAGAAAATCAACTTCCGCCTGACAACATAATGATAGTTTGCTTAATGAAGCATTAAAAGAAAACTGAAAAACCTTTCGTGTGCCGTATACCGAAGAAAGTCAAAACATACCACCCACTCTTTATGCCCCTGCAGACCATCATGGTTTAGCGTCTTGACAGCAACGGTTAATCCTGTGCCAGGTTTTACGGCGGCAGTTCCATTCTCCTCAATCCACCCTTTAAAAACACAGCCAAAACCTCCCTCACCAAGAAGACTCTCAGGTCGGAAGTTCCTGGTGGCACACTTAAGTTCATTGAATGTGAATCTTCGGAGTTGGAAAGCCAGTTTAAGATCCTCTCCAACTATCGAAGAAGGTGAGATACTTCCAGTGTTACTGGTTGTTGTGGAACAAGAGGCTGTTGGTGGAACTTGTTGATCCTGGCAACCATCATTTGCTGGTTTGCTTTCTGCACATGTAGATATAGTATCCGTTAGGTAATAAATTCCTGACATAATTCAAACAAGAACATGACAATGCTGATAAACTTAGTATAGCTTGAGAGAAATAAGAGCATGTGCTTACATCTCAGCAAAAGATCACAAGCTGGGAACCATTTGCCTAACGTGATAGCAGAAATTCTTATGACACCAACCTTTTTTCATATAAAAAATGAACAGTAAAGAATGACTCCAAACAGTAACAATGAACAGGACTATCAACAACGACAATAAAACCTTTTGTCCCAAACAAGTTGGGGTAGGCAATGAACAGGACTATCGATTCTACTTTTTCGAACAAACAAGTGAATCTGGGAGTTGATTCCATAATTCTGCACCAAACACCAAGACGCGTCTGTAGTTTATCCTCAACTTAGATATGATGATTCCATAGTTTGAAAGGCAATGAACATTGAACAGGACTATCCATTCTATTTCTTTAACAAACAAGTAAACCTGGAGGGAGTTCGCTCCATGTCCATGCGTAAATCCAATGAATTGGAATAATTCTTCATCAAACACCAAGGCATGTCTGGAGTTTATCCTTAACTTGGATACGATGACTCCATAGGCATAACTGCTGTCGATAGGGTTCCAAATGTATTTCCAACATAATTAAGTTGTACATTTTAAACAAATGGGACTCTTTTAGGTGCAATTCAACTTAATTAAATTGGAAGTGCACTTGAAAAACCAACCATGAGGTACACCCTTTTCTTATCAAAACATGTAAATTTCTTATGCCAAAAGGTATAATAACACAATGCAAATTGCTTTCTAAGGAAACAACATCTCAGGTTTCTTTCGGTCTTTCCCAACAAAGGCAACTAGTTCATGGCATGACACAATGAGTAAATTTCAGTTAACGAATTTTTCCAATTTTGGTCCCTGAGCAATGGAAAAATTGCAGTAATATACAAGTCAGCTTCTGAAATATAAAAGCTATGCGGATATGCAGGTTTAAAAAAAAGAAAATTCCATAGAAAACTTAACACATTCATGGACAACAAGATGGAAAATAATTATTCATTTACTCTAATAGAGTTGTACGTGCATGTCATCTTCAACCAAAGCTCCATCCTTTTCACATTGCTCATTGGAGTATTAAGCTATTATGTTAAGTTATGTCCGGTGTTTAGAATGCATATTCTGCAAACTCACCATGAGATGCAATTTGAAGTGACTCAGTACTAAGCTTATGACCAACCAACCAATGCAAGCACTTTTTGTATTCTAGTTTTTGTCCATAACTAGAGAGTTTCCCGCTTGAGTGTTTCACTGGACACTCCAACGTATTTGGTTGTCCATATTCGAAGTGTGCACAACTATAACCAAAACCGTTGAATCCTTCCAAAAAAATATAGCACCTTATCTACTTAATTACAGCCAAATATGCATATCACCATGCATCCACATATCAATCAATTCTACGCATCCATATTCAAAGCGTGCACAACTATAACTGAAACCGTTGAATCCTTCCAAAAAGTACGGCGCCTTATCTACTTAATTACAGCCAAATATGTGTATCGCCACGAATCCACACATCAATCAATTCTACGCATCTACAAACACACGAACCGAAAACAGCCAAGTATAGAATCTAACCATATTTGGGAACCCCTCTTGTTCCCAACCACCACCCGTCTTGAAGCAACCAAACCGTCACCCAACATTTTACCCAAGCTACTCCTACTTCAATCACAACAGAAACCCCAATCACCAGCAAGCACAAAAATTACTCCCACAAGTGCAAGCACACACCCATGCACATCAGTGGAGGGATGTTAACCCTACAACTCATAGACAAACAGCACAGCACGCAGCTCACATCAACTCATCTACCACCGTACGTGAATGAAACAGAGCCATCCCATCCCATGCCACCCCACCCCACACCAACCACTCTATCCAACTCACACTATTAAGTCCTGACACCCACCAGAGACCTCAGAGCACAGCAGCACACATCCAATTTCATCATACAATGCTCCCATCACCATCAACTTAATCCCCAAAAAAATGAAAGGAAAAAACATTCTTCCGCCATCTGAAGCGCTCAAAGCACAATTCCCTCGCAGCCGTGCACCCAAGCGCCCATGCGGGGACACATACACACAAGCTAGCAAGCGTACACCGAGACAAGCATGCACCCGCACGAAGGCGCAGGCGGGAGCAACAGCCGACAGAGTAGACAGGGGAGCACAAGCGACGGAAGAGAGGGAGTGAGGGAGAGAGCATTTTTACCGCCGCCGCGTGCGCTGGCGCCGCTGGTGGAGGCGTCGACCTTGGAGCGCGACGACATGCAGCTGCCGCCCAGGCTCGGGAGGCGGATCCAGCACCCCGTCGCCGGCACCGCGTCCTCCTCCTCCGTCGCCGCCTCCTTCCCCCTCCGCCGCCTCCCCTCCTCCCCGCGCCGCTTCCCCTCCTTCCCCATCTCCGCAAACCCGCCCACCACCACCCCCCGCAGCTCAACCGACGGACACGTTCAGAAAACAGCGCCCCCACCGACCGACTCGCCTCTCAGCACGGAGGCACTGGAAGCCGCCTGGCGCGGCCTCCGACGAGCGCGGAGGCGGGCACGGGGGGCTAGGCGCGGCGAGTGGGACCGAGGAGCAAGGAAGGAAGGAAGAGCCGAAGAGGGGTGGGGGTGTCGGGGCAGGCCGGGCAGGGGAGAGGAAGGATTCGGGCAGGCCGGGCAAGGCAGGGGAGTGGGAATTTGGCAAAGGCGAGGGAGGAGAGGAGGCTGCGGCTGCTTCTTATGGGCGCCGTTTCTGGAACGTAATTTAGCGGAATGGCTCCTCCGAGATTTCTTATATTCTGGGCTTCTCTGGTTTAGGGTCTGTTTTTTTTCCCTGAGGTTTATGTCTTTTGATTGTGGTTTAGGGTTTTTAAACTGTTTATACGAGAGATTATAGAGTAACATAAACTCACGTGCGGTTTTTACCGATATAAATGAAGTTAGTACAGTACGTATTACAATTAACTAGTAGACCCCATTTTAAAAAGACACTCCGTTTAAAAGCTAGTTACTGTAGAAAAATCAAAAACTATAAAAGAACAGGCCTTTAACCAAGCCAAGCTTTCAAGCCATCAAGATCCGGCCACCAAATTAGTTGCCCAAATTTCCGCCTCTTCATCGACTTAAGGACTTGATAATATCCAGTTGTTTATCATATATTTTCAGTGTAAAAGCTGAATACTCGTATACTTTATCTTTGTGTTTTTATTAATATAAATCAGATGATGTTTCTAAAAAAAGTTGCCCAAGTTTTTTTGATGAGATTGAATCAAAAATGAACCAGGGAGCCAAAGAAAATGGAACTTTAACCAAAATGCTAGCGTCAAATCAAGTAGTGCCCAAATTTGGTCAAAATAGTGAAAGTTTGGTAAGTCAGAATTGGATCTTGTGGGCATGAAACAAAGAACCCTTTCTTTTCCTAATGAGACATGAACGGCTCTTTGTGAATCATGATGTGGGGGGAGGGAGTGTTCATATACGTAACATGTTTCTCCATGATTAGAGGTGATAATCACCATTGCATGCAGTGGTATGTGATGTTGGTTCCAATATCCCACGATGTGGCAGAACGCGGTTGCTGGGTCGCAGAATTGCAGAGCTAGAATGCACAGAGAGGCTTAGCTCCACCAATGGGCTAGGTGTTCCTTCTTTGTTCTTTAATTGTCAACATGGTTGTTTTGGTGATAGATGGTGAAGGGATTGAATGTAGGGTGCAATGTTAAAGCTTGGCGAATTCAAGTAGCATGTCAGCATGTTCCTAATATAGTCAATTATCCCTTATTATCTTGTGCATTGTTAGGATAAGAATAATTCATGTAAGGTATACTGGCCCTGTTTGGATACGCTTAAAATCCGATTCTGGTAGAATTAAGCGAGAATCCCACCCAAACGCTTTGATTATTTTTCGATTCTTTCAACCGCCGCGGTGGGAAAGATCGGCATTTGCACTAGGAATCCAAAATCCTGTACCGCGAGCCCAAGGGGTCGTTTCTTCCACCGCGACGATTCTTCAGACTGCAGATTCTTCAGACCGCGACTTATCAGAAAATCCTGATCAAATTAAAATCGATTCTCAGATAAGCGTATCCAAACAGGGCCACTGAGTGTCTATATTAAGTGCGTCATGATTAGTCCTATCTAACACTCCCTCACAAAAGAAAGTCATTTTGCGCATCGAAACGATTTCCAAAATAAAATTTTAACTACTTATTTCTATTAGAATATATTTATAAAACCTAGTAAAATTATAATGTTATGAAAGTACCTTTTGAGACAAATCCATGTGTATCATTTTTTTTTGTCTCCAAGCTAAATATTTAAAAAGATATTAATAACCAAAGTTTATAATATTTGATTGCACAGTACTTCCTTTTGATGACCGGAGGGAGCAACACTCAGATGCCTCCGAGAATGAAATGTTTTCTTACTCATTAGAACAAGTCTACGATGCAACTCACTGTTTTGTGCATGCTAGGTGTCTACAATTTCTTAGGCTTTAGGTTGGTATTTTAGCCTAGATTTGGATGTTATATGTGCGTTACGATAATTTTTCCAGTAAATTATATAATCATCATCTCTTTCCTTTCACATTTATTTCTGAATAGCTCTTTAGCGATTGGCTATGTGTGAGACTATGTAGAGGTTATTTTATGTTTATGATAAGTATTTGACTGTGCTTGTGCATCGGTGTCGTAGTTTGAGTTTGATTTTACATTGTTTGCTCACTGGTTTTGTTGTCTGGGAGACATCGGTCAGACCAGCCTACCTAGGTAGTCTGTCTGCTGAGCAATGGCGGTCAGGCCGATTTGGGCAAGTGGTCCAAGCGAGGAGCGATCTAATCGGCCTTGTGTAGCGAACTGACCGACTTGTTTACTATGGTCAAAACGGTCCCTATTGTCGAGAGGAGTATGTCGGTCTGCTGCGGAGAATCCAAGCATGTGGGAGTATGAGTCATGACATGAGTCCGTGCATGTGTTGTTTTGCTGATAAGAGTTAAGTGTATGTCTTGTGCGTTTTAAGTGGTGACGGTCATCGAAGTAGGCGTACGATCTTTGTGGCAAATAATTAAGCATCACGGATTGTGGTGTATTGTGGTGTGGTGTGCCATAGGTTTTGGGTAATTCGAGTAGTGACGGTTCTCGGAGAAGGCATATGATCTTAGCAACAAGTCATTGGATAGCACATCATCATGTGGAGTCCAACGGATGGCAATTGAGAAAATTGTCCAATACCGATTGAGTGGCGGTTTGCAAAATTGCAACGATGGCCTAAATTGTTTAGGTCGTGCATTGGAGGATGGAGCGCCTTATCGGGCTATTGGAGCCATGGAAGCATGCAAGTCTGTGTAAGTGAAAAACACGTTTGTGTATGGGTTACTGGGTTCTACTATTTGTAAGTGATTGTATCCACTAAAAGTGTCTGTTTAGGGTTTGGTGTGAGGTAAGAGCCTCTACTATATAAGCTTTTTGTGTGAGTTAAAAGAGATATGACTTGTTAGAGGAGATATTAGGGTTTTCTTTGTGTGGAGTCTTGTGTATATGTGCTCTAGGGTTAGAACTCTGTCCCTCTAAGGGAGTGGCTATAAAACATTCCTCTCTAAATAAAATGGACATCCTAACTTCGTCCAAGTGAGTTGTGATATGGATTCTTTCTAGTGCTTTTGATTTGTTTGGTTGGATTTTATTTCTTTATAATCTCTCTTGGTGTAAGAGATGCAAACATCTCTTGGAGATCAGATCCCATCTATCTAGGGACGTTCTAGGAAAAGTTCTTGTGTTTGCTAGTTTTCTTCAAAAGAGATGATTTCGGGGTTTTGCTCTTGTGGGCAATTTGGATTGAGTTTGTACTATGATCTAGCTTGCTATGATATGTGAGAACCCATCTAAAATCATATAGATCATTAAGGGCTCACAAGAAAAAGTAGATCAAGGTTTCTCTGTTTTGTCCGATTTTGGTGCAACCTTCCTTCTAATCCACTAATCCAATCCGCCGGTTGAGAAAATTGTCATGAAGGTCGGAATTTTGGCATCCATCTTCATAATCCATGATTGGAATAGATTTCTGACATCCTAGGGATGACTTGTGCTAAGTTTTACCATGATTGGATTAGTGGATTAGAAGTTGGCTCTTTTCTTAGATCATGTGTAGAGCTATTCTGTGCTTTGCCTCGGTGAGCAATCATACCGTAGTGACCCAAGCGGTCAAATAAGGCGATCCCAGTCAGATCAGTGACCTAGCGATTAGACCAGCTGAGCAACCGATCAGACCGACTGAGTGGTCCAATCACTTTCTGGCTAGCAGTCTAACCGATGGAGACAGAGTTGTCTCGAGTGCACTTTGGCTCTTGCTTTTAGTGAGATTGTGTTTTCCACTGCGTTGAGTTGGTAATACTCAGGGGAATATTTTGAAGAAATCATTCACCATTCCTCTGACTCGTCATACCGATCCTACACTATGCAATACAAAACTATCTAGCTTATAGAGAGGGTGATTTTAAATCTTTTCGAAACATGCTATAGTTAGTCCAGAAAAATAAGGTGCAATACAAAACTATCTAGCTTGACAAGATAATGATTTTTTATATCTTGTTTATAACATGCTATATCTAGTATAGAAAAGTAACAAGATTTACACTCGTATTGCGAATATTTTTTCCTAAAACTAGAAGAACAAAAAATGTGACATTGGATCGAGAAGGAGCCACCCCAAAAGGATAACAAAAGCGAAAACTCCAATTCGAACGCGTACACCACCGTCCAGGATGGAAAAACAAGATATAGCAAACTCTCAAGGTTCCTGCTGCAAACTGCCACCAAGCACATACACTTGACCTCGCATCCACGGTCCATTTTAAATCCGGCAGATACAACCGACCACGCATAAAAACATTCTATGCGGCCGTCGGAAAACGAAGCGCTGTCCGTTTAATGCTTGTACCCGCCGTGCGGCCCTGTCTCCCGCAATACAAGAAAAACATTTCTGAGAGGACGGCGACAGCGCACTACCGGCTCGCCATCCATGACATGTGGGCCCCGCAGACCAGTTACGGGGCTCGCGTGCCTCCCGCCGGGACCCAGCGGTTGGGCGTGCGTACGTATCCGTAACAAAAGAAATGGGCAGAGCACAGTAGAAAAAGGGTTTTGTTACACGTCGTCGTTCGGATGTTTTTTTCTAACTATTATCTAAATTTAGAATTATTGGATTAGAGTTCAATAGCCATGAATTCTTTCACCTCCCCTTGAATTCTGTCCCCTCCCCCTTGAAAAAAATCTCACTCCTTTAAAAACAAAGGGGCTCTTGATCTCTAATCCAAATGCCACAAATTTAGATGATAATTAGGAAGAAAATATCCAGATGATGCCTATATACTCCCATAGAAAAATATTTCGTGGGAGGATCTACACCATGCTATACCATCGGAAGCTCCTCCGACCGTATAACCTTCTCCTGCCGCTTCCCCTTCCCTCCCTCTCTCTTCTCCAACACCGATAGCAACTCCACCTCCCTCCCCCAACATCAGAGGCGACCTCGTAACCTCGCCATGTCGTGGTCCCCCTCTCCTCTACCGCCCTATCCTGTTCAATCTAATATTCAGTACTCCGCCTTGCCGTACCTCTCTCCGTCACCGTCCAACGCCCTCCACCACTGCCTACTGTCAGACTATCGTCTTCTCAGTCTCTCTCTATATCTAGGGTTATGGTGAACCCGATGGCTCCTTTGTCGACTGTCGAGAGAGAGAGAGTGAGAGTGTGGGAGGCCAGCAGGACGATGAAAATAATGCCACGGCTATTACATGCTTAGATGGGATGGTTTGGAGCTATGGGCCTGTTCTTTTTCGCTGCGGTTTATGCTTTTGGCTGAAATTTTTGAATTTTGGCTGTTTACGGTACAGATTACGGAGAGATCGATATCACTTGCGATTTTGGCTGGTATAGATGTTGGGCTTTTAACGTGTACTACGTTTAACTTGTAGACCCCGTCTTGAGAAAATACTCCGTTTAAAAGCTAGGTACTGTAACGACTGACAAAAGCTGACGGCTTGTGCCCAGCCGAACACCCTATACCGATGGGAGGCTGTAAAACGGCGTACCGTTTTGTAGTTTTCCTCTTTATAAAAAGAAGCACCTGGACTTCGAAGCGGAGATAGCTAGCTAGCTTTGCTTGGGGTTTCCGAGAATGCAACTGTGCAAAGCAAAGCCGTTGGATTGTGGTTGGGGTCTTGGTCTGAGTTAGGCGTGGGTAGTTAGTCACCTAATTAGTGACTTGAGAGAGTTTTTAGATAATGGAAATATCCGATCTCTGTATACGCACATAACCAAAATCTTACAAAATTCCCAGCTCAAACACTGAGTTAGTGACTTGAGAGATACTAATACCGATGAATTTGCGTATATCCACACAAAAGAAACGAGGGAAATGGTTTGAATTGGATTGAAAGTTGAAACACAAGCAATATATCCCAAGTTCTCAATTTTGTGCAACGGAAAAAGTTTTTGAGAGATCATTTGCTGGTGACTTTCGAAAGTCTGTAGCAGTTAGTATATATGTACAGAATACTTAGGTGTATATAATTAACCACGGAGATTCCATTGGAGGATTTCGATGTATCATGGAGAACTGTATTGTTTCCTAAAGTTTTTTCTGTAAAACTCGTTGCGTTCGAAACTAATCCTTGAAGTTAGGGTAAAAATAATTGTGCATGGACAGTGACACAGCTGGGCAGCTTCAGAGTACTACTACTAATCGGTCTAACTGATCGGTTTACTTTGAATATATATATATATATATATATATATATATATATATATATATATATATATATATATATATATATATATATATATATATATATATAGGAAAATTACGTAATGCACCATGGTGCCTAGGCACCAACATCCGATACACGTGTATGATTGATAATTTTTTTGAGTTTGGGTATGAAAATGTTTTATACCCTTGATATATTTATGGTAAGTTATTTTTGAACTACTTTTGAGTTCAATGTAACTACAGTGAGTATATACCATAAAAATAGTTCAAACTAATTAAACTGAAGTTGAATTTAAATTTTTTGGAGTTTGATATCTCAAATATACTTTTTATGGGTATATGAAGATACCCACATCAAACGTTGCGAATCTCGAATCAAATCAACGGGTATTGATATTGGTGCCTAGGCACCATGGTGCATGAAACACTCGTCATATATATATATATATATATATATATATATATATATATATATATATATATATATATATATATATATATATATATATATATATATATATGTGTGTGTGTGTGTGTGTGTGTGTGTGTGTGTGTGTGTGTGTGTGTGGGGGGGGGGGGGTTGGAAGCTTTGTCCCCCATGCTTTGGCACTACTAAACAATCGCGAGTTGCAGTGTGTTAGAATGGACAGCGAAAGTTTTCTTCTCACCAAGTTTTCATACCTGTTCTTTAGGCGATTGTCAATGATGGGTAACAAAGTTAGGTAACCGAATAATGGAGTGGACTTTATCACAGGGAATCTCTGGCTCCAGAAAACAGTAGCGTCTGCACACGAGACCCCAATTCACAAGTCATAAAATGTGCGCTAGGCAAAGACATCTATGAGTATTAAAATGTAGTATGTGTCGACATGTGCCGAATTACATTTTTAGAACAGGGGCGCAAACAGTGTAGCGGGCGCAAGGCAGAAAACTCTTAAAGCATCCAGGCCCTTTTAGAGGAAAATTTCTATTGTATACCAGTGACACAATCAAGTTTGTGTAACGATCGAATGATGTAGCGACATGTGGCAAGAACACTGTAGCAGTACTGTGGCCCGTACAAAAAATAATATTTTTTACTCCTTGCTACAGTACCAATCGCACGGAAAATATTTTTAAAATAGCTGCTACAGTATTTTTGCCACGTGCCACCTCCTTATTCGCGCGTTACACCGGTATACAATAGAAATTTTCCCTTTAGAGAGCATGGATTAAAAAACGCAGGCACAAAAAAGGACACGAGAAATAGGGTGGCGTGCTTGGTTAAATTCTTAGGAATTCTGGATGTGAGAATTGTTCCATTGAGCATTTTGGATGCTTCGCACAAAAAAATACAGGACTTTGGAGAGAGATTGACATAAAGAAAAAAAATCATCAAGTCCGGTATTCGTGTTAGATTTCCTCTAAAATTCCTTTGTATTGAGCCGTTCATAGGAATGCTAGGACACATATACAAAAATTTTCTATAGAATCTTATTTCTACAAATTGCTTCAAAATATTCTGCATCCCAAACACCCCCGCAAAGTGGGTTTTGACTCTTAGGGCCTGTTTGGAACAGAGGAATTTCACAGGAATTTTGCAGGAATTTTGCAGGAAACAGTTCAATTCCCGCAGAAATCGGGAAAAATTCCAGCATTCCAAACAGGGCCTTAATCTTCTTGTGTCTAACGCAACATACAGTTTGTAGTTTGTCCACGTGCTTTATCCTAAACAATTGCTAGTTGCAGTGTGTTAGAATGGTCAACGAGTAGCTTTATCCTCTAAGTAACCATGTTTGTGTCTAACCCTAAATTAACGTGCCCTCTGTTTAGAAATATATGTCATTTTCAACATGCACACGGTCTCTATAGGATGTAATCGTAGAACTTTATAAAAATGTAGTATCACGGACATATTTCTTTTGTGACAGGTTTGTACGTAGTACAAATTGCTCCGTATCATTATAAAGACTATTCGAGTTAAAAAAAATATCGATGTGTTACTGATATGTGATCTCAGAAACCATTTGTTAGCCTCATATGGCTATTCTAGATATATTAGTAGTCAAAATATAAACGTTTAACTACATGCCATCCAAAACTACGAAATTGTAAGATAAGAATGTACCTAAAGTTCGTTAACTCGATGCAGCTTAGCCCTTTTTTACTTTTCTTTTTGTTAGAACTTAGAACGATGCAGCTAGCCAGGGTGTACTCATAAAGCAATCCTCTCAGCTCAAGTAAGTGAAAGTCCGTACGCTTCGAGGCTTGAACATGTTCACTTGATCCAGCTAGGCCTGGTAAGACATAACTATGGTTGTGATCAAAATGGCTGAAAAGCCCGTGGCTTATGGCTGAAAACACTGTAGCTGGCTGAAAAAAGCACTGTAGCTGACAGAGGCTTATTTACCATAATTAAATTTAAAAAAATTTAAAAATAGAAAAAACATATTAGCCCATCACATATAATGTAAACAAATACGAGGAAAAAAAGAACCGGTAAAAAAACTCAAAAAAAAGCCAAAAGTTCAGAAAAAGACGAAATTTATGAATAGTGCAAAAATAAGCTGAAGCCAAAAGCTCAAGCCATATTGATCACACCCTATGCCTGGCCAAGCATACGCCTATTGGGCTAGGGTCCATCTGCTAATGTAATTTACTTCAAATCCATGCACCTCCCACGGCTCAGTAGCTCATGTTGCCGTCGAGCAACTCGTATACGCTCACGCTCTTCACTGTAGATCTAGCGTATGTTTTAGTAGGACGCACAAGTATATGCATATATGGTGTGTCAGTGTGTGGTATGAGTGTGATATGCGTGAGTGTGTGTCCACCGATACCAACTTATGATGTGAGTGCATATAGGCCACTAAAAATAAAACCACATATTTAGGTCAACAAACTTGTTAAACCATGCAAAGGAGGTCCAAAAGAGATTTTTCAAGAATGATAGGCATCCACGTGGCACAAATGCTTACGTGGTATTGATGTGGATGCTGACATGAGAAGGTAAATGCACGTCTCCATCCCGCCGGTTATGCCCATCTATATGTCCATCAGCACCATTCCAAAGCGCTCAAAAGTAATTTGGTTTTGATTGAGAAGGAAACTGCAAGTTTACTGCAGTGATGAGATTAATTGCAAGGTGAATTCTTATTGCTTTTTGGTCGCATGAAATGTATATGGAGTTGATGCAACTGTTGTAGATGTAGATGGAGAAAAAAGCCAATGAAGAAGAACGTGATGAGCATGTCCAAGTCCTCTAGATCGTGTCGGCCATTGTTGACTGCTTCCTGCAATCCCTGTTCAAGGAACATGTCGAGTCATCCAGTGGCGCCCCTCCTTTATTGATGTCATCTCCTTCTACCATCATACCTCCTCGCGGATCATGCTACTCCCACTTCTTGACAAGTGGGCGCAACCTGAGACCTGAAAGTGACCGTCAATGCATGGGACAAGGTTGCCCACTATCAAATTTGCAAGAATAACAAAGAGAAACGTGAATCATCAATAGACTTTATTAATGTGGCCAAAGAGTATTTACAAGAGTGTGATAATGAATGTGAATGATTTCATTGTATTGTTGCAGACGCGTAGGCCTCCCTATTTATACAAATTTAAAGGGTGGCAGTTAATGTTTGAATATGTGCCTCTTGTCTTCACACGTGAGTCTTTTTTTGGTGTTGAAACGTTGTGTCCTTTCTCAAACATCGCAACTTGTTAGAAAATGCGATTAACCACTCTCACGTGTTGAATTAAACACCCACATAAAATACCGTATCAGTACTGACCAGTTGATACTCTGATTGAGGAAGCAAACAATTACTGGTCATAATTGATCACAGCTAGTCATCATTTGGGTGCAACCTGTCTTCGACCAATTATATTTATTAAAGGGGGACTTTCTCTTTTATGTGCTTATAGGCTAGACAATGTACTTAGTGGATCCTAGTTATGTGAGCCTAGAGGAGTTTTATTTTGACTCCTGTTGATCGAATATATTGACTAGGTCAAGAATCCTCGCTAGCGACCAACTGGGGTTCGACAGAGAGAGTGAGAAGAGAAAAAGAAGGATAGAGAAAAAGTGGGTGAGAATAGAAAAAGGAGAATAGTTGCCACATAAGCATTAGCGCTACATGGATACCTTGTTAACCTTAAAAAACCTCTTTTGGACCTCTTTTGCACGATTTAACAAGTTTATTAACATAAATACGTGGTTTTATAGTTTAGTGACCTAGATGCACCCACATCACAAGTTTATATATTTATGGCACAATTTACTCTAAAAAAAGCTAGGCTGGGCCAGGTGAGCCTAGCTTTTGGGCTCCAATTGGAGAGTACTCGACTACTCGGTGCGATGCATGTACAAGCGTGCACGTTGAGCTGCTACATGCGTAGAACACCCGATTGAGTCAGAGTCTGGACTCCGAAACGAACGGCTACATGATTTGTATGAGCCCGCGTGGAACACACCGACTCATCGACTCTCAAACGTATGCGTGCGCTTAAGACAACTAGCGCATCAATCCCATTGCCTCTCTCACTACTACGAAAAAGGTCATCCTAAACACCTCATTACAGATGGTTCAATACAATCGCCAATGATAAAGCTACCACAGATGATTTTACAAGATGTACTGTCTAAGTTCACCATGATGGAAAGAACCATCTGTAATGACCTACTTATCACAGACGCTTTGTGGTCCGAACTGTCTGTGATGTATCACAGATGATTCAAAATAAAAACCGCCTGTGATGTCTGTACTTATCATAGATAGTTTTTATTTTGAATCATCTGTGAAACCACCTATGATGTTTGTATTTATCATAGACGGTTTTTGTTCTGAACCGTTTGTGATGTGTCACAAACGGTTCAAAATAAAAACTGTCTGTGATGATCTACTTATCGCAGAAAGTTCTTTACTTAGGACCATCTGTAATAATATTTTAATGTACCCGCTCTCGCTGAATTTGAATTTCTCATTCATCTCGCTAGATTTTCTCTTTAAAATAGAAGGTTTATCTATTCTTCTCATCATCTCCTCTTATCTCTTCTCACTTCTCTGCCACTCATCCTCTCCTCATCTCCTTTTCTTTCTTCTCACTTCTCCTCCTCCACTTCTCCTCACCAAATTTTCCCTTAAAATAGAAGGCTCGGTTGGCTCTTCTCCTCATCTTCTCATATCTCTTCTCACTTCTCCTCTTCTCCTTCCACGCATCTTCTTTAATCCCATTCATCTGATTTTGCTATAACTTAGATGCCTAAAAATTTGGCTAAGTCTAGATTTTTACCATAGCTTGGATGTTTAAAATTTTGGCTAAGTCTGTATTTTTACCATGACTTGGATGCCCAAAACTTTGGCTAAGTCTGCGTTTTTACCATAGCTTGGATACCCAAAATTTAGATGGTTTTTTTACCAAGAACTATCTGTGATAACTGACTATTACAGACGGTTCTAATTTTGAACTATCTATGATAACAAACGATCATAGACGGTTCTAGTTCCAAATTGTCTGTGATAACGAGCGATCACAGATGGTTCTAGTTCCGAATCATCTATGATATGGGTTTCATAGACGGTTCAAAAATTGTCTGTGATAACCCCTATTATCACTGACCCATTAAGTCAGACGATTCAAGGAACCGTCTATAATGACAGTTCTAAACTGTCTGTGATGACCTTTTTTTATAGTGGTATCTGTTCGACCAAAACGCCTACTGCTGTGATCAATTCGACCACGCGCTAGCTACACCTCACCGTCGTGGACCGGACTGGCCACCATGTCTCTCTATCCCATCTAGGGCTCTAGCGAGGGGCTGGAGATAGGCGAGCATACGGTGATCAACTCAACATGTACATCCCAATGGACTTCCCCGGGTACAAGATCACGCGGCTGCAGCGGCCCAAGAACCAGTAGATGGTGGTGCACATGATGTTGTGAATGACTGTTCGTTAAGCCTCTTGTAGCTAGTACCTTGGGAAAGGCACCAAGTTCAACTCCTAGAAGGAAGATGCCACCGGCGAGACGTACCTGGGTGTCATCCAAGTCTTATGCTTCTACATCTGGTGCTCCCACTGCTCCGCGGAGATCACATTCAAGATGGACCCCAAGAACTCGGGCTACATGCTAGAGTTAGGCGCCACCCGCAGCTTCGAGCCCTGGCACCTTGCCGATGAGGAGGTGGATCGTGCCAAGTGGAGGCGAGAGGCAAGGAGGCCAAGGACGCCATGAGGGTGTTGGAGAACCGATCACATGACACCAAACATGAGATAAACATGACCGTGGTGCAAGAGGATGTGCAGTCGCTTAGGTCCAGGCACATCGCAGTCATGTTGAAGCAGCTTTTGGAGTCATTGCATCGTCGCCACACTGACGAGGATGATCACAAGGTGAAGAAGACATTGAAAGAGCTGCAAGAGGAGGACTAAGAACTCATCAAATATATTGCTTTCTAGAACTCGAATGAATACGTAAGAGGATCAAGGAGGAATACGACAACAACAAGGAAGATTATTTCTTTGAGGCGTTCCTATCCAGGTCGACCACAACCAACCGGCAAGCACACAAGAAGCAGCAGCAAGCTGCTGCTAAATCCTTGGTTGTTTCGAAGAAAAGGTGCATCATGGCAGTGGAAGCGAAGGGCATGACACAGCCACAAAGCAATCATGCAAAGACATTGTCCAAGATCGCGACATTTGTGGAGACTAAGGCAAGCAATGATGCTCTTCAGGTGTTCTGATGCAGCTACGATGATGGCAGTGATGATGATGAGAGCTAATTGCTAGTGATATGCTATAGAGGTAATCATAGAGATGATTGTATTACTTTTATGTTTATGATCTTTTGATTAAATGTTATTATGTTCCTTGAATGACCCATTATTTATAAAGATTAGTAAGTATGTGACTTGTTGGTGAAGCTCTTTATTTATTATATGATATCATTCTAAAAGAACCCACCTAACATGTCTGGATCACATGAGAAATTCACACTTATGTCTGCACGAACATCTCCGCTTCTCGAAGGTTTGTTGCCACCTAAGAAGACACCCATATTAACTGAGGAGATCTGCAAAACAAAATAATATTATTGTGGCATTGATCACAGTAGTGGGTAAGTTATATCCTTCTTCCCTTAGGGATATAGAATCAAGAGGGCTAGAGGTGCCGGTAGTGGGAGAGAGAGAACTAGTGAGTAAAAAATGAGCCCGTCCCCCTGCCTCATACCCATGGGGGTACATATATATGTGAATAGGGTAGGATGGAAATTTTCTATCCCGTCCCTTAATAATTGCAAAGGGTAAAGGTATATTGATACTTTCCTTTAGATATATAATACTATACTATTATGTTTGCTCCAAGACCTACTAGCTAATCCTAACAGCCCGAGGGGTTTGACACCCCACAACAAATATATTTAATGAACACCAAATGCTACATTCCAAGTTAAAGGAATGACCAACCCAAATGATGTGTATGATCAAGACATTCACTTTCCATATTTGAAACGAAGCACTATGATTTTTATCTCTAAAAGTTTACATAGAAACCCAACATAGTGAATATCCTCCGTCCTCACTTACAGCAGAACACGTTTAATGTGCTGGTTAACTTTTGCAACATCCCACTACAAAATTATATTAGGGGTTGTCTATTTCTCAGTTGAACTTTTAGTCACTTTTTGGCTGTTTGATCAATGTCTGGTGGGATCAAAGATTAAAAATGAAAAATCGACGGTAACCATCTGATAACCGGTACTGAAGGGGTCCAATATTTTTCTATTTTCAATTTTTAATTCTTGGGTGGGATGTTTCCATCTCTATGTTTTGTTGAGATGTTATTGGATGGGCTTCAGCCTGCTATGTGAATTGGATTGAGTTTGGAACAGACCGACAACTTACATATTTAAACATGTTGAGCCATTTTGATTATGAGTCCGTTAGCAACATAGCTATAGCCTAAAGAAAGGCATCCAAAAATAAGCGCGGTCTCAAAAATTCTATCAGCCCAAAGAGAAAAGCAACGAGTTATTCTTTTTCCCAGTCACCCAAGAAAGGACATCACACAAATTCATATGGAATTCGTTGGAAAGAACAAAAAGAACACCGAGTGATCTACAAAAAGGTTCATTGGAAGAGCTAACGCTAATCATCTACTGATGCGGGGAGAGATGGGTGGCCCGATCTTCATGACGTAGGATTATGGATAACTAGCCCGTGCAACCTAGCAATTGATGCGGCCAACCACTGTCTCTATACAGCAACCTGCAGCACTCGAATTACTCAACCACACGCTACGGCCGTCGTCTACTCTCTATCGTGGAGTAGACACGTTCAAGCAATCCCAAGGAATCACAAGAACAATGGAGTGGCAACTCAGAAATAACACACAATCCCAATTAGTGGTGGAAATGGCTCACACACAAAAGGAACAAGTGTTCTACTAAAAACTCAACCATGAAACTCCTCCTCCCATACATGGGGGTGCCCCCCTATTTATAGGGTGAGATGACTTGGGGGCTAAGTAGATATGAGGTAAGCGCTGACGTCATGTTGTACGATCTTCTGTGGCTATATGATCTTCTATGGCTATGATGACATATGCGCTTACATCTCGTTCAAGACGATCTTCTGTGGCTATACGATCTTTTGTGGCAATGATGACATATGTGCTTACATCACTTCATGTTGATCTTCTGTGGCTATACGATCTTTTGTGGCAATGATGACATATGTGCTTACATCACTTCATGTTGATCTTCTGTGGCCATGCGATCTTTTGTGGCTAGGCTTCCTGTGTCTTTAAAGCTTCTTTTCCATTCGTTAACTTTTCCTCAAATCTAAGAACACATAAAATAGAAACACTAGGTAGCAACAAATTCTTATGAGTACAAGAGTAATCACTAAGGAAAAGATTCACCTCTTGTTGCATTTATTTTGCTCTAGCTCTTGTCATTGGTCCAATGGGTTCAACACTTGAAGTAGATGATGTAGTGTGTTTGCTAGTGATGTCCTCATCATCCTCCCTCTCTTGAGAAAGAGTCATCCTTGACTCTGCTTCTTGGAAACCAAAGAAAGGAGATAAGTCTGAAACATTAAAAGTAGTGCTTACCCCATAGTCATCTCCTGGGAGTTCAATTTTGTAGGCATTGTCGTTGATCTTTTCAAGCACCCTAAATGGGCCATCTCCTCTAGGGAACAGTTTGGATTTACGTTTTTCTGGAAACCGTTCCTTGCGAAGATGTAACCAAACTAAGTCACCAGGTTCAAACAATATTTTTTTTCTTGAGTTTATTGGCCTTTGCTGCGTAGTATTGTGCTTTCTTCTCTATTTCTTCCTTGGTTTTGGCATGGATTTTCTTGACATATTCAGCACGCTTGGATGCTTCCATATTAGCACGTTCTTGATGGGGTAAAGGCAGCAAATCAAGTGGAGTGATGGGTTTGAATCCATACACCACTTCAAATGGACTGAGTTGTGTAGTAGAATGTACCGCCCGGTTATATGCGAACTCCACATGCGGTAAACACTCTTCCCACTCTTTGATATTCTTCTTTATCATTGTCCGTAGTAAGGTGGATAAGGTGCGGTTCACCACCTCTGTCTGGCCATCGGTTTGTGGGTGACAAGTTGTAGAGAATAACAATTTTGTCCCAAGTTTGGCCCACAATGTTTTCCAAAAATAACTCATGAACTTGACATCACGGTCAGAAACAGCTGTCCTTGGCACTCCATGAAGCCTCACGATTTCCCTGAAAAACAAATCAGCTACGTGGGAAGCATCATCGCTTTTATGACATGGTATAAAATGTGCCATCTTTGAAAATCTATCAACTACCACAAATACCGAATCCCTCCCCCTCTTAGTTCTTGGTAATCCTAGAACAAAATCCATACTAATATCTTCCCAAGGTGCATTAGGTACTGGAAGAGGAGTATATAATCCATGAGGGTTTAATTTGGACTTAGCTTTGTGGCATGTGATGCATCGTTGCACGAATCGTGCGACGTCTCTTCTCATTTTGGGCCAGTAAAAATGGTCAGCGAGTAGGGTATATATCTTCTCCCTACCAAAGTGTCCCATTAATCCTCCTGCATGAGACTCCTGCAACAACAACAAACGGACAGACGACTCCGGAACACAGAGTTTGTTAGTATAAAATAAGAATCCATCATGCACATGGTATTTATCCCATCCTTTTCCATCATTACAATGCGAGTATGGTTCTGAAAATTCTCTATCTTTGGCATACATTTCTTATAAACTTTCTAACCCAGGGACATTTACTTCTAATTGAGTTAACATTGCATGTTTGCGTGACAAAGCATCAGCAACAATGTTGTCTTTTCCTTTCTTATGTTTAATTACATATGGAAAGGTTTCTACGAACTCTACCCATCTAGCATGCCTACGATTCAATTTTGATTGCCCTTTCAAGTATTTTAATACTTCATGATCAGAATGTATAACAAATTCTTTGGGCCAAAGATAATGTTGCCATGTTTCAAGTACACGAACCAAAGCATATAATTCTTTGTCATAAACAGGATAGTTCAATTGTGCATGTCCTAATTTCTTGCTAAAATATGCAATTGGTTTTCCTTCTTGCATTAATACACCACCAATACCAACTCCACTAGCATCACATTCAATTTCAAAAGTTTTAGTAAAGTCAGGTAATGCAAGTAATGGCGCTTCAGTCAAACGTTTCTTTAATTTTTCAAATGATTTTTCTTGTGATTCACCCCATTGAAAAGGAGCACCTTTCTTAGTTAATTCATTAAGTGGGGCAGCAATGGTGCTAAAGTCCTTGACAAAGCGATGATAGAATCCAGCTAATTCATGAAAACTCCTAACTTGGCTAACATTTAGAGGAGTGGGCCAATTTTTAATTGCTTCAATTTTTGATTCATCTACCTCAACTCCTTGACTGGAAATTACAAAGCCTAGAAATATAACCTTGTTGGTACAAAAAGTGCACTTCTCAATATTAGCATAAAGTTGTTCCTTTCTTAGCACTTCTAAGAATTGCCTTATATGTTCAACATGTTCTTCCATGGATTTGCTATATATGAGGATGTCATCAAAATATACAACAACAAATTTTCCAATAAATGCTCTCAAGACATGATTCATTAATCTCATAAATGTACTAGGGGCATCAGTCAAACCAAATGGCATAACCAACCATTCATACATGCCAAATTTTGTTTTAAATGCAGTTTTCCATTCATCTCCAAGTTTTACTCTTATTTGATGATATCCACTTTTCAAATCAATTTTAGAGAATATAGTAGAGCCACTAAGTTCATCTAACAGATCATCAAGCCGAGGGATGGGATGACGATATCTAACAGTTATATTATTAATGGCACGACAATCAACACACATTCTCCATGATCCATCTTTTTTAGGAACTAAAATGACAGGAACAGCACAAGGACTAAGGCTTTCACGTACATACCCTTTCTCAAGAAGTCCTTGTACTTGGCGTTGAATCTTCTTTGTTTCTTCTGTATTGGTACGATAAGGTGGACGGTTGGGTAATGATGCACCAGGAATGAGATCAATTTGGTGCTCAATACCTCTTATGGGAGGCAATCCTGCAGGGATTTCTTCAGGAAACACGTCTTTAAATGCCTGCAAAACTTTGGAAATGGCACTAGGAAGGGATGTTATGTCTTTAGTTGAAATCAAAGTATCCTTGTAAATGAGAACAATATGCATCAACTCAAGATTTTGTCCCATTTCTTTTTTATCAATTTTGTTTGTGATCATGACTAACTTCTTTTCTTCATTTTTCCCTTTCAATTTTAGTTTTTCACTTTCTACCTTAACTTCCACCTTCTTTTGCATGTTCTGAGCTAGTATTTGATTAGGTGTCATGGGAAATAATTTCTTAGTTCGACCTTCAATTTTAAATGTGTAGGTATTAGTGCGTCCGTCATGCATAACATTACGATCATATTGCCAAGGTCGCCCTAAAAGTAAATGGCATACAGTCATAGGTACAACATCACAAGAAACAGTATCAATGTAATCATGAATTTTGAATGTAACATTAACCATATGCTGTACCTTGACATTTCCACAATCACTAAACCATTGGACATGATATGGATGAGGATGTTTTAGCAATTTCAAACCTAGCTTGTCACACAATTCCAGGCTAGCAAGATTATGACAACTACCTCCATCAATGATTAATTTGATAACCTTGTCGTTTACCTTGGCTTGTGTTTGAAAAAGGTTGAATCTCTGTGGATGCTCATCTTCCTTGACTTGCACACTAAGAACTTTAGTGACAACAAGTGCGGTTCCAGTTTCATATGGGCATCCGTCATATTCTTCCTCATCTTGAAGGACATCTCCATTTTGTGTTGGATCTTCACTAATCTCTTGAACTTCTTCTTCACTAGCAGAGTCGTATCCACCATCTTCCGTGACAATCATGGCTCGGTTGTTTGGACATTCCCTAGAGATGTGTCCACGACCCAAGCATTTGAAGCATTGGATGACGCTGCTTTTGGATGTGGAGCCCACTGAAGATGTTTATGATGCTATGGGCTTTTTCGCACTTGATGAAGGGGCTGTTTTGGCATTGGAGGAGGAAGGCGCATTGGTAGTAAAGGAATCACTAGATGAAGATGTACCTCTTCCCAAGCTAAATCGAGCTTTAGGAGCATTTGATGGGGTTCGCAAGTTGAAAGATGGTGGTTTTGTGGCCTTGGCATCCTCCAGTAGTTGTTTCTCTGCCTTTTGTGCTTGATGCACCAACTCCACCATGTTCCTATATGGTTGGTAAACCACAATACGCTTGATGTTTTTGTTTAGGCCAAACAAAAAGCGTGTTATGGTTTGCTCTTCATCTTCATGAACTCGTGCCCGAATCATGGCTTTCTCCATCTCTTTGTAGTATTCCTCCACAGTGCTTGTACCCTGTCTTCAACTTTGCAATTTATCGAATAATTCACGTTTATAATGACTAGGTACAAACCTTGCTCTCATTTCTCTCTTCATCGCGGCCCATGTTGCAATTGGTGGTTCGCCATGTTCTTCTCGTTGATTTTGCACTTGCTCCCACCAAATGAGAGCATAGCCATCAAACTCCAAGGCGGCCATCGCGAGCTTCTTCTCCTCCGAATAGTTGTGTACCCTAAATATGTTCTCAACCTTCAATTCCCATGTTAAATATTCATCAGGATTAGAATTACCTTCAAATTTGGGAATGGTGAACTTGAGTTTTCCGAATTTCTCCTCTCGAGGGTGGTCATCATCATGGCGCCCTCGACGATAGGCGTCATCACGGTGTAGGTGAAAGGGAGCAACATAGCTGCCTCCTTGTCGTGTGCCTTCTGCTCGCCCGCGACCTCTTCCAAGGCCGTCTCCTCCGTGACCGGGTTGTGGTGGTCTTACTGCAGCTGCAGCAGCACGGTTTCTTCGAGATTGAGCCTCCCGTGCTAACCGTGCAGCGGCCTCCTCATCGGTCTCGTCAATTTCCTCACCACCATGCACACTAGGATCACTTTGTGTGCCATGATGAAGGTCGGCCAATTGCTTTCGCAATTCTGAACCTACCTCCGAAATGATTTCTTTTCGGAGTATGCTCATGTTTTCATTCAATTGTTCATTGAAATCATTTGTGAGCTTTTCTAGATCCGTATGCGTGACATACACTGGTTGTCCTCCCGTTCCTGACATGGTTAGTGAAAGCAAATACAGCAGAAATAGGTATTATTTATGGGTAATTCACTCCCTCACTCCTTGCTTACCGAAGTTCTTATGAATGCTTGATGGATTGGTGAAGTGCCTGTACTCTGGTAGCAGTAGACGGGTGTAGGTGATGAGTTGAGTAATTCAGGCCCAAGTGCTACAATTTGACAATGGCTATATGTGGAGCTTGGAGAGTTAGAATAATCCTATGCAATTGAAATTCTAGATATTGTAATGGTAAGTAATAATCCAAACTAGAAATCCAAAGCCTAGTTGCCAACCTTAAGAGATAAAGTGAAGATTATAGGCAACTCACGCAATGATAATGGAACTTAATGCAACCAAGGAATGAGCTGTAACACCAGGAATAAGTGAAGAACAAAACAGCTCGTGTTGCACAAGTTCTGTGGCTATATGATCTTCTATGGCTATGATGACATATGCGCTTACATCTCGTTCAAGACGATCTTCTGTGGCTATACGATCTTTTGTGGCAATGATGACATATGTGCTTACATCACTTCATGTTGATCTTCTGTGGCAATGATGACATATGTGCTTACATCACTTCATGTTGATCTTCTGTGGCCATGCGATCTTTTGTGGCTAGGCTTCCTGTGTCTTTAAAGCTTCTTTTCCATTCGTTAACTTTTCCTCAAATCTAAGAACACATAAAATAGAAACACTAGGTAGCAACAAATTCTTATGAGTACAAGAGTAATCACTAAGGAAAAGATTCACCTCTTGTTGCATTTGTTTTGCTCTAGCTCTTGTCATTGGTCCAATGGGTTCAACACTTGAAGTAGATGATGTAGTGTGTTTGCTAGTGATGTCCTCATCATCTACTCCTTAAAAATGTGAGTTGGTGGTCGTCGGTCCGTTCTCCCTCCTCTCTTCTCAACCGTTCGATCAAAGATTAGCCGTCCAAATCCGCATGTAGATAGTTCTTCCGCTCCTCGTAGAAAAGGTTGGACCAACGTATGGGCCGCGCTCCTTCTCTTCTCTTCCCCTGCATCCTCCGCCTCCCGCAACCACTCAACATCTCGCAACCGCCGCTTCTTTCTCTCCCTCGATCCCTCATGCCGCGCTTCCTCCTCCTCAGTGCCGCCACCAATTCCTTCCCCGTATGGCAACGTCTGGTCGCAATCCCCCAACTTCCCCTAGCAACGCCGTATCCCCCGTTGCCGCCTCCCCAACGCATTCGCCCACCACCTCCTCTCCCCATCTGCCCGCTGCCGCCTCCCCACCTCCACCTCCTGTAATTGCCGCCTCCTCTTCCCAAACCCTTGTGCCACGCCTCCTCCTCCTCGGTGCCGCCACCAATTCCTTCCCCGTACAGCAGTGTCTGGTCGCAGTCCCCCAACATCCCCAACAGCACCGCATCCCCCGTTGCCGCTTCCCCAACGCATTCGTTCACGACCTCCTCTCCCCATCTGCTCGCCGCCGCCTCCCCACCTCTACCTCCCGTAACCGCTGCCTCCTTCTCTCCCCCTTGGTGCCGCCACTAATTCCATCTCCTATCGCCCCTCCAACCAGCAACATGACGTTCGGCGACAGCGGCTAGTGGATCGGAGAGAATGGCGCTCGGCGACAGCGGCCGGTGGATCAGAGAGAAGGGTGCTCGGTGATGGCGGCAGCTTCCTCTTCCTTTGCCCGCCCATGTGGCTCTCCCACACCGTCGTCGCCCAGCGATCGCTTGCCCGATGAGCCTCTCTACCTCCTCCTGCTCTTCACTCAGAGCCTATTGCATTGTTTGGCAATTTTGGTCTCCCAAGCTGGTCGTCGAAGTTGGTGCTGTGGTTGATGGGCCATGGCCGAAGTCGAGGGATCGTGGTTGAAGTCGAAGCCATGATTGAAGGGCGTCGTGGCCGAAGTCGAAGATCCATGGTCAAAGTCGAAGCCGTGGTTGAAGGGGCGGTGGTCGAAGTCAAAGTGCCATGGTCGAAGTCAAGCCGGGGTCAAAGTCGAAGGGTCATGGTTGAAGGGGGTAGTGGTCGAAGTCGAAGGGCCGTGGACGAAGTCAGTCCGTAGTTGAAGTCGAAGGGCTGTGGTCGAAGTCAAGTTGTGGTCGTGGTCGAAGTCGAAAGGTCGTGGTCGAAGTCCAAACCGTGGTCAAAGGGAACAGTGGTTGAAGGGGGCAGTAGTCGAAGTCGAAGGGCCGTGGATGAAGTCGGTCCGTGGTCGACGTTGAAGGGTCGTGGTCGAAGTCCAAGCTGTGGTTGAAGGGGACAATGGTCGAAGGGGTAGTGGCCAAAGTCAAACAGCTATGGACAAAGTCGATCTGCAGTCGAAGTTGAAGGGCCTTGGTCGACGTCGTGGCCGTGGTCAAAGGGGGTCGTGGTCGACATCGCGGCCATGGTTGAAGGGGGCCGTGGTCGATGTCAAGGCCGTGGTTGAGAAGCCATGGCCGAAGTCGAAGATCCGTGGTCAAAGTCTAAGCCGTGGTCGAAGGGGGCGATGGTCGAAAGGGAAAGTGGTCGACGTCAAAGGGACATAGTCGTCGAAGGGGATAATGCTCGAAGTCAAAGTCGTGGTCAACATTGAAGGGCCATGGTCAAAGGGGACAGTGGTCGATGTCAAAGTGCCGTGGTCGAAGAGGACAGTAGTCGAAGGGGACGATGGTCGAAGGGGGAAGTGGTCAACGTCGAAGGGCTGTGGTCAAAGGGTACAATAGTCAAAGGAGTCAATGGTCGAAGTCGAAGATCCATGGTTGAAATTGAAATCATGGTCGAAGGGGGTTGTGGTCGAAAGGGGAAGTGGTCGACGTCGAAGGGCCGTGGTCGAAGGGGACAGTGGTCGAAGGGGGCGGTGGTCGAAGGGGGAAGTGGTCGACGTCGAAGGGCTGTAGTCATCGAAGGACCTTGGTCGAAGGGGCAGTGGTCAAAGTCGCAGATCCGTGGTCGAAGTCGAAGCGTGGTCGAAGGGGGCCGTGGTCGAAGGGAGAAGTGGTCGACATTGAAGGACCGTGGTCAAAGGGGATGGTGGTCGATGTTGAAGAGCCATAGTCGAAGGGGGATGGTGGTCGTAGGGGGCAGTAGTCAAAGTCAAAGATCTATGGTCAAAGTCGAAGATCCTTGGTCGAAGTCAAAGCCGTGCTCGAAAAGGGAAGTGGTCGACATCGAAAGGTTGTGGCCATCTAAGGGCCGTGGTCGAAGGGGACAGTGGTCGAGAGGGCAGTGGTTGAAGTCAAAGATCCGTGGTCGTCGTTGTCGAAGCCGTGGTCGAAGAGAAAAGTGGTCGACATCGAAGGGCCATGGTTGAAGGGGACAGTGGTTGAAGTCGAAGGGGGTAGTGCTCGAAGTCGAAGGGGTAGTGCTCGAAGTCGTAGTCATGGTCGTAGTTGTAGTGCTCGTAGACATGGTCGTAGTCAGAGCGCCAATCTGGACGACACCTGCTGGTTCGTCCACAACCTCCGCCGCTATGAGTTCCCCCTCCAGTTGGACATCCCCATCGCCTGCCCCCAGGTCACCCCTGAGGTCGAGCTCCCCACCCTCGACGGCAAGCTCCCTGAGGTCTTTTGGCCACGAGGTGTGATCGACAGCTTCCAATTTACGACCACGAGTGCTGGTCGATGTGTTCTAACTTACGACCACGAGGTGTGGTCGATGTCTTCCGACTTACGACCACGAGCGCTGGTCGAAGTCGAAGATCCGTGGTCGAAGTCGAAGCCGTGGTCGAAGGGGGCCGTGGTCGAAGGGGGAAGTCGTCGACGTCGAAGAGCCGTGGTCAAAAGGGACAGTGATTGAAGGTGGTAGTGGTTGAAGTTGAAGGGGCAGTGATCGAAGTCAGGGCCGTGGTTGAAGTCGAAGGGGGCAGTGGTCGAAGTCAATGCCGTGGTCGAAGTCGGGGCCGTGGTCGAAGGGGGCCGTGGTCGAAGGGGGCCGTGGTCGAAGGGGGCCATGGTTGAAGGGAGCCGTTGTCAACGTCGAAGGGCCGTGGTAAAAGTCAGGGCCGAGCAGGTCGGGCGGGCCGAGCAGGCTGGCGCCAACAGTCAAGTGACAGGGCACAAGTGCGCCGAAGGCCTGCCAATGTACGACCACCAGCGATGGTCGACCACTCCCAACCTATGATCACGCGCGATGGTCGACGGGTTCTAACTTACGACCATGAGGTGTGATCGACGGCTTCTGATTTACAACCACGAGCACTGGTTGATATGTTCCGACTTACGACCATAAGGTGTGGTCAATATCTTCCGACTTACAATCACGAGCGATGGTCGATGTGTTCTGACTTACGACCACGAGGTGTCCTCGATGGCTTCCAACTTACGACCACGAACGATGGTCGCCGGCTTTCGATGTACGACCACGAGCCATTGTCGAAGGCTCCCGATTTAGGACCACAACTGGTTGTTTACCGCTGCCAACTTATGACCACCAACGATGGTTGATTACTCCCGACCTACGATCACACGCGATGGTCGACGGATTTTGACTTATGATGACGAGGTGTGATGTAGGGCTCCTGACCTAGACCACGAGGTGTGGTCAATGTCTAAGGCTTATGACCATGAGGTTTGATCGACAGCTTCCGACTTACTTGACGGATTTAAAAACTTTTAGAACATGTTTGCATGCATATTTTAAAAATTTTTACCACACATGAGTTTTAAAACATGTAATATAATAAATTTTAAAAATTCGTAACAACGTATGGGCATTCAGCTAGTTACTATTATAAAAGAATGAGTTGGTGGTCGTACGTTTCTTCTTCTCCAACCGCCTTATTCTTAATTTCTCATCGCTCTTCACTTTTCAACTGATCAGAATAACCCTTTTTTATAGTATAATTATTTATATATCTAATAAATCACACATATTACGCCCCGCGGCTTCCGCGCGCGAGGAGGGCCTCCACGTCAACCCGCCCGTGCGCTCCGGCCGGCGCGTGGCGGGGGATTTTTGGTACGGCCGGAGGAGGCATTTTCCCTGTATTTTTCGAAAATTACGTAAAGGTCCTTTTTCCTTGCGAAAAGGTCCCTGCAAGTTTTGTTTTTTAAAAAAATGTTGGGTAGCGCCCCGCGGGTTTACAAAATTACGTATAGGTCCTTATTTACTTACGTACAAGCCCTTACAAGTCCTCGGTTTTTTAAAAAAAAACCCTTTGATTTTTCCGAAATTACGCATGTGTCCTCGATTTTTTTTTGTGAAACTCCCTACGAATTATCGTCTCTTTTATTTTGTTCCACACGATAGCTAGCGTGGCGTGCGCCGCGCTTATGCAGCTAGTTTTATTACAATGTAAAAGCAGGTGACTTAAGCACTAATCCTCGCTCAAGGTTTGAACCTTATGCGGATCGAGGCTTCAGTGGTTGATCGCGAGTAGAGATGGCAACGGGCATAAACCCGCTGGGTTTTGCTATCCCAAACCCGTGCCCATGAAAGTTGGATGTGCCCGCTAAAAAATCCATGCCCGTGACGGGTGCAGATTTTTGCCCAGACCCATGCCCACTGGGTTAACGGGTACCCATGGGTCGCCCGTCGGGTCAGTAATGCGAGCTGCAACAATGGTTAATGGAGAGGAGGAAGAAGTTCACCGGCCATCTTCGTTGGAGCCGGAGGGCAGCGCCATGGCCAAGAGCCTACTGCTCTGATGCGCGTTGACTGCGGCGTGGGGGCGGCGAGCTGAACTGGAAGGCGAAGCGACGGCGAGGGCGTGCGGGAGGACGAGCGTGCGGCGAGAGTGGCGGGAGCAGGAGCGGGAGTTGCGGGACGGGAGGGCGAGCGCGGAGTGCCAGATGCGCCGCCGCTGCGGCGGCTGTTGAATCGGGGTGGGGACTGGGGAGGAGTGAGTAGTGACCGTGACGAGTGCTAGCTAGGGTTAGCCGTATGGGTAATGGGGCATTGCCGCATTGAATTTGGGGGCTTGGGGCTAAATGACTAATGGGCTATGGGCTGGGCTGGTTTGCCTGGGAGCCTGGGTTTATAACTCCTATGGATCGGGTTTATATTACCCATGGGTTTACGGGTTTGGGTACTATAGGAACGTACCCAAACCCGACAGACCCGATGGGTTGGGCTTTTTGCCCATTAAGAGACCCATGGGTTAGGAAATTGACTCAGACTCATGCCCTATTAAAGTAAAAATCCACCGAGTATCGGGTTTCGGGTACCATTGCCATCTCTAATCGCGAGGCACCCACGCAAGGGGGACCCACCGAGCCCGAGTCGAGTCCGACCCCAAACACAGCAAAACCCGAGCCCAACGTGCCTCCCTCGATCCGCCCGTCCCAAACTCGATTCGCAACCCCGTCTCCGCGGCTCGCACGCGCAGGCGCACCCGACCCCCCTCCCCGCTGCGGCTTACCTAGGGTTCCGGCGGGCTCTCCGGCGGCGGCGAGATGGGTGAGCGGAAGGTGCTGAACAAGTACTACCCGCCGGACTTCGACCCGGCGAAGATCCCGCGGCGGCGGCAGCCCAAGAACCAGCAGATCAAGGTGCGCATGATGCTCCCCATGAGCATCCGCTGCGGCACCTGCGGGACGTACATCTACAAGGGCACCAAGTTCAACTCGCGCAAGGAGGACGTCGTCGGCGAGGTACGCACGCGCCACCGCACGCCGCCTCTCGTTTTTACCTAGACCTAGTTATTCAACCCTAGCGGCACGGTTGATTCTAACTGATGTATTAGTTGCTAATTTCAGTTGATTTGTGCTCCGATTGGCGCCGAATCGTGCCAATTTGCTGTTTGCCTCCTTGGTAGTTGCTCTGATGGGGTCTTAAGGCTTTTAGGCGTAGCTTGTTAGATACCTTCTTGTTATTGGTTAAAACCAGGCATTATTTCGTAGCATAGCTTAAATCTGGACCCATTTTTTCATACCAAGCCACCATGGTAAGCAAATGCTACAGTGGTACAGTGTTTCCCATCCACCGTCGCCGCCTTGTTAATGTCTGAATGAGGCCGCCATGTTCGTCGGCTGTCTAAGCCATGCCCTTATCATGTTTGTCTGCCAACTAGCCGATTCATTTGTACAGTAAGCATAATTGAAATGGTTGCCTAGTAACAGGGCTTAATATGGAAACAGGAAACAGAAGTATTCACAAACCATGTAGCCCTTGAGACTCGATCATTTTTCAGGTTGTCTCTAGTGGTGATTCAACCACTGAAGAGGGTACTTGCATGAGTCGGGAACTATCACTATTTTGCTGTTCAGTTCATAAGGACTAGATACTGTTGCTTGGTTGAGCCGCAAAAGCAAATAGAGGAGACAAGAATACCACAAGTGCCAGGAGAACACTTGCATGCTTCACAAAAGTCATTGCTATGGGTTTTTTGATACATTAGATGTTCTTACCCAGAAACTATAACCAGCGAATGAGGGTGGTAGAGTTGAGTATATAGTTGTTGGAATACAAGAGTGTCTGTATGGTGGTTTAATTGTTAGAATCAGAAATTTTGGTTGGGCCTTATCTTAAAAAATGCCCTGCTTGCTATTCTGGATTGTGCAATGTTGATAGGTGGTTTAATATTCTGCATATCATGTCCATAATCCCGTATTTATGCCTTTATAGGGAGAGAGCTGCTATTATTGTGTCATTCACCTGTCATTCTTTTGATTGCCGACTATATTTCTGTTTTATATTTAGCACATAATTCCCTCACCATACAGCTAAACATAATAGCCTTTTCATAGCCATCTCTGTGGTGTCGAATTTACAACCATGATTAGCGTTCGGTTTTCATCTTTATACGGCCAAGAATAATCTTTTATCTGGTTATCTGTTTTCTTGGATCTGTAGAATTGTATATCCGTATCACTGGTGTGTATTTGGTTATTGATTTTTATGTTAACTCATGCTAATTTGATTCCTTTCTTTTGGGTGCAGACATACTTGGGAATACAAATATTTAGGTTTTACTTCAAGTGTACTAAGTGCTCCGCTGAGATCACTTTCAAAACAGACCCTCAGAATTCTGACTACACAGTGGAATCGGGGGCTGCTCGCAATTTTGAACCTTGGCGTGAAGAGGATGAGGTGAATGATCTGGGGCAATATTATAAGCACCATTTCTATGTTTTGAGCAATGTGATCTTGAGTTTGATCATGTATATATATATATTTTTGTTCAGGTTGCGGACAAAGAAAAGAGGAAACGAGATGCAGAGGAGATGGGTGATGCAATGAAAGCGTTGGAGAATAGAGCAATGGATTCAAAGCAGGACATGGACATACTTGCTGCTTTAGAAGAGATGCGGTCCATGAAGGTAGGATCTACGCATATAGCCATTCTTTTAGTTGGGTTAAGTTGTATATGTACGGTAAATTTAACTTGCTGACATTGCTTTCTTGTGCTGTTTACAGTCTAGACATGCTGGAGTCACCGCTGACCAGATGCTTGAAATTTTGAAGCGTTCAGCTCATGAGAAGGTAAGACCTCACAAACTTTCTTTGATTTATGTTTAATAAATATTTGAAGTAGAATTTTTCATCTTTTGGGTGTTAATTGTAATAACTTGCTTATGCCCATGGATGGTCATGGTCTTATTGTCCTACTTAAAATTTGTATCTCTTAACATTGGTAATTTTTTTATGCAATAACAGGAGGAAAAAACAATAGCAGAACTAGATGAAGAAGACGAAGAACTTATCAAATCAATCACTTTTCAAGTAATCCTCTATCTGGAACTTTCATCTATCCCTGCATGTACAACCTTGTGCGCAGAGGACGGTGTTACCTCACACCGTTGCAAGTACATTTTTCAAAACTTTTTTAGGAAAACTTTTTTTTTTTAACTTGGGATGCTATTGGGTAATGCAGAACTCCAAAGATTATGTCAAACGGATAGAAGATGACGACGATGATGATGAAGATTTGGTTATACCAGGACAGCCAAGTAGCACATCAAAGGTACTTGTCTTATTTTATTCTTTTTTCATTTTTGTTCCTATTTTGCTTTGTTGGTCATATGTGCTTGCTCATCAATTATAGTAAGATTATAGACCACTAGCTTGCATCTGGCTACATGCCTACATCTTCCCAAAGGAACCCAAGCTAGTTAATCTGACAAGCCATCTATCACTTACAAAATTACAAGTCAACCTCAAAATATGCCATCTTATCGTTTGCTAATGCTTGCTCTATTTGCAGCATCTAAGCATTCCCATTCTTGATAGATAAACTATAAAGTATGCAGCTTTTTTACATGGCTTTATTGAATGTGTAAAGTAGCTAACAACATGCACTTTTAAAACTGAAAGATTGTCCCGTGTGAAGTGTTTGGAATAATTCCTCAAGGATGTGTGCAATTTGTATTAGATTTAGGAAACAGTTGGAGCTAAAAATAGAGGAAGACCCTTTGAACATAAATCCACTGCTAGAGAGTAAAATTTTGGCGGTTGAACAATGTGTAATGTGCAAATTGTAGCAAACATTGGCAACTTCTGGTGGTGGAGTAGCCACTGCAGCAATGAGTTTTTGAAGATCTTCTGCACTTTTCCTGTGAATAGTATGCGGATCACTTTCTATCTTACCATAAAGTTATTTTCTTGTATTTCCATTTGATATTTTTTAAATTTGTCTGCTTGGTCAGCTAACATTCCATTTTTCTGCAGATCAATGGATCTTCTGAACCAGGGGTAAATCCAACAGATGTCTTGACCAAAACAAATGACCCTGAGAGTGCCAATAAAGAAGGTAAGCACGAAGTAGAGTTAATTGTCAATTGTCTGTATCACTACATCAGTTAAGGTCCATGACTGCACGTACATGGCCCCATATTTCAGAATTCTTGCTGGCCTTGCTGTTAAACTCAGAACTGAAAATACTTCATATTGAAAACCCTTTCCTTTGTTATATTCATTCCATTAGCATTAGGATGACCAACTTTTAGATAGAGGGCTACATGAGAGAGGTTCTAGAGAAGTGATGATATGCTATGTTCTATCATATCAAATTCCCAACATCAACCCTGCTTATTTTGCAATTTACCACAAATGATAGTTGTGTTATATTCTTTTGCTGATTAAATAGTGTTCTGTTTTGAAAACAAATGAGCTGGTCTTGTTATTTTCTAGATAGCTTTGTGAGATATCGCCATGTGATGCTTACCATTAAACATTCACTACAGGAAATAAGAGCTGGGCATCTAAGATGCCCAAATTTATAGTAAAACCAAAGTCTACCGCACCAGATCCTCATAAGAAACAGAAGACTGAATCTGCAGCTGCCCAAGATAATGGCAAAGCTCCAGTTGCAGAGGAAAAGAGTGAAGCTGCAGAGAACAATGTTCTTCAGTCCCTCTGCCAGAACTATGATAGCGATGAAACTGATGACTGAAGACAGCACTGCTTCAAGTCATAACTCGCAAGTGTGTCACCATTGTTGTAGCATGACTGCACCGTGAGGACAAGCCCCTAAAAAATCATTGTGCTAACATTGCATAACTCAGTTTGTAATGATCTGCTTTCACGAATCTTTGGCTGTCAACTAAAGTATTTATTGTTGCAAATCTATGGTTTTGACAGCCAAGACGGAGTTGTGTGAGGTAAAATATTGTAAAATTGACAATTCCGAGAGAATAACTGAGAATTATCTGGGGGGCCTAGCGCTATGTTTTATTTGAACATGGTTCCCCAGCATCATCATTCGAAGTATCCATGGAAACCACTCTCTCCGTCCTATAATATAAGCCATCATTCTTTAGAAGTTGTCTCATAATATGAGTACGTTGTGAAGATCAAATGTATAGTTATTATAATATTTTTACTATATATCCCTATTTTAATATTTACTATCTACTACTTAAAAAAGAGTAGTTGGTGAGTGGTACATTTTTTCTCCCCTTACAGCTCTGCTTGCACCATCCCCTTACAACATGATTTTGCGCCAATGTGTGGGCCTTGGTTCATCACCTCATCCCTTGGATAGACACCCCAACATCCAAGATATGTCTACGCGATTACACCGCCTCATATGTCCTCCCTTCCTCTCTCTTACCTTCTTCCCTCCCACCTCCCCAACTAACCCTCCCCAATACTGTCTCTTCTTGACTTCTTCCCTCCGCATGCCTTCTCCCTCAACACATGATTATCTCTTGGGCATGTATCAATTCATGATGCATCTTCTTCTTAATAACCTTCAACACATGAAGTCATCTTTCATCTAGGCTTGATGATCTTAACACATGAAGTCATCTCAAGTCATCCTTATTTGTGTCATCTAACATATTCATCTAACTCATGGAAGATGTTAGTCCATAGATCAATTGCCATCAATTACCAAACTTCACTATTAACACATAATTGAGGGATTAGATTGAATAATCTTTTCTTTTTGGTAATTCATGACAATTTCAACAAAATATGAGATAAAAATTGATTTGCGAGTATACAACATGTACACAACACTTGTATACTCTAAGGTAATCCTTTTTTAAGAAAAATTTATTTATCTGGTTGTCATTAATTATCCAACTATTAACACATAATGGAGAAGTTAGATGATAACTCGATTGCAAATGAGTATATATAAACTACACAAGCTATATATACTCAAAGGATGTGTTTCAAAATAAAGATCCTAAACATGTATATTAAAAGAAACATGAATCAATACTTATGAAACTTTAAAACATAAAGTGGGCTCCCCCTAAATGTGTATATACAAGTATGTACAATGAAGACATATGCACATATTCATTTTGGACTATTTGTGGAGTTCAATCTATATTTTAGATCCAAAGAATGCACTAATATATGAGTATGTGATTTCGAATACATACCTCTTATGATTTTTACCTTTTCATCTAAATAAGACTAAACAATGATATACTCAAACAAGCATGTTAGTTGTCATTTAGTCATATATTGGATGTAAGGAATGCAATATGATTATAAGAAAGATATCGAATACATACCTCAATGATTTCACCTTTTCATCCATGTGAAACTAAGTAATATCATAATCAATAAATAATGTTAGTCTCACAAATGCATTTATTATTATCAACAAAATCTTATAATAGTATTTGTCATTATCACTAAAACCAACTTAAATTGTTCTTGATCTTTCAATCTCCTCCTTTGTGGTGATTGATAATAAATCCATTAACAGTAATAGCATTTGGATGAACATGAATATATGATTGCAAATTAAAGACTACTGGTGAAATCTCTTGCCCTTTTGGTATTAATTTTTAATTCCCTTTTTTGGTATTGTTCAATTTTAACTTTAAGTCTAACAATGTTATTCTCCCATTCTTACTCTGCTGTCATTTTACAATTTCCCTTTTTGGGGCATTCACTATATGACATAATTCTCCCCCTTTCTACTTTATCAATTTCCCCTTTTAGCTCTTTATTAATGCTATTATTCATAATTCTCCCCCTTTTGGCATTGATCACAAAAAAAAATCAAGAAGCAGGGAATAGGATTAAGCCAAAGTGGAGCTTGATACTAATTAATTAATCTTAATGGTCATAAGAAAAAAAGAAGACAAATGCATATGACCAAGAGGGAATTTGGAGGGAACTAAAAGAAAAATATTTAAAACACATTCAAATAATCTTACTTATGAGAGCTCCTTGAAGACTTTTGAAGTTTTCTCTTTTTGGTATTTGATACCACTTGTAGCATTTGAATCATTTTCAGAATTTTGCATTCCAATTTAGTCTTCAAAGGCTAGCTGAAAAACTGACTTAAAAATGTCCAATACATCTGAGATAATTTGTCAGAATAGATTAATGCATGAGGATTAAAAGTCATAATTGTAACTACCTCAGATTATGAGTACATTAAGAGGTATGAAAAATACAAATCTTCTCAAAACCACTTGTAAAAACTTTGAATTTACAATATGTTAACAAATAGAGAAAAAAATGATTTTTCATCCAGAGCTTAAAAACCATAAGAGAATAAAACACATTCATACACAAGATCCATAAAACATTTTTGGGTAAATAGGTAAAATAGTTTTCCTAATAATAATAATATATTTACCCCTTTTTGCATTAGTAAGCCCAAAGTACTATATAAGTTTTTCCCAAAGAAAAAACTTCCACTTACAAAAGATCTCACTTGGCAATTATCTTCTACTTTGACACGCAAAGGATTTTCCTTTTCTTGTTTTTCTTCTCTTTTCTTATTTCTTCCCTTTTGTTTAACCCTTTTTCTCCTTATGTTATCTAGCACCAAGAATCACGGATACCGTTTGTAAACCATTTGTCCATAATCGGTGCCACTTGTAAGCTTTCTGTCCATACTATGTGCTATTTAACCTTTTGTGGTTCTTTGGTCTTTTCCATGATAAGCATATATCATTTTGACTTTTATAGCACTTATAATGACGTAGGATACCACTTATAAAACATACCACTTGTAATCTTAAATGATATCAAGTATACTGAAATCCATTTATAAAGACTTGATACCACCTTGAAAACATACATGACACCAAGTGATTGATTCCATCTGTAAAATTTGATGCCACTTGCATGATCAACTTGTATCTTACAAAGTCAAATTTGGTACTTCATCTTCAATGATTTTTCACATGATGTTATTTGAGGAAAGATACCATTTGTGGGAAGAAACCACTTGAAATACCACTTAAAAAAGGAGAAGGATGATATCATTTAAGAGATACCACTTGGAAAAATATGATATCATATAGGTGAAAGAGCTTGGTTAAGAAACGATTTGCTTGGCAAGAGGGAAAAAGGATGTTATTATGAAAGACATCACTTGGAGGAATAAGGATACCACTTATTTTCCACATGTAAGAGATACCACTTGAAGAAAATGGATGATATCACTTGTAAAGCTAGGAATAAAACTCATGCCGAGGTCAAGATGATAGAAAGTCTACCATTCTTTGGTAGATTGCCATTTTAATGAAAAAGAATCAAATTAAGAGCAAAATGGCAAATAAAGTCAAGAAATACTTGATGGTAGCTAACAAGGATTGACAAGGATCAACTTGACTTGAGGAGCAAAAGTAATGGCTGAGAGAAATTAGAATTAACAAGTTTTGAATCAAATTAGCCATTTGCCAGAAATATCGGAAGTACCATGGTTTGCTGCCGGTAGTTCCGGAAAATGGAAGTACCACACAAAGATTGCCAGTAGTTCTGATTTTTCTAGAAACATGCCAAGAAATTGGATTTCATAGGAGAGGTTAAATATAATGTTCTATATTGTTCCAAAGTTTTTCATAAAGAAACATAAACCTCGCTTCGTCCGAGGACGAGGATACTGCGTACGACAGGCGTGCGAGGGAGGGCACAGTGGTCGAGGCCACTCCGATTCTCGATCGAGTGGTACGGAAAGCATGATATTTGTAATACTTTGGTTCAATACGTTTATCTCCACTTACTTATGTTTCCTTATTTCTTTAGGGGACTTCTCTCCGAACCTCGGTGCATGAGATCGATGGGGCTCTCAGCTACCCAGTTGGCGGACCGGATAGCGAGAGCCGCCTGAGGGACTTCTTGAAGGTACGAAGATAATTCGTTAAGTTAGAGCCATTCAGCATGTATACTATTATGACATATCATTACTTACAGAGACTTAGACGTCGCATCAGTCGGGCGGCAGGTCGTTGTGGTTGCCGCGCATGCTCGTCGGCGGACGTGATCATACCGGCAGCCTCCCAACGCTTGGGTGCCTCAGCCGTTGCAGCCTCGTCATCACACGTCGGCAGGCACCAGTCCACGAGGAGCTCATCATGCACTCCGACTTTCAGTCAGGGCGATGACAACGACGACGAGGCGGAGCAGGATGACGACGAGGAGGAGCCTGAGGACGAGGAGGCATCTACCCACGATGAGATTGGGATGTCGCAGATGCCCGACGCACCATCTACTTAGGCTTCGCAGCGGCCTCATCGTTCGGCCCGTCCCCCGAGCATGTATACTCCAGGGACTAATGCTCTGGCCAAGGGCAAGGGAAGGGCCAAGAGGCAGTGAGACTGACTCTATTTTGTGTGCTGAGACCTGTGTGATGTTTTGAGACTTATTAAGAGTTATGTGATGTTGTTCTACGTTATTGAGACTTATGTGATGTTGTTAAGTAGGTATTCAGCTGTTTTATCTGTGAATGTATATGTATGTGTGTATGTGCATGTGTTTTGTATATGCAGAAAAAACAGCAAAGTGTTGTTTTTTCTGTAGGTTTAGGTAGAACGGCGCCAAAGGGCCTGGCGCCGAGGTTCAAATACGGTGCCAGGCCCTTTGGCACCATGCTTATGGCGCCAATGTTTATGGTGCCAAAGATCCTGGCACCGTAGTCAAATACCTCGGCGTCAGGCCCTTTGGCGCCGTGCTATTTACATACGGCGCCAGGGTATTTGGCGCTGTGATAGCTGAACTTGCATTAAAACTGCAAGTTCGGCCAGTTCTTTCGTTCCATTCGCGCAAACAATACTAAATGACATTCCACCAAATGAATAAGCACGACACATAGCATTACGACCCAATACAAACATACATACATAGTCCACATAAATAGTTCATAAATTCTCAGAAATAGTACCTCTGCCTATATGTCTCCGGTTCATCCGACCTCTCGACCTCGCAAGGATCGCCGCAAAATATATCGGCACGGCAACATCGGGTGGAGGTGGCAAATAGGTGAATCCCATGACAACCTAAAATGCAAAATGTAGGATCAGAAATGGCAACAGAGGGGGGTGAATGGTGCCTTCAAAAATCGCCCCAAAGTATTCACATACTTCTTCTCCGATAGCTATAGAAGTTATGAAGCAAGAACTAAATGCTCACTGGAACTAACGGAGAGAACAGCAAACACGAAGAAACCAAGGATGTGAAGCTGTCGGAACCCGGAGTAACGACTCCTGGTTCAGCTAGTGCACACAGTACAACAAAGATACATATCATGCAAAAATGACCAACTATATTAAATAAAAGAGTACGGCCTTACGGCCAAGTCTTACATCACGCCCATTGGCAAAGATAAATAAAGCAATTAACTGCGGAAGCAAACTGAAAAGAAGCGAAGCCCAAGTCTGCCCACAGGCAAACGACAGTAAGACGCGACCTACTCGTCCAAGTCTTCACCGTAGTCGACGACATCTTCCTCTGTATGGAGAGTGCAAGGTGAGTACAAACTTGTACTCCGTAAATCACATAGAGGAATGCAATATAATGATAAATGCTCCAATGGAAGGCTTATAGGGTTAGTTTGCATAAAACAACATTTAATGAACTATAGTAAATAGATTGAAATTGCTGAATTTAATACAATAAATAAAAACAGAACTTTGTAATTGAAAATAATACCGTCACTGCAGGCTCTGACCAAACACCAACCTATCCACAGGTATCCCACCCGGTCCATCTTTTCCAAAAGTTCACGTATGGATTCCATCCATCCACACGCTTTCACTACGCAACTCTGATAGATTCCAACCATCTACCAGGTTTCAATCTCTCACGGATTCCATCCATCCGCAAGGTTTTCATCTTTCGTGGATTCCATCCATCCACAAGGTTTTCGAAAATATTTTTGAAAAACAAAGTCTAATCCATGAAAAACTTTTACTCAGCATGCCCATGACTGTGGGCACGGCTATCCAGGATAGATTATACACTCTGCAGAGGTTGTACATCTTTACCCACAAGACACGATCATCCCTTTTTGTCACCGGTTTACACACTTCCTTAGGTGTGTGACGAGGAGTCATGACAAGGCCTTTACAATGCAAAGCCTTTAACCAAGCCAAGCCAACTCTAAGCTTTCACCCTGGTAAGAAATCTACCAGACCGGGACCCCCTCTTGAGTGAGCCTGAGTGAGACTTCTCATGGCTACAACCACGCTCACTCAAGTGAGACTTTTCATGGCACCAACCACGCCCACTTTCAACCTATGACTTGACTCAGGTTGGAACTTCACAAATTATTCAGCCAGGGCTGTCACATACCAGCCATGTGGTAGTATGATAGGGCTTTGCAACAGTAACTCATAGACCAGTCCTTAATTGACTTAGGCCCAACCACATACCCCTGTGCACGACAGTCAACCCTGCGGCTCCGACCTACAGGGCATGCCTGCACCCACCAATTAACCAATTGACTAAGTCTAAACCAGTTTTTATATTTTGTTTTCAAAATATTTCATAAACCCCCTTGACTCACCAAAGTCAAGAGTACATTTAGGAAACTTATCATTTCATGTGAAAAGCTCATCATTTTATGTGAAAGATATCCCAGCCCAAAGATATTTCTAAGCTAGGCTAAGTTTTTGCTGTCCATAAAGTCTCTAGCCGTACTATTGTACCAACTAGAGTTTTTAATCTAGGGTGACAAGGTATCAGGGAAATTCAGTATCAATGGAGGTGATAACAAGTAGGCAATAACTAAATTTAAAACTGAAATGAAATACGTTGAATACAAATATGCATGCAGAATAATTTAAAACAACATAATTTTATTTTGAAAATTGGGATTAACATGATCAAGGAGTGTGATTTGCCTTGCTCTTCAAATTTGTGCAAATCTCCGTCGAAGAAATCTCCCGAATCGTCGAAGTCTACACGTGAAAATAACCCACCAAATTCAAATTGACTTCAAATATTTAAATTGAGGCCAGAAATGAATAGAGAGGAATTTTTGATGAATTTAAAAATTTGAATGGGCTCAATTGGAGTTAGGTCAAAGAAATGGGGGGGCGGTCTGACCGCTATAGTGGAAGTGGTCTGACCGCCCGTGCCATGCCGATCTGACCGCCCGTGCCACATCGGTCTGACCGCCAGTGAGCGGCCGGTCTGACCACTAGGGTTAGCGGTCTGACCGCCAGCTGTCGAGCGGTCTGACCGCCATAGGAAATGCGGTCTGACCGGACCCAATTTCAGTGAAAGCCAATAGACAAGCAGAGAAACTGAGCCTGAACTGAAAGATCAGCCGATACAGTAAATACTGATCACAACCGTGAATCAAGGAAATTTGTGAAATTTTGCTGCTCTTCTCAGGCCTCCTTAACAAGGACTTTAACCTAAATATCAAATTGATCTCAGAGAGAAGAAGGTGCAGACAAAGACCCAATCACAATAGTAAATTTAGTTTTTGCTGAAAAGCAGACAGCAAGAGAGGCAAAAATGCAAAATGCTCATGATTATATAGTCTTCTGCTCATGAATATCTGAAATACATCAGATAACCATCCTCAGATGAGAAGGCATGAAGCTTGAACCATTTTTCTTTGGACACCAAGAAGTACAAAGGTTCCCCTGCCTCCAAACCCTAGACCTGAGAAAACAGAGGAGATGAGGGCATTCAACTAAGAAGAAAAAGAGGTCTCTTGGTTCAACTTTTTGCTCTTGGGAATGGATTGACCAAATGGTCTTGAGAATGATTCCAGGGGCTACTCAAGAACTCATCTTAGAGCTAAAATAAGCGGAAAGCAGCAAAAGAAGAACTTGAGCAAGCACAAGAAGCAAAGCACAGAAAGACAATCAACCAGAATAACACTCAACATCAGAGACTGAAATAGATGCAAAGAGATGGGCGATTGCATTAACTGAGAGTTTTACAGTCATCTCACTACATGATTCCCAACTGAGATGAACACACGCACACAGTCACTACCAAAACACACTCCAGCCACTCACATCCTGGAGTTCACACACTGAGCAACTCACACGAGAGACAAATCTCTTACATTAGCTACTCAGCACTGCCAACTCCCACTCTCTATATAGAAGGGAAGAGCTCACAACTCAAATAGAAATTCAAGAAGTGGCAGCCATCTCTCCCTACTTGCTTCACATACAAATGAGGCAAGAGTCAAAAGCACTCATTAGGAAAATGGAGGGAAACAAGCACTCCACTCCAAACCCTAACCTCCTCCTTCTACTACCGGGTCTCCAACCCATTTGCTACAGCACTTTACCCATCAGCCTCAACTGAATCCGCTTCCATTTTGCAACCTTGCGTATTTTACCGAAATGCCCCTGCTGCACCTTTTTGGAAGCTTCCTCTTTTCTTGCTATCCACGCCTCGTAACCACTTCGAGTCCTCGCCGTCTTCGGCATCTCCCGACCGCTTTGACCTCAACACCGCCCGTGCCTAGTCCGGTCATCCCATGCCTCACCACGACCTAGCCTCAAAGTCCTGCAGCCATCACAGACAAGAAAATATCACATGGCACCACTCGAAACAGTATAAACATACATTAGCATCAGTGAAACCTACTCAAGCACAAAATAGCCCTAACAACCGATCGAGAATAAGAACAAGTGTTCCAAGCACGTCCGACCGCATTCGACCGGGTCCAACCGAACTAGACTGCGCCATGCACCGACTTGGCGCGAACCAACCAAATCAAACTCAAACTTTCCAGAACACGAGTCAATTACTCATCACAAACATAGGAACACCTCCACATGGTCTCTCACAAAATGAATAAGAACTACAATTCTTCAACAGCTCTAACCCTAGGTTAGCCATATCCATCATAGTTACCCAAATTAAACCCTAAAAACGAATCTACACGCACCAAACGGCTTAGATAACACATATTCAACGCAAATCTAACCTAAGATCAAGCCAAACCCAACATGTACATTCTAGGGTTTCCAATCTTCCACCATGAAATGTACCTAAAATCAACTACTTCTAATGCAATTAATCAAGGGAGGGGAGGGACCTTACCTTACTTGCTCGGTTTGGAATCACGAGAAAAACCAACGGATTGGAGTGGATTTGGAGGGGGGAGAGCTGGGGGCGGAGGGCGCCTGTCTGTGTTCGCTCGGGCTGAAGAGAAGAGTGAGGGGTGGGAGGCCGGGGGGCCATGCTCGGGCCTAAGTCCCAGAGCACGGCGCCACGGAAGTTAGCGCCGTAGTTACATAGCATGGCGCCATGCTATGCCACTGTGGCTCCTACGTGTCCACGCACGACGCCAAAGCGTATGACGCCGTGCTATGTACCCTGAGCGTCATATCCTTTGATGCCGTGCTAAGAGTCTATTTTTGCAAACTTTTTCTCTAGGGGTCCATATGTAAAAAACTTTTAAATTTTGGGCTAAAAAGCAAAAATGCTAGGTACTTGGCCATGGCCATTGTCAACAAGAAGCAGGGCACGCCTGTTCCATTTGAATGAAAAAACAATAGTAGCTTTCGTTGTGTAAAATAATAGGACTTCCATGCAACTCCTGTTGTGCTGCTGCGGAATTTCGATGACAGACAGTCCAGACAAGGGCGATCCGTGTCAACTTTTTTTTTTGTGGTAATATGTACTACTTTTTTTTAAGGAAAAATGTGTGCTAAATGAATGGAAAGAATTTCTTGGGTTGACCTTATTGTTCCAGTGATTTGTCCTCGCAAAATGGGGTAGTTGTATCTCAGTTGCTGTTTATCATTCCTAGTGTGCAGGCAGTGCAACCTTGAGATAGATTCTATAGACTAGTATGCCCATTTCACCCGTGTAACCCGGCAGCTTCCTGAGCTTGTGTGTTATTGCGCAAAGTATTTATTTGATGTACACCACCAACCAGTTCAACTCAAATATGTATATTCAGTATTCACCTTCGAAGTCTGCATTTTTCGCAGTCAAGTTAGTACTTATTCGATACCAACAAGGTACACACTTTCACATCCTAAAGCCAAAGCTACTGGTAAAATAAATAGATTTCCCATAGACTTCGATTCACTGCTAGCTGATCCATGAGTAGTAAGTAAACTAGTAATGCAATATGCAGTTGATCTCTTCAAAAGTTCCAACCAACAACATTTTCCCCCAGTCAAGTTAGTACTTATTCGATACCAACAAGGTACACACTTTCACATCCTAAAGCCAAAGCTACTGGTAAAATAAATAAATTTCCCATAGACTTTGATTCGCTGCAATCTGATCTATGAGTAGTAAACTAGTAATGCAATATGCAGTTGATCTCTTCAAAAGTTCCAACCAACAACCATCAGAATGCATCGATCGACAAGCAGGAAGGAGGTCGGTAAAGATGGGGAAAAAAAGCGACTCAACAATTATTGACAATGCAGATAAAAAGCAGGCAGGAAAAGCAAACTGAAAACGGCCTTGAACCATTCACGGGCGGAAAGCTCAAAAGCATCGACTAACCATACTACTATGCATACTCTATGCTGAACGTCGCGCTTTCTGGACCACGTTATGATTTTTGTAAGCGTTTGTTGAGACGGCCAGCGAATAGTACAGACGTTATATAATCGTTGTATATGATTTTAGACTCAAAAAACTATTTAGAGAATCTGTTTTAAAAACCTGCTTTATTTGTTTTGACTTTCAGGGAAAACAAGAGTCCAAACAAATGGAGCCTATGGTTTACTTTTTCTAAATAAACAAATAGGATAGCTTCTCTGTCGTCTTTTAGAAACAGCTTATCGAAACAGTCTTTTTAAAATCATTTATTAGCATTCAATTTTTTTCGTATAAATATTTATGGCCCTGCTCGGTTGGGCTGAAAAGCTGTGGCTTATGGCTAAAAATGCATTGTAGCTGGTTGAAATTTCACTGTACCTGAAGGTGGCTTATTTGGCGTAATTAAATTTAAAAAATTAAAAATAGAAAAAATATGTTAGCTCATCTCGGACAACGCAAACGAATACAGGAAAAAAGAACTGGCAAAAAAGCTCAAAAAAGCAAAAAAAAATATATATTAGGATCAAAACTATCCAGCTGCAAGGTCTCAGTCCCTAGCCGAAAAGACCCGCCTTAAAACTGACCGGTGCGCACCTAAACTACGTCGCCGTCCACCGTGCGAGGCTGGTGCAGAAAAGCTACATTCTTTCCTTCACATCCCTACATAGACTAACAATAAATAGGATTATAATTTGGAAAGATGGTGTTGCGAGGGCCCCGCGCCCGCGAACCAACCAGGGGTTTAGTCCAACCAGTGATGGCTCGACTCCGATGGATATCACGATTAGGTTGTCATGTTGTCACTGCTATTTAAAAGAAAAGATTAATAATAGTGGTTTATTTGTCCCTTCTAACTCTCTCTTATATCTTTCTAATAAATTTCTAAAAAAACAGAAAAAACAATCTATTGAAAATACAAATTTCACCGTCCTAAAAATTTTCCAATAAAAAAGAAACAATAGAGCTCTATTAAGTATAGAGGGTATGGAGATACAACGTGACCGAGTGCATAGACCGAGCAGACCAATTCTGATAATATTGATTTGATGTGTTAGAATGATATAATTTTTTTTATTCATACGGTCATTCGACTAGTATGCTACTTATGTGTTACATGGTTTATGTAATTTGATCTCGTGATCGTTATCATGTAATCTACGTTACCTATGATGTAAGTGCTATATCTACCAAACCAACCCTCCGTCTCTCGGCAGTCCCAGCCAAGAAGCACTTTTCTACAGAGAGGATCTCACGCGAGGCCTTCTACATCCGCCGTTGATCCAGTAAACTCTATATCGAATCAACGGTGGATAGGACTTCCCTCATTAGATTTTCTTCTCTCAACCAAGGTCCCAGGAGGGGGGCCCACATGTCGGAATCCACAACATTCCTTCTATTAGCAGCTTTGCTCTGCGTTTCCTCAGGCCGGGGAACACCAGAACTGCGACGTCAAACTCACCTTTGGAAGAAAACGGGGCTCCAACCGAAAGGGTTGCGCACATCGGATTGGATCAAAAATCCAAAGGCGCCACCTCGTCACCACGGCGAGCCCCACCGGCGTGCCGTCCTGTCCCCTGCCGACAACCCGGCACGGCGCACGTCCCAGCCCGAGGGACGGACAGATACCATCGCGGCGACGGCGACGGCCAAACCGCAGCTCCCCACAAGAAAAGCACAGGCATGATTGGGCTCGTACGTCCTATCCGCACGCCAGTGCAGAGCCTCTGGCTGAAGGATGTCCAGTCACATACAGTTCTTGTTTGGGGATTGAATCATTTGCGCAGGCCCGGATACAACCAGACCAGGGATCAATCCTGAATCCATCCATCCATGCATCCACACGTGCGAGCCAAGAAACATGGAGACGACCGCACGACATGGGGGGAGAAAGAAGGCGCTACTGCAGACTGCATATGCATGTATTCCTTCCAGCTAGGGGCAAAAGAACAACATGAGGAAGGCACTGCTAACAGTGTCAATGATATGCCAAAACAACTGACAGACAGCACATTACATCGGCACATGAGGGCGCTAAGATAACTTTTCTGGAATAATTGATCATTTGCCTTACCCTTAAATGCAATTGATGATTTGCCCTATGATGTCTCACTGACATATGGATCCAAGGCTCACATATCAATAACACAAATAAGACAAATCACCAAATTGCACGTTGATGTATAGGGCAAACAATCAAATATTTGATCTTTTGCCGATGTATGAGGCAAACGATCAATATTTGATCTTTTGCCTTATGTATCAACGTGCAATTTGATGATTTGCCCATTTATGTATAATTGATCATTTGTCCTACCCTCAAATGCAATTGATGATTTGTCCTATAATATCCCACTGACATATGGGTTCAGGGCTCACATGTCAATGAGACAAATCATCAAATTGCACGTTGATGCATAGGTCAAACAAATGAGGCAAATCATCAAATTGCACAGGGCAAACGATCAAATCTCTCTAGATCCAGGACCCACATGTCAATGACACCAATATGATAAATCTTCAAATTACACGTCGCTGCATAGGGCAAACATCAAATCTCCCTTTTTTTTGGTTGGCTTCGGTTAGATGTTACTTCGCCTGGCTGAGAAACGCTTCCAGGATCATATTCGGCTTCGGTGAGGAGGCATCGTCGTCGGTCGGTTAGAATCTGGCAAGAACAGGCGAGCCGAAAGATCAGGATGAAGCGATCCCGGATTCCAACTCAGGTGGAATCTGATCCTCCCAGACCAAACCGACCTCGTACTCGGGAACATACTCCTGCAGATCACATAGGAGGAACTGGTGTCATGAGAAGAAACTGTTACGGATCCAAGTAGGCCTGCCCTGCTTCTACTGCAATGGATGGAAGATTGGTACACAAAGTTGGAATTTTACCTCAAGCCGCAGAACCAGTTCCTTAGCAGTAGGGGCTGAAATGATAATGCGCCGTTCGTCCTCTTTTATGAATCCTTCACTGACAGCCATGTCGATGAAGGATAGAAAAGGATCGTAGAACCCATCGACGTTCAGAAGGCCAATCTGGGAAAATTAACTCACAAGCAGTTACACAAATGTCTCCCGAGATTCGTGGTTAATAATAATATGACGGAGAGCTAGGAACACAAAATGTGCATTTAGGCCCCGTTTGGCACGGTTCCACTTCACAAGTAAAGCTGTTTTTTTACTTTAGCTCCATCGGTGGAGCTGAAGCTGTTTTGGTAGACTGTTTGACAAAACAGCTCCACCTGTTTTATCATGCATGGTTGAGAGATGTCAATTGTCCAATATACCCCTGTCTATTTGGCTTGTAGTAACATCAAGAGATGTATGTTTCTACATGATTTTTCATCCAAGTAAATTTGAATTCAAAAAAAATTAAAATTTAAAATAACACAAAGTATTAGTAACCAATATTTAATGGCGGCGGCGCTCCCTTCACGGTCGAAGACGAGAAGACCGAACAGAGGAACGGGAATGAGAGAATAGAAGAGCCGGTGGCAGATCGCGTAAATTCACGAAAGTACAAAGGCAATGGCATGCGGGCCTGCGGATGGAGCCGGGTGGAGCTACTTTTTTCAGCTCCATCTCGTACATATCTTTTGTCTCAGCATGTTTTAAGGGACTCCTTGGGTGGAGCTATTTTGTTTTACCCCGTTCGACACAAAATGGCTCCAAACAGCTCCAGGAGCCGGTGGTAGAGCTGTGCCAAACGGGGTCTTAGAATTAGGGAAATCCAAGCATTACAGATTAACGTACTGGTGAAAAAACATGGACCCACGTAGGATCACTAATCCTAGTTGATACAACACGGCAACACTTTTATCAATTTGGTGGGGGCCATCAAACACAAATAACAGTGACAGATATGATGGATTAAAGTGGAGAATATTCAATTGATTATTCAAACCTTTCAGTTCTCTATTAGCTTCTGGCTTACAAAGCAATTGTCTAGCATGCATGCCAACAGTACACTCCTTTTGAATGTAAAATTTGACTGGAACAAGGTCCTCCAAACATCATTCTATTAGCTGGGTCGGAATACTCATAAAGAATTAATTCTATCTTACTAACACAGGTTATAAACAACAGGGAGTGCTGATCTCATGCTCCCCAGACTATGTTGTAATGGAACATCTGTAGATGGTAGGCTGCTTAAACTATTGGCCAATAATTTGTCTCTGGATGGCGAAAACTTCAGCCAATCACATGGGAGCACCACGAACCCACAATCAAGGCACGATGTTAGCATAAGATCACAATGGCTCCAACGACTTTGCAATAAACTAATTGCCTCTATAGCCTCTAAGACAAGAAAGGAATTCCCAAACATGCAGGCACCGCACATGACCTTTAATGAGTAGGTTTTTGACATGAATTCTAGAAGCTACAAGGATTCAGAATTAGCTGTTACCGGCTTCTCATGGATTCCTAGTTGGGCCCAGGTGCTGACCTCAAGCAATTCCTCCAAAGTCCCGTAGCCACCTGTCATGCAAGGTGAGTGTGTCAAAATTTGCATCCTAGAACCATCAATTCACAGGATATACATGCATGTTGGGCGCAACCAAATTATCATACCAGGTAATGCAATGAAAGCATCAGCAAACCGAGCCATTTCGGCCTTCCTCTCGTGCATGCCGGAGACGGCTCTAACTTCCCCAACAGGCTCTCCAGTTACCTGCAAATTCAAGCAGTAATTAGAATACCAAGCATCTGGCACACTTCACACTTGCACCTTTCCTAATCATTTAAATCCATTCTGCAAAATCCTTCAAATCCTCTCCACTGAAACTAGCAAGGCAAAAAGTCCTCGGAAAGACATGTATGGCCGTTCTGGATGTAAAGTATAGCACGCAAAGTTGAACTGCATGAGCTCATCAGATCCTCCATATAATAATACAAGAATGACCAATTCTACGACAATTATGCAGGACTAAATCTCCTTTTAAACATATATAAGTACAAGTGTAGCGCAAGAAGTAAACAATCCAGCTATTGCGTGCAAATCCAGTAAAATTCCAAGGCAAGGCCAATGCGATACCACTCTAGCTTAAGTCCATCTAAGAAGAGCATGCAATGTTGTTGGACAGGGGCATTAGATTCATGTGATGAATATAGCTACGAAACATGTCCCTTGTTCTTTATTGCGGCTTCTCTGTTGTGCCCTCAACTGTAAGAGCAACTCCAGCAGGGCCCCTACTTGAGCCCTCAAACCTCATATTTGAGAGCCAGAGCAAAAAACTGAACTCCAGCAGGGCCCCTACTTGGCTCTCAAAAATAAGAGGCCTCTCAAATGAGGTCTCCAAGCCCTCATTCCCAGGGGCCCTCCCCATGGCTCTCATCCTACGGTTTTTTCCCGCCTCAGTGAAACTTCCCCCAAAATCCCCCGCCTCCGTCGCTTTTCTGCCGCCTGCGCTCCAAAATCCCCCGCCGCTCCATGGCAGCTGCCGCTGACCGCCGCTTCAAGATCTTCGCGGTCGCGGACGGCTTCGGCCAGCCGCTGAAGGACGCCGTCGTCGCGCACCTCCGCGCCCACCCCGCCGTCGCGGACGTCGTCGACCTCGGCGTCAACAAGTACTACTCCGCCGCCGCCGCTGTAGCCCGCCACGTCACCGCCTCCTCCTCCGACCCTGCCATCGAGGCCCGCGGCGTCGTCGTCTGCAGCACCGGCGCGGGCGTCGCCATCTTCGCGAACAAGTACCCCGGCGTGTACGCCACCCACTGCGCCTCCCCCGCTGACGCCGTCAACACCCGCTCCATCAACGCCTGCAACGTCCTCGCCCTCTCCGGCATGGCCACGCCGCCATCGCCGACACCTGGCTCGCCACCCCCTTCCGCGCCCCATGCCCCGCCTCTGGCGACGCCCCATGGCCGGAGGACATCCAGAGCTTCTTCGACTCCGCCCCCGACGAGATGGCTGCCATACCCGAGGGCTCCGCCCCTGTCCCTGACTCCGCCTGCGCCATCTGCTGCCTGAGGAAGGGGGAAGCGGAGGCGGCGCGAGGCGCGAGGCGGAGACGGAGAGGTGAGGGGCGAGGGGAGAAGAGGGAAGCGGAGGCGGCGGGATGCCTAGAGACAGCGGGGTGAGGGAGAGAATGAGGAGTGGGTCCCATATGTCAGTTGTAGTGGAATGGATTTGAAGGCTTAAATTTGAGGGGTACTGTTGGAGTAGATGCAAAAAAACAGGCCCCTCAAAAGTAGGGGGAGCCCTCAAATGAAAAGTAAGGGCCCTGTTTTGAGGGCTACTGCTGGAGTTGCTCTAACAACCAGACAAGGCGCAGCAAAAGGAGAGAGCATGCATGCATCCCCAACAACATGGAGTACTAGAACATCAATCAAATTAATGATAGTTTCCAGCAGTAGATCCCTCACCTCTCTGGGCATCAAGGACTTTGGGATGACCCTGCCAAGAAAGAGGGCAAACAAAAAAGGCACATCAGTTTTTAGCATAAAGCAGTCAAACAAGTAGAACAACAAGGCCACAGCCTTTACCATGGCAAGAAACTGGCAAGCCAACAGACTAGGCACAGCTAGAGCCTACACTCTAGAGAGAGAGAAGAGAGATGGAACAAAAAAAAACTGCACAGTAATTAGACCATAGAAGAGAGAAGGGAGAAGCCCTTCAGCCCAAGTGCCCATTTCAAGCATGCAAGCTAGTAGCCTTTTGGAAGCAAGGCCAAAAGGTGCTTCCACTGCTGTGAAACCCAGATGCATTCAAAATGCCCCCCACTGAGAAATGATATGGCCAAGGACTCAACGCCAACGCAGCAGGGCCACTGTCTCTACTCTATTGAAGTATTGATCAAAGGCTGGCAAGAAGGCGAAGGACGCATGCACTCACAGCAAGAGCACTCGAAGAAAAGAGCACCTGGCAAGCAAACAGCTAGCATAGATGGACTCTAGAGAGAGAGACAGAGAGAGGTGAATGGCAATGCTAGTAGAATTGGACTCACCCAATCACATGGCGTCCTCCATCATGGACTGCATGGGAGACCAACCCCATGAGGCCAATGGAGCCTCCACCGTAGACCAGGTCTATGCCCCTCTCCACCTGCACACAGAAAGAGAAGAAGAGAAATACATCAAGAAAAAAACCCAAAAGGTGAGAGATTTTGATGCATGCAAGAAGCAAAGACTGTTCCTTTGGGGAAGCGAGGTCACAGCCCCATGATTGTCCGTGGCCCAACCACAAGAGCAAAATGGCAAAGGATTGCAGCAGCTTTAGGCTCCCTGGACGGTGCGAGCCATCTTGGCCGTGCCGGCCGCTACTGCGTGAGCTAGCTTGTGATCGTGCAAGAAGGCTGTGATTGATGCTGTGTGCACCACGACTACAGCTCAGCAGCAGCAGCAAACGACTGCTGCTGCTCGTGCCATGCCATCCCCACAAACTCGCCTCCACGACGTCCCAAACACAAACGCAAACGCGAACAAGTGTGGGGCAAGAGAAACGAAAAAAAAAGGCTTCCTTTTTTGCTGCAAGATTGAATAAGCTGAAAGCCCAAAAAAAGACTGGTTTTTTATGGGTTCTGGCGCGTAAAGACGGGATCTTGGGCGCTAAAATTACCAGCTCCTTGCCGAGCTCGACGGCGGCGTCCTGGTAGCTCGCCTTCCGGCCCTTGGAGCTGCCGCAGTAGACGCAGATCCGCCGGAAGCGGGACCGCCTCTCCCCGCCGCCGCTCTCCTGGGCCGCTCCGCCAAAAGCGCCGGCGCCGGCTCTCCTGTCCGTGGCCGCCTCCATTGCCATCGCCGGCGTCGACGTCCGGTGGCGGTGGCTCGTATCGCCGACGAGTTGGCGCCGGGTGGTGGTGGTGGTGGTTCTCTGGGTAGGTGGCGCGGTGGGGTAGGCGGGGCGAGGTGTGCACAGGAAATTGCCGAGCGCTTCTCGAGTGGTGGGAGAGGAAGGCGGCGGCTTGAGCCGGATGATGTGGGGGAAGCGTCAAATTTATAGGAGAAGTTGCTCGGGACGGCCGGGAGGTTGGTGGGTCCGACATTGTTGGGGTCCTCGTGAAGCTCCCTGTGGTTTCCGTTTCGTTTTAGGGGTGGTTTCTTTCTCCCTGGTGTGCTGACACGAGGCTTCGCTAAATTTTGCATGAATTTGGGAGTCGCTGGTTTTGGGCTTTGGAATAAGATCTGACTACTGTACGAGGGCCTAAATTTAAATGTTCAACCCCAGCCAAGTTATTGTTTTTTTTTGTGTGCTCACGAGTTGGTATAAATATGAATTTTGTTCGCCGTATGAGATTTGTTACGGTTAATCGTTCAAATTATGTAAAGTTTTTTTGGCATAGATACGCTCATGAGCCTCTAATTCACAGTCATCATAATCTACTCGCCTTATGTGGGAAATTTGGTCTCATATCTTACCAGTGAAAATATATAGTTGTGTTAGCGTTTAGTTAGATGTCCTCTAAATCTCTATCTAATTATCTCTGTGCCTTTGTACTTTACCTCTTCTTTTTTACTTGACTACTTAGAATCCGTGCCATAAAACTTGATCACCAATAGATCTAAAAAATTATCTAGATTTGTTATACGAAAATTATATTATTATATTTATCGTTAAAAATACTTTTATAATAATGTAATTTTATTAATATAAAATTACAAAAAGTAGCCGTTAAAACTATATCTCATAAACCATCAAAAATCAAAAACTTCAAGTAAAAAGAACAGAAGGAGTATGGCAAAGCAAAGACTCAAATAATAAAAATTCACAGCAACGAAAAACAAATTCAACTTTTCGGCCTTCCATCCTTGGTGAATACTCTCCGGTCAAAAATCCAAACTCATCGTGTCGTGCGCGGGTCCTCCTGCATCTTCTCCCTTTCGTGGCCACGCCTGCTTGCTGATGGGAATTAATGGCGAGATTACGGTCGAGAATTGCGCATGTTGTAAGTGCTCCTGCTACTAGAACATTCTATTCGTATCGGACATGGAACGTATCGAACATGGCAGCCATGGTCAACTCGTATCGAACATGGACGGCATGGTCAAATCGTATCGAATATGGAAGCCATGGTCAACTTGTATCGAACATGGATCGTATCGTCATGAGCATTAATCAAACCTGTGCTTTCGTTGTTGTCGGCAAGAAAGGATAGATGCGGCGTTTTTCCTAGGCGATTCCTGGGTCAGAGCCCAGAGGCATGCGCTACCAAGTTGGTGACGATTAATCACGGAAGTAGTAGAGAATAAACAAGCATGAAGCATCATAAGGAAAAAAAAGACACATAAATCCAATGGCATGTAATGTAAAACCTTGTATGTGTAGAGATCCCACTTGGAAGGCATGAACGGAACCTTTTTTTGTTCGGAATTCTTATAAAAAAATCCGTGTGAAATTCTTGTGTTTCAATGGACACTAAAACTATAGAAGTTGCTCATAATACTTCGCAGGGAAAAACCAAGAAAATTCAGAAGCGGATGTTACTAGTTAGAGAGAGAAGGATAAAGTTACCCTAGAGCTCAAAAAAACTAACCAAATATATTCGCAAAAAACAAAAAGAAATTTAAGCAAACACACAATCCAATTGAACACCTCTCAAATGAAACTATCCTTTGAATTAATGCTTTAGTTAATCCCGCACAATATACTCCACTTTTTTTTTTTTTTTTTGCGAGGAACAATATACTCCTGCTTAATTAACTGCATTAGTAATTAATCATTTTCATAGCACATATATATACCACCACCATGATCAAATTCAGATCTAAGCCAAAGTACATGAAGGAGTAGTTCAATTGCAGCTTTGTTTTTTGAAACGACGAATGCCAGATCCATCTTTAGTCTTATTTAAATCCCTATTGAGTTGTCACCAGACAGTACGCACTTACCATAATTAATCAAGTGGCAGAACTGCAGCTTACGCGTCGCGCTGAATATACTTGCACTGTTCTAGAGTTTACTTACGAATTATAATTTTACTTGCAGTTTGTTAATTTCCCGCGAGGAGCATCCGCACCCATATTCTTTCGCTCCTACAATTTTGTCACCGAAAAGTAATCTGGTCTTATCTATCCTTAATTCGGCCGTGTCGTGCTCACCAGATCGGTCTTGTTGGCGCTGCAGATTCACTTCATGACGGTCTTCAAGCTGCCTCAGTGGACAATCAAGCTACTAAATTGTAAGTGTCGTGCTTTCATTTGGAAGGGTCTGACTCCATCAGCGGCGGTCATTGCTTACTGACCTGGTCAAAAGTTTGTAGACCGCTCCGATGTGGGGGCCTGGGTATCCATGATCTGGTATCGTTCAATGCTGCGCTTCGCCTTCGTTGGCACTGAAACAGATAGGATCCTGAACCAAAGCCATGGCACAGCATATCGATCGGCGAAGACGCTAACATCCTACCCATGTTCAGGGAAGCCATGGGTATTCAACTAGGTGACAGTAAGTGCACGCGCTTCTGGCATGACCAATGGATCGAAGGCGGGCGCTCGGTTGCCGATGTGGTGTCAACCCTATTCTCCTATGTCAGAAAAAAGAACAAGTCTGTCACGGAGGCTTTCGCTAACAATTCATGGACTAAGGATCAGAGAGGGGACTTGTCACTGCTGGCGTTGGTGCAGTACTTGAAGCTGCGGGACATTGTTGCGGGCACTCCGCTCCACGTCAGCAGGAATGATGAAATTACCTAGAGACACTCAGTCAATGGCAAGTACTCTGCTTGTTCTGCCTTCACTTGCCACAAGTGCATCTGAAAATCTAAAGCGTCGTCGCAATGTAAGTTTTTTTGTGTGGTTGGTCATTCATGACCATGAGAAGTGCCTCACCAATAATAACCTCCAATGGTGCGGATGGCCAATCTTGGGTGTTGTTCTCTCTGCAATCACCACGATGAGAGTTGCAAACATCTGTTCGTTGACTATACCTTCTCAACCGAGGTCTGAGCAAGATTCAGGATATAGAACGGAGTCCAGTTCACGATCCCCTCTGCTGCGATGTCTAGCTCTCAAGTTTGGTGGCTTACCATAAGAAAGTTAATCCCAAAACCTCTCTGACATGATTTTGACACAGTGATCATTGTCATTCATTGGTGTTTATGGAAAGAACGTAATGCTAGAATCTTTGAGGGAAAATGCTATCCTGCAACCGATGTGCTCTGGACTATCAAGGAAGAGATCTTTTCATGGAAGGCTATTGGATGTGCTTCAGCTCTTTAGTCTTTTGTATGTAACCTGTCGATGCTACCTTAGCACTGTTTGAGATTGGTAGGTGTTTTTCCTTTGGTTTTCAGATAATTTTCTCTGTGTCTTGTACCCTGAATTTACTCTACCCTTCTTAATATATTTGGCCAGGAAGAATTCTTGACGTCCCGTTGAAAAAATTAAAAAGATCACATGAGCTACTACTGCCTATTGGTTGATCAGACCAGCATCAAGGAACACTAGGCCGTTTGCACAATTGTAATAAGCTTCCTCTGAATCTTTCTTTGTGCAATTGTCTAGTTCAACAATACAGAACAAATGGAGCACACGGCATCGTCATCTATTACGATAGAATCCAAGAAATTAAATCTCTCTCTCTCTCACACACACACACATATATAGAGGCATACAAAAATGTAGTGTTATTGTGTATCCATGAGACGGTTGGGTAGGCCTTGCACCCCACGCATGTGCACATTATACAAAGGCATGTACTACTAGTCTACTACTGATCTGAACTAAGCAAAGATTAGTCATCATGATGAGCTTTGTCTTTTTGAGTTGGTAGCATGGTAGGATTTCAACTCCACTGCACATCATCTTTTGTTTATTGAATGAATCGTTTGCTTCTCCGTTTGAGGCAAATATTCCTGTGCTGGCAAATTAACAATTCTTGTTGTTTGGAGGCTTCCAACTCCACCGAATAAATCCATGGAGAGATCTGAGATTGCACTCCCTCTTCGATCTCCACGAGACAAAAGAATATAGTGGCATATATAGGTATCCAATCTTTGCATCCAAGGGATCCTGTGGCTAATTAAGAGCCTATACATGGATAAGTGCAAATCTTCTTTTGAACGTGTCCATGCAATTTAATAGTTAGTGTCAATAGAATTTTATAAAAAAAAATTTGTTCTTACCACTCAAAATGTGTAATATCGTTTTTGCTATCGAAGATTTGCTCATTTTGTTTTTGCCATAAAAAAATTGTTCTACATGTTGCTTTTGCCATTGCCGTTAGTATCTCTCACTTTGCCTGTTACAGATCGGTTGACCGCTATTTCCTTGTCAGCTCTTTCCCAAAAGAAGTCCAATACCCCTGTCAGCTTATGGGCCCCACTATCAGCCCCTCATTTCTCTCTTTGCCTGTCTTATGTAACACGGGAAAGAAGAAGGTGATTAGATTAGTAGATGAGCCATAGCAAGAACGAACTGTTCACACAAATGACACTATAGCTATCTTTTTTTAAAATTTGATCCCGATGTCTTTTTTTGCAAATATAGTTTTCTCCGCGGAACTACCGATCTCGGTAGGTAACACCGATGATACAATGCCAAATACTATCTCAAAAATGAAAAATTGGTGGAACTAGGTCCAAAAATGAAACGTACGGTTTTGGAAAGAAACTTAGAGGTAGAGGAAATAAAACATCTAATCTCACTATACGTTCTGTCCTTGCCTATGTTTTTTTTACCAGAAGTGTGAGAAAACATATATGCATGACTCAAATATATGCTAGTCGGAATCATCAAGTGAAAAAACAAGAGGAGATACGGCAGCTAGCTAATTAGCTCTCTCTTCTCACTCAATTAGCTGGCGCTGAGCTTAGCCAGTTGTTGTCAATTCTTACAATAACAACGGTTCTTACGCGTAGCCTGAAATTTATAAAACAAAACGAGCTCACATATCTGACCTGGGAGAACGATTCAGACCACGGGCAAAGAAAAGAGGCGACGCTTTGTGCAAACGAAGTCGCACGATCGATCGTTTTCGTCCTAATCATGCGACACCTGTAATTCACCTATTCTGTAGAGGCCAAAAGGTGCGTCGTGGTTTGACCGATGCTCATCAGTTAATTAGCAATAAGCATGCACCCGTGTTTACCAACTACTGTCCCTCTTGACTCGCATAGTATCGCAGCCTAATCTTACGACCGGTTACCCGTCTTCAACATAGCATATCATATATTAGTCGGTATTCTTAACATGAACAAAACTAAAACTGCCCATCCAGTGACATTGTTTTCGCCGGTTTCGTGAGCTCACGAGAGACAAATAATCAAGTTAACCTCCTTCTCCTGCGCATCATACACGCACACGCCCCTAACGTATTGACGATATGACCTCGCTAGCTAAAGGTTTTTTTTCTTCTCGAAACCGTTTTTCTAAATCTAAAACTATGTGCTTATTTTATATCAACATTTCCATTGATCTCAATATAATTTCAATCAAAAATCATCGATCACGATCAGAAAGAGTCACAGCTAGCTAGGGCAATGAGCCAATGCAGATTGTTATTGTTGTCGCGGGAGATTACACAGTGTCGACACGATCTACATGATGCATATTTTAAGTTCCCGGGCTAGCTTCCGTTGCCTTCCACGTTTCCACCTCTCCCTGGCTCTCGTTTTCTAATTAATTAATTAAAAGATTAAATTGCCTTTTTTTCTTCCAGAGATGGGAGTGGAGAGCTACAGCTCCGGCTGATAAGAAAAGTAGGTCACTGTTTTTTAATTAATTGGAAGACTAAATTGCCTTTTTCTACATGTCGGGAGATGATCACTACACCGCCAAGTGCACCAGTAAAAGAAGAAAAGTAGCGGCCATTTTGGAGTAAATTTCTGATCACTCAGCCATCACTAAATACTATATGCTATATTACTAGTAGCTCACTGTTTAGGAGGTTAAATTTACAAAAAAAAATCATTTTCTGCACCTTTGGTCAGATAGATATATGAACCTACATGTACTGATGTACACGTGATTCTGCATTTCACCCATTGGTCGTATAGGTTATTTCCATGATACAACCAAACTAGTGGCTTGGAGCTTGATTTCATTTTATGGACATAATTAAAGAAGGATAATAATCTGCATGAAGGCATGAGAGATGCGTCTAAAAAGGTCAGTGCACTACTTAAGCCGTATGCGACTCTGATTACCACAAGAAGCATGTTTTGCGTGTGTTTTGTACTCCCTCTATCTCACAATATAATTCCGATATACATAACTATGAAGCATATTAATTAAGTAATATTTAATAAAATTAGACCGTAGTTGCTTCTATTAGATATTAGAGATGGATATAATTTTATTTTATTAAATATTACTTAAATAATGTATCTTCTAAACATTTATGTCAGACTAATATTACGGGCTAGAAGGAGTAATAAGTTTTGAAAGAAACTGAACGCCTACTTAGCTCTTCAATACTCTAGCTAGTCTATCCCTGATGAGTTTGGCCTGCTCCAAATGGTTTTACTTTTTAGCTTTTAGTTTATTTAAGTCAGAAGGTACTTGAAATGTATCGATTTCTAATTTTGGCTTATTTTTATTTTTTTTGGGATTTTTTTGCCTTTTCTTCTTTCTCCTTATTCTTTTGTATTGTCCATAACGATATAGTTTTTTGAAAATTTGTACTCAATTTTTTCTTATTTTTCTCTTATTTTTTGTATTGTTTATGATGATATAATTTTTTTAAAAAAGTATTTTTAAGCTGTGCAATTTCAGCGAGAAATCAAAACTGTGAACCATTTGAAAGCGCCGCCAAAAGATCCTAGTGGTTTTCTTTTCGAAGATCGCTCGTACTATTGAACATTAAGGCCATGTATAACACGGTGGAAACCGGTGCTAGAAGAAGATAGAGAGGAGTTCAGCGCCGGTGCTTAGCCACTAGAGGAAGCAAAGATTCCTAGAACTGGTGCATGTACATATACCGGTGCCAAGCCAAAAAAAATTGTGCGGGTCCACCTGTCATCACCTCAAGCTAAGCACAGACAACTCAAGCAAGCAGCGGTGGCGCCGATCAGGCAGAGGACGCGGTGGCGACGGATCTGGAGCGAGAGCGGAGGTGACACGGCGGCGGGGAGATGCTAACGACAGTGATGGAGAGAGGAGATGTTGACGAGGGAGCAATCGGATAGGAGAGAGGTTTTTTTTATTTTACTTTTGTACATGATGGTTCCACTGGGCAGAGAAAAGGAGGTGCTAAGGGGTTGCCTTAACTGGTTTTCAGCTGTGGTTTCTCATTATTGATTAAAATTATATTATAATAGTGTTATCTTTTTTAAGTTATTTAAGTAAAAAATAAAAACATTATATCTGTACAGATAATAGAAAGAAAAAAAGAAAAGTAAAAGAAAAAACTAAAATTAAAAACCGTTTCAAATGACGGCTGGTTTAAAAACCTGGAAGTCAGAAAATGACCGAAACCGAAGCGTTTGGCCCGAATACTACGTGGAAAAGTAAATCTAGCTCGTCGGACTTTGGCCATGGCTACGTGACGTCACCGACCGAACGCCGTCAGGACGAGGAGGCCGTCAAGTCCATTCCTTTCAGACACGTCCTGATCGGTGAGCCCCCTGACGTCACCGCGGGACACGTGTCGGTCTGGGACGCGCGGAGACGTGACGGCAACGTCCCGCCTGGTTCTCTTGACTCGAGGATTGAGACCGTGAGGGCCGGCGATGAGACCCCCGGTGACGTGGGTCGTCGGATGTGTCGACCGGAGGCGAGCCGCACGGATCTCGAGGCCGTCTGGCCCCCCGGCGCCGCCTTGCGACCGTTGATGGCGCCCGGGACGGAGGAGCGGATAACGCCTCTGCCACGAAGGGCCACTTTTTTTTCCTTCAGTTTCGTGCGCTTTGTTGTCCCCCTCCAATGGAAAAGAGAGGATTACTGTTACACACGATGTACATTTCTTCTCTCTCTCTTTTTTTTTGGCCTTTTTGTTGAATTGACTGACTGATGTACACACCACATTCTAGTAGTGCTCCTTTTTGGGCATTTTTTTCTTGTTTTCATTACGTTGTGTTTCACCTTTTGTTTTTCAGGATCGGCCCGGTTCACTCTCTTGCAGCAAAACTCATGTACAAGGAAATTAGGGTGTGTTTAGTTGAGCTGTGGCTTCTGAAAAAGCTGCTGTGAGTTGTGGGCTGTGGAAAAACTGCTGTAGGTTGTGGGCTGTGGAAAAGCTGTAAGCTGTTTGGTTCAAACAAGTATAAAACTTACCTCCTATCTCTATTTTCCTTGAAACAACTGTGAAACAGCTCTCTATTTTCACCATTTCAAAAAGCAGAAAGCCAAAAGCCAAAAGCAGGGTCCAAGGTGCTTTCAAAACTGTACTACCCAAAAGTAGCTGCTTCTGAAAAAACAGCTTCTGATTTCCACCCCTTTGGTTGGTTTTTGGCTTTTTGGAAGCAAAAGCAGCTCCCAAAAGCTCAACCAAAGGCATCCTTAATGTCGCTTCTGTATATGCGGTTACGTGGGTTATGACTTAGATTTTTAAATTCTGACTGTTTACGAAAGACGGTATGTAGAGAAATATAGTCACGTGCAATTTTAATCGGTATAGCTAGACTCAATATATTTTTTATTACAATCTTCCTGTTAATCCTGCCTTAAAAACGTAATGTTTAAAAGATAGTTACTGTAGCACATATAAATCAAAGTCAAATCTGAACTCAAAAGAAGGCACCCAAGAGCTTGTTTGGAAAACCAATGAATTCCGTAGGAGGAAATGATCCAATTTTCACATGAACCAAGCTATGAAAATTTCCGTTTGCTACACAAGCATAATACCCCGTTCATATTAGTTTCTACTTTTGAGATTTACTTAAAAAGTCAAAAGCCAATATAAATATCTACCTTCTCAAAGCGGTTTCTTCATTTTTCTCACTACCATCTCGCTTCAGAGATAAGACAGGGGTCACGGGTGTGCACCTCACTTATCTCGCTCCCATCACGTGCATGCATTTCTCTCTCACTTTTTTCACTGTTAGCCCTCTCTTTCTAAAACTACTTCTTTCAGTCACTACTATTTATTTTCAGCCAAAAACCATAAACGATAGTCAACAACTATCAGCAAAAGCCAATATAAACACCCTTAAATCTGTCGGATTTCTTATGGTTCAAAGCTGTACGCTTGACCTCATGAGATTTGCTTTTTTCTAAAAGTGTGTTTACTACGCTAGTGTAAAGCAAAAACATACTGTAAGGTGAATGTGTGCCGAAAGTAAAAAAACCACGGTAATAGAAAACACACAGGAATTGAATGACACATACAATAAAACCCACAAGAATTTGAAATATAGGAATTTTGGAAGAAAACATTTCTTAGAGAGAGAGAGAGAGTGGAAGAGAATGCATTTGATTTTTTTTCTTAGAGAGAAAGGAAGAGAATGCATTTGATTTTTCGAACAAATTTTTCCGAGAGGTCTAACCTCTTTGCTAGTTCTATGGAATTGGGGGCATAGGAAAGTATTCTATAGGAATTTATCAACTCCATCCCTATGTTCCGAAGATCATTTTCAGAGAAAATACTGTGCAATTGGTTTCCTTCAAAAAAAAAAACCCTACGAAAAATCCTACCATTCAAAAGAGTCTCCTAATTGGCTGGCTGACCATCGTCATAGCCAACAGGTCCAACACTTGACAATTGGGTTATCTATACAGTAGTCTCTGCAGCAATTGCTATGCAAGCGACCTGATCAAACAGAGGATCAAACGTAGTGAAAACCTGCGTGCTTGACCACAAGATTCAAGAGATATTTTACCCTTCCTGATTCTGAGCATATCTATGGTCTAATTGAGCAGGTTGATTGTAAAGGTGTAAATTAACCTCAATGTGAAGATGACTAGATGATGTTTAGACTCGAAAGACTGACCATTATTCGGCTTGGTCTCGTACAACCACACTGCCACACAAGCAAATTGACAAAAAAAAAAAAACCTGGTTACTCTGACCATGACATCCATTATTTGCGTCAGACAAGAAAGCAACCTTTTTTCTGTTTGAATTTTTTGTACGAATAATCTATTTTTTATTCGAAATTACAGAAATATACCCATGAAAAAAAATTTATAAAAGACTCCAGTCACCCCCATTGGGTGACTGGAGCCAATCGCCCAACCAGGAGGCGACACATGGGCAGTTTGGTAACAGTTGGGCGAGTTATTGCTGTCGCCCGGGTGTTAGGCGACTGGACTCCAGTCGCCGTACTGTTGGGTGACAGCAATTCCAGTCGCCCAACAGCCGGGCGATTGGAGGTGGGTTAAAAAGGCAGCGCGCTCGGCCGCCGCCGCCGCCTTATTTGTTTCCATCATTCGGCGCCGCGAGAGAAGAAAGGAGAGGAGAAAGAAGAGAAAGGAGAGAAGAGGAGGAAGGAGTGGAAGAAGAAAAGGAGGGGGAGAAGAGGAGAGGGAGAAGAGGAGAGGGAGAGGAGGAGGAGGAGAGGGTCAGATCTTCAGATTCAGATATTTTTTTAGTATATTGCATTTGTAGTACATTTATATGGAATGTTAGTGTTAGTAAAAATTGTAGATATTCTACATCTACAATTTTTAGTATAGAAAATTTGTAGTATATATTTTTTTAGTATGGAACATTTTTAGTACAGAGATTTTAGTACAATTTTTAGTATAAAAATTTTTGTATAGAAAATTTGTAGTATACAATTTTTAGTATAGAAAATTTATAGTATATTTTTGTATGAAATGTTAGTGGTAGTAAAAATTGTAGATGTAGAAAATTTAGTATGGAAATTTTAATACAATTTTTAATATAGAAATTTTAGTATAGAAAATTTGTAGTATACATTTTTTTGGTATGGAACATTTTTAGTACAGAGATTTTAGTACATTTTTTAGTATAGAAATTTTTGTATAGAAAATTTGTAGTATACAATTTTTAGTATAGAAAATTTAGTTAACGTAATTATAGGAAATTAGCAGGCGTAAAAACGGAGAGAAGACGAAGAAGCAACCGTAGGTGTAGATCTAAATAGAAATAGTTAAATATTTGTTATACTAAATTTATTAAACATGTAGTTTTATAAAATTAACAGCATGCGTACGAAATCTGCATGCATGCGAAATTGTAGTTTAGAAATTTCATACACCGTAATGTACAAATTGTAGGTATGACGCGTGATGGTCGTGACTCCGACTGGCGGTATCCCCTGTTGGACAAGCATGTGGACCGCGTGCATCGCGCTTCCTGTCGTGTGCCGCCATCGGGGAGCGTGGACGAGCTGGCTGAGTTGGGAGTGGTCTGGACACGCACACCTCGCGTGGCCTGGAGACTCAACTCCCGTTGGACAGTCAGGTTTGCACTTCGCCAGCATTTTAGTGCTGTTGTAAGAACGTTGTGTGATGACCTTCACTTTGTTTGCAAGCTGCAGGATGCTGGGCTACTCCCTCTTGCCCGGATGGTGCAGGCCACGGACGAGGATGGACCCGCCGTGGCCGCGGGCGGGGACGACGTCGTGGAGTAATCACGACGCTTCCCGTTCGACCGTTCCTTACTGAAAGCTCTGGTGGACCATTGGCGGCTCGAGATGCACACTTTCTACTCCCCGTTCGGGGAGATGATGCCGACCCTGCAGGATGTGTCCCTACTGCTTGGCCTTCCGATCGCGGGAGGCGTTGCCTTCCTACCGAAAGCCCCAGCCGAGTGGCACGCTGACCTGCTCGGCAGATTCGAGGGGGTCCTTCCACCGGGTTCCGCCGATGACTACCACATGTTCCCATCGAGTCAGACCCACGGGCCGTCGCTGAGGTGGCTCGCACAGTTCCGGGTACATGATCTTTACAATCGATCGTGTCATCGAAACTCTTATTTGCACTATTACATACTAATGACATATTGTTTGCATTCAGGTGGAGCAAATGATCCAAAGGCGGAATACTAGCAGAATTGCAGAAACCTAGTACTCCAATTTCTTATTGTCACAAACAATCACGGTGGCAATTGACATGCAAAGTATTAATACGTTTCTCACAGTGTATCACAGATGCAAGAGGAATGAATATCAACAAGATTAACACCCCAGAAAGGATTATGTCCATTGGACCTCTAAAGTTTTGCGACAGTCTAAATTTTAACCTTTAACTATAAAACCAAACGTTTAACTCACTTCAAATATCAATACCATCTACTTTATCCACGAGACTGATAGAAACCAGTTTTGCTTCAAGTTGAAGCCAATGTGGCAAATGTATTGCCACATAAGTTGGTTTTGGGTTTACAATCTAGACACATAAGCAGTCCAGTCAACAAAATGACCAAATAAATTGAAAAGGTTGGAGGGCGACCAACATGTCATTCTCAAAAACCATCTTCTTCTTCACTTTCTCCTCTCGTCTATCTCTCCTTTGCCGATGCCGGTGGTGGAGAAGAGGAGATGTGGGCAGAGAGGAGGCAGTAGCTGCAGCTGCAAGGAGAGAAGAACGGGGCTGGAGAGAAGAGAAAGGGGGACTAGAAGAGAGATTTGTGGTCATATGGACAAGCTAGATGACACGGGAGATGGGTGAACTACCATGTTAGCCGAAAACTGGTAATGTAGTGTCTATGCAGCAAAAACACTACTAAAAACAGTTTTAGGGGTGAAAGTTAGATGGTTTTGATAGTTTAGTAGGATCAAACATCTGTTTTTACGGTTGAATGTTGAAATTTTGACTTTCGTAAAAGTTCAAGGAGGTCAAATGGTCTTAGGCTGCTTATTTGGGCTTTTTTTACTTATAGCTTATCTTCATTGTTTAAGGTTTATTTTGTACTGGAACAGCTGGTAGCATTTTAGCGTAATTAAATTTTAAAAGTAGAAAAATAGATTATCCCATCACTGACAATGCAAATAAAAGGGGAAAAACAAAAAAAAACCCAAAAAAGCTTAAAAAAACAGAAAAAATGAAATTAAGAAACTAGAAGCCAAAAGCCCAACGGAAAAACCGAAATAAGTAGGGCCTTATTCATTGTACAAATATTCATTTTGTATTAAGTTCCTTTATCCTAAACCGGTCTTCAGAAAGGGATCAACAAAATGAAACGGACCAAAAACAAGATTGATCTTCAGGGGCAGAATTTCATTATTTTGCCCAAATTCAGAGACCATTTTTACACTTTCGTGCTGTTGACTTGTTTGTTTCCAAGAGTATTTGACGCACTTTGCTGGAAATACAAGTGTGATAAAGCTAGGTTCTTCAAATACATACAATCAAATACTATGAAATTGTCTCCAAGGAGCTAGGAGCAATGCAATTGGGACTCAGGAGAACAATATTTTGCAGCCGCCGTGCATCGCAATTTGCCATGAATACAACAGGATCATAATTCTCATTGCCGTCAACAAGGATTTTTGTTGTTGTCGTCATCAGATGAAGCTGCTTGTTCCTGCTCAGTAAACTTCTCTAACAGCCTTGCTCTCACCAAGAACCATTCTCCCTCTTCAGGTCGCACAACGAAGGTTCAGCTTCATATGCCTGATGCTAAGTTGCTTACATATGTTTTGTTCTTCAACAGGAACCAAACTCACACAATATACAGTTGGTGAAATCTACAGCAGCTGCAACTATGTACCATTGTTATTGTCACCAGGTTTGCCATGCTTCAGAAAGCTGAACCATTTCCAGTTTGCATATAGTGTAGCTTCATCATCAAATGGAATTGTTTCTCCTGGAAGATCACCATCTAATTCAGTGTTCTGAGAGACAACAGGAAGCTGCTCCCGATACCTCTTTGCCATTTCCTCAGCTTCTGAGAACACCTTCTGCAGAAGCATAAGACAGATGGTACTAAGAAAAGATGCATTGGAGGGAAAGTTGTCAAACAAGATACTGATTATAAAACTAAACTAAACTAAAATGGAATTCAGTATCTCACCTCTTTGTCTGAAAGAAATAAACCAGGTGCACTCTCAAGGTCTGCTATGCTGTTGATTAAGTAGCAAAATAAATTTCAGTATTCTACCATATCTGATGACAATATCTCACACAAACAAAGTATTCAGTAAACCAGAAACATCACTACGTTTTCTATAGGTTAGATAAAAGCTGAATAGAGCCAATGAGTAGTATGGTCAAGGTTTACCTGAGTGCAATTTTATCTGGAACATTTGACTTGACCACAAGAACTTTCACCTCATCATCTATCTTTAGGATGCCACTTACTGACACGACACAACCTCGACTAATGTTGGAGATGTGCAATAATCCACTGCATCCGAGTAGTTGAATACACTATTATTTGCTTTCCTTGACAAAATGAAAAACAAGACGCTATTTTAATAGCACATGCCTGACTGCACATTATAGGTCCTTAGACCAAATACGAAACACAAGCTGCATTGCAAAGATTACCATCTCATACCTTCTGTTGGTCCCAGTTATCCTAACTTGTGCACCGTACGGAAAAATCTTGCTAACCTTCCCTTGTAGAAGAGTTCCTTCTTTAAGATATGTCATTTCCTGATGATTGGGAGTTCAGTATATTGGTATATTGTTTGTTGCTATATGTCCAACAGTGTCAGTAGCATTTGCAGTGAAACGGAAATGAACTTGCTGTGTCTACTTGTGCATCACATGTGAGACCTTATAAGTTTTAACAGGAAAACTAATCAAGATTTTGGGGGACAAGAAGGTCCAGAGCTTGTGCTGTCGTTTTGTAGCATAGAAAATGCAATGTCGTGCAACTGATTTGACATTCACAATTGGTGCGAGCCTGATGGCATTGGTCACAGAGTCTGAACCGATCAAGGGAAATGAAATACATGACATACTTAGCGTACTCCATATTTAATTCAAAGAAATATTTGATCATTTGCCCTATCTTTCATGTGCATTTGATAAAATGATCTGTGATGTCTCACATCGTATTAAGAAATGGAATCCTAAAATGGCCCCTTACATCTCGGCAAATGAAAGTGAACAAAGCAAGCTACAGCGAGTCAAAAAACTCTCATGATATGCAATAATAATAGCAAAAAACTTCTAGCTTATGAAGACAAGAAAGTGTACTAACCCATGCTTTCTTTTCACTAATTATGAGGGCATTAGTTTCTTCATCTAGCCTTGTAATGCACACACGTGTGGTGCGACCAACCTGAGTGCAGAAGCAACCAATCACTTCAATAAAGATAATCACAAGATTTAATAAGTAAAAGTGCAAACTTTCCAAGTATCATAACTACGAAATAATAAAACATTAACAAAAAAAGGAAAGGTGTTTCGAGCATTGAAGCAATCATTAATCATCGAATATTCCTTACATTGTTTTTCAAGTCAGTGAACGTATTTATCCTGGCCATGACCTCAAATTTGGGAAGGAATGCTCTCAGCCCCTGAAATGAAGTCGAAACGAAAGTTAAACACTACGAGGGTACATCTATTTATGGTTATAAAGAGGCAGTAAGAATGAAAGAAATGAGTTCTTTCTTGCCTCAATTCTTGTAAGAAGTCCACCAGTGTTCCACTCGTAAATCTTGACCTCAATTGGCTCGTCAAGCTGCATAATCTGTCTGACAAAAACACATGAATCATTGCATCAGTGTCTCACGCTTTCATATCCCCCACACTAAGAAGGGAGCATAGCGCTCGAACTCAATAATATCAGATGGAAGAGGACACTGTGAGGAGGACTAAACCTGCCTGGCACGGTGCCACGCGAGACGCCGGAAGAACCGCCTCGCCGAAAGCAGCGGTCGGCCGCTCAGCGTGCGTCCGAGCACCTCCGCGAACACCACCGTGCCGGGCGCCACCAGCGCCCTGCCCCCGCGCTTCTGCTTCTGGGCCTCCTCACCCAATGCGGGGCCCGCCACGATGCCCATGCTCCCCGGCCTAGGCGGAGCTGCTTCAGCACCACCGGCGGGCGTCTCGGCGCGGTGGAGCGGGAGGAGCTCCTTGGCGAGGAGCGTGGCGAGGCGGTCGGCTCCGACGGCGACGTCGAGCCGGGCCTCGGTGCCAGAGACCACGACCCCGACGGCGAAGTCCCCCGGCTTAGGGTTGTAGAGCCCGTAGCCGCGGTCCGCGTCCTCCTGGCCGGCGTTGAGGAGGCGGACGAACCCGGCAGAGAGCGCGTCGTCGAGGCGCGCGGACCTGGCGGCGGCGACGGGCTGGGCTCGGCACCGCATCGAAATCTGGGCTTTGGCGATGGGGGGGAAGGGTCGCGGCTTGGAGAGCGGAGGAGGATGCGAGACGGGAGGGAGGAGGCGGCGAGGCGGCGGCGGCGGCATCTTGTCAGTGGCGGGTGGTGTGGCCGTCGCGTCGAGGCGGTTACTTTATCCGGTTAATATTACCGGTGTTTTTATCAACCTCGATTCTTTTTTGTACTTTTATCTCAAACAGGTGCGTGGGCAGGCTGGGCCGAATGTTCTGCGGCCCATCTGGAAGCGGATCCTTGCCTTGAGACGCACCCACCGTCGAGGAGGCGGCGAGCCGTCAGTCGTGGGCTCTCCTGTCTGTCGTCTTCGTCTCCGGCGAGCAAAGCGGCGAGGAGAGAGAGGGAGGGCGGGATGGGCTACCTGTGGGTCGTTCTTGGCTGGCGCCGCGACGGCGTCGGCGGCGGGTTCTTCCTCCTCTACAAGGACCACCTCATCGCCCGCGCCGCCATCGCCCGCCAGGTGAGCCCCCGCCCCCACACCTTCGTCTAGCCTTTTTTTCCTTGCAATTATCTCGGATAATCTAGTTAATTACCCTTTTTTCTTTTACGCAAACTCGCTAAGCATCCGATTCGATGGAGCCAATTTGGTCGTCTACCGTGGCATTGCCACGAACCGTGATCTGGTCTGACTGTGGCGTGCTGGGTAATTACTGATTAGGTGTCGTTTAGTTTTGTTTTTGGTAGCCCTTGATCAAAATACCACATTTTTGTTCCCCATGATTGAAATGAATGAATCGCGAACCGCTGTCTCGTGAAGGCAGATGTGGTGCATGACTGATTCGTTGTATGGGATTATCCACGAGCTAGAGCTGTCAGCACTGTGATTTAGGTTCGCGGGAAAATAAATCCCTTTGAGAGAGGTTACCGGAAAGGTTGTTATAGAATAAGGGTGGTGCATTATAGTTCCATGCTTGTTTGCGCAGTCGGGGTGGTTCCAGATTCTAGTGTGTGCCCTGATGCTTTCAGATATATGGTGTAAATTGAGATCAATGCGACATAATATGCATTGAATTATGTCCTTTCTATTGTGATGCAGCTATCTGTGCAAGGTTATCAAGGCGTTGCCTAGGCGACGCCAAGGCGTCCCGGCGGCCGGCGGTGGACGCCATAGTCCATCGCCCAGCTCCTACCGAGTTAGACGAAGCCGGGTGACGTCCAGGCGACACCCAGTGCACTGTGGCGGCGTCCAGCCTCTAGCAGCCGCCTCTCCTTTAGGGTTTCACCACGGGGCGTCCTCCCTCCGCCGGTGCCAATCTGCAGCGTCCTCCCGCCGCCGATCTGCAGCCTCTGCCTCCTTCCGCCGTCGGTTCCCCTCTCCAGAGGTCCAGCCTGCTGTTGCCACTGCCGATCTGTAGCCTCTGCCTCCTCCCGCCACCAGCTTCCCTCTCCCGCAATCGCAGCTCAGGTGATCTCCTCCCTTCTTTCTTCTTTGTGGCCGGCTCCTGTGCTATGCTTTCTTGATTTGTTCTGCGGCTGGCTCCTCTGCTCGGGCGGTGGAGTGATGGACTGATGGAGTGCCGGTGGTACTGGTCTCCCTCTCCTCTGCTTTCTTCTTGATTTCTTCTACAGCCCGCCGCTGGCTCCTAACTCCACCGCCGCGGACAGCCAATGGTCTCCAACAGAACTCTGCTTTCTTCTGCGGCACTTATGCCATACTGCCATACTGCTTTCTTATATCTTTAGAATTTCTAGTGAAAGAAATGTGTTGTGCAGTAAAGAAAATTATTGTGCTTGTTCACTTCTTCTACACTGCCATGAGCCATTTTGTGCAAATGTATGTCAGTATGTGTATGTGTATGCGTATGTGACTGTGAGCCTGTAGGGCAGGCTATAGCCATGAGCCATTTTGTGCACCATGTTAGGATTTGCCATGATCCATGACTCATGTCATTGTGCAAATGTATGTGAGCCTATAGTACTGCAGAGTTACACACATTATGCCTTAACTTCTTTGTTGAAATCTACGATTTTGGCAATGCGATTTTGTGCAAATAGATCTTGTTATTAAGTGTTTTATTTTATGTCAGTTGACTCAGTTCTCTAATATAATTGTTCCAATTAAGATAATTGCTTGAGCTAATGCAACATCTTTTTCATTGACAGGCTGGCAACTGAACCTGAACCTTCCTGACAGATTTGACATATATAGCTTGGGCCTCATATTCTTACAAATGGTATGTAATATACCAACCCATTAATTTGTGCTATTATGTTGCATAAATATTTAATTTTCTGTCATGTAAGGTATTACTTATATTCATTACTATTGTCTAACTACTATCGTTTAACTATCGCCATAACGGGCGTCTAGTCGACTAGGCATCTAGACGCTCTAGGCTCGCCGTGACTTGCCGAAGCGCCGTAACAACCTTGTATCTGTGCATACTTGCCACTTCTCAGCCAGGCTTTCTCCTTTCTGAATCCCATCAAACTGCATATATTTCCCCCTAAATTAGCCTAGCTGTTGGGTCACATGTTTGTTATCAAAATATGAATCCATAGGGGATACTGTTGGTGCAAGCCATTTAGCGCTCATCATGTGGGAGTTAGCATGCTAGTCTCAGCAGAATCTTGTGCTGACTATAACACTGGATATCTTTCATAAGACCATTGCACTAGCTAATAAGGTTAATCGGGCTTCTTCTACTTTCTTTATGCCCTGGTGCATTGCATTATGGCTTGTTTGGATAGGGAGGGATTAGACCCAATCCCTTCATATTGGAAGGGATTTTAGTTCCTTGTCTGTCCAAAGGGATTGAGTCGTATTATAACGTATCCAAACACGCCCTTAGTTCATTTAACAACTTATTGTGCGGGGTGCCACGAATTCTCAATAGGTGTTGTCTTCGTGAGGATTCATTGAAAGGGGCTTCTGTGGTTTCGGCAATGGAGTTGAATCTGGACTTATTTTATGCTCTTACTTTTGTTACAGGGATCAATGTATAAATAAGTAAAATTAACTAGATTGTTCATGATCTGTGAACTTGATTCTGTTTTGGGGTAGTTCCGGTTGGTGCCATGTTTCTGCTTTGTTTGTGAATCGTGATGCTCCAACCACGTGATGAATTTGCTATTTGTACCTAATGTTGTGGTTTGTGACGTGTGAGGAATGGAAAATTGACCATTATCCCATGATAGAACATTTAATCTGCTAAACAAAAAGGACCATGGAACCCACCTTGTTTGTTTTCCTTACATTTGAATTGTAGCTAAGGTTTAATGTGCTTACTTCCAGGTGGAGGACGTCAAGGAAACTTCTGAAAAGCACTATGAAGCTCTAAATCAGCGGATCTCAGCACTGGAAAACAGAAAAGAATCAGGTGCTACTAAAGCGGCATCAGATTAATTCTGCGAGTTGGGTGTGTGATGATTACATGGCCAGGTGTTTTTGGTTGCTGCATGTGTATAAACTGCAACATTTAAGCTGTATAATTTTGTTGTTGAAATTGCTATGGACCCTCAATTTGAGTTGCATTACACTTTTGCACACGTCATTTTCATGAGATGGGCAAGGATCAAATGAAGACATTTTTGTGGCTAATCAGCTAGCCTTTCTCATTTTTATATGTTCGCAGATGTATCTGATCTGTCTTTCATTTATATGTTCTCATTTGCTATAGCAAGATTGTGCAGAGTTTTAGTCTGTGTGTTGCTTTTGAGCGTTTCATTGGTTTTCCTGTGGATTTTATTCAAACGTTGGTGACTGCTGAGCATATGTTGAGGCGATGCCATGAACTTCTTGTGCAACTGGTATTTGATCTGACAGGTGAGATTGTTATCTTCTACGTCGTGGTTATCGGTCATAAAGAGGAAATCATGTCTTACTGTTTCTGATCACTATTTAAACCTGTGTTACTTGCCTGCTATTGGGCAGGATGGCAGTGGTCTTCATGGCTTTCTTGGAGGATGAGTCTTCAAGGGCTTCATTTTCATGTGAAATGCCATCCAAAGTGCATACCTACCTGAAGTCTCTACCCTTGGCATTTACAGGTGTGATTGAATAAAAATCTCTCTCTTTTCATACCTTATCAGCTTTGGATAGCGTTCGACTGCTAATTCATACATCCAACGTCATCCACCACGCAAAGGCATAATTTTCAACCATCTTTAGATACAGAGAATAAGAAATTATTGCATACTGCACAGACTGTTAGGCTTGAGGAGCAAGAAGCTGTGAAGACAGGCATAATGAAGTCCGCAACGCCGTCATTCCAACTCTCAGCAGGAAACTATTGGTTGCAGTCAACGGAGCACTCTGGTGAGCAAAGCTAATAATACAACCTTCAGCTGGCTGTATGGACACTTACAGCCTACTTATCAGCCCAATCATATAGTAGTTTACAGCCAGATGAAGGCTGTATGACCCACCCCTTTCTCTCACAAAGTTTCTTGGTTCTTGTGCTTCAGCTGGCTGTAAACTTACAGCCCACCTCTCTTCTCTCTCCTCTCTCTCCTCCACCTTAGAGCAAGTATTATAAGAGGCTGTAAGCTGGCTGTATACTGAGGTGGAGGAGAGAGAGGAGGAGAGAGAAGAGAGGTGGGTTGTAAGCTTACAGCCAGCTGAAGCACAAGAACCAAGAAACTTTGTGAAAGGAAGGGGTAGATCATACAGCTAGGGGTGAAAACGGGTCGGGTTAATCCCGACTGATCCAGCACCGAATCCGATTGGTACCGAATCCGACTAGTACCGAATCCGGAGAAAAAAATATGGGTTAGGATATGGTAACAGTAATATTCGTCCGAATCCGAATATCCGTCCGAATCCGATACGTCTTCAAGTATGATTTCAGGTTAGTGCTACTATTTGACGTTTCATTTTCTTTTGTAATGGTAAAATAAAATCTTCCACATCAGCTATTAAATAGTAACATCAAGTCAGTACGTCCTACTCCATTTACTGCACTGTATGCATTCCTTACAAACAAGTAGGGGTGCAAACGAACTGGGTTAATCCCGACCGATCCGACACCGAATCCGATTGGTACCGAATCCGATTGATACCGAATCCGGAGAAAAAATATGGGTTAGGATATGGTAACAGCAATATCCGTCCGAATCCGATCCGTTTTCACCCCTACATACAGCCTTCAGCTGGCTGTAACTACTATATGAGTAGGCTGATAAGTGGTCTGTAAGTATACATACAGCCAGCTGAAGGCTGTATTATAAGACTTGCTCTTAGCATACAACCTACTAATAGTCTCTTATTATACTTGCTCTAGCGTCACCTTCACCAGCTCTGCTCCTTATCAGATCTCACAGACCAGCCACAAGAGCTCAGTTGGGACAGTGATCCTCCCAGATCGAGGCCGGATGGCTGGGCTGTTCACCAAGCTCCAAGTGTTGCATACGGCCTACCGTGGGCTTATCTGTAAGACTTAGGGAATTTTGGGCATATCTGGATCATTTGGCGCCGCAATCTCAAATTTAGGCTTCTTACACTCTAATTCTACATTCAGCATCCTTTCCATGCGCGAGAGAATAGGGGACCGGCGCGCAGGAGGACCTCTTTCATCCAACACTTTGGCACGAGAAAATTTACTGGGTGCTCCGTAATTGATGCTAGTCACAGTCCACATGAAGGTGCTGGGTGCAACGTCCAAAATCATTGTAATAGATGGCAGGAGAAAAATTGATGATTGCTGTGTTTGGATTACTAAATATAAAATCTGGCAATTTTTAACATAATTCAGCTCGATTTACCGCCTACGATTTTTTATTAGAAAATTAACCAAAAATACCACCCGCCTTTTCTCCATAAATTCAGAAGTTAAATAATTTCCTTCATTACAGAATCAGGTTCAGCGAAGATATTTTCTTCCCCCGAAAAAAATAGTTTTGGTGCATGATACAGCATGAAATGATTCTGGACTACTGCAACAGCTAGTGAACTTTCCATCATGGTGGTACTGAATGATCAGTCTTATCTGTTCTGATCGTTTTGTCTTTTCATATGCATATCTGACAGGCGTTATTAATGACTGAAGAGACTGAGGGCCTGTTCTTTTTTACTGCGGCTTGTGGTTTTTAGATTGTTCGTACGAAAGATTACAGAGTAACAAAAACTCACATGCGATTTTTGCCAATATAAATGAAGTCAGTAAAATATGTACTACAATTAACTAGTAGACCCTATCTTGAAAAAATACTCCGTTTAAAAGCTAGTTACTGTAGAAAAGCCGAAAAGCAGCTTTTAGAAGCTGAAAAGAACAGGGCCTGAACTTCTACTGGTGTTTGTTAGGTCTTTTTATAAAATAATAAGTAAAATCTTTGGCTCCGCTACTCACGCTATTGTATTAAAGTGTATCTACTTTGAAGCCGTCTTATCTGTGCGCGTTCGATTGAGATGCATTGTGGGACAACTACTATTGGAGGCACGCCTGACATTGTTTGATGACTGGCATAGTGCATGTAGGGCCTGCGGTAATAGATGATGCATGATGTCTGTCACTTGAAATTAATGGGACTCGTCTATTAAATTAAGCTTTTTGTCCCCTCCCTGCTCTGATGCAGGAGACCATTCGATCAGTGACCTGCCTATGAGATTAGTAATGACGAAGCTATGTTGACCTTTTTAGAAATTGAAAAGATTAATGATAATTTTTAAATTAAGGTTGGTAATTTTTAAAATCGTAGACATTGATTTAGCATGTAATTGATAGTAACTTTTACATAAAAATTAATTCTTAAACTATTTACACATACTCACAAAATAATGGTAAATTATAAACTCATGTGGAAATTTTGTTAGCCTTCATCCTTGTTCAATTTGATGAAAACAAATAGTACTTTGGGTGTGATAATTTGATGAAAAATGCATGGTAATGTATACATTAGCTGATGGTAATTTTGAAGTTTTCAAATTTACAAAAGTGATGTTTGGTAATTTTGAACTTTAGGCTGATAATTTGTTGAATTTGAAGATAGTAACTTAAGTGTAGCTTATGGTAAGCTTTGAAAATTTTCATGTTCATAGAAACAATGGTAATTTTGAATTTTGAACTTGAAGTCAGTTATTAAAACTATAATGACAACTTAGGATTTAAATAATGATAACTTTTGATCTTTTTTAAATTTGCAAAATTGATGGTAACCTTGAACTACTGGTGGTAATTTGTTACATGGATGATAAATTAGGGTCCAATTGGTGGTAACTTATATAACTTGGTCTACTAATTTATTTAAAAACAAAATGATAATTTTTTAATTGCATTTTTCCTTTCCTGAGTTACATGACATGATTTAATGATAAATATCACGAATAGAAGAAAATTTCTAAAATTATTCCATAAAAAAGTGGATGCTCTGTAAGACTAAAGAGTACCTATGTGCTCTATAGTCGCTCCCAAAATAATATAATAATACAAGGGAAAAACCTACACTTGTTATTTTCTAGAGCCATTTGCTGCCCTCCTGCCATGTGGTTCCGTCAGTTTTAAGACAAGTTTGCGGTTTAAGAACAAACCTGGCCTAATAGGCCCTGCGAGCTCCTTCTGCGCTCCCCAGGCGTAACAGGCTCCTTCTGCGCTGTTCGGGTGCAGCAGGCGGGTCATGCGCTCTCCAGGCACAGCAAGCTAAGCTCATGCAGTCCCCAAGCGTAGAAGGCCGCTATTGTGCTCCTCGGGCACATGATTTACCACATGCCAGCATCCTGTGCTCCCGTGCTCGGAGAGGGGGGCCAGGTGTGGAATTACGGGCATAACAGGGCTAAATTTAGGATCGCGGCACCGCATGAGGCCAGATATGCCTAAAATTTAGAGTTAGGCTATGATTCAAATAGTTTCTGGCTCTTGGTTTTTAGAAGTTAGCTTTTGAACGGAGTGACTTCTCAAGTTGGTTTCTTAAGCCGTTTGTAGGAGCTATTTTGAATGGAGTGGCTTTTCAACACGAGTGTCCCCTTACTCCCTCAACCTCTCTCGTAATTAGATAAAAGCAAAAGCTACAACACTTTTGAACAGAGCCTTAGTCCATTACAGAGTGCAAATTGAAGTGTGATAAAGGTGAGAGTACATGTTGGGTGGGTTCTTTCGGGCTGAGGCTTATGGCTTATAGATGTGTTTTGAATTCTGGCCTATTTGTGAGAGGCAGTACGCAGAGAAAATAGTCACATGTGATTTTGGCTAGTATAACTGAACTCGATACAGTTTATACTACAATTTACCTGTAGACCCTACCTTGAAAAAATACACCGATTTTAAACTGATTACTGTTTATCTGTACAAAAGCCAAAAGCACAAAGTGCTTTCAAACCCAGTCAGTATCTCACCCAAACTCTTCTATGTACTCCCTCTATTCCTGTAATATAAGTAGGTAAGGTTGAGGAAGCCAAATAGAGGGGAGAATAAGAGGCTTACTAAAACTTTTAATTTTCATGTATGCAAATCACGGCAATGAGAATTTTGGTATTCTAGGGTGATAAGTAAGCAAATGCAAATGGTTGAGCTCTAGGATCACTATTCTCACTACTCAGTTAACAAATCGTGCATTCGAGGTCCAAGACACCAATTAGACCTAGTGCCAATTTCAAATCTGAACCCCTTCTGTAGACTGTAGAAAAACCAATGTAAGCAGCTTTGAGAAACGAGAGTACTAGTCGGTATCAATTGTTAGGAAACCTGAGTCTAGGCCTACAAATTTGGCCCATGGTAGGCACCTCACCACTTAGTCTACAAATATAGGGTTTCAATCATTGTAATTTGTACTTGTGAAGGAGAAAATCAATAAAGAAAAAAGGAGTTCCCCATCTCTGTGTTCAATCTATTATTTTGCATTATTCTGTGTTTGATCCATCTCTCTTACCTAGGAGGAATCGCTCAGACTGGACTTGCCAGCGATGGTTCCTCAACACGTTATCAGCATGAGTCGCTTCGGTAGATCGAAAGGTAATCGTCGAAGCACAACACTTGTAGATTGAACCGCTATCTAGATTGTGTTTATTCTGTACAATTTTGCATTCTAGATTTATTTATTTTTCATGGTACAAATTTCTTCTAATCTCCGCAAGCTGACTTGGAGTCACCGGCACAATGCCGACCGGACGATTGGACAAAGAGGGATTGTTGGTTGCATCGTGGGAAAGAAAGAAAGAAAAAAAAGAAGGGCCTCTTGTGGAACAGCCCCGCATGACACTTCCCACACGCAGCCATTGTGTGCTACGCTGCCCGCATACGTCATCACACTACTCGCTTGTGTCGCCAAGCCATCGTGCGCCACACTGCCCGCATACGCCGTCATGCTGCCCGTATGCTACCGAGCCGCCGCACAAGGCACAACTCGCCGATGCTACTCGGGCCCCAGGCCACCACTGCGCTGCTGGCCCGCATGGCCGCTCCGCATCGTCGAGCTCTGCCAGCCCGCACAGCCGCTCTGCGTCGACGAGCTCCGCCGGTCCTCACATGGCCGCTCCAAGGTGTCAGCGCCACCGCTCCCGCACGAGCGTTGTTGTCGTCCCCGGGTGAAGTCGGCGTCGCCGCTCCCAGACGAGTGCTACTGTCACCCCGGGTGAAGTCGACATCGCCGCTCTCGCACAAGCGTCGTCGTCGCCCCAGGTGAAGTCGACACTGTCACTCGCGCATGAGCGCCGCCGCCTCCCGCATGGCCGCACCAGCGTCGCCCCACAAGGCCTCCCCATCGCGCTGCCTGGCCGCACCGGCGTTGCCCCACATGGCCACCCCCGTCACCTTAGCCATCACTCCGTACGGGCCCTGGTTGCCCGACACCACCACGAGTAAACAGGGGTAGGGGAAACCCTACCCCTTCATCCTTGAATCGGTTGGCTTGGGCCAAAATGGGCTAGGGAATTGGGCCTAGTCCGGGAGAGAGAAAAAAGAAGAAAAAAGGGATCGACACTCGTGATTTGTAAAAAAGGCCCTTCGAATTTTGGAAATTACGGGAGGGTCCTGTAAATTTTGGATAGGCCCCTGATTTTCTGAAAATTATGCAAAATATTGCATAATTTGCTAAAAATTCATATTCCAGCATAAAATGGCCTCGTGAATTCAAATTTTGAGTTATTTTTAGCATTCAAAGCATGTCCAAACCTGTTATCATTATTTTCTATGTTTTATGTGTTTACTTACTGTTTTGATTAATTGTAATTATTTAAATTGCCTTTAATCATTGAAATTAGCAGTAAAATTATAGAAAATGTATAGAAAATTCTAGAACATTATGAGAACTTTTTTGTACTATTGTCCAATTATTTCATGCATGATGAACCGGGAGTTCGAGGAGCTAGTATAGCATGGTCAAAACTACTTGACTTGGGCTTCCGACGTCGAAATCGTACTTAGAGCCAAGTAGCTCCGCACTACCATTGGGATTGGTGCACCACAGGATGCCAAACCCACTCTTGAGGAAAATGAACAGGCACTTCACTTCCTCAGTCACCACCTCTGCCTCACGCTCAAGAACGAGTACATGGCAGAGAAGTGCACACTAGCCTTATGGATTGCACTAAAGAAGTGGTTCAAGAAACTAAAGTACACCATTCTTCTTCTGGTAGAGCAGGAATAGATCCGACTGAGATTTGCTAATTTCAAGACGGTTGGGGAGTATAATTTTGCTCTGCATATAATTTATACCAATATTCAACTCTGTGACAAGCAGATCACAGATGAGCAGAAGATTAAGAAGACCCTCTTCACTTTCCACCCCAATGTAGTGTAGCCTGCATGTAACTATCGTCAAGATGGCTACAAGGAGTATGCTGAATTGATTGATATTATGCTGGTTGTAGAGGCTCGGGATGAAGTCTATAATGAAGAAAAGGGGAAGGAAGGGCAAAGTCGCAGCCCAGAAAGACAAGTCTAATGCTCCACAAGAAAAATAAGGCCAGCAAACCAAAGTGGGACGACAAGCCCTAGTTCAACAAGACTAAACTTCCTACAAGTGTGGTAAGTGGGGGCACTGGTCGCAGATCTGTAAAGTGTTGCAGCACGTCGTCGATACCTTCCAGGCCAAAAAGAAGAAGGGTGGCAAAGGACAATATAAAACCCACATTGTTTTCATTGAGGGGGAGAATTCTGAGCAACTGTCTGCACCAATGAAAATTGACTTCGCTACTGCAGCAGCACTCCCACTTGACATTGCAACCACCGCTGCCATGATTTCCCAAGAAGAGCATCTCACCCCTAAGAAGATAGCAGCCGAAGTCTCTGGTTTCTTAGCAGATTCAGTCTAATGTACAGAATGCATTTAGACTTTAATTGTCATTTATTTTATGTGTAGAAGGAATAAGTTAGACTTTGCATTGATGGTACTTAAATAATTTTCTTGTGATTATTGAATGATATTCATTCATTTATTCAATTAATAATGGCATGATATGGTCTGATATTTGAAGTATTTTATTTATGTGTTGCTTGTCTCCTACTACATTTTAATACAGAATTTTATATTAAAACGCGTGTAGCGCCCTATGGAGAAAGTGTGCTTAGCTAATAGTGGCACGATAAATGCTATCTTGAGAGACAAAATTCTTTCAGTCGATTAGTAAAAATGCTAGCAGCCATACAATAATGGCCGGTAATGATGCTTGTATAATAGACCTAGGAAGAGCCGCAATTATACTCCCAATGTGCACAACTTTAGTCATTCAAGAAGCCTTATTGTACACAGAATCGACTAGAACTCTCCTAAGTTTTAAGGATATTCGCGCTAACGGTTTTCATGTTGAAACTGAAGAAGAGTATGGTAAGCAATACTTGCTCATTACAAAGCGTGAAGCAAATGAAAAAAAGGGTATTAGCAAGACTTCGTTCATTTGAGATTGGGCTATACTACACTAATATTAAGGCACCCGTAGTCTATACTGCCATGAAAACTATATTTAGAGACTCTGAACTCTTCTATCTCTGGTATGATAGATTAGACCACCTAGGTCTTAGAATGATGACAATATAATTAACAATTCATAGGGACGTAATATCGATGTAAAGAATTTTCCAAATCAGAAAGATGTCGTGTGTGCCCCACATGTGCCACCAGGAAATTAATTACTAGACCTTCTGCTCTGAAAGTGAAGGATAAACTCCCTGCATCCCTGGAATGCATCCAAGGAGACATTTGTGGTCCTATATAGCCATTCTCAGGGCCATTTAAATATTTTATGATGCTCACGATTTTTTCTTTAAATGGTTGCACATATGTTTATTATCTACGAGAAATCATGCTTTTAAAAAGTTGATCTCGCAGATAATTCAAATTAAAAATAATTTCCCTGGTCATATATAGTCTATCAGAATGGACAATGCTGGAGAATTTACTTCAAATGTATTTAATGATTATTGCATGGCAATGGGAATTAAAGTTGAGCATTACATACAGCATGTCCACACCCAGAATGGACTAGTAGTGGCACTAATTAAGAGAATTAAATTTATTGTTTGGCTGCTTTTGCAGAATTGTAATTTACTAACTACATATTGAGGGCACGTAGTCCTACATGCAGCGACTCTCATCAACATTAGGCTATTGGCATATAACATCTATTCACCTATGCAACTAGCACAAGGGTCTGCACAAAAAATTTCTCATCTTCATAGGTTTGGTTGCAAAGTTTATGTACCTATATCTCCACCACAATGTACTGCAATGGGTCCTCTCTGAAAGTCTGAGATATACATGGGTTATGAGACAGCATCTATAATCAGGTACTTGGACCCCATAACAGGAGATTGTATACCGCCCATTTCGCTGATAGTATATTTGATGAAGATAGTTTCCCGACATTAGGGGGAGGAAATAACCCCTTGATGAAAAAATATCAGAAAATTACGTGGCAAACAACGGGAATCTATGCACATGACTGAAAGATCAAGCTCCGTTTAAGTTGGTTTTGGTGTTAATGACAAATACCATAATGAGATTTTGATGTTAATGACAAATACTTTTATAATGTTTTGGTGATAATGACAAATATATATATATATGAGACTAATATATTTGTTCAAGTATATTATAGCTTAGTCTCATTTAGATGAAAAGGTGAAATCAAAGAGGTATACATTCAAAATCACTTTCTCATTTACTAGTGCATTCCTTAGATCCAAAATATATATTGAACTCCTCAATTACTCCAAAATGAATATGTACATATGTCTTCATTATATACACTTGTATGCACACATTTAGGGGGGAGCTCTCTCTCTATGTTTTAGAGTTTCATGAGTATTGATCCATACTTCTTTTAATATGCATATTTAGGATCTTTACTTTGAAATACATTCTTGAGTATATATAGCTTATGTAGTTCATATATACTCATGTGCAATCGGGTTGTTATCTAACTTCTCCATTATGTGTTAATGGTTGGATTATTAATGACAACCGGATAAGTAAACTTTGTTTAAAGCTTATCTTAGAGTATACAATTGTTATGTACAAATTGTATACTCGCAAATCAATTATCTTTATCTCATTATTTATTGAGATTGTTATGAATTACCAAAAAGAGAAGATTATTAAATCTAGTCCCTTCATTATGTGTTAATGGTGAAGTTTGGTAATTGATGAAATTGTTTTGTGGACTAACATTTTCTATGAGTTGGATGAATATGTTAGGTTCCACAAATGAGGATGACTTGGGATGACTTCATGGGTTGAAGATCATCAAGTCAAAATCGAGAAGAAGATGGCTTCATGTATTGAAGGCCATCAAAGAAGAAGATGTATCATGAGTTGATGCATGAGGAGATGATCATTTGTTGATCATCAAGTCAAGGAAGACCATCATGTGTTAAAGAAGTTGATGAAAAGGATGAATCATGAGTTGATGCATATTTAGACGATGATCCAAGGCAAAGGTATGACTAGCTAGGGTTAAGGATGTGTTTATAGTCTTTTACCGGTCTTGGTGTTTGGTTGAAAAATTGGATTGCTAGTATAGGTTGCCGTACTATTAAGAGGGGTCATCTCTAGTAGTTTGAGTCTCATCATGTATTGATGGCTCAACCTCACTTGCTCTAGCTCATCTTGGCATGAGGCTTGCATTTGCGAATGTGTTTTGCAAATGTTTGAAGCCCATGTGATGAATCCTTGTAACATATGACTATACTTTGCAAATGTGTTTTGCAAAAGGTTGAAGTCCATGTACCTACTCCTTATGACATGATCTAAGTTTGCAAATATATTTTGCAAAAGTTGGAGATCATGCATTATCCCTTGGCATGGTCTAAGATTGGTTGTTACAATTTCCTTTGATATTAGACCATGGTAGTGACTCTATAGATGTCTTTTGATTTCTGCATTGATTTAATGTGTTTGAGATCATACAAATAGATGGGTTATGTAGCCCTCTAAATAAGCTTTTCATAGAGTCCAAGATCACTCAATTCCGACATCGGAGTCAAAAGTTATGACTTGGAGGTCTAACCGGTATTGATCTGGAGGTCAGACCGCCCTTATAATGGCGGTCAGACCGCCCTTATAATGGAGGTCTGATCGGTGTTGATATGGAGGTATGACCGGTTTGGACTCGGCGGTCAGACCGGCTTTGAGTTAGCGGTCTGACCGGCCACTGGAACTTCCGTTCCTCGCCCGAAACCTTTTTTCTAGAGAGTGACTTCGCTGATCTTTCTAGGAGCGGTTTGACCGGTCCTGTGTGGGCAGTCTGACCGGTCCTGGTTGTCTGACCTATTTTTGTGTGGTGGTCTGACCGGTTTTCCAGCCCAACGGCTAGTTTTTTGTAACCGTTAGGAGAGCGGAAGTACCGGCAGTGTAATTACGGTACTTCCGGGCTGATTTCAGCCCTCTCTCTTCTCTAACGGCTAGTTTTTGAGGGAGTTGTATAAATACCTCCTCAAGGGCTGTTGGGAGGAGGTGGTTGGTGCTTGGCTTGAATTCCTTGAGCTCGAGTTAGGCTCTTCACTCAATTGTGCATGTGTTGCACTTTGTGAGAGAGGAGAGGTGATCTAGAGTGCATGTGTTGCATCTAAAGGAGGACTTTGTGTCCAGATTAAGCTTGTGCATTCATTGCACGTGGTGAGAGTCAAGTGAGGGATTTGACTTGTTACTCTTAAAGTTTGCCGACTCCTAGACGGCGTGTGAGGCGTCGTGCGTGGTGATCTTCTCAAAGAAGGTTGTGAGAAGACCCGACGAAGTTGTGAAGATTGAAGCTCACCTGCCCATAGTGGGAAAGGGCTATCATTAGTGATTTGAGGTGGAAAGCTTAATTCGTGGAGCCGGTCCAATTAGTTCGGGCTTGCCTCAACGTGGACTAGGGGAGACCGGCAAGTCTCCAAACACCACGGTAAAAAGAGATTGTGTCATTTGTGATTTGTTTTCTTGTGCACTTTTTACATTCAAGCAATTTACTTAGTTAACATTATTTTGATTGCTTATAAACTTAGGATTGCAAACCTTGACCTATGTTAGTATTGTTGGTGTACTTAGGCGAATTTGCTTGTCTTAGGCGCTATTTGAGCTAAACCAAATTGATTTAAGCTTCCGCATTGTTAACTTGGTTTAGTACTAATTTGAAGAAAATTTTTAGACCGCCTATTCACCCCCTCTAGTCGGCCTCCTCGATCTTACAATGACCCGCGCACTAGTGAAGCAAATAAAGAAATCCAGAAGATTATTGATTTATAGGCATTAGCAAATCAACTGCCTGACCACTTTAGTGATATAAAAAGCATGACCAAGTCATATGTGTCTTCATGCATGCACCGAAGAGAGTTGAAATACCAAAAAATTGAAGGTATCCCTAATCTCGTCTAGAGGCCTTAGAATAAAAGAATGAGAACTCCGGCCCCTCGAATTCCAAGTAACCGGGGATGCTTGGTGAAAAAGAATAAGAAGGACATGGCGCAGCTGATTACTGAAGTTCCCCAGAACCAGCAGGGGAGCCAGTTAAGACCTGGCACCAGTATGACATCTTCAAAAAAGGGCATACCAGATCTAAACATTCCCATGGAGAAACCAGCATGGATGTATGCGCACACATCAGAGCTGAAAAACTAAAGAGATTTGCCCTCGCAATCGGAAAGAGCGGTGAGCAAGTAGAAGCACTAGAAGAAGCAATCCATGATGAAGTAGCAATAAACTATGTGCACACGGAAAAATCTATGGATAGGACAATAGCCAATGTTGATATTTATTTTGCAAAGAAAATTGACACAATCATCGATCTTGATCCAAAGTCTGCATCGCTCGCTGAATGTAAGAAAAGATCAGATTGGGAGGATTGAAAAAAGGCAATAGAAACTGAATTATTATCTCTGAATAAAATAGAGGTATTGGACCTGTAAGCCGCATGCCTCTCTATGTGCACTCCGTATGGCATAAGTAGGTATTTGTTTGAAAGAGGAATGAGAAAAATGAAGTTGTAAGATATAAAACAAGGCCCATTGCATAAGGTTTCACTTAACATACAGGAGTTGATTATGAAGAAATATATTATCCGATCATAGGTGGTATTATCTTTAGATATTTAATCTCGATGGTACTAAACCTGAATTTAGAAATAAAATTGATGGATGTAGTAATGGCATACCTTTATGGAAACTTGGATTCTGATATTTATATGAAGGTATCTGAAGGTATCCCTGTTCCAAACGAAGATAGAGCAAACTAAAACCTGCACAGTGTGAAACTCAGAAAATCACTATATGGACTTAATCAAACTGAAACCTCTACAGTGTGAAACTCAGAAAATCACTATATAATCACTTATGCGACTTTCTATGTAAGAAAGGCTACACGAACAATGAGGATTATCCCTGTATATTTATACGACGATCCCCGAATGGATTTTATATGATCTCAGTATATGTAGATGATCTAAATATCATTAAAACCCTAGATGATATAAAGGAAGCAAGCCATTACCTGGAGTCAGAGTTCGAAATGAAAGATTTGAGTAAAACCAAATATTGCTTAGGCTTACAGCTTGAGCATGTCTCTTAAGGGATATTAATACATCAATCCATATACACTCAAAAGATGTTAGAAAGGTTCGACTTTGAAAAGACAGATTCATCGAAAGTACCAATGGTTGGACAATCTTTGCAACAAGACAAGGATCCGTACCGACCTAGAGAAGAGGGTGAAGGAAGTTCTGAGACCGGAATTCCCATACTTAAGTGCAGTAGGAGCACTTATGTATTTAGCAATCTGCACTAGACCAGATATTACATTTGTCATAAACCTATTAGCAAGTTATAGTGCAGAACCTAGCAAAAGGCATTAGCAGAGAATAAAGAACATCTTCTGATACCTCCAAGAAAGCAAAGGCCTTGGACTGTTCTATAAAAAGAACCAAGATCTGAATATGACTAGCTATGCAGGTGTAGGGTACTTGTCAGACCCGTATATAGCTAAGTCATAAATAGGCTACATGTTTCTATGTGGTGAAATTGCAATTTTATGGAAATCGTCTAAGCAAAGTCTTGTATCGACTTCGACGAATCACTCAGAAATTATAGCACTATACGAAGCTGCACGAGAATGTGCTTGGTTTCAATGAATGATTCACCACATCTAGCAATCATGTGGATTGAATGTCGTGCAAGCTTCCACAATTATATATGAAGATGATGCAGCTTGTGTTCCACAAGTGCAGACAGGCTACGTGAAGAGTCATCTCACAAAACATATCAACCTCAAGTTTTTCTATACTCATGAATTGTAAAAGATGGATAAAATTAAGATATTGCATACTAAGTTATATGAAAATCCTGCAGATTTGTTCACTAAGTCACTTCCAGCATCTAACTTTGAAAGGTGTATATGTGGAATTGGAATGATGAGACTTAGAGAAATGCATAATTCAAGGGAAGATTTTTCTCAAGCTCATTATTAAAACTTGGTCACGAGGATCGAGTCCCCAAAGAATAAATCATATAGATTAAATGAAACTGGGTGGATTGTACTCTTTTTCCACGAGTTTTCTGGAAGTTTCTTAGCCGAGGTTTTTAATGAGGCAATTTGTGTAACACTACAAAACATGTATCTAAGAGACCATGTAGAGGTATCCCCATATTTGTGATGAGTAATTGACGGTTGGTTTAGAGAGTTTGAGTTTGTTTTGGGTATTCTAGGGTTGAGTACCTTTTACTTATGCTATTGTTGATATGCTGTTTCGTGCGGTGCTATGTGACAGTTTGCTTGTCTGTGTGACTGCAGGACTTCGGAGCTAGGTCATGGTGAGGCGAGGAGGACCGGGACTAGGCACAGGAGGTGTTGAGGTCTAGACAGTCGGTGATGCCGAAGATGATCGAGGCTGGTGAGGTGGTTGCAAGTCGGGAGACGAGGAACCGGAGCTAGAGCTACCGGTGACAGACACGACGGGCGACGACGAGAGAACCGGGACTAGGCTCAGGGAGGAGTTAGAGGTCCAGACGGTTGGAGGTCGGTTGCGGTCGTGCGCGACGGAACAGACCAGGACTAGACTCAGGTGGAGTCGGAGGTCTCGGTCGGTGTCGGGTGGACACAATGGGCAGCGGCGAGTGGATCGGGACTAGGCTCAGGGAGGAGTCGGAGGTCTAGACGGTCAGGATGCCGGGTGCGGTCATGTGCAGCGAAGCGGACCGGACTAGACTCAGGGAGGAGTCGAGGTCCAGATGGTCAAGGTACCGGATGCGGGAAGTTTCCGGGAAGGCGCTTGAGGGCAAATTAGAGATTTGACTCAAGTTTGGAGGTGGAAGGCTGATTTCCCTCAATTTGGTTTGACTCCTTGACTTCTTGCCTCATGTGGATGAGAGGTGAGGGAGTGGAGGTAGTATGACATTTCTTGATTTGCTATTAGAGGGAGATGGCTCTTCTATATAGCAGTGCATCCTGGTGAGTGAGCATAAGCAAGAAATGAGTGAGCAGTAGTTCTGCAGTGAGTGTTCTGCGTGAGTATTCTCCTCATGTGAAGCATGTAGTGAGTGAGTTGCAACCTTGTGTAATCATTTCTCTGTATGCAAGCATTCATGGGGATGTAGAACTCTTGCTTGTAATCATTCATCTCTCAGAAATGAATTCTTTTGAGGATTTCACTCTTGCGTGTTACTTTCTGTTGGATTTCAGTTTTTCAGCCATCTCTCTGTCTCCTTTTGATTTGAGTTGAGCTCTTGAGAATAGCCTTTGATTTCTGGCTCTGTGATGGGATTTGGTCTCAAGACAATTTGGTCAGTAGATTCCCAAAGAGCCAAATGAAAGAATCAAGAATATCTCAATTTTCACTCATGGGCTGCCACTACTCTGTTTTCCACTGTAGCTAGGGTTTTCACCCAGAGCATGTGCGATTCTTGTGATTTCCCTTCATAAGTTGGCTTGAGATTCATGTTTGCAAGTCTTAAGTTCATTGCTAAGTTGTTTGCAAAAGCTCATGAGCAGAAGATGTGAGAATAATGAGCAATTTGGAAATCATCTCATTTTCAGTAGGAGTTTCAGATTTTTGTCAAATTCTTGATTTCTTGCTCTCTTGGTGAAATCCTTAGATTCCAAAGTTCCCAATGCTATTTGGAACAGGTTCTTGCTCTGTTGGTTTGAGGAGAACAGAAGAAAATCAAAATTTTACTTGATTTGAGCAAGATTATGCAATTTCAGGGTTTTTAGTCTGCTCTATCCACGCAAAACCGGTCAGACCGCTAAACCCTAGCGGTCAGACCGCTCATTAGCCGCTGGTCAGACCGATCGGGCAATGGCGGTCTGACCGGCCCAAGACGAGCGGTCAGACCAGTGCAAGAAGGGCGGTCAGACCGACCCATATACGGCGGTCAGAACGGCCCTTAAGGAGCGGTCAGACCGGCCCATATATGGCAGTCTGACCGGCCCATATATGGCAGTCTGACCGGCCCCTCCAGATTGTTCTAGTTTCAGTCTTTCTCTGATGCTTTGCTTTGATTTGTGTTTTTGTCTTAGTCCCATGCTTTGCTTCTTTCTCTGGTGGTTTGAGTTTCTAGTGTGCATAAGCATGTCTTCTTCATAGTTCTTATAACTATCGGAGAAGAGCTCGCATGTGGATACTTTGAGGGGCATTTGTAAAGAGGCACCATTCACCCCCCTCTGTTGCCATTTCCGATCCTACAGTATCATGTGCTCTTTCTCCAATTTTTTTCACTAGGTTTTTATGGAGTTTTGATGAGATATGAACGTGTTAGATAAGTGTCCAAGGGGAATGTTGGGAAACCTGGGCCTAGGCCTGCAAGCCTGGCCCATGATGGACACCTCACCACTTAGTCTATAAATAGGGGGTCTCAATCATTATAACTTGTACATGTAAAGGAGAAAAGCAATAAAAAAGAAAGGAGTTTCCCCACCTCTCTGTATTCAATCTATTATTTTGCATTATACTGTGTTTGATCTATCTCTCTTACCTAAGAGGAATCGCTCGAATTAGACTCGCTAGCAATGGTTTCTCAACATGTACGACATTGCAATGTACTGCTGTGTGGTGTTGGTTGCAAGGTCAGCAATTGCCACCATACTGGGCAACAACGATTATCAAAATAAGGGCCTGTTCTTTTTTGCTGCGGCTTATGGCTTTTGGCTGAATTTTTTGAATTTTGGCTGTTTACGACAGAGATTACGAAGAGGGAGATACTCGCTTGCAATTTTTGTTGATACAAATGTTAGGCTTTTAACATATACTACAATTAACTTGTAGATCCTGTTTTGAGAAAATACTCCATTTAAAAGTTAGGTACTGTAGCAAAAGTCAAAAGCCGATTTTAGAAGCTGAAAAGAACAGGGCCTAAATAAGATCATATTCATATTGGCTTATAAAAGCTGTTTTTATATAGTAAATGACTTTTCTACAGTACCTAATTTTCAAACGAAGTGTTTTTTCAAGATGGAGTCTACTAATCGATTGTAGTGCACACTGTAGTACCTTCATTTATACTGAACAAAATCGCACACATGTATCTTTCTCTATAAATTGTTACTTTTTATAAACAAAAGGCAGAAGGCAATATGAACAGACCCTAAGTAAGGGCCTGTTTGGGAGAGCTCCACCAGCTCCAGATCCACGAAAAACAGATCCGGATTCAATTTTGCTAGCCAAACAGTTCTAGCTCCAGCAGCTCCACCGTGGATCTGCTCCACCAAAACCATGTATCTGGCTCCAGATCCACCAAATTGGTGGAGTACCTCAAGGGGTGCTCCACCAAACTCAAGTTGGTGGAGTTGGGGAAAATTACCCACTGCCACTGGTTACACAAGATACCGGTTCGTTCTAATTTTTTCTTTCTTCTTCCCGTCGCCGACCAGAGCCTTCCCTCGTCGCGCGCCGCTTCTCCGCCGTCGCCCACACCATGGCCGGCTAGCCCTCGCCGCATGCCGCCGCCGCGAGATGGGCCCCTGCCATGGCCGCGCCCGCGCCCGGTCTGGCCGTGGCCGCGCCCACGCCCGGCCATGGCCATGGCTGTCGCCGTGCGCCTCGCCTGGCCCGGCCGTGGCCATGGCTGCCGCCGTGCGCCTCGCCCGACGGCGCCGCCTCGCGGGAGCCAGCCCCGACAACCCGCCACCGCGCTCACTTCGTCCCGCCGCGTCCTGCCGCACCTGCGCCGGCCGGGGCCACGCCTTTGCACGCTCGTGGATTCTTTTTTTCCTCGCGCCCGAGCCGGAGGAAGAAGGAAGCCCGTGGATCCTTTTTTCATTTTGCCCCCTGACGCGTGGGGCCCAGGTGGAAGTGAGATAGAGAGGGAGGTGGAGCTGTACCAAACACTTTGACGAATCTCAGATCCACGATGGAGCTGCTCAACGGTGGATCCAGGTGAATCTGGTGGATCTAAGTGGATCTGGAGCTGGTAAAGCTCTCCCAAACAGGCCCTAAAGATAACCAGTTCTTGTCAAAAATCTCTCTAAGGGCTTTTTCGGACCAAAAGGCCTAAGCGATGGAGGTCCAAGGTCCACGAGGGGCCCAAAAGCCCACATTAAGTGGGCCCTCCCCGTCGAAAGAACCAGCCATGCCAGAGCAGTACGCGACTACTAATTAATGGGAAAATTGCTCTAATGCCACAAAGTTATATGCCATCCTCCCTTTTGCCACATACTTCAGTGGGTTTGTTATAATGCCACAAAATTTGTGTTTATGGCTCTCTTTTGCCACTTCCTCCACTAAAATGACCGTTTTGCCCATCTTCTTCTCCTCCCTCCCTCTTCCTTCTCAAGTCCGGCGCGCCGCCGCCGTGCGGGAGCTCCGCCGTTCCGCGCGCTGACCCCGCTCGCCTTCCTCCGCCGCCGCCACCCGCCCGCTCATCGTCTCCGCCGCCGCCACCCGCCACTGGCCCGCCGCCTCCCTCTGGCCCACCACCTCCCCGACGCGCTCCGCTCCACCTCCGTCTCGCTCCACCTCACCCCCGACGGAGAGAAGCTCCCGGGGAGAGGGCGTCGGCGCGGCCATCGGGGGTGAGGTGGAGCGAGACGGAGGTGGAGCGGAGCGCGTCGGGGAGGTGGTGGGCCAGAGGGAGGCGGCGGGCCAGTGGCGGGTGGCGGCGGCGGAGACGATGAGCGGGCGGGTGGTGGCGGCGGAGGAAGGCGAGCGGGGTCGGCGCGCGGAACGGCGAAGCTCCCGCACGGCGGCGGCGCGCCGGACTTGAGAAGGAAGAGGGAGGGAGGAGAAGAAGATGGGCAAAACGGTCATTTTAGTGGAGGAAGTGGCAAAAGAGAGCCATAAACACAAATTTTGTGGCATTATAACAAACCCACTGAAGTATGTGGCAAAAGAGAGGATGACATATAACTTTGTGGCATTAGAGCAATTTTCCCCCAATTAATCCCCTTGCGTTTTTAACCTCCACCTCTCCACTCGAAAGCCACGCCTTCCTCCGCCTCATCTCATGCCACCCTCGCCTAGAACCCCTCCGCCTCCCGATCGCCGAGGCAATCCTCCTCGAACTCCCCTCGCCCCGATCGCCTCCTGACCGCGTCCTGCCAGATCTCCACCCGAATTCCCGGCCGATTCCGGGGTCGGGTCGAATTGCCCCGATCAAGAACGCCCGCCGCCCTAGAGGAGGCTCGGTTCTTGGGGCGGTTTCTTGCTGCCCCGAGGTTCTATAAGCGCGCGCGCGATGGGGGCGCCGAAGCAGAGGTGGACACCGGAGGAGGAGGCCGCGCTCAAGGCCGGCGTGGCCAAGCACGGGCCCGGCAAGTGGCGCACCATCCTCCGCGACCCGGAGTTCAGCGCCCTTCTGCGCCTCCGATCCAATGTTGACCTCAAGGTGGGCCGAGCGATTCTTGGCTTCCCGTGCCGATTGGATCGGCGGAGGGGGTTGCTCTCTTGAGTGAATTGTAGCGGTGGGTTTTGGCGATCGGTGGGGAAGTAGGAAATGTTTCGGCGAAAGGTTGCGGTCTTTGTTCTAGATCGGGATTTAGGCGGTTGTCGTGCTGATATCGCGTAATTGATTGCAAAGATTTATTTGTGGGACAATTTTTATGGTTTTGGATGGATCGGCAGAAAACCGCATTGTCTTTTTGTTCAATTGGGAAATGATAAAACGTGTTGTCCTTTTGACATCTCAACAATTATCATCAGAGTAATGAGTTAACAGACAGATCTTGTTCACCTTGGTGTTAGGGTTAGATGGTTACTTGGGAAGTCTCTCCCATTGGAACTAGTTTTTATAATCTTTTTTAGGAAAACAAAAATTGGGGCAGTTTTGATGTGCAAAGAGTTACTTTTAAAGTTTTAGAGCGTTTCTTTTTTTCGTTTGGTATTAGTGATTCTGCTACATTGTTGAATTCTGTTTTGTTAGAAAAAATAATAATAATTTGTTTTCCATGAACTATAGACTTAAGTGGCTTACCGGTTTGAGTAAACAGTTGGAAAATTCATCATTGAAAAGAGTTTGAAATGCATCCAGTGGGCTATTGCTCTAGTATCCTAGAGACAGGCCCTTGCCTTAATTCGGAGTTGTTTTGTAGTTTAATGCTAATTGTTTTGCGCAAATGTCTTGAGTTTCCAATAATATTTTTGAATGTTTCCGTATATCATTGAGTGTGAATGAATCTTATTGTGATTGGTATGGCCTGATTGTGTAGGACAAGTGGCGCAACATGAGTGTCACTGCTGGAGGATATGGGTCAAGAGAGAAGGCAAGAATGGCATTGAAGAAAGGCAGGCGTGTGCCTAAGGTTACCGCTGAACCAATGGATGTCGATACAAATAACCTGGACGATGTTCATAATACAGTCATTGATGCAAAACCATTGGCAATGGCTGTTGAGCCCATGCAGCTTGAGAGCAGTCCAGACAAGTCAGTTGCTAGGTTAGTGGGCTTGGTAGAAATATTTTATCAGTTGTGCTTCATATTCATTTTATAATTATCCTGCATGATTTTTGGTTGTCCAGGTCTGATTTGGTGAATATATTTTATGTGAATATCTTGGAATGCTGATTGCTATTGTCATGATAGGATCCTCCATTAGTGTGGGAGTTCTGACTAACTAGAGTCAGACTTGCTAGGCATTTAGGTTGACAAGTTGATTGGAATGGAAAGTCTTCACAAAGCATATTAGGGTTGCTGACCCGCCTTTGAGACAACTAGCCTAGGGCTTCACATGATACACATTTTGTATCACAAGCATAAAAAATCGTAATTGTCATTTGATAAATTAGTATAATTATGGGATATTTCTCTTGACTTGTTTAATTACGAAAAGGTTTGTTATGTCCTTCTATTGCTACCAAATTGATGGTAGCACAACTATATGAAGGACCCTTAAATAAGAAGAAAGGGAACCTAGTAGGTCGGCATAATAATAACTGGAGACTGCATATATGAAACCATGCATGGAAGTCGGGTTAATTATCTCTCAGTTTGCCAGTTGGACCGTGGGTTTTCTAAGTTCCAATATAAATGTCAGCATAAATTAAATAACTAATATATAATTTTACCATGTGTCTACATGACTACGTGTAATATGCAATGAATGGCAATTTAATATGTTTAGGAAAGCCATATTTAGGGCACTGTTTGATGTATGTTCATGTGGTGGATGCATATTCAGTTCTGCACAACATTTTTAATATTTTTATCCTCTCTATGCTATACTTGAGATGTTGGTCCAGTGGTGCTTGTTCATATAGTGGAAGTCATAGGTTCGACACATGCTTCACAATTTTTTGAAAAAGAAATCCAGTTGTTGTAATAATGGATGGTTGAGATGACTATGGGGCAGATCCAACTCCACACCAAAAAAGGTGGCAGCGCAGCAAGTATAGCCCCCTTCATTCCACAACTCAGACAGTACCGTGTGGAATGCAATCCTTTGCTTGGTTTTCACTTGACTTGCTATGAAACAGTCAATATTTTTGCACTAGTTACATAGTTGTTAGCATATTATTACGCCTGCCTGTGTACTTCTGTTAATACAGAACTGGGGTAATGCTTCAAGTCTGAAAAACATTACTTTATCCATTGCACTGTTCTTTATTACTCTCCAGCTCCTCAGTGCATCCAGCATATTAATTTCTTAATGTTTGGTCATCCAGTGTGATATTTTTGATGTATTTCTGTCATTTTTGCAGGCTTGATGACCTCATATTTGAAGCTATAAAGAAGCTTAAGGAGTCTTCTGGGTCTAATAAAACGGCCATTGCCGCATACATTGAGGTATTTGTAATTATCATCACTCGTAATATCTTCTTTTATTTCCTTACTGATATTATTGGTTGTTCTGCTGCACATCAAGTTTGTCTTGGAAGGTTAACTATTTCCATTATTTTGATTTTGATTATTGTCTGTTGCAAAAATGTTAATCTTGTTCTCTGAGAATCTGAGGCGCCTCTGCTGATTTTTACACACTGATGTAATCTTCTTTTTTGATTTCATGGATGACTCTAACGAGACCTGTAAACAACGTAGGAGCAATACTGGCCACCTGATGATTTTCAACGATTACTGTCTACAAAATTGAAGGCATTGGTTGCTACTGGAAAATTAATCAAGGTGCTATCTCTGTGTGTGCTCGCATGCACGTATGTGTGGTTTATCACCTACTAAAATACTAAAAAAATGTACACTTTAAGTTGACTACCACTCTAATTGTGGTTGTAGGTAAACCAGAAATACAGAATTGCACCGAGATCAATTTCCTTAGATGGAAAGAGCACCAAGGTGTATTCCACTGGAGACATGAACAGAAAAAATAGTAGTGTTAAACAGCTAACTAAGCTTCAAGTGGATGATGAACTGGACAAGATGAAAGGCATGACTAACGAAGAGGCAGCAGCATTTGCTGCCAAGGCAGTTGCTGAGGCAGAAGTAGCTATCGCAGAAGCTGAAGAGGCAGCAAAGGTTGCAGAGGCAGCAGAAGCTGAGGCTGAAGCCGCAAAGGCTTTTCTTGATGCTGTCATGTTGACAGTGCAAAACAGAAATGCTGCCTCTGCGGTAAACTGAACACGTTCTTTGTTATAATATTTTATGAGATGAGCATTCTACGCTGGTACATGAATCCTACAACTCACTACACTTGATAAATGCAGATTCTCCGAGCTTGCTGATCTGCTGTACAATCCATGCCATGCATTTGGTTTCAATCAGTAGAACATGTTGAGACAACACTGGTGTTCTACCGCAAAGCTTTTGTTGATAGATGAGTTTCTTGTATAGCGTGATAGATCAAGATGCTTCAATGAGGGGTTTTCAACATCCTGCTGCTGGTCCTGAACCCTGGCTCACCATTTCAGATTTTCAGTTGATATTATATCATGTAATTGGCGCTGTGAGCTGTGTTAGCCATCAACAACCCAATAACAGGAACGAATGGGAAAGTAGTCCTCAATTTTTTTCCTTTCCCCCATTTTGTGTTGCGTTGTAATTAAACTCTAGCCTTTTCTTCCCATTTAGTTCAAGTGATGTCATGAAATAGAATTGTAGTGGAAAAAATGACGTACGAGCTGTCTTAATTTATGCAAATTGCTGTTTTTTTTTCTCGAATACGCAGGAGAGTTGCGTACCTTTGTATTAAGAGAGGGAAACCGGCCCCATACAAAGATCACCACCTCACTCCGGGCCGAGCTGTGAGGGGTGAGAAACACAAGAAAAAAAGAAAAACTAGAAAAACACTCTGAGCCTTGACCGAGAAGGACAAGCAAGGAAGATCTAACTAAGCTCGTCACCGTGACCAAGGCCAAGGGCACGCAGACCCTTAGCACCTGCTAGACACCACAAGTGATGCTCATCATTGAACGCTCGGAGGAGGGAGGTGATGTCTGGATTTTGACCATCAAAGACACAAGAGTTTCTGTGCTTCCAAAGCACCCAAGCCGCAAGGATGATGAGTGAATTCAGCCCCTTCCGATTCTCCTTCTGAGCCCTCTTGATCGTTTTACGCCACCAATCCGCAAAGGACGGCATGTTGCGGCAAGGCACACAATCGTGAAGGCCCAAAGGACTGAGAATTCGAAACCAAAATTGGCGAGCGAACACGCAAGTGATGAGCAAATGCTGGATGTTCTCATCTTCTTGATCACATAGAGGGCATTGGTTTGGATGAGGCAAGCCCCTCTTAGCAAGACGGTCCGCAGTCCAACATTTATTTCTGATCGCAAGCCAAAGGAAGATCTTGCATTTAGCGGGAGCCCAAGTCTTCCATAACCGACGCCACGACTCAAAGGAAATTGAGCCATGGAAAAAAGCCCGGTAAGCAGATTTAGTAGAGAACTGACCGGATGTATCAAACCGCCATATGTGGAGATCATCCTCCTCCGAGAGAATGAAGCCCTGCAACACATCCCAAAGCCGAAAATATTCAAACAGACCAATCAACGAAAGCCCTCCCTGCACATCATCAGTCCAGCTCTGATCTTGTAAAGCTTCCGCCACCGTTCGGGTTTGTTGAACCCTCAACGGTACCGCCGTGACCATCGTGGGAGCCAACTCCACTAAGGAACAACCCAGGAACCAATTATCTTTCCAAAAGAGAGTGTTGCTGCCATTACCGACCCGAGAATCCAAAGCAATCTTGAACAGCGCCACTGCATTAGGATGAATAGGGATAACGAGGCCATTCCAAGGCCGGTTAGGATCAGTTTTCTCAAACCACAACCATCTGATCTGAAGAGCCCAGCTCATAGTTTGCAAGTTAAGAACTCCAAGACCACCTAGCTTGAGAGGCCGCTGGACTTTTTCCCATGCCACAAGGCAACTACCACCATTAACTTGCTTCCGACCTTTCCAGAGAAAAGCTCTTCTCAATTTATCGATTGTACGCGAGAACCACTTAGGCACATTGAGGGCAATAAGGATGTGAATAGGGATCGCAGAAAGAACAAAACGCACCCAAGTAGCCCTGCCGGCCATATTCATGAGGGAGGCTTGCCAACCCGGCAACCTGTTCTCAATCTTCTCAATCCACGGCAAAAGATCCGACCGGTGAAACTTCTTATTGGATATAGGAAGACCCAGATAAGTACATGGAAAGACCGACGGAGTGCACGGCAAGATAGACCCAACTGTGTCAATCTGATCCTGCTCACAGCCTATGGGAATCACACAGCTCTTTTGAAGGTTAGTACAAAGTCCTGAAGCCTCACCGAATTTTGCTAGAATATCCATGGCCAGATTCATTTCCTCCTCAACTGGTTTAATGAATAAAGCCACATCATCCGCATAAAGAGAAATCCGCTGACCCAGATGCCGAACAGACAATGGTTGCAGCAGATCCAATTGGCTTGCTTTGACAAAAATGCTATTAAGGACATCCATTACAAGAATAAAGAGCATCGGAGAGAGGGGGTCTCCTTGCCGGAGACCTCTTTGATGTCTAATGTCCTCTCCCGGCTCCCCATTGAGAAGCACTTTAGTAGAAGCCGTAGATAGCAAATTGGAAATCAGTCTACGCCAAGAGGGACCAAACCCCAAATGAGACAACACTTCCAAAAGAAACGACCAAGAAACCGAGTCAAAAGCTTTTGATATATCCAACTTAAGAAAAAGACTCGGTATTTTCCGCCTATGGAGGAGCTTGATGGTTTGCTGGACCAACATGTAATTATCGTGGATGCACCTTCCACGGATGAAAGCACTTTGATTAGAAGCCACCAAGGAGTTCAAAAGAGGTGCTAGGCGATTGGCCAAAATCTTCGTGACTAATTTTGCAAAACTATGCACCAAACTGATCGGCCGGAAGTCTTTTGGCATGAGAGCCTCCTCTTTCTTGGGTAAAAGAGTGATGTAAGCCGAATTAAGCAACCAAAGCTTCCTTGCATCCCCTTGCTGAAGCGAAAAGATGGCAGCCAGAAAATCTGATTTGATAACTTGCCAACAAGCTTTAAAGAATCTCCCTGTAAACCCATCCGGCCCTGGAGCTCGATCAGCCGGCAATGATTTGATTGTGTCCCAAACTTCATCCTCCGATATAAAAGCGTCCAACGCTGAAAGGTCCATGCCTTCCCTATGGAAGAAAGGCAGATCAAGCGTAGAAGACCGCGGCAACGCCGTACCAATCAGCCCATGGAAGTAGTCAAACATTACTTCCTGTTTCTCATCTTGAGACACTACAACCCGGTCATCGTGCAAAAGCTTGGGGATAAAATTTTTCTGCTTCCGAAACCCGGCTTGCCTGTGGAAGAGAGCCGTGTTTGCATCACCATCCTTAAGAAACCGAATTCGTGAACGCTGACGAGCAATAGTTCTCTCAAGGGATGACAAAACCAGACAATGCCGTTTAAGATCACACTTAAACCAAAGTTCGTCCGCGGTTAGAGCTCGCCGGTCTTGAGCGATCTCCAGCCTATGCAGAATCTCTCTGGCTAAAGCATGCTGCGTTTTGATATGACCAACTTGTTTTTGGCTCCAGGATTGCAACGCCCGAGTGAGGCGTTTAAGCTTTAAGGAGACCTGCTCAATGGGGCAACCAGCTAAGATCGGCTCATTCCTGGACGTAACCACTGCCTCATGGAAACCTGGGAGATTAGGCCAATAGCTTTCGAAAATAAATCGTCGTTTGCCATGTAGCCCATTCCTCAAACCAAGCAAAAGCGGACAGTGGTCAGAAACTTCTGAAGTCTGACTTTGAAGAACACACTCCGGGTAGAGAGCCTCCCAATCCGAAGTACACAGGACCCGGTCGAGCTTCACAAGAGTTGGAGATATATGCTCGTTAGACCAGGTGAACCGTCGCCCAAGCAGAGGAATATCCTTAAGATCCATATTATTCACAAAACAGCGAAATCTGCCCATCATCGCTCTATTGAGATTATCATTATTCTTGTCTTCTGAAGAATAGATCATGTTGAAATCGCCCCCAAACACCCATGGGCCAGGGCAGAGGCTTCTCACTTCCCGCAATTCTTCTAGGAAGCTAACCTTCTCATCATCTCGCTGGGGGCCATAAACGCCGGTGAACCACCAGGCCGGTTCATTCTCGGCTCTTAAATGGATTGTCACCGAGAGACGGTGCACTCTCCAATGATCAACCACGGACACATCTTCTCGCCAAGCCACGAGGATACCACCACGGGTGCCTTGAGCTGGGAGATACACGAATTTCCGGTAATCACGACCAAGAAAACCAATCACATCCCGCTCAGAAATGTAAGCGAGTTTCGTTTCTTGAAGACAAATGAGGTTGGGACGGCAAGAATCCACCATTTTTCGAACATTATCACGGCGACCACGGTCGTTGAGACCGCGCACATTCCAAACAAGCACATTGGAAGAAACCATTTAAACAAAGAAAAGGAACGACCACACCAGGAAACTCAGGCAGCAATCGGCTCCACTGCTAGAAGGAGATGCCCCTCCGGAGGCACATCCTTCTTCATGAGTTTTGCAAGAGCCACCACGTGATTCCTGCTGAGAGGCTTGCTGAAGAAACTTGTGTACTTCTCCATAGATGCATCAGAGAGGCGCTCCTGACTGCCCAAGAAACCCAGCTGCCGACATACCGCAATCGCAGATTGATGGTTAACTTCAGGGGAGAGACGAGCTAAACGACGACTCCGACGGGGTGGTTGAGTTGTCACCACTTGAGTGCGACGACGCCTTTGGACCGGAGGTGTTTGGATGACATTCTGCAGCGGCTTGCTAATCCGCTGAATGAACACTTGTGCCCGGCCAGGAGGAACAAGTGGTGAGGCACCAGCCACAACCGCCGCCTCGACGCAGGCACCGGATGCCGATGGCTCGCCATCCTCGGAAGGAACCGCCGTGAGACGCACCGGAGGGGAGACACCGATTCCACCGATGTCCTCATGGCGCTCACTGGAACCCGACGGGGAACCACCCCTCTCAACAGCACCTTCAGGCTGCGAACTGGAGCCCGGCAGGGCCGCGCCGTTTACAACAGCAGCGCCCTCAATTTGGAGTTTGCGACGCCGAACGTACACCACAGCCGCAGAGAGGTTCCCTTGAAACTTACTGACAAGAGACTGCGTCGGCAAGGGATCGATCAGAAGAGCTTCTTCCGCCGGCGTCCAGACGTGAGGAGAACCCAACTGCTGAATTTGAGGGGCCAGAGGGGCAATACAAAGCGGGGGCTCGAGCGGGCCAACCCTGCATGGGACTGTCTCAACCATGCACAAAGAACTGGGATCTTCTGTGGCCGGAGGCACTTGCAGTCGAAACGAACCCGCGTCTTCAAAGCAGAGAGACGTGGAAACAGAATTAACTGGCCCCAAAAAATCCACACCGTTTTGCACTGATGACGAGGGAAAGTCCAATCTCAAGAGTGTGGGGGAGAGCACTGATGGTGAAGCGACCACAAGGCTCCCAACGCCGCCCTGAGGATCCTCAGCAGAGACCCGAGGCAGGTTCAAACCAGCTGTACGACCGGGCGACACAGAAAAATCTTCGAGCTCCGCAGAAGCCAGACGCTTGGACAGAGAAATAACGCCTGGAGAAGGAGCCTTGGGAACAGGCACTGGGACGCCAGATTCCACCAAGGTCGCCTCGTGGAAAACGCCGGCCACATCAGCGACCACCTCGTTGCACTTACCAGAGAACGTTAGGCCGCCATTCTCGACGGCGTTAGTCTCGAATTGCACATCGGAATCCGGAAAGAAGCCGCCGAACTCACTGATGGCAACCCCAAGACACCCACCGGAGACCGGCAGGGATCCGCAAGTCTCAACAATGGCGCCATCGCGGGAAGCACCGGAGTCCGACGGGAGGTCACCATACACAACAGTGGCGCCTTCGAGGGGCGCACTGGAATGCGACGAGGAGTCGCCGTTCTCAACAATGGCCACCTCTAGACGCACACTGGAGTCTGGCAAGGGACGCACACTGGAACCCGGCAAGGGGACATCGAAGCTGAAGTTGTTGACAGGCCCCAGCCTTTCAAGAACCGGAGCCCTAGAAGAACTTTGACCATTCTGGCGAAGCGGCGGCTGCGGCAACTCCGGTGGCGGTGAGGCCGCCGGACATCTTCGCTGACGTCGAGGAGGGCCGCTGTCATCGCCGTTTGAGGGGGAGGGGCTGGCTCCCGGAAGCAACACTTGGGCCACAGACATAGAAACAGGATAAACCAAGGTCTGCTTCACCGGCGGTGACTCCATGCAGGCAGGAAGCGGCTCAACCACGTGGAGGTCACGCGAAACTGGAAGCAAGTCAGGCCTGAAGCACCAGCTGTCAAGCGGAACACCGAGAAATCTTCTTGATTTCTAGTGGCTGGATGGAGCTGCTGCGGCCAGCCATACGGATTGAGCAAATGTTCTGCAGTGGAGACCTCCCAGGTATGGGCTGGGATACCTCGGAGCTCAACGTCGACCAGGGCAGGCAACACCGCACTAGAAGCAAAGGCTTGACGAGACCAGCGACGACAGTGCAACCGAGGAACGGCAGAAACCGGGGACGGGCCAGCAGAAACCAACCTTGCCACAGTAGCCTCATCCGCAACGAACACGATGAACATGCCCGCACTGGATGGACGCACCTCGAGAGAGCTAGAAACCAGGTCAAACCTGCATGCAATGGCTTGTGCCACGCCCAACGCAGACACATCTGATGCGTCGCCGATCACTGAGACCAAAACCGCCCGACGAAGATCTTCCTCCGCACGCGCGATCCTGTCACTCCAGCCGATGATGCAAAGCGGTGCTTGGGCCGGAGCGGCGCCGTCATCCTGAACCAACGGTTCCGAAGAGGCAGCCACACCGTCGCCCTCCAACACGCCTGGTGGAGAAGCCGAACCATCCTGGACCGCTCGACGTCGCCAGCGCGGACGACGACGACGTCGACCGCGACGCTCTCCCGGTGCAGACGCCGCTTTATCTGCGTCGCCCCCCTGAGCCATACCCACAGACGGGAGCTCAGCAGACGCCTCAACCGGGGCAGGGAGAGGAGAGATCCGCCGCCACACTGAGACGCGAACCGACGCCGGCACCTGAGCGCTCAAACGGGGACCGCCTCTACGGCTAGGGCAGCCATAGGAGCGATGGCCGAGAGACTTGCACTTGAAACACCGGGGCCGAGAGCGGCACTGAGCAGCACGATGGCCGCTCGAGAAGCAATTGAAACAACGGCCACGGAGGTCCACCGGAACCGGGCGCCGCGGCGGCCTGAGAAGACGGGCCCGGCGCTGACGAGAGGAACGGGATTCAGCCATCACCCAGCCATCAGCATCCGGGCCTGGCTTCACCGGTGCAGGAATCTGGACGACCGAGCGGAGACGGAACCGAGGAGGCGGCTTTTCCGCAACCGCCCCCGAAGGCTGGGACTGGGCAGCCGAGTCCGCCGAAGCAAGGACTACGTCCCGAAAAGAGCGAGGCTCCAGCGACCTTGGCAACACGGGTGCCGAACCGCCGGAACACGAAGAGGCCGGGCTAGAGGCGCCCCAGCGCTGCTCCTTAGAGCGACCGGCCGGAAGGAGAGGACGGGACAAGGAGGAGATGGAACCAGGCGCTGCGAGGAGAGGGCTGGCCACAATAGCGGCGGGGATGGTGGCCGCCGGGTCCGCTGTGGATTCCGGCGGTGGGATGGAAGAGGAGGGGACGCCTGGGGTAGGGGAGGCGAACGGACTCATCTCTCAATCTGTGTCTATTTTCATATGCAAATTGCTGTGACAAGACATTTCTCAGATATGATGAGTTGATGATAGTGTTTTAGCATCATAGCTAATTCATACATGCAGTGGATCAGTGTCCTCACCATCGTTTTTGAAACACATTCTTGTTGGGTATTAGTGTCAGAAGGCTTGTTATTTGCCTGTATTGCCATGCTCGGTCATCTCTAGTATTTTCGAAGAAATTTATTCTGTGCAGCTTCATGTCCAAATATTACTTTAGTTCGGTTCCATCATTCTGGCAGTTCCTTTTGAATGTATAAATCTACATATCTAATGATTCTACTACGGCGTGCGCCGATCCAAGATCTATGCCTCTGGAAAAGATGCTGCTTACCAGTTACCACTACATTGCCTGTCTCCCTAGCAGTAGGGGTGCAATCGGGTAAGATTCAGACGGATATTGCTCATACCGTATCCTAATCCATATTTTTTTCGGATTCGGGTTCGGATACGGTAAAACCGGATACGAATACGAATTCGGAGTATTCGTAATTTCGAATACGGTGCCGTCGGAATGGATACTTGACGGTTTCGGATCGGGAACGGATAATATAGACGGATAGTACGTGCATACGGAAAGGAACATATGCTAAACCATACCACCATCACTTCAATCCTTAAACTGTTAGACATAAGTACATAAGAGTGATTATAATTCATTAGCCGAAGATGGTGTGGCGTTTCCCCCAAAATTGCCCATTGAGGTGTGACGTTTCAAGATGAATCCTGATTCTTGACGGACAATATTTTCTTTTTTAATGCTAAAGAAATTTTACTAAATTAAGGTAGAGATAGTAGACAATTAGGGATAATAGACTTTTGACAAATTTACCTGTTCATTTACTAAGCATGCCAAAGTTCATCGTTTAATAATACTTTGATTACATGTTTTTCATTCCATTACCTAGGAAGAGTGATCTTAATGAGCAAATTTAGGATTCCAATTGCACAAGCAGCGGAATTAGAAATAAAATACTATTTTAGTATTTGTATATTTACAGTTGCCACAACTGAATGTCATATTCCTTTTAGAGAACTTAAGCTTGCACGATCCAGAAAAACTTTCTATACATTGCACACCTCAACCAACCAACATGACAAAAAAGCAAATACTAGCAAAATAAAAGGTGAATTCTTAGCTCTTACCAGATATCCGACCGAATATCCGACTGGATAATTATCCAGTATCCGAATACCAATACTATTCGGTCGGATAACAACTCTCCCGAATCCGAATCCGACATGAATTATCCGAATCCGAATCATCTGTAATACCACCGAAAATGCAAATAGGGAACAACCGAGATAAGGAAGCGTGTTTGCCGTCAGATCTATCGACTTTTTAGAATGCCGAATAAGTAACGCTCGCAGAGATTCTCAGACCATCCAAGGACGGTCGGCACCGTCTAGTGAGCCGGATAAAAGTAGCACTCTCAGAGGTTTCTAGACCGCCCAGGGATAGTTGGCACCGTCTTGCGTTATGGGTTTTCGTCATTCGGCGAGAAATTCTAATCTTACCTTTTTACCAACTTACTTGCTGTGGTAGAAAAACCCCTAAAGATCAGTGTAAAGTCCTTTAGACCAAAATGCCCATGGGTAGTCAGCCGTAAGAGAAAAGAATGAGGGTAAGGGGGGTAGCCTGGTCATTGCTTAAGGCTAAGAGAGCCTCACAGCCATGCCCCATAAGTTAGCCCCACAAGCCTCATTTCCATTTCTCTTCTCTAAAAGCAAACCAAGCCTCTTAAACCTTCCCATTTCTCATCCCTTCTTTTCCTCAACCGAGAGCAACCCTAGAGAGTGAGCCCCAAAGCCAAGCACGGCCATACCAACTAGAGTAACATAGAGAGGAAGTGAGGGAGAGAGAGAAGTGGAGGAGAGGAGCTCTAGAAGTTGGGGAAGCCCGACATCGTGAGGACGGCGTCCACGACGACCGCAAGCCGCTTAGGACCGCCGAAAACACATTGCACCCGACCGGAACAAGGAGGAGGCGAGAAGGGCCAACGGAAGCGCGTGGAGAGCGCTGTTGCCACCATGGCCATCGCCTTCTTACCCCCATCCAACCCGAGCCAAGTGAGGTTTGCCTTCCCCAACCATGCGTATTGAAGAGTAATAGCAAACAAAAATAGAAGGAAATATCGAAAACCGTAGAGTAAGGAGGAAGAATAGCAAACCGTCCCTGTTGTAGAAGAGTGGCCGGCGGCGAAGAGCCGTGGCCGGCGAGTTCGAATCCACTGGGGGGGCGAGGCCAAGCGCCGACCTGCGTTCGCGCAGGGGTCGGCGGCTTGGGGCCGGTGAGTCGAAGGAGTTGGTGCTGTAGGGGAGAGGTGGAGGAGGCGGCCAGCGGCCGTTGGCCGTGCCGACCGGGAGGCGGCGCCCAATGCCCCACCGCCGCGTTCGCGAGCAAGGGGATGGCGGATCCGGTCCAGGCTGGGCAGATCCGAGGTGAGGAAGAAGGGGGTGAGCAGGGGGAGCCCGGCGGCGGTGAGCCCAAGGCTGGCGAGCCGAGACGCCCGCGCACCGTCGCGCCGCCGGAGGAGTGCCCGCGCAAGAGAGGGGGAGAGGAGAAGGCGGAGGCGGGGACGGCGGTGGAGCCGCCGGCAGCGGGCTACGGGCTGGCGACGCCGAGCCTGGCCGCACGCCGCCGGAGGTGCGCCCGAGCGCAGCACATGCGCACGCGAGAGAGAGTGAGGGGTGGGAGAGGAGAAGGCAGGGGGTGGCGGGAGAGCCGCCGGCGACGCCGCACCACCCTCGGGCGGAGTAGATGAGGAGGAGCAGGCCATTCGGCCGATTGGAATAGGGAGAGAGAGAGAGAGAGAGAGAGAGGAAGAGCCTGGGGAGGAGATGGTGGCCGTTCGGCTGGACCAAATAAAGGAAAAAAAAGAGAACAGAGAGGGAGCGGGTAAGAAAGAAAGAAAAAAGAAAGAAAAGAAAAAGGAAAGAGAGGACAAAGAGAAAGGAGAAGAAGAGGAAAGAAGAGGAAAGAAAGAAAAAAGAAAAGAAAAGAGGAGAAAAAGAAAAGAAATGGGGGGTTCGGTACCTGCACGATAGGTCCATAAAAACCCGTGCATTTTATGCCAAAAATCGGTTATGAGCGTAGAGTCGTCGTTCCCCGTTTAAGCTCTGGTTTTGATTTGGCGTTAAGATGAGTTAACGTCTGTACAGGTGGAGGTCCTGGGTGTCGGGACCCCGGATTATCAAACCCGGACCCTCTGTGTATTACTGCACTAGTCCCAGATCAAAACTAGTGCACACAGTTAAACAGAATGGAAAACATCACCATCAACGATTTATTACAATACTTAAGAGTACTAACCGAAAGGTCTCATTATTACAACTGAGGTTTCACTGACCTCGCACACATAAAACAAAGCGGAAGCAAAAGATAAACTCGATGACGACCCATCAATACGCCACAGGCAATTGACTGGGGAAGCGCGACCTAGTCCTCCGGGAAGAATCCATCGCAGCCACAAGCGAAGCAGTAGTCGTAGTCACCTTCTTGAGCTTCATTTGAAAATCTCAAATTTGAATAAATCTAGAAATTCCCAAATTTCTGACAGGTGGGGCCCACTGGAATATTAGATTTTAATTTCTATTTTTATTCTGAGAGATTGACAGGTGGGGCCCACTGAACAGTAACCACTGGCGGTCACTGACATGTGGGACCCACTGGACAGTGAGCCCACTGACTCAACCTCTGACACGTGGGACCCACTGGACTCCGGGCCCACTTGTCAGAGACCAGCACAGAGGGGTGGGGCCCAGTCGTCAGTGGCCCGCGAGGACAGCTGCCGCTGACGGGTGGGTCCCACTTGTCAGCGCGGGATTTTAAAAGAATGGCTCGACCTCAGCGTGCGGAGTCGGGGGCTTGAACGCGCGCCGAGGGAACCGAGGGGAGGGAGGAGATCGCGCTGATAACCAGATGGGCGGGGAGGCTTTGCCTACCCATATAGGGCAATCAATTCTTTTGAGTTACCTGCCGGAGGGGAGGCCGGGGAAGGTGGCCGGAGGCAGGGTCGTCGGCGGCGAGGGAGTGGCGGAGGGGTGCGGATGAGGTCCAAAACGCGGTCCTGGAGCGGAGGCGAGTCCAACGAAGGGGTCGGCAGGGCTCGGGGACGGGCGGAGGTGGCCGGCGACGAAGGGGGTGGCGGAGCTGGCTCGGGTCCTCCGGTGCGACGGCGCTCCGGCGGCGGGGAGGGGCGGCTGAGGTGTCGGGGAGGATCGCACGGACGAGAGGGAGCTCGGGGAGGCGACAGCGGGCTCCGGGGATGACCAAGGCGGCGGCGAAGGCTCGCCGGAGTTGGGCGGAGCTCGGAGAAGAGGAAACTCGACGGCGGGGCGCTTTGGTGCTCGGGAAGGGAGGTGGAGCGTGTCTGGGTGTTGGGCAGAGGGAGGCGAACCAAGGGGGGCTTTTATAGGGGCGCAGGGGGAGCAGGGGAGCAGCAATCGCTCGCCGGTGCTAGCGGCCGGAAAAGGAAGGGAAGGGGGAGAAACGGGAAAGGGGAGGCAGGGAAGGAAGGGAGGCGCAGAGATTGGGGATTTGTTTCCCGGCGGGGCTCGGGGTTGCCAAAATCGGGGAGAGGCAGGGAAGGCAAGGCCGGATCCGGCTCGGATTGGTCACCGGCGCAAAGAAGGAAAGCGGGGAGAGAAGAAAGGAAGGAGGCGGCTCCGCGGGGACGACGGGCCTGACAGGCGGGGCCGGGTGGCAGCGGGAGCGAGAGCGCGTGCGGCTGACGGGCGGGGCCCGCAGGTCAGTGAGGTGAGGGAGGAGGTGAGAGCGGGCGGCTGGATGGCCCGTGCGGAGACTCGGCTCATCCGAGCCGTCCACGCGTCGGGCGAGGAGGAGGGGAAGGCGGGGCCGCCGGTTGACGGGCCGGGCCCGCTAGACAGCCAGGGGAAGGGGAGGATGCGGCCAGGATCAGGCCGAGCGGCGACGTGGGCGGATTTGGGTCGTCCACGCGTCGACCGGAGGGAAAGATTTGGATTTTTATTGATTTTTAATTTCAGAAAAGGCTAGGAATTTATTTAGGCCTCAGAAAAATATGAAAATACCTCCAAAAATTCCAGAAAAATTCACAGAAGCTCCTGGAGATATTTTGGACTTAATAAAATTATTTCCAACTACTGTTGATATTTAATTTTTATATTTTGAATTACTTTTTAAATTCTAAAAATAGATTTTAAATTCCAGAAAATCCATAAAGGCAAATAAAAGCCAAGTAAAATCCAATTACCCTAAAATAATTAATTTGAATTAATTTTTTTTTCAAAAAGCCAAATTTTGGGATGTTACAAACCTACCCCCCTTAGAAAGAATCTCGACCCCGAGATTCAGACGGACTGGGAAAAAGATCGGGGAACTCTTCTCTTAGATCCTCTTCACGCTCCCAAGTCGCTTCCGATTCCGAATGGTTGCTCCACTGCACTTTACAGAACTTGATGACCTTGTTTCGCGTACGACGTTCTGATTCTTCCAATATCTTGACCGGATATTCTGGATATGTGAGGTCCTCCTTCAAGTTCACTTCCTCTAGAGGCATTTGCTCCTGTGGCACTCGGAGACACTTTCTTAGCTGGGACACATGAAAGACATCATGCACCTTTGACAGTTGAGGCGGAAGCTCCAACTGGTAAGCCACTTCTCCTCGTTTCGCTACCACTGGAAAGGGTCCAATGAATCTAGGAGCAAGCTTTCCACTGACTCCAAAACGTCTCATACCCTTGAGAGGCGAAACTTTCAGATAAACATGATCCCCAGGTACAAACTCTAATGTTCTTCGACGGTTGTCCGCATAGCTCTTCTGTCTGGTTTGAGCTGTCTTAAATCTGTCCTGGATTAGGCGAACTTGTTCTTCGGCCTGCTTCAACACATCTGGTCCAAATACTTGCCCTTCTCCGGTTTCTTTCCAATACAGCGGGGTCCTGCATTTTCTGCCATACAAAGCTTCAAATGGAGACATCTGTAAGCTGGATTGATAACTGTTGTTATAGGAAAACTCCGCATAGGGCAGACTTTGATCCCAGTTAGCCTTGTTTGCTAGAACACAAGCCCTCAACATATCTTCCAAAATTTGATTTACTCTCTCTGTTTGACCATATGTCTGTGGATGATATGCTGTGCTAAAATTTAGATTTGTGCCCAAAAGTCCATGTAACTTATGCCAAAATCTTGAGGTGAATTGAGTCCCTCGATCTGACACAATCTTCTTTGGAACTCCATGTAAACACACAATTCTTGACATGTACAACTCTGCGAGTCTGTCACCAGAGTATGTGGTCTTTACTGGAATGAAATGGGCGACTTTTGTCAGACGATCCACAATAACCCAAATTGAATCGTGTCCTGATTTGGTTCTTGGTAATCTAGTTATAAAATCCATTCCAATTTCCTCCCATTTCCACTCAGGGATCTGCAAAGGTTGTAGAAGTCCAGCAGGTCTCTGATGCTCCGCTTTAATTCGCTGGCACACATCGCACAAAGCTACATATTCTGCAATTTCTCGTTTCATACTTGACCACCAATACCTTTCCTTGAGATCTTGGTACATCTTTGTACTCCCAGGGTGAATTGAATATCCAGATTCATGGGCTTCCTTCAGGATTAACTCCTTTACCTCTTTCTTTTCAGGTACAATAATTCTTTTCCCAAACCAAAGGGTACCTTCTTCATCCTCTGAAAATCCTGGTGCTTTCCCCTTTTTCATGTTTTCTTTAATTTCCTTGACATACTTATCCTCTCTTTGAGCTGCCTTGATTTGGTCCTGTAGCATGGGTTGAACCTCTAAAGTAGCCAGAAATCCTTCTTCTACTACCTCTAAGTTGAGCCGCTGAAATTCTTCTTGAAGTGCGGGCATACTATCCTTAATCCACAGTTTGGTACAGTAACTCTTTCGACTCAAGGCATCAGCTACCACATTAGCCTTTCCTGGGTGATAAGGTATTCCAATATCATAATCCTTTATTAACTCAAGCCATCTCCTTTGCCTCATATTGAGATCGGGTTGAGTAAATATGTACTTCAGGCTTTTGTGATCCGTGTAAATCTCGCAGCGGTTACCAATCAAGTAGTGCCTCCATATTTTCAGTGCATGCACTACGGCCGCAAGCTCTAAATCATGGGTTGGGTAGTTCTCTTCATGGGGCCTCAATTGCCTTGAAGCATAGGCTACTACCTTCCTTTTTTGCATCAGAACACAGCCTAATCCCTGCCTTGACGCATCACAGAAGACTTCGAAATCCTTCCTAATGTCCGGAAGCGTCAACACTGGTGCAGAAGTTAACCTCTTCTTCAGCTCTTGGAAACTATCCTCGCACGGTTTACTCCATTCAAACTTCTTTTCCTTCTTCAGCAACTGGGTGAGAGGTCTTGCGAGCTTGGAGAAGCCTTCAATAAATCGACGATAGTAGCCAGCCAATCCAAGAAAACTTCTGATCTCGGATACTGACTTTGGTTGTGTCCAATTAAGCACATCATTTACTTTCTCAGGGTCTACGGACACTCCTCCGGCCGAAATCACATGGCCCAAGAAAGCTACTTTCTTCAACCAAAACTCACACTTACTAAACTTGGCATACAACTGATTTTCTCTGAGCTTTTCCAAAACTATACGCAAATGTTCTGCGTGCTCTTCCTCATTCTTGGAGTATATCAGAATATCGTCGATAAACACAACCACAAACTTATCCAAATATTCCATGAACACCTTATTCATCAGATTCATGAAGTATGCGGGAGCATTGGTTAGACCGAAAGACATCACTGTATACTCGTATAATCCATAACGAGTAGCAAATGCGGTCTTCGGTATATCCTATGGTCTTATCTTCAATTGGTGATAACCTGATCGAAGATCAATCTTAGAGAAGACACATGATCCTTTCAACTGATCGAACAGATCATCTATTCTGGGCAAAGGGTACTTGTTCTTGATCGTCACATCATTCAAGGATCGATAGTCCACACACATGCGAAGACTTCCGTCCTTCTTCTTCACTAACAGTACTGGCGCTCCCCAAGGTGACGAGCTTGGTCTTACAAATCCTTTATCTTGCAACTCTTCAATTTGCTTCTTAACTTCAGCCAAATCATTCGCAGACATCCGGTAAGGTCTCTTGGAAATCGGAGCTGTACCAGGTACCAGATTTATAACAAATTCAATCTCTCTATCTGGTGGCATTCCTGGCAAATCTTCAGGAAATACATCTGGGTATTCACATGCTATAGGCACCTTTTCCAAAGTTATTCCCTTCAAACTGTTTAACTTACTTTTCTTCTGGGAAAGTGCATTGGACTGAAACCTTACTCGAATCCCTTCAGAATTGGTAAGAGTAACGGCTCGGTCGGCACAATCTATCTGCTCTTTATACTTGGTTAACCAATCCATACCAAGTATTACATCTAAACCCTTGGAGTCTATTATAATAAGATTCGCTAGGAACTTAACTCCATTTATATCCACAGTTGCATTAGGACAAACTGTGTTAGTCCTTATTTCCTTTCCAGGAGACTGGACTAGCATGGGGTTTTGTAGTTTATGCACATCCCATTTATATCTTTCAACCACCTCTTTTGACACAAAAGAATGCGAAGCTCCAGAATCAAATAATGCTGATGCAAATACTGAGTTGACAAGAAACTTACCCAGAACTACGTCGGGTGCATCCTGGGCTGCCTCTGCAGTGACATGGTTAAGATGTCCCCTGCTCATTGCCTGCGGAGTCCTTGGGGTTTGTGGTGCCCCACGGCCTTGACCTGCAGTCGGAGCTCTTGCTGGCGTAGTCCCCAGATTGAAACGAACTGGGGTCACTGCTGGGCGTTTCTGGGGACAGTTGCTGGCATAGTGCCCCATGTTCTTGCAGTTGAAACACTGCACTCCTGCTGCTGAAGTCTTGTTCTGCTGGGGTTGGCCACCATTGCTTGCCCGGGGAGTTTGTGGATTTGGGCGGGGTCCTGAAAAGGGAGTCCTTGGCACGCTTGACTCTGAAGGTTTGTGAAAATGAGGTGCGTTGGGGCGAAATCGAGAGCTGCCTGCTCCTTGCTGGGCTTGGAACTTCCTCTTCCGAGTTTCGTATAGCTGACGCTGAGCATCTTCTTGGACAAAGGCCTTGTTCACTAGGTGCTGGAAGGTCGGGTAATCATTGGACACCAGCTGCACCTTGAGGTTGGGGTCAAGTCCCTGCGTGAACCTCCAAATCTTGGTCGCCTCCGATGTGACCTCTTCAGATGCATACCTGGACAGTTGGGTGAACTTATTCAGGTACTCGGAAACACTGAGGTTTCCCTGCTGCAGTTGGTAGAATTCTCTTTTCTTCATTTCCATTATTCCCGTAGGAATATGGGCGGTGCGGAAAGCTTCAACAAACTCATCCCAAGTGATGGTTTGTGCATTTTGATGGGCGGTGCGGTAGTTATCCCACCAGTTAGCAGCGATTCCCTTGAGCTGGTGAGCAACATACAGCACCTTCTCGTTGTCGTTGCACTGAGCTAGGACCAATTTCCTTTCCACATCCTTGATCCAATCATCTGCCTCCAGGGGATCCACTGATCCAGCAAAAGTGGGAGGCCTTGTCCTCATGAATTCTCCCAACTTAGACTGGGGTGCCTGGTTGGGTGCCTGCTGGGCTGGCTGCACTTGGTTTTGTGCTAAGGCTTGAAGAATCTGAAGTTACATGGCCATCATCTGTTCCAAGTTGGGGGCCTGAGCGGGAGGTGGTGGAATGGTGTCCTCTGGCTGATTGTTGGCGTCACGGCTGTTGCCAGGGTTGCTCCTTGTGTTCACCATCTGAAGTGGTTTAGGTTAGCAGAAGGTAAGAGGGAAATAGCAAAGGTAAGAGATTAGGGGAACTAAATCACATCCCAAGCCAACACACAAGAAGAAACCAGCAACCACTTAGGGAAAACTTTATTGAAATCAAGTTAGTTTTATGAATGGCTGTACCACAAGTGCACATAGGCTTGGTACAGTCCATCTAGCACACCAAAACATAGCATAAAGCGTTCTAAAGACACGGACATTTTATTTGGGTACTACTGACTCAAAAGACTACTAATCCTCTCCAAAGACGCGCTCCTCAGGGTCCTCTTCTGGATCCTCCTCTGGGTCTTCCTGGCGCTCTCTCACGTGGTGTCTCGAACAATCACACTCAGCCGAGGCACGGGGATGGTTACGACTGGAGGCAGTCGAACGCGAGCGGGAAGGAGAAGGCTTGCGCTTCTTGAGAGTGATGACAGGTGGCGGACTGGGGCGTCGCACCTTCTTGCGTGCTGTGAGCCGAGTGCGGAGTCCTGAAAGTCGAACTGGCGCGCGGTTGGTAGGGGCGGCGGCTGGTGCAGGTGAAGACGGCGTGTAGTCGGGTACAGCTTTGAGACGTCCCAGTCTAAACTCATCTGTCTGGCTCCGAAGAAGCTGCGCGCGAAGAGTGTCGGAGTGCTGATAGCTGGAAGTGAGAAGCATCCGGAGTTGTCCAATCTCCTCCTGAGCTCTAGCATAAGTAACTGCCATCGCTTGGGTGAGCTGCACCTGATGTGATAATAGAGGATCATCAGCTGGAATGTCAAAGGGGTCCGGATACCTTTGTCCTGCTCGAGGGTTGATGAAGAAGCAAAAAGAAGACTGATGTACAGCATCCTTGTGCAGGTGGCACAACTCATCAATGGCGAGGCGTGCTGCGTCCTGGACAGCGTCGAAACAGCGGGACCGAGGGTGCTTGATGGGGTATGTGTGGGAGTTGAATTCCTCTTCCCGTGCATACAGGAATACCTCCATCGTCCATGAGTCTCGATCCAGGATCCGCGTCTTCCGCCCCCTGAAAATGGGCGGCTGACGGTACTCCAAGCACTGCATCAGCTGCCGGAGAAGGCTAGCGAATGCTCCAGCATCCTCTCCATGTGAGCAGTAGTCCCACGGGGCAGCGGAGGATGAACCAGCCATCTACAAAGTTGAGTAAAAGAAAAGATTAGTAAAAGTTTTTAACAAATGGAGTTGGAGACAAGAACGAGATTCTAAGTAGGAAGAGAGTAGAAGCAAAGAAGCTTATACATTTTTAATATACTCTTTTTATAAATATAAGGCCTTATGGTTTGCCATTCTTAACCTAGGTCACGTCCTACAGTCAAATTGGCTCTGATACCATCTCTGTCGGGACCCCGGATTATCAAACCCGGACCCTCTGTGTATTACTGCACTAGTCCCAGATCAAAGCTAGTGCACACAGTTAAACAGAATGGAAAACATCACCATCAACGATTTAATACAATACTTAAGAGTACTGACCGAAGGGTCTCATTATTACAACTGAGGTTTCACTGACCTCGCACACATAAAACAAAGCGGAAGCAAAAGATAAACTCGATGACGACCCATCAATACGCCACAGGCAATTGACTGGGGAAGCGCGACCTAGTCCTCCGGGAAGAATCCATCGCAGCCACAAGCGAAGCAGTAGTCGTAGTCACCTTCTTGAGCTTCAACTTCCTCTGAGATTTATTTTTGAGTGTAGCACGTGAGTACATAAAGTACTCCGCAAGTCTTGGGAAAAATGCATAGATGCAAGGCTTGACAAGGGAATGCTATATGGTTCTTTTGCACGAGGCAATATTTTATAATTTCAATTACTACTAATTATTTTCGAAGGCATCAGTTTAATAAAGTAATTGATTTTAACAGAACTAACAAGTATTCTCTAGTGAAGGTTCCATCCACCAACACTAGCTTAATCATTTCCAACTAAACAAGTTAATATTGCGGGTTACATCCACCCTCTCTGGCTCCAACCGCCAGGATACCCTTCCGAGAGTTCCCTCCACCCTCGGAATACAAAATTTTTGATTTTAAAACCAAAACCAGAAATCTACCATGTGAATGCATTCCTTGCCCGCCCTTGACCGTGGGCACGACTATTCGAATAGTTTTACACTCTGCAGAGGTTGTACAACTTTACCCACAAGAGATAAATTATCCTAAAAGTCAACACGCTTCCTTTGGCATGAGACCCAGATAAAATATCACAAAGCCTTTACCTTACTCTAATCTAGCTAGATACCACCCGCTGAGATTTCACCGCAGGTAGGCTAACTACCCGAACCGAAGCCCCCTCTTGCGCCATATGAGTACAGTAAATCCCTGTCCCTCACTGTGAATAACCAGTCCATCCCTGGCACCCACTTTCCACTGGTGGCACCTAAACTAGACTATCATAAGTTAGTCAGCTAGGTCGTACCCATATAGACTTGTGGTTGTACGGTTAATGCTCAGTCTGGACAAACACAAGCGTCGGTCCTTAATTGACTAGGGTGGAACATACACTTAACAAGATCTCGTGCTTCCTGCACCAAACCAAACCAACCATCCACCGTAATCTAAACCAACTTCCACATTTCATTTTATTTTAAAAGAACAATGGCAACTCCAATTACCACTAACTTTATAAAAACAAGGGTTCAATAATAAATCATAATTTCCCATTTTCAAGATTTTTCAAAGTCATTAGATAGCAAGACTAAGCATTATCCTACCATTCTAATATTCACAAAGTTTAATATTAATCTCATTATTGAGACAAGGGAGTTCTAGGGTGACAATGTACATGGCAATCAATGTCAAATGAGGGCATAACAAAGTTGGAATAACTAACTTCTAAAGATTTGAACTAGTGATTTTATGTAAATAGCAATGCACATAATTTAAAATATTTAAAACATTTCAAAAGCATAGGTTCAAGATGATCAAAGGAGACTTGCCTTCTTGCAGGGTTTCTGGGTCTTCTTGCTACTGTGAAGAGGGATCGTCGACAACGCTGGAATCTACGCGAGAAAAGCCGAAGCAAATAAATACAAATAAAAATTCAAACAAACTCAAAAATTCAAATAGAGGCCATAGTTGAATAGATCTTGATTTTAGAAGAATTTAGAAATTTGAATGGCTGAGTTTGGAGTTAAAATGAGAAAGTTATGCTCATTTGAAAATCTCAGATTTGAATAAATCTAGAAATTCCCAAATTTTTGACAGGTGGGGCCCACTGGAATATTAGATTTTAATTTCTATTTTTATACTGAGAGATTGACAGGTGGGGCCCACTGAACAGTAACCACTGGCGGTCACTGACATGTGGGACCCACTGGACAGTGAGCCCACTGACTCAACCTCTGACACGTGGGACCCACTGGACTCCGGGCCCACTTGTCAGAGACCAGCACAGAGGGGTGGGGCCCAGTCGTCAGTGGCCCGCGAGGACAGCTGCCGCTGACGGGTGGGGCCCACTTGTCAACGCGGGATTTTAAAAGAATGGCTCGACCTCAGCGTGCGGAGCCGGGGGCTCGAACGGCGCCGAGGGAACCGAGGGGAGGGAGGAGATCGCGCTGAGAACCAGATGGGCGGGGAGGCTTTGCCTACCCATATAGGGCAATCAATTCTTTTGAATTACCTGCCGGAGGGGAGGCCAGGGAAGGTGGCCAGAGGCAGGGTCGTCGGCGGCGAGGGAGTGGCGGAGGGGTGCGGATGATGTCCAAAACACGGTCCTGGAGCGGAGGCGAGTCCAATGAAGGGGTCGGCAGGGCTCGGGGACGGGCGGAGGTGGCCGGCGACGAAGGGGTGGCGGAGCTGGCTCGGGTCCTCCGGTGCGACGGCGCTCCGGCGGCGGAGAGGGGCGGCTGAGGTGTCGGGGAGGATCGCACGGACGAGAGGGAGCTCGGGGAGGCGACGGCGGGCTCCGGGGATGACCAAGGCGGCGGCGAAGGCTCGCCGGAGTTGGGCGGAGCTCGGAGAAGAGGAAACTCGACGGCGGGGCGCTTTGGTGCTCGGGAAGGGAGGTGGAGCGTGTCTGGGTGTTGGGCGGAGGGAGGCGAACCAAGGGGGGCTTTTATAGGGGCGCAGGGGGAGCAGGGGAGCGGCAATCGCTCGCCGGTGCTGGCGGCCGGAAAAGGAAGGGAAGGGGGAGAAACGGGAAAGGGGAGGCAGGGAAGGAAGGGAGGCGCGGAGATTGGGGATTTGTTTCCCGGCGGGGCTCGGGGTTGCCAAAATCGGGGAGAGGCAGGGAAGGCAAGGCCGGATCCGGCTCGGATTGGTCGCCGGCGCAAAGAAGGAAAGCGGGGAGAGAAGAAAGGAAGGAGGCGGCTCCGCGGGGACGACGGGCCTGACAGGCGGGGCCGGGTGGCCGCGGGAGCGAGAGCGCGTGCGGTTGACGGGCGGGGCCTGCAGGTCAGCGAGGTGAGGGAGGAGGTGAGAGCGGGCGGCTGGATGGCCCGCGCGGAGACTCGGCTCATCCGAGCCGTCCACGCGTCGGGCGAGGAGGAGGGGAAGGCGGGGCCGCCGGCTGACGGGTCCGCTAGACAGCGAGGGGAAGGGGAGGATGCGGCCAGGATCGGGCCGAGCGGCGACGTGGGCGGATTTGGGCCGTCCATGCGTCGGCCGGAGGGAAAGGTTTGGATTTTTATTGATTTTTAATTTCAGAAAAGGCTAGGAATTTATTTAGGCCTCAGAAAAATATGAAAATACCTCCAAAAATTCCAGAAAAATTCACAGAAGCTCCTGGAGATATTTTGGACTTAATAAAATTATTTCCAACTACTTTTGATATTTAATTTTTATATTTTGAATTACTTTTTAAATTCTGAAAATAGGTTTTAAATTCCAGAAAATCCAGAAAGGCAAATAAAAGCCAAGTAAAATCCAATTACCCTAAAATAATTAATTTGAATTAAAAAATTTTCAAAAAGCCAAATTTTGGGATGTTACACTGGGTCAGAGCCGTCCACGTACCGTCCCCAAGGCTAACCAGACAAGTGCATGGTAAAGCGGTAAATTCGAGTAGTGTTTGCTGTTAAATGGGTGATGGTGCATTGCTTACCTTGGTGTGGTAAGTTAATAATTTTTGGATGCATAATGAGAAATGAAGAATGATGAATGTTGAGACATGGCATGTTGATATGCATAAATTGAGAACTTGCATTGCATGCATGTCATGAAAAGGGATCGTGTTGGTCCACTGGTGTGGACGCTCCACGGGAGTGGAGATTAAGGTCCCCGTATGAGAATGATGGGCTGCTGTGGTCCCCGTATGAAAAAAGACGGGCTTGTGATCCCCGCATGGAAACAGGGGGGCCTGGGTAAGCATCGACAGGTGCTTGCTCTGATATACCGGTATAGGCTAAAGAGATAAGAGAGAAGTGCATGTGCATGATGAATAGTTCATCGGAACTTAAAGTGATTAAATGGAAAAGTAGTTAATGAAACTGGGATGATCATGGTCTGATTTGTGAACCTGTTATTTGCTGTTTTGCTTTGTATTTGCTGAGTCGGTGGACTCACTCTTGCTTCGTTGATGTTTTTATGTGACCGTTGAGAACGTCATACACGGGCGGGAGTAGCACATGAATAATTGGCACAAATTAGCAGCACTCTTTGTATCACCTTTTGTTAGTTTATTTTAGCCTTTACTATGCTAGAGTAATCACTAAAAAAAATGTTATGTTGTATCTGAACGCAGCAATATGAATAAATTTAGTGTTGGCTTAAATTCTTCTAGTGTTGATAAAATGGTAAGAGCGTGCAGTGGTGGTAATATTCTGGTTCAGAAGGTGGGCGGGGTGTTACATCATCTCACGAGGATGATGCTTCAACAGTAACTTGTTTTGAATTTGCCTCACAATGTAGGATTGCCCGACATCTACTCCTGAACTCCTCCATCTCTTGTCAGATCAGCATAATGAGTCCAAGCCTCGCACTAAGCTCAGGATATTTGGTGCGTCGCAAAACAGCAAGTTTGCTGCAGGTTTTTGGCAGGCTGAAGCTGGATTTATAGAGGCAAGTTTGTGCAGGACATTGACTGAAGGTCAGAACTCAAATGACCCAGCTGCATCCGAGCATATGAGCAACGCTCTTCTCGTCCCCTGCAGCACCAAACGGCGTTTCGTTAGCCTCGCCGCCGCCTCTGCAGCCGCACACCAACCTCTCATAGTTTCCACCGCAGTCGGGCTGCAGAGCTTTCAGTTCCCGTGCCGCGATGCTCCCCATGAAGTTGTTCTTATGAGCCAAGCAAGAATGCATGCAGAAGGGTAGACCATGCCAATGCATTTGGTGTGAACGGCATGTTCAGGAGCAGGTCATGCGCTCCTTCCAGCCTGCCTGCACGACCGAGGAGATCAGTGGTGCTAATGTAGTGGTCAAGTGTCCGTTCCACTCCATACTTTTCAGCCATGGTGTCCAAGTAGCCCAGCCCCACATGGCTGCAGGATGTTAGTATGGCGATGAAGGTGTTGCCATTGTACGTTTTCAGTTCCAGTGCGCGCTCTGCGATCGTCAGGGCTCGCCTTGCGAGACCATTCTGGCCAAGCCCCTGTATCACTGAGTTCCACGACACTGTCATCGAATACCTGCCCCAGATCCAGTGTCGTGCCACAGCTGCTGTACATGCTGATCAAAGAATTGCAGACAAAGACATTGCCGACAGAGGCCGTTCTTGACAGTGCACGCATGGACTTGCCTCCCGAACACGAGCAGGGCCAGCATAGAGCAGATGTGCAAAACTGTGGTGTACGTCGACGCATTCGGCTTGGCACTGCCATTACGAAGGCCATCCAATCTCACCATATCGATGAAGAGGCGGAGCTCGTCTTCTCCACGGTGGTTCTCCCACAAGCAGGATATCATGATGTTCCATGAGAAGGCGTCCTTGTTCATCATCGATTTGAAGAGATCAAGAGCCCTGTCCATAAGCTTATGTTGTATCCATCCATCGTGATGTTGCAAGAACAGATGTCCTTGAACCTCATCCCATGGAACACCTTCGCGTTGGACAGTGCACCCAGTTTCGCGTGCACATTGATCAAGGCATTCCACACAAAAGATGCAACCTTTGCTCCCGTCCAAGAGCTTGATGATGACCGAATGGAGCTGCACTGCAACGGTGAGAGACCGGAGACCAACACAGGCCTTGAGCAACAAGCTGGACGTGTGGGCATTGGGCAGCATCTTGCGTGCAAAGAGCTCGCCATAGAACGCCGCGAATAGCTCAACCTCCCTGTCGGGCTCACCATTCCGAACATGGCACGAAACCATGTCAAGTAATCCAGGCATTGTTCTTATGCTCTATTTGATGTTTTTCTGGACTAGGTTTGTCCATTTGTTTTATCTGCCACCTCTGCATTTAGTCATTCTTCAGAGTTTATTGTGAGCCCAATGTTTGTTCTGGGCGCGTGAGTCAGTTGAGATTAGTATGTGGCACGTTCTGAAGGTTGTGGGTTGACACGGCCTGTGGAGGAATATGCCGTGAGTTGTGGATCGTGGACTCCGTTTATTTTGGCATGTTTTGTTACTTGCATATATTAATAAACACTGGAAAATGCAGTGAGTTAGTTGCTGCGCAAATATCTCTCTCTCTCGGTTGTTCTCTCTAATTTCCTGTGTGCAAGTGTTTTGGTTGTTTTGATTCCTTCTTGATCCAGTTCAAAATACACACCAGATCGGAACCAGCGTTAACTGAAGTTTCTTCAGTTACTGTAGCTAGTGTTGACTGTTAGGAAACCTGGACTCTATCCAGAGTCCTGATCTAATTGGGCATCCCACCGTAGACTATAAATAGGGACCTAGACCCCCCTCATTATGTACCCGATGCAATCTAAAGCAATAAAGAAAGACCAGGAGTTCTCTCTACCTCTCTGTGTTCAATCTATTCTCTCTGTGATTCTGTGATTGATTCGTTCTTGTTTTAAGCAGAGAAATCGTTCGGACTGGTCGCCAGCGACGGTTTCTCAACACGTTATCAGCACGACTTCGCTCAGGTGAACAAGGTAATCATCGAAGCACAGATTGAATTTTCTAGATCGCTTTTGAATCAGTATTTTCTTTTCGCGTTCTAGATTGAATCTCTACGGTGCAAATCCGCCCTAATCTACCGCGAGCAGACTTGAAGTCGCCGGCACAATGCCGATCGGTAGATTATGAAACGGGGTAGATGTTGATTGCACTGTAGATTAGAAACGATGCAAATCCGTCCTAATCTACCGCGAGCAGACTTGAAGTCGCCGGCACAATGTCGATCGGTATTTTGCAAAAAGGGCAGATGTTGATTGCATCGCAGATTAGAAACGAAAAAAATTGCATCGTTCTTTTTCTGTTCAATTTATGCATGACATCACACCAGAAAAAGACATTGTCATCGCGCCCGCATGCGCGTGGCTGGCCGCCGGCCAGCAGCTGGCGTCGACGCCTGGAGCCACCCAGTAGACCGGCCGAAGCTTCCCGCATGAAGCATCGCTGCCACTGGCCGACGAAGCGCCGCCTTGTGCGCCTCGGTCCCCGCGCCTGACAACCGCCCGAAGCGCCGTCCGGTCCGCCCTGGTCTCCACGCACGGCCACCGCAGCACCGTGCCCGAACGCACGCGCGCCACCGAAGGCCGCTGCTTGCTGCGCCGCCGCCTCACCTCGGCCCCGGCCCGAAGCTGGCCGCCTACTCGCCGGTCTGCAGCCCCCGCACCCGGCCCGAAGCCGTCATGCCTCGGCTTCCTCGCTTGCCGCCCGCACGCGGCGGCGCGCCGCCCGCATGAGCGCGCCATCCGGCCACCGGCCCGACCGCCTTGGGATGTGCCGCCGCTCGATGCCGCAACCAAAGCGCAGCCCCTCCAGCCTGCAGCCGTTCCTCCTTGCGCCGTCGACATTGGCGTTGCCGCCGCCCGAGCGGCTCCTCCCGCACGCGCGCGTTGCCTCGGCCTTCGGTCCGCTGCCTCGGCCTGCGCCCCGCATAGGCGCCTCTGCCGCTTGGCTCCTCCGCACGCCGCCCCTCGGCCCTAAGCCATCCGAGCCTCCTCGGCTCCCGCGCGCGCTTCCCGGGACGTCCGGCCTCCGCCTGGTCTCCCGTGTCGCCGAACTCGCCGCCTCGCACCACCGGTGCGCAAGGCTCCGCCCTTGCCCGCCTGACCACCCGCCGCCTGGCTCACCGCCACCCGCATGTGGCCGCCGGCCCGAAGCCGCTCATCGCCGCCTTGCGCCGCCGGCCCTGCACAGCCCCGCCCGAGCCGCCGGCCCCGCTACCTTGTGCCGTCTCCCGCCGGCCCCGCCGCCTCACATGCACTGCCGCCCGAGCCAGCAGCCTCGGCTGCTACTGCCGCCGCCGCCACCTAATGGGCGGTAAGGGAAAACCCTACCGCCTCCTGGGCAAGCCGGTTGAGTGGGCCACACGGCAAGTGGGCCGGTTGGGCGGGAAAGAAAGGCCGCATGGGCCAAAAGATGGTGGGCCGGAAGAAAAAAAAAGGGATGGCCGTGCGGAGGGGGAGAAATTGCAGAAAACCCCCCTAATTTCTGAATATTACCGAAGAGCCCTTGAATCTTTAATATAAGTCCTGAATTTTGCATAAAAGGCATCATGGTTCTGAAAAATCACGAATAAGCCCTCAAATTTACGAGTGGGTCCAGAATTTTGCAGAAAACCCCTCGGCAAATCAGAAAATTGCGTGAATTTTTCTCTGAACTGAAAATTTGCGTAAAAACAACCAGAAAGTGCAGAATTTGCTGAAATTTCATATTTTAGCATAAAAGGGCCTCGGGAATCCGAATTTTGCATTATTTTTAGAATTTGAAGCTTATTTATTTATGCCATTACTGTTTTATGTATTTTCTGTATTTATTTACTGTTTTGGTTAATTGTAATTACTGAAAATTGCTCTTAATCACTGAAAATTGCAGTAAAATTATAGAAAATGCATAGAAATTTCTGGAACATTACGAGAAACTTTTGTACCATTTATTCACTCGCAGTGAATTATTCCATGCATGTCTACCAGCAGTAGACTTATACACATTTAGATGACTAGTATCACGAACTGGAAGTTCGAGGAGCTGGCCCCGCATGGCCAAAACTATCTGACATAGGCATCCGATGTCGAGATTGTACTTAGAGCCAAGAAGCTCCGCGTGACTATTGGGATTGGCGGACTGAATGACGCTCAACCCATGCCTAAAGAGAATGATCAGACACTTCATTTTCTCAGGCACCACCTCTGCCTCACTCTCCAGAATGAGTACATGGCGGAGAAGAGCGTGCTAGCACTCTGGACCGCACTAAAGAAGCTGGTTTAAGAGGCTAAAGTACACCATTCTTTCTCAAGCAGAGCGAGAGTGGATCAGACTGAGGTTTGTCGATGTTAAGACGGTCAGGGAAAACAATTCTGCCTTGCACAGGATTTGTACCCCAAAACAGAAAATTGAGAAAATCCTTCCATCCCAATGTAGCATAATCCGCACGCAACTATCGTCAAGATGGCTATGAGGAATACGCCAAATTGACCGATATGATGCAAGTTGCGGAGGCTCAGGACAAAGTTCTCTGTAAGAACTACGTCACTCAGCCACCTGGGAGCTCCGTTGGTCGTGAAGCCAACGCCGGGAGCAACAAGGTGCGAAAGCCCTTGATAAAGAAAAGGGGAAGGAAGAGTAAGACCGCAGCCCAGAAAGGCAAATGAGACGCTCCACATGAGAATAATGCTAGCAAGCCAAAACGGGATGGCAAAGGGCAGCATGAAGCCCAGTTTGCATCGGTTGAGGGGGAGAGTTCTGAGCAGCTGCCCGCACTGATGGAGGTTGACACCCTCCAGGAGCAGCACCCCCTCTCGACCTAGAAGCAGCCAACGTCATGATTTCTCTTGAAGAGAATGTCACCCCGAGAGAATAGCAGAAGAAGTCTGGTGCACAGAATGCATTTAGACTTTAATTGTCATTTATTTTGTGTGGAAGAATATGTTAGAATTTGCATGGATGGTACTTAAGAATTGTTATTTTCTCGTGATGGTTGGATGATATTTGAATAATTCATTCATTTATTCGGTTTATGATGGCATGATATGTTCTGATATTGAAGTATTTTATCTATGTGTTGATTGTCTTCTCATGCATATTAATAAAATACCATATATTAGAACGCTTGTAGCGCTCTATGAAGGAAGTGTGCTTAGCTAGCAGCGGCACAACGCATACCATCTTAAGAGAGATTATGTATTTTCAGTCGATTTGTAAGAGCACTGGCAGCCTTACGACAATCGCCAGAAGCGATGGATGTATAATTGGTTCAGGAAGAGCCATAATGGGCACAACTTTGGTTATTGAAGAAGCCTTATTGTACCCAGAATCGACTAGAACTCTCCTAAGTTTTAAGAATATCCGCGCAAATGGTTTCCACGTTGAGACTGAAGAAGAGTACGGTAAGAAATACCTGCTCATTATGAAGCGCGAAGAGAATGGCAAAAGAATATTAGAAAAACTTCCTTCACTGGGCTATATTATACCAACATTAAAGCGCCTGCAGCGTACACTATTCTGAAAACAGTGTTTACAAGCTCTTAACTCTTCTGTCTCTTGCATGACAGATTAGGCCACCCAAGTCTTAGGATGATGAGAAACATAATAACTTGCATGGGCATAATATTAATGTGAAGAATTTCCCGAATCATGAAGATTTTGTGTGCCCTGCATGAGCCACCGGGAAAGTAATTACTAGACTCTCCACTCTGTAAGTGAAGGATGAAGTCCCTGCATTCCTGGAACGTATCCGGGAGACATTTGCGGTCCCATTCAGCCCATCTTAGCGTTATTTAAGAATTTTATGGTGCTCATTGACGCTTCCTCGAAGTTGTCATATGTGGGTTTTGTTGTCCACAAGGAACCTCGCCTTTGAAAAATTGATCTCGCAGATCATTCGCATCAGAAATGTATTTCCAGATCATCATATCAAGTCCATCCGAATGGACAACGCCGGAAAATTTACTTCAAAGGCATTTGATGATTATTGCACGGCGATGGGAATTGCAGTTGAGCATTTGGCACCGCATGTCCATACCCAGAACGGTTTGGCAGAGGCTTTAATCAAAAGAATTAAATTTATTGCCCAACCCCTCTTGCATAAAAGTAATTTGCCAGCTACATGTTGGGGACACGCAGTCCTCCATGCAGCGAATCTCATCAACCTTAGACCTTCGGCCTACAACATCCACTCACCTATGCAACTAGCGCAAGTGTCACCACCGAAAATTTCCCAACATTAGGGGGAGGAAATCAACCCTTTGATGAAGAATGTCGGGAAATTACGTGGCAAGCCTGGGGAATCCATGCAGATGACCCGCGCACTAGAGAAGTCCAGAAGACAAGAGAAGTCTAGAAGACAATAGAAGTCCAGAAGACAAAATAGATTTGCAAGCATTAGCAAATCAGCTGCCTGATCACTTTAGTGATTTGAAGAGCGTGACTAAGTCGCATGTGCCTGCACGCACTGCACCGGAGAGGGTTGAAATACCAAAGAAACAGAAGGTATCCCTAATCTCGTCCAGAGGCCTCAGAAAAAAAATGAGGACGAGAACTCCGGTTCCTCGAATCCTTAGTAACCGGGGACGCCTGGCGAAAAAGGATAAAAGGGATTTATCACAGCCGATCATTGAAGTCCCCCAGAATGAGAAGGGGAGCCAGTTGAGACCTGGCACAAGTATGACACCTTCCGAAAAGGGCATACCGGATCTGAATATCCCCATCGGTATGGATATGTGCGCACACATCGGAGCCAAAAAACTAAAGGGACTTGCCACCGCAATTGAAAGAAGCGATGCGCAAGGTGAAGCTCCAGAAGAAGCAACTCATGAAGAAATAGCTATAAATTATGTGCACACGGGAGAGTCCCTGAATAGGACAACAGCTAATATCGATATCTACTTCGCAAAGAAAATTGCCACCATCATCGATCTTGATCCCGAGCCTGCGTCGCTCGCTGAATGTAAGAAAAGATCAGATTGGGAAGATTGGAAGAAGGCAATAGCAACTGAATTGCTATCTCTGAATAAAAAAGAGGTGTTTGGGCCCGTATGCCGCACACCTCCCCACGTACACCCCGTTGGGCACAAGTGGGTATTTGTTCGAAAGAGAAATGAAAGAAATGAAGTAGTGAGATACAAAGCAAGGCTGGTAGCCCAAGGTTTCACTCAACGTCCTGGAGTTGATTATGAAGAAACCTACTCCCCAGTCATGAGTGGAATTACCTTTAGATACTTGATCTCAATGGCAGTGAACTTGAATTTAGAAATAAAATTGATGGATGTTGTGATTGCATACCTCTACGGTAACTTGGATTCGGAGATTTATATGAAAGTCCCTGAAGGAATATCTCTCCCGAACCAAGACAGAGCAAATAGAAATCTGTACAGTGTGAAACTCAGAAAGTCACTGTATGGACTGAAACAATCTGTAAGAATGTGGTATAATCGCTTGAGCGACTTTCTCTGCAAGAAAGGCTACACGAACAATGAAGACTGTCCTTGTGTATTTATACGGCGATCCCAGAATGGATTCTGTATAATCTCTGTGTATGTAGATGATCTGAATATCATCGGGACAGCCGAAGACATAAAAGAAGCAAGCTCCTACTTGGAGTCAAAATTTGAAATGAAAGATTTGGGCAAGACCAAGTTTTGCTTAGGCCTGCAGCTTGAGCATTTCCCTGAAGGAGTCTTGGTACATCAGTCGACCTACACCCAGAAGGTGCTTGAAAGGTTTGGCTTTGAGAAGGCATTTCCCTCGAAAGTACCGATGATCGGTAGGTCTTTACAGCAAGAAAAAGATCCTTTCCGACCAAGGGAAGAGGGGGAGGAAGTCCTGGGACCGGAATTCCCATACTTGAGTGCAGTGGGAGCACTCATGTATTTAGCAAACTGCACTAGACCGGACATTGCATTTGCCGTGAATCTCTTAGCAAGGTATAGTGCAGAGCCCACCAAAAGGCATTGGCAGGGCATAAAGGACATTTTCCGATACCTCCAAGGTAGCAAAGACCTCGGATTGTTCTACAGAAACAATCAAGATCTGAACTTGATTGGCTATGCAGATGCTGGGTATCTGTCAGACCCGCATACCGCTAAATCACAAACAGGCTATGTATTCCTGTGTGGTGGAACTGCAATTTCATGGAAATCGTCTAAGCAAAGCCTGATAGCTACTTCGACGAACCATTCAGAAATTATAGCACTGTATGAAGCCGCACGAGAGTGCGCTTGGTTCCGCTGAACGGATCACCACAGCCGGCAGTCATGTGGAATGAACATTGTGCAAACCCCCACAATTATCCATGAAGATAATGCAGCTTGCGTTGCACTAGTGCAGACGGGCTATGTAAGCATATCAACCCCAAGTTCCTCTATGCTCATGAATTGCAAAGATGGACAATATTAAAGTACTGCACACTAAGTCATGTAGACTTGTTCACTAAGTCACTCCGCGCATCTAGCTTTGAAAGGTGCGTGCGTGGAATTGGAATGATGAGACTTAGAGAAGTGCAGAATTCAGGGGGAGAATTCTCACAAGCCCGCTAATAAATCTTGATCATGAAGATTAAGTACCCAAAAATAAAGTCTTGCAGACTAAATGAATTTGGGTGAATTGTACTCTTTTTCCCTTGACGAGTTTTCCATGAAGTTTCTCGACCAAGGTTTTTAACGAGGCAATTCATGCATCGCAGCATCACATGTATCATATACTCTTTCTCCAAATTTTTCCCACTGGGTTCTTATGGAGTTTTGACGAGGCATGAGCATGTTGGGTGAGTGCCCAAGGGGGAGTGTTAGGAAACCTGGACTCTATCCAGAGTCCTGATCTAATTGGGCACCCCACCGTAGACTATAAATAGGGACCTAGACCCCCCTCATTATGTACCCGATGCAATCTAAAGCAATAAAGAAAGACCAGGAGTTCTCTCTACCTCTCTGTGTTCAATCTATTCTCTCTGTGATTCTGTGATTGATTCGTTCTTGTTTTAAGCAGAGAAATCGTTCGGACTGGTCGCCAGCGACGGTTTCTCAACATTGACAACAGAGACGTAGCTTCAGTTTTGCAGGGGCATTCGTTGGTTTTTGATTGGTGCTGGGTTTTCCTAACAAACCATGGTTGTCCAAGGTAAATACATTGTGCTCATCAAGTGGCAACCCATCGAAGATACGGCGCGCCCTGGCGGCTGCCCCGGCACGAAAGAGGACCCCGATCATGGTGGTGTACGAGGTGACCTTCTTCTTAAGGATCTCCTAGAAGAAGGCTAGCGCACAGTCAGTTCGGCTGGCGTCAACGAGCGCGGCCAGCGCGGCGTTCCAAGGCGACTTAGTTCTTCCTGGGGCCTTCTCAGCTTGCCCGGATCTGCTCGCCTCGGTGACTTCGATGGTCTTCCAGGCCAAACGAGCCACTCCCGCGGGTGAGTGCGAAGAAGATTTGTGAGTTAGTGAGTTACGTAGAGGCCTCGTCTCGACCTTTTTAGCTGGTACGCCCTCAAGTTCCAGTAATTTACACAAACCGGAGTTTCTTGGGATAACCTTCAACGTAACGTACCCGTCTGGTATTGCTAGATAACTATCGTGGTACACCTACGATGCCAACAGGCTGGAATGACACAGTGATTGTGCTGATTCCCAAAACTAGCAAACCGGAGAAACTGAAGGATCTAAGACCCATAAACCTTTGCAACGTGGTGTACAAGCTCATTTCAAAAGTTCTAGCAAACCGGCTGAAAGGTATTCTGCCGGAGATCATCTCACCTTCACAGAGTGCCTTTATCCCCAACCGCTTGATCACAGACAATGTGCTGCTGGCCTACGAGTTCACTCACTACTTACATCAGCGTAAGAGTGGAAGAAGGGGAGTTGCAGCCATAAAACTTGATATGAGTAAGGCTTATGACCGGGTTGAGTGGGGATTCCTGAGACGAGTGATGCAGAAGATGGGATTCCATGAAGGATGGGTAGAGCGTATCATGTTGTGTGTCACTACTGTGTCCTACCGGATCAAAGTGAATGACCAATACACGAACAGAGTGATTCCTCAAAGGGGGCTACGACAAGGTGATCCGTTGAGCCCCTACCTTTTCATTCTTTGTGTTGAGGCGTTGTCGGCCATGCTTCAGAAAGCGGAGGAGGATGGAAAGATTGAGGGGATCAGAGTCTGTAGGGAGGCGCCACGAATAAACCATTTGTTCTTTGCTGATGATTCCCTTATCTTGATGCGTGCACAGATGGAGGATGCTAGAGAATTACAAAGGATTCTAGATGTGTATGAGAGAGCATCAGGTCAAGTGATAAACAGGGATAAATCATCTGTACTGTTCAGCCCTAACACAAGCCAAGCAGACAAAAACCAAGTCAGGACTGAACTCCGCATCTCACAGGAAGCAAAAAATGAGAAGTACCTAGGGCTCCCTGTCTCTATTGGCAAATCACGCAAGACAGCTTTTGGGTATATTAAAAGGAAGGTCTGGGGGTGGATACAGGGGTGGCAAGAAAAACTGTTATCAAAGGCAGGAAAGGAGGTACTAATCAAGGCGGTTGCCCAAGCAATTCCAACATATGCCATGTCGTGTTTTGATCTGACGAAAGGTCTTTGTGATGAACTAAACTCCATGATAGGACGGTGATGGTGGAGCCAGAATGACAAAGAAAACAAAATACATTGGCTGGGTTGGGATAAGCTGACCTTATCAAAAAAGGAGGGGGGCCTGGGTTTTCGCGACCTGCATCTTTTTAACGTAGCCATGCTCGCTCGACAGGCGTGGAGAATCCTAACAAATCCGGAATCTCTTTGCAGTCAAGTTCTAAAGGCCAAATATTTCCCAAATTGTAACATTTTGCAATGTAGGGCAAGAGAGGGCATCTCATATACTTGGAGAAGTATTTTGCAGGGAGCACATCTGCTTAAAGAGGGAGTGGTTTGGCGGGTAGGTAATGGTAACTCGCTTCAGATTTGGTCTGACCCTTGGATCCCCGCTGGTATGACCCGCAGAACAGCGACCCCCAGAGGTGCCTCTGTTTTGACACGGGTGTCCGAGCTCATGAACCCGGCTACTGGATCTTGGGATGAGGTTTTGGTGAATGACATATTCTGGGAGTCGGATGCAAAAACCATTCTAGCCCTACAAACGGATGCAGATAGTGATGATTGGCCAGCATGGCAGTTTGATCCAAAAGGGGTTTTCTCGGTCAGATCAGCCTATAAGGTGGCAGTGAGGAAGAGGGAACACGAAAAAGCAAGAGACGCCTCGGGGTCCGGGCTGAATCAGGATGATGGCGCTAATTTCGACTGGAAGAGGATATCGCGGCTTGAAGCACCAAATAAAGTCAGGATGTTTGTGTGGCGCTTTGCACATAACAGTTTGCCAGTAGGGAGGAACATAGCACGGAGGGGTTTCAAACGTGAAACTTTATGTCCGATGTGCAATAGAGCCGATGAGGACTGTGGCCACCTGTTTCTGAAGTGCAAAGGAGCAAAGAAATGCTGGCGTTTGATGAATTTGGAGCAGGAGCGATCCAGGCTTGTTAGTTGTAGGACGGCAAAGGAAACAGTGATGGCAATCCGGAGTCTTGATGCAGGAACTCAGACGCGGGTCTGGGTATTGCTATGGCGATGGTGGTCAGCTAGAAACAAAGTCAGTGCATGAGAAAGAAGAGCCTCGGGTCCAGAAATTGTTTCACTGATCGACTACTATGTTAAGGATTTTGACAAGCTCAAAAAAACAAAGGGCCAGAAGGGAGTGAAGGGCATGTTAAAGTGGGAACCCCCACCGGAGGACATGTACAAGATCAATGTGGATGCATCATTCAGGGTCAGTACACAAGAAGGCGGATGGGGCTTTGTTGCTCGTAATAATGATGGGGAGTTCCTGGAGGGGGGTTGTGGAAAATTGGAGAGAGTATCGAGTCCTTTGCAGGCCGAAGCTCAGGCAGCGCTGATGAGCCTACGTCGAGTTGCGGAGTTGGGAATGAGTCGAATTATTCTTGAAACAGATGCAACAATTTTACAGAAAGGCCTGACCTCAACAGAGATGGATAGGAGTGTCGATGGGAGGCTGTTCCGTCAGATCAGAAAGTTTATTACGGAGTCATTTGTGCAGTGTGTGGTCCGGGCTTGTCCGAGATCATGCAACAAAGTGGCTGATTACCTAGCTCTGCATGGGGCGAGCGCTGTTTGCTCGGGTTCAGTGGTGTTTATGAACCAAGTCCCCGAATTTGTTACTGTCCTGGTCTCTGGCGATTTGCCTAGAGCCAACAGTTAATGGAAGACAAGTGCTTCCATATAAAAAAAACTATCGTCGTACACCTTTAAACATCTAAACATTCGTATAGTGACAATCCTCTTCAAGGCGGCGATTGTTTTAACGAGCCATCAAAGCCCATAGAGTTAAGGTTCCCTTCTTTTAGTCTTTCAACTTTTTTGATAGTTAAAATAATCTGTACAGCTTTTTATAGTGGATTTTTAAATAGTTTTTTAAGTTTGAAACCATATCCACTGTTGTCTTGAAAAATGCAGGAAAAAAACTATCAGTTGTAATCAAAATCTATCAACCACAATCTAAAAGCATAACGCCTTAAGCTTTTCAAAAGAGATTTTAAGGAGATAGTCGAATGGGCTCGTGATGATACGTTGACAAGTTAAGATTTCCTAAAGAGACTGGCGGCACTTGAAGAGATACTCGACTGGGCTTGTGATGATATGCTGACTGTGTATGTATTTTTACATGTTATAATCGTCAATTCAGATCACATATGGTGTGGAAGGATTGGCTGTAGATGCATATATATTGGGAGCAAAGCAAAGTTTTCCCCTTCTGCTCTAGATGGCAGATCATTTGGACGTTGTCCAATGGATTTGCTCCTGTCCTCAGCAGATTTGTCTCTGCTCAACTGTAGCGTTGTTGTCAACCTGCGATCAAGTCAGTGCCAGATCCAACTTTTGCAATTTGTGATGATTTTGTAACATGCAACACCTGCAGCGTGGTGAAAACGCAGCAGCTGGGAAGGGTGCCTATAAACGACACCAAACATTGGAGGTGGTGCTAGCAAATTTATAAGAAGATATTTGATATTTGCAGCAAGATCAATGTACATAAATATTTCCTCTGTTTTCTCTTTTACAAATGATCTTTCTTACCCCACCAAATTTTAAACATCACGTGTCCACCGAATTATTTAGCTAATTGACAACAATGCACTACCCACGACTTTTTAAAACCGTACGTAATACTCCACTAAAACACACAATGGTAATAGAATTTCCATTGCAATGCGACGGATCCAATTCTAATGTTTCAGTAGCTCGTCTTCCGAGAAGCAGACAGACCATATGAAGAAAGGTTTACATAAAAAAAAAAGAAAATTAGTTTCGTACCATTATAAAGATGTATAAATTGAAAAATATATTGAATGTGAGACCGGTAATGAAGCAATTCACCCTACTTTAAAGAAAAGATGGACTCAAATAATTTAGGTATTCCACATACAGGAAGGAACATACCATAAGTATAGTATTGAGTCTTCATTAACGAACAAAGTCCGGAGTGTAGTGAAAGATGTTGTAAGTAGCTTTTTGCTAAAACTTCAGCAGTTGCTTAAAAACTTGCTTCAGATATGCAACTTTGGGTATTCAGGGAACTAGGGAAGCCCTTGTTATTCCTAATAAGATTGCCTGATAATAGATCAATTCATCCAAAGCTCGTCCTGCTTGTTCCGTTCACAACAATCACTCACTCAGATTAATTCCTCAGGTGAAAAAACATTAGATATTCCATCTTCGAAATCCAGCACTTTTGACATCACTTGCGCATAATAATCTCTATGGCCGGGTTCGATTCGGCTCACTACTATGCTACAGTAACCTCCTCGACAATGTTGCAAGAAGAGACTCGACGTGTGTGTGGCGTGGAAGTTGTTGTACAATACCCATGTCCAGAACTCCGCGGTGACGCCATCGTCGACGGTGAGGTGGCATAGCTAGTAGCTACCACTTGGTCGTCGGCTGTCACCTCCGGCCTCCACCATCCAGACGTCCAAGGACAAGTTGTCAAGCATTTGGTCGGCATGGTCATGATCATAGCCACAAAAACAGTACGGGTAATGATTGTGTTTGGTATGGCTGTACCGAAGCAAGCCGTCGTCCTCGCGTAGCAATGTCAGCCCACCGCCTTCACCGCCGCCGGATGGCAGTGCCACGATCCAACTCCGGCACCTTGAGCTCTTGCGATGTCGCTGCGTGCTATCGGTGTTGCACGTGAGGATGGCGCACGACATGTGTTGTGTAGGCCACCAGCTTGCCGCGTGCCTGGCATGGACGAGTAGCCAGTAGAAGGTGTTGCCAGCGCACGCTGCGGCGGCCGCGAGCTGGAGGTCTCTCTCATCGCCGTCAGACTAGAGCGCCACTGGTCCAACGCAGAGGTGAACCAGTACGCTGTTGGAACACTCACAAGTATTGTTGGCACTCATAAGTGTTGTTGGCACACACAAGTGGGAAGCTAGAAGGCACAAAGGAGAGTTGAGCAGCAGTGGGAATAGAGAGGTGTTGCTTGAGGTTAGGCACGCCGCACGCATGGTAGAGGGCTGCAGAAGAAAATTTCAGCAGGAAATGCAGAACTCTGAAGTTTATAAACTTCTGAAGCTTACAAGTTTTGGGATACACCCATACTCTCATACACACATACTGAGGTCCTACTGTTTCTTAACTTATAAGCCATATTTATAGGACTAACAAACTGACTCAACAAGCTCTATCTAGATAGCAATGAAATATCTAGTCACCACCAGAACTGACTTGCACTATCTAGTCACTACCAGAGGCTCCAAGGCTAACATAGCTAACTTGGATTAGTCAATTACAATTTTGCTTGTCACCTCAAGGAGATGAAACATGAAGCATCCAGTGTAGTCTTGGCTTATACGGCTGACTTTGTGTTCGCACATAACAAAGCAACATCAAGTACCTTCTCCAAAAGTCCATTGTCAACAACAAGATTAACTCAACATTCTCCCTTTTAATCTTGTTATTTAGAGTATATTCCTAATTAATCTTAATGTATTATGAACTACCAGCTACACATCCATATAAAGTGATCTACATGCAATCTAAACACATAGCTACATGTAGGAACTCAACTCAACTGGTACAGATCCATCCAGATGCAAAGACTAACTTGTTAAGATAGTTGGTCTTAACTACGACTTACCCAACTCATTCTTTACACAAAACGGTAGCACATCTCCTTAACATTTCTGACTCAACTCTCCATACTTGAGTTAGGACGGTAAACATATCTTCTTAACGTTTAGGACTCATCTTAGCATCAAAGCAGCATCGGCTCGTCATCGACATCCATCTCGACGAAATGTGTCTGCTCCTCCTTCTTCGGCTTGCAACATTCGGAAGCAAAATGTTAATAGTTGTTGCAGTTGTATCATCTCACCTTAGCCTTGTTGAATTTACGGTTCTTGCCCCAAACGTGTAGACACTCCTCATACATCTTGAGGCGGCCGATCGCATTTTCTACCATCATTGTCTTTAACTCCCCAAATTGCTCAATGGTTAAAACAATCTACGAGTACTCTCTCGGGATGGCGCGGAGAAGCTTCTTCACAACATAACTCTTCTCCATCTTCTCATCAAGACCGCAAATCTGGTTGATAGGAGTCGTCAATCTAGCAGTGAAGTTGTCCATTGACTATGTTTCCTTTATGCGCAAACTCTCGAACTCACTCTTAAGGGTCTGCGTGCGCGTCTCAGCGCCGACGTACATCGTCTTGAGCGTGTCCCACGTAGCTTTCGCCATCTCCTTTTCAACGAGTAGGAGGAGGGTCTCCTCCAGAACTCCTTGAAAGATAGTCGCAAGGGCTATCTAATCTTTGCGCTCATCAACGTCGTCGGGCACCACAACTTTCCAAACGCCTTATGAACGCAGAAGACTTTCATCTTCACCGTCCATGCTGTGTAGTTCCTCCTCATGAGCAGGGGATATTGGAAAGTCACACTCCCCTCTCTCGCTGATGCATTTGGCGCACTCCCATCACCGGTGACACCTGTTGATTTGTGATCCAAATTCTACACATCAATAAGGCCAGCTTCTGGACTCCGCTCCGCTCCGGCTAGTCGAATTAGGGTTTCCCTGTTATATATATTTCCTGTAAGCCGCCGTTTGGGATATGAGATTAGAGTTGTAATCCCCGGCGTTGTAACCTCACCCCGATATAGTGAAGATTGTTGCTGGCTGGCGCCCGTGGTTTTTTCCCTCTCGCATTGGGAGGGTTTTCCACGTTAAATCTCGTGTCTCTCTGCGATTGATCTTGTTTACTTCGTTGTTCCTTCACCGTCGCGTGTAACAACACCACTGCCCCGTGAAGCTGAACACGGCATGATTTTTGGTATGCACTATAACTGACTCTTATATCAATTGTTGGAACACGCACAAGTATTGTTAAGTGTAGTTGGCACTCACAAGTGGGAAGCTAAAAGGCATAGAGGAGAGTTGAGCAGCAGTGGGAATAGAGAGGTACTGCTTGAGGTTAGGCACGCATGGTAAAGGGCTACAGAAGAAAATTTCAGCAAGAAACGTAGAACTCTGAAGCTTATAAACTTCTGAATCTTACAAGTTTTGGGCTACACCCATACTGAGGTCCTACTACTTACTAACTATTATGCCATATTTATAAGACTAACAAACTGACTCGACAAGCTCTATCTAGATAGCTAATGAAATATTAGTCACCACCAGAACCGACTTGCACTATCTAGTCACCACCGGAGGCTCCAAGGCTAACACAGCTAGCTTAGATTAGTCGATTACAATTTTGCTTTGTCATCTCAATGAGGTGAAACCTGAAGCATCCAATGTAGTCTTGATTTGTACGGCAAACTTTGTGTTTACACGTGACAGAGTAACATCAAGTAACTTCTCCAAAAAACCCATTGTCGACAACAAGATGAACTCAACATTAGCCACTAGACTCGCGCTGCGTTGCTGGGTCAGGGAGGCGGCCGTGAAGTCGTTCGTGCCCGCCGTGCAGTGGAAGGCGCGCGGCGCTTTCGAGGTACGCCTTGTCATCCTGGCTCGTGACCGGAGGCGGCGGCAGGGCAATCCACAGGTCGGCGGCTGGGTCTACGACCGATTAGCGGGCGTCGGCGCCGTGCGCGCAGAGGAGGCGGCGGCCGCATGAGGCCGCGACGTAGGCGCCCCTGCGCTTGAGGGTGGTGAGGAAGGCGCGGAACGGACCCAGGTCGACGACGTTGTGGATCCTCGGAAGGCTGCGCGGGCCACGGACGAACATGGTGTCGGGGGCTGCGGGGCCGTAGCGGCGGGTCTTGCTGCCGGTCGACAGGAAAAGAAGCCCGGCGGGCGCCGGGGGGCGGTGGCTGCGTCCCGCAGGAGGTATCGCGCGAGGAAGGCGACGCGGAGCAGCGCCGGGCGGACGACGGAGTAGAGCAGGTCGGCGGAGGCGAAAGCGAGGGCGCGCGCGGCGGACGGCGACGGCAGGCGGCCGGCGATCTAGAGCACGACGTCGTCGCCGAGGCGGCTGAAGGGCTGCTCTCGTCGTGCGTGCTGCCGCCACATTGACAACGACGCCGCGGGGGAGCGCTGCTCGTCTCTCTCTCCTCCTCCTCGTCTGCATCAACGCCGACGCCGCTTCTTGATCTCTTCGCCATGATCGACATAGTATCTTGCTACGTTCTTGGCCCAATTTTTCGCCTACAAGAGCGGAGAACATGTTAGATTGTGGCATTAGTAAGCTAACTCGTAGTCAAGTCATCAGAAAAGGAGGCAACACCATAAAGTAGGGGGTTTCAAGGTTGGACCTGGATATGGGACATTATATCAGCAAAAGCTCTTTTCTCATGCTTCCTCAAGATCCATTGGTAGAGCTTTTCCTGCATGATTAAATATTAAAGTGAAATTTAGCCAAGCACATTTTTATGCAACTTATCCCATAAGAAAAGATAACATAGCAACTGTAAGATATTATATTTGATAGACAAGCACAGAAAAAGTTTTAGATGATACTATTATCACAGATAGAAATTCAGATTCTGCACCTAAAAAAATACTCATCGTGTTCTAAGAAGAATACTCCCATGTGTTGTCTGGAAGGACAGGAACAAACTCTGACATGGCCAAATCTTTATCTATAATTGTAGATACCCTTACAATTTCTCTCTGAAAGAGTAATCGAACAAAATTCCGGACTCTGCCACTCTTGCTTAAGGGCATTTCTTTACCTCATAAACTGGTGGCTTTTGGTTTTTGCTACAGTATCTAATTTTCAAACGGAGTATTTTCTCAAGACAAAGTCTACAAGTTAAACAATCTACACGTTAAAAGCCCAATATCTGTACCAGCCAAAATCGCAATTGAGTATCTGTCTCTCTGTAATTTGTATCGTAAATAGCCAAAATTCAAAACTTTTAGCCAAAAACCGCAGCCGAAAAGAGCAGGCCCTAATACTACAACACTGCAATACACAAGTTACTTCCATTAGGGACAAAAAAATGGCACCTAAACATCTACAAAGGAGTCCTACATACATTGCATTGTGTACTTGTGACAGATCTGCAAATAACCTAATCTCCATTTTCCAGACCGTATCAAGATAAGCTACAATTGTACACCACTCACAGTCTGACACAGCACATACGCAAAACAAAGATCGAATTGAGACTGCTCTACACAATGCTGAATAAAAAAAATGACTGCTCCACGGATCACTCCCTCCCAAACAACACGCATTTCTTCTTCTACCAAAATTTTAGCACGACCAATAACCTACACACCCTCTACGGATGGCTAAATCCAACCTTTCCACCTCCACACGGAGGGCCGATGGAATTCAATTTCCTACCGGCGATCGACCAAACCGGCCGAAGATGGAAGGGAGGGAACGGGGACGAGGGGGAGGGAGGGTGTACGGACGAAGGCATGTCGCTCACTGGTTTGGAAGGAGAGCCTCTGCTGGGCCATGGCCTGGGTGTAGAGCTTGGAGGGAGTTGGCGGCGCCGCAAAAGGTGGAGTAGAGCGTGCGGTCGGCCTCGTCTAGCCGCGGCACGGCGTCCGTCTTCCTCTTCCGGGTCATCGTCGCCGCCGTCACCGCCGCTGGAGATCGTACGAGCAGGGGGGATCAAAGAGGCGTTCACCCTTTTTCTCTTGTTTCTACGGGCGGGGCGGGGTGATGCCCTTTCAAATCAAACAACTCGTGTTTTCGTTTTCTTTTGGTATTGATTCGGTAGCGAGGTGGTGGTGATGGACAAATCTAGTCCGAGGGTAAAATGGGCCGGGCCTACTTGTATGGTTGCCACTACTATTCATCATCTGCAACCAAAAGCCATAAACAAAAACCAATATGAACTGGCCCTAGATCTCACTCGCTATATCGCCATTTTTCTCTCTAGTTTATATTGGCCAGTAGAATTTCTTCACCTTTCTTATTGCCTTGAGATTCATATAAGATAGATTGGTTTACCAAGCTCTTGCCTTAGAATTCCATTATGTGGACCGGACAACAAAGCAACAACGAGGAGGACAAGAAGGTGACTGGCGACAAATCAATGATGCAAATTGACAGAGGAGTTATTGAACGAAGAGGTGGTGGAAAGGGGGCTGATGGTGGTGACATGAAGGTAGAAAAAATTATTTGATCACCATCGATGAGGGGAGCAATAGGGGGAGGCGATGGCGAAGGAGAAAGAGGAGGATCCCATAAAAAAAATATTGTATTGTACTATCTTAAGACCGGTTTGAGGACCAATCTCAACCAATACATTAAATAGGTCAAGAATTTAGCCCATACCATATGTTGGGGGAGTGGCCCCCATCTTGGACCAAACAACCCACAGCGCTAGCAGAACAGGCCAACAGCTTCAAAGAAGCTCACAAGGCCAGGGAAAGGGCATATATGCCCCTAGAAGAATAGACTTAGATATGGGTATATATGTAACTCCAAGAAGGAGAAAGGACATGTATACCCCTATAAAGATATGGACACATAGAGATATCTATGTAAATAAGCCCCAATGATTATATATACACGCCCGAGTGCGCCATGGGGAAGACCAGAGCACACTTTTTTTAGCAAAGAGTCAAACAATACCGACTTCCAGACACTAGCACAGACTTCTATTGCTATCCATAGAGTGTGTGTGGTTACAGGTGTCCTTCTGCGGTCTCCCTGTGACCCCCTTTCTTTACTATTTGATGTGTAACCATAACAGTTAGAGCCGTTCGTGGGGACGGCATAGAAGCTGCAAGCTAAGGTAAGTGTGGTTGGCGATGGCGTCGAACAAGGCTAAGGCGTCAATGCCAAAGAAGACGTCGACCCTAAAGAAGGCGATGGCATCAACCTCCAAGCGAAAGAGAAGCACAACCTCCAAATCTGGCACTACTGCAACGGAGGCAGCCTGCGAAGAACTCCCGGAGCAGTGGCGCACCGGTGCAGCTACAACGGATGCAGCCTGCGGAGGGCTTCTAGAGCAGTGGTGTATTGGCACAGCCGCAACGAAGGCAGCGACAACCAGCAGAGGGGGCCCTTTGACGACTACCCCGACAGGGGGTCGGAGGAGTGGCGAACAGAGGCAGTGGCCAACGCGAACCCCTGTGTCGGCATTGGCGTCGGCACCGCCACCTTCCCCCCATACCACAAGCACAAGTAGAGATGTCCTTGAGGCAATATGTGGAATGATACAACAGGAGCTAGCGGAGTTGCGATCAACCATGTGCGAAATGGGCAGGGGATCAAACCCCAGCAACCCTCGCCGTGGTAGCTGAGGAGGTGACCAAGGCTAGGACAGAGAATCGGCGAACCCGCACAGAAACATCTCACCGCCTGGACCCAGAGTCGCCTCTCTCTGTTGAGTTGCAGTAGAGTGCCTGGCAAGAGGACTTCAAGATGCTTACCATGGAACCGTATAAAGGCAAAAAGGACCCCTGCAAATTTTTATGCGTCTACGAGATGGTGATTGAAGCGGCGGGAGGCGACAACACAACGAAGGCCAAGGGACTGCCCCTCGCCCTCCAGGGGTGGCACTCTCTTGGTTCTTCACCATTACCCCTGGCTCCATATACGCATGGGAGTAGATTTGGAACCTTATGCATAACAACTTTCAGGGCAATTACGTGGAGCGTGTTTATGCTAACTAGCTCTTCGCGGTGAGGTAGGAGCCGGGAGAAAAGCTGTGGGCCTACTTCAAGCGCTTCGCGAAGGTCCACTGCCAAGTCAGAGATGTCAACGACACTAACATAATCAACACGGCCATCCGAGGCCTCAAAAGGGCCCATTCGCTGAGTACAATGTGCATAAACCCATAAAGTTTGTAGACAAGCTCTTCGACAAGATGGAAGAATATACCAAGGTAGAGGAGGATGCAATGCAACGGGAGGCCGAGGCGAAGCCGACGACCCCTGATGCAAAGGACACTGCAAAGGCCCCTAAGGGGGAGTCAGGTCTTAAGCAGTGAAGGAGGCTCGCTCCAAATATGTCTTTGGCATCGAGGGAGCTGATGACAGTAACGCCACGAAGGCCGCGGTTGCAGCCGAAGGGCCATGGACGCGGAAGAAGGCGAGGTCATGAGGATGGACGTCAACAAGGGCTTTGGTGCGAAGTCCATGGCCGCGGGGGCCACCTCACCCGAGACTGCACCTCCATTGCAGTCCTCCACGAAAGCATAGCCAAGGAGCAAACTCAAGTCACCAACACACCGCATGATTGCACACTTGTAGCAGCGCCCAGAGGCACCCTACATTTAGCCCCTCCCACCATACTACGGATCTAAGCCTTGGAGACCACCCCACACCGATTAATTAACACCATCTCAGGCGGATCGTCCTTGGACTTCTCCTCCAAAAGACAACAAAGGGCTTATGCCCGTCGGATACATCACGTGGCGTTTACCCAACGCAGCTGCCTCCAGAGTGGGCTTGCGCAGACATCACGTTCACAGCGAAGGACACCACGGGGATAGATTCACCCACCAGGATCCTTTGGTTATCATAGCCAACATTATTGCTGGCTACGAGGTGTGGCGGGTTCTAGTTGATGGCGGAAGCTCTGCGGACCTCTTGTTTGTAGACGCCTTCGACCGAATGGGCCTCCCTCGGAGTAGGCTAGCGCCAGTCCACATACCCCTACAAGGCTTACGGCGGGCGCCCGGTCAACGCCATAGGGCAAATAGCACTCGAAGGGCTCTTCAAGCAAGGGGCGTGGAGTAGGTGCAAAGTCGTCACGTTCGATGTTGTCGATTTGCCATACCCATACAACGCTATCCTAGGGAGGGCCACCCTCAACATATTCGGCGCAGTCCCACACCACAACTACCTCTTCATGAAGCTCCCATGTCCTGAAGGAGTCATCACGGGCTTAGGTGATCAAGACCTCGCGCGACAAATTGAAGTCGGTGCGCGAAGCCTACACCAGAAAGTCCATAGGAATTGTGAGCCCACCTATGCAGCTAGGCCTGCAAATGTACACAAAGTAGCTTCTTTATATGCTAAATCATCTGTAACAGATTTCATACAATTTTATGAAAAATTTATGGTGTGCATGTGGGGTTGAAATTTCAAATACCGAACTTTTATGAAATCATTCTCTACAAGACTATGGGGGCCATATGTGCACCGAGGCCTACCAATGTGCATAAAGTAGTTTCTCTACACACTAAATCATCTCCAACAAATTTGAGTCAGTTTCATGAAAAAAAATTATAGTGTGAATGCGAGATTGAAATTCTAAATACAGAGCTTTTACTTAATTTTGTAGAGTGAATTCTAGATAAATGACATGATGTAAGTTAAGAATTGATCCTAACTCTACCATGTCTCTTGAATTGGCTTTGGAATCAAGAATTTTATTCTAAGTAATAGCCAAACAACTATATCCTTGAAACTAAATCCCAATTCCACAATTCTAGTACCAATATTTGGAAGCCAAACGGGATGTCATAGAAATAGGAGACATAATTTACATGGATATAGGAAGTCTCTTTTAGGCTGCTTTAATAGCGGTATTTACATTTTCTCTTTCTCTATTAGTATAAGGGAGGAGTAAATTCTGGGTATACTAGCTGGCTCTGTGGCTCCTGACTTCTTGACATCATAGCTACCTAGTTGCAAACCTACAGTAACTTCTCACAGGAGGCTACTACCCCCTCTAGTCATAAAAGAATGTCATTTTAGGCATTGATATAGTTCCAAAACGCAACTTTAATCACTAATTTCTATTGCAATATATTCATAAAACCTAATAAAATTATATTATTATGAAAGTTATTTCCAAGACAAATTTATACATATCATTTTCATATGTTTAATCTAATTATTAAAAAGATATCGATAGTAAAAATTTCAAAAGTTTGACTGTACATAACCTAAAACACATTCTTCTTCAAATTAAATAGAAAAAGAATGGCCCACGTGTCTACGCTGGAGACCAAACCAAGAGGTCATAAAGCCGCCGATCACCACTGTCGTACCCTCATTCGACGGAAAAATTCTATTGTGCAACGGTTACACAAGAGAGTTTGTGTAACTAGTGAATCAGACAATGACATGTGGCATATGTACACTGTAGCAATTTGTAGCGGTACTGTAGTCCGTACAAAAGTAATATTTAAAATTGCTATTACAATACCGGACTGTATGAAAAATATATTTTAAAAATAGCTGCTACAGTATTTTTGCCACATATAAGCTCCGTTTGGCAGAGCTCTAGCTCTAGGAAATCTGTAGATTTCCTAAAGCTGGTCATCTGTAGCTCTAGGAAATCCTGGATCTAGAGTTGCAGACATGTTAAGTGCATTTATATGACTCATTTCATTTATATTATATATTAAATAAAAATATTTAAATCACTTTAATTTAGTCAACAAACTACAGATCCAGCATAGATCTCGGAGCTAGAGCTGTGCCAAACTATGCCATAATCATCTGATTCGCTAGTTACACAAACTCTTGTACAACCGTTGCGCAATAAAAATTTTTCCTCCGTCGGCCGAACGAATCCACCACTTCCTCCACCTCATACCCCCAGCCAACCCACCGAACATCCACACGTTCCACTTACAGGTCGGACCCACCACTCTACTGCCAGCGCGAGCTCCACATGTCAGTTACTATCGTCTCCCGCGGCAAGTCTCACTAGGACAGCACCACCGCCCCCTGAGGTCCACTCCTTCGCCACTCCCTTTCCTACTCCACTTTTCTCTTATTTTCATTTTTTCTACTATTTTCTTCCGCCATTTCCATTGCTCTCCTCCCTCGCATCCTAGGCTTCGCCTTCGCTTCTCGAGTCTTGCTCAGATCCGATCGATCGGCCGCCTCGACCCCCGCCGCTCCCCAATCGGAATATAGTTCTCCCCCAGGCCCGATCGCTCCACTCGCAGCAATCGAAATTTTCCTGAGGTTTTTTTGGGGGAATTTTGTCGGGCTGTTTCTTCGTGAGATCCGAGCCGTGCTAGTCCTAGTTTGGGGTGTTGGAGCTTGATGTTCGCCAATGCGTGGGTCAGATGAGCTCGATTTGAGAATTTGGCTGGTTCGTGGATGCTAGGTCCGTGTGAAGGCCTGCCTCTTGTGTTCTTTAGTGCATGCGTTCCTAGTTTCTTTAGCTTTGGTATGATTTTAAGGTTGGGTTTTTTAGAGGATTTTGGGAGATGCTGGACATGGACAAGCTCAGCCATGAAGATGTGCAGGTTTTTGGCCGTTCGAATTAGGTTTGAACTGAGCAATTGGAGGTTACTTTGGCCCAAATCTTATTTGGATTAGCAACTTTTCGTCAACCTGTATTTTTCTAGGCATTTTTTTTTTGTTGATGTTTGGTCTAGTTACAACTTTAAGTATATGATTATTAGACACTGGTAAGTGGTAAGCTCAGTTCCTGACAAACTGTGCTCTGTTGCGTGATCGTCGCATTGATTGTTGTGGATGTGTAGTACGGGTGAATCAAAAGTCCTCTAGGATTTGATGCAGTTTGGAGTAACATTGGGCATGTGATCATGTTTTAGGTGACTAGGTTCAAGCCTCCAATAATTGGTTCAACTAAAGATGGAACTGTAGATATAATTGGGAACCTTTTCTTGACTGTGCATAGTGTAACCAATAATTGAATGCCCTTGGTCGAAGAGCAAAGACCTACTGCAGTAAAGATATCTATGAACAAATATAGGCTGTTTCTTTAATTGCCTGCTGAACGGGATTAGATGATAGATGCAATTAGCTACTAGACAGAGCTGTGCTTTTCATCTATCTCTGCTACTGTAGATTCATGAGACGGTAGAGCCAGTATATATCCCAATTGCAAGTCCAGTGAGCGGTGAATCTGATGTTGCTTTCTTTTGCATTTGCAGCGTAGTAAGCTAGCCAATGAAGAGGAAGTGCATGAAACAGACCACAAGATTATAGTTTATGGTGCCTGGATGAGCAGTGGAAATGCTACTGGCTGTGGAAGGAGGAGGCTTTTTCTCATCATCAGCTTCAGGGTACAGCCATGGCCTCGCTCTTTTGCTGTTTGGACGGAAAGATGAAGAGAAGCCTGTCAAGGTATCACCATGGAATCAGTACAGACTAGTCGATCGGGAAGCTGTGCAGGTGTGTCATCTGGCTTCCAGGAAAAACCAAGCTCCTGGTAAATGCGCTCCCTTTATCTGCTTTGGTTGCACAGCTGCTGGGCTTGAAGGGGCATCTCCTCCAAAATTGAGTTCAGGAAACACATTGGACAGCTCATTGGAAGAGTCATCTGGTTCAACAAAGAAGAAGGTAACAACTAATGGTTCCATCACTGGAAATGAGAGGAAAGGCTGTCTTAAGAGCAACTCAAAAAGGGATTCTTCAGATCATTGTATAGTGGTAGGTGAAGGTGAAGAACCACGTGAGTCGCTTGAAGAAGTGCAAACCTTGAAAGCTGGTATGGAACGGAGAAAAGTTCAATGGACTGATACATGTGGAAATGAGCTTTTTGAGATAAGGGAATTTGAAGCCAGGTACTGTCCAAAAATTCCATTTCCCCCTTGCACCTCATCGTGTCCCCTGCAAATATATCTGCTGCAGGATTATCAATGCAGAAATAGTCCATTATCATTTGTCATATTCATAAATGAGCACAAATTTTAGTTCATTTAAGGAGCAGTTGCACTGTGAACAATACGAGGTCTGAATTTTTGTTGTCTTGACTGGGTTTAGTATTGCTATTAAATATCGACAATCTGAAGAATACCTCCGTCCTTGTTCTGATTTGCACTTGTTAGAATAATCTTGTTTCTGGTCGTAGAAGTTGTACTCCTCGTCGTCGAGTCCATGTCCGAGTTCAAGTCGTGTTTCCGTTTTCAAGTTTGTTCGCGTAGTCGTAGTCGAGTACGACTTTGTATCCAGGTTCGAGTCGTAGTCGAGTCCGCCCCATAGTCATAGAGCTAGGTATAAAGGGCAGAGCAATGTAGTGGAGAGGATGCAACGAGTTGAGGTGATGTAGTCGAGAGGAGGTGTGGAGCACGAGGGCGATCGGTGTGATCGCAGAGCAGAGGGCAAGAAGAAAGCCAATGCGATTGGTGTGATTGAGAGGCAAGGCAAAAGAGAGGAGCGATCGGTGTAATCGTAGCGATCAGTGTGATCGAGATAAAGAAATAAAGAAGAGGAGCAGTTTGCCTCTAGGAAGTCTATTGAGTTCACAGACGTGGTCGTAACCAGAGTTACAACCACGGCAACGAGCGGAGGTGTCCGCAAATGCTGAAAACGTGGTCGTAAAGGAGTAACGGCCACGGTCACAGAGCAGAAGACGTGGTCGTAAGTGTTACGACCACAACATAAAGGCGTGGTCGTAAGTGATCACAGCGGGGAGACATGGTCGTAGCAGTCGACAGAGCCTTCGACGTGGTCGACAGTATCACAGTGTGGTCGTAATCGGGTTACGACTACGGTGATCGACCGTGGTCGAAGGAATTGCAGCGCAACGGCGGTGAACATGGTCGTAACTTCTGCTGCAGTTATGACTACATGGTCAGAGCAGCGAGACGTGATCGGAGATGTCACAACGTGGTTGTAACGACTATCAGCGTGGTCGGAGAACCAGCAGAGCGGTCATAACGACTCAGGAGGTGGTCGTAGCCTCTTCAACGTGGTCGTACGGCTGCAGTGAGTGGTCGTAGCGACCTTGCTACAAGGTGGTCGTACAGGTCCTAGGAGTTGTCGTAAGACTGCAACAGCACTCATTTATTCATACATTGAGTTCCCTCCAAATTAATTAGTGATGATAGTTTATTTATTTGCATATCCATTGTGAACTGCAAAGTCTTGGAACTTGTTAGTCCTCAAACTGCATCCTATATTGAACATGGGTGCAATGATGTTCATAGATGTATACTGTATTCATGTGTTATTCTATCTATAGCTTGCTATAGCTCTAATATCATCTGATTGATGAGTGATTATCTTTCAACAGTGATGAAGGTTTGTCCGATGATGAACCGGAAAACGATGGTTTCAGGAAATGCGAGTGTGTGATTCAGTAGAATTCATGTCTGTACGATAACCTTGATGGAAGCGATGCTTCATGGGTTGCTGAAGTCTTTCCACCTAGGATGTGTTTGCACTGGTGATATCTCATCAATCACGATGATATCTGTGGACTGTGGAATGAAGCCAAGCGAACATACTTTTTTATCTTACAGAATTATTTGTTGGTGCTAGTCCGCGCGGTAGGGTTACAGTTTTGATGCCGAATGTACCATATCAAGATTTGACTGCTTTATTTCTTTTTATCCTCTTTTCCTGCCTTTTCTTTTCCTGGGTGTTCTCATACTCCACTGTACCATATAAGGCTGTCCAGTTAGTGTTGTTAGCGATGTTGGAGTTTTGCTATCTTGTTTGCTTTGCTCCTCACATGTTAAGTGATGCCTTGTTGACCTTTTTTTGTTCAAGATGTTATGTTCATGTCTTGATGGCTATATGGGTGATGCCACTGAAAAGAAGGGTCATTTATTTTCTGTCACATTATATGGCATGTGAATTTGGTCTTCTTTCTCCAACAATTTGATTAAAAAAAAATGAGGTGTCGCTCTCCAGCAATTTGAATAAGATTGCTCCTCCAACAATTTATAAAAGAAAGTGTCCGCTCCACTACAAGCTAAATTTAAATAATGAAACTATTTTAATTCTTACACCGCTAAGGACAAGAAGTAAACACACAAACCTATTTCTGTAAGGTACATGATCAAAATAACACGCATTTCAGTTAGCAACAAAATCTACACGAGTGTGCCACAATATCAGCCTTTTCTTTCGACTTATAATTTTTCTCGAACAAACAAACGAAACGGTTTTTATACTGTCGTTTTGAAACAGCTTATTAGGATACTTAATTTTTCTCGAATAAACAAACAAGATGGTTTCACCATCATCGTTTCCAAACAGCTTATCAGAATAGTCTTTTAAAAATGGCTTATCGGCTTTCGTTTTATTCGCACGAGCAGTAGCACTAAGACTAAAGCCCATAAGCCAGCAGCACAAAAGAACATGGAGAGATGAACATATAAAAATTAACAGAAGGGCAAAAATGACCTTTTCCTTAGCATGTATCATACAAGTCTTTGTGCACATAGAGAAAAAGGCTTAAGACCATACTGAATTAGATTCTGAACACATCATACCAGGCCGTTGGGATACTGCTCATGGGCTGGTCATTGGCACTCAAAGTATAGGGCGTGTTTGATTGCCTGCATCCGGTTGAACCAGGCTGGCCGGATGCAGGATCTCCTTGTTTGGTTGCCTGGTCGCTGGGTTCAGCCTGGCTCTGCTCATGCAAGATTCCCCCCGCAGTCAGGCTCTGGAGAAACGTGGAAATCGGGCGTTTCTTGGGAGCCAGGCTCGCGGGATGCAGGTGATTAGTCAGCTGATGATGTTATTAGTGTAGATTAGTAAATATCAAGTATTATTAACGTGTTTTGAAGAAGTTTAAGATATAATAAGATACGAGCATCTCATATAACATATCTTCATAATCATAATCATAATCTTATATTATTTTTATCTCATGCAACATATTTTCGTACAGGCAACTAAACAATATCTCTTCTCAGCCAAGCTCTACTCGTACGTGAACCAAACACGACAGCGTTGCATGCGCTCAACCTGTCCTACGAGAGCCTGGCTCTCAGATGCGAGCCAGACTCTACTTGTACGTGAACCAAACAGGTCCATAGCTGCTGCGCAGTAGAACACAGTCCAACTGTGCAAGTCTCCAAGCGACGAGTACGCGGGGTGACGGGGACAATCGCAGCACGCAGGAATGTCTGAATGTGCTGTGCCCATGTTGAGTCCCTGCAAACCTCACAGACTAGCAGCAAAGCGCCACAGGGCAACTCGCCATCACACACCGGCTGCTGCTCCATCTTGGCGCCTCCGTCTGCAGAGGGAAGAAGAAACTTGGCACCACACACAGCTATCCACAACGAATGCGTGTGCGTGTGTCCAAACCTTCTCCACGCGTTCCCTCCTCCCAGCTCATACCTTCCAAGAACAAGAACCACCCTGCAGAAGTGCAGAGCTCGAGCGTAGCAATGTCTTTTGCTCCTTCCATCCCTTCCATCAAGGTGAAGGTGGGAGGCGTCTCGCCTCCACACCGCGCACGCAGGTCGTTCGCCGTGATCAGGAGCTCCAAGGCGGATGGGCCCAGGAGACCAGCGGCGCCCCCCCTGTCGACGCCGCCTATGCCTCCCAAGACGCCGGCTCTATCCACCCCTCCGGCACTGTCCCAGCCGCCGACCCCGGTGAAGCCGGCTGCGCCGACGTCGTCGTCGTCGCCGCCTCCCCCTGAGACGAAGCCGGTGGAGGCCGCGGCTCCGGTGGGTGCGGAGACGCCCCCGCCGGTGGCAGGGGTCGTGACGTTGGAGTACCAGAGGAAGGTGGCAAAGGACCTGCAGGACTACTTCAAGCAGAAGAAGCTGGAGGAGGCCGACCAGGGGCCCTTCTTTGGGTTCTTGGGAAAGAATGAGATTGCCAATGGAAGGTATGTTTGCCCCCTGCAAGACGCATCGAATTTGTGAACCAGAAAGTTCTTTCAAGTAGGTACATGCTTGCTAGGTTTTTACTATTTGCAACTAGTTGATGAAATGAAATAATCAATTCATGAACTAGGAATACTTATTGACCTACCAAACTGCAAATTGGTGGTGTAGAATGATCATGGTGTAACGTTGTCACAAACAGCATGCCGTCAAACAAACAACAGAGTTAAGATTGATAATAACTAGTACTTCAGCATGTTCCCGAGTCATTAACAACGAGGGCCTAGTAAAGTTACTGCAAATTATCATGTTCTATGTAGTTACTCATACAGGCTACTACTAACTACGACAAGCATGCTAAAAATAAAGGCTGATGTAGACCTAAGGTTCAGTGTGTTATTGAATAGGTTAAGATTGCTCGTTCCTCTGTTGTGGTTCTGATTGTTAAACATCTCGCAGATGGGCTATGTTTGGGTTTGCAGTAGGTATGCTAACAGAGTACGCAACAGGCTCGGATTTTGTTCAGCAAGTGAAGATCCTTCTCTCCAATTTTGGAATTGTGGACTTGGATTGATGGCAGATGTCTGGCGTTATTGTTCTGTATAAGTCTGAAGTACAATGTATCTTCTTTTATCCAACATATAGAAAGATCAATCTTGCACATTCTTATATCCTTGACTTCATTTATGCTGTCCTGTCAATTTTGATGAATGTAAAATCCACATTTCATTTTTATTTGTTTATGTACTTGGATTTGCTCGTGGAGAAGTATAAATGGTTATTCGATTAGAATTTACATACATGCTAAAAAGCTTATCTAGAATACTGCATGATTACAATTTACAAGGGTCTAACCACAATTTAGCTTTTCTGCCGAATAACTCATGTAGCTTGAGTTCAAGCTGACATGAGTCAGTCCATCTGTTATACTTTATTAAGCTAGACGACCATTTCAAAATTAAGATAAATCATATTATTACAGTAGTACAATGACATACACCCCCCCCCCCCCCAAACAATGTAGTGAACACATAATCAGGCTTACAAATTGGTGGTTTGGGAACAAAATGAGCTATCTACATCATTTATTCAATCATACGGAACAAACTATCTATTCAGATAGATTACAGATGTATCACAAATATTACCTTCTGTGGAGTGTGCTCTCCATGGACTGTCAAGAAAAGACAATGGCGATCAGCTGCAGTTGTCCCCCATGATTGCTAAGTCTCTCTAAAGCTCCGTATGAGTCTGTGATGAATAAGTCCCTGTACTGTGGTCTTTGTGGGGCTGTGGTAGTTTTTGTTTTTTGACTGCTTTAGGACAGCATCTGCTTTTAGGACAGCATCTGCTTTAGGACAGCATATTGACCGCTTTAGGACAGCATCTTAGCATATGCTTGGCTGGTTCTCAGCCTATAAATTTGTATCCCCAACCCCTCAGGTTGACATGACATTGTGTGAGCAATAAACAAGAAAACTTACCCCATCTCCTAGTGTCATCCTCTCCATGAGAGTAAGGATCTTGCTATCACCAAGAGCAAGAGTCCAGCGACTAACAAGTGGTATCAGAGCCTTAATATCCTGTAGCCTAAGCATCTCCTGCTCATCTTCTTCTCCGGCCTCGCAGCAGCCCCAGCCAGTAGCAGCAGCAGCTCCGGCTGTCCCCGCTCACTCCTCTCCGGAGACGGGCAGCAGCTCGTCAGAAGCAGCCCTCTCTCCACGCAACAGCCCCCCAGTAGCGCGCCATGTCCGTAGGGCAGTCTCAGCGCTCGGTCGCCTCGAGCATGCGGCGTCAGCAGACGGCCGAGCTCGTCGCGGCAGAGCAGCGCGAGCGAGCGGCGGCAGAGACAGCTGCGGCGGCGGAAAGGGCGTCAAGGCTGGCAGCGGCGGAGCTGGCAGCAGCCAGAGCGGAGGTGGAAGCAGCGGCGGCGGCAGATGCAGCGCGTGCGGCAGCAGCAGAGGTCAAAGCTCTGCGCGGCAGCAACAGTAGCTCCGGCTCTGTTGATGACAGCGCCGACGCGGACCCTCAACTGCTGGAGAGGGAGGCAGCGCAAGGGCGAACGGCGCAATGGGCAGCCGCGCACGCCCACGAGCGCGGCGGCAGCCCAGACAGGCGCGGACGCGCCGGCGGCGCTCCTGAAGGAGGCACACACGGCGGTGGCGCTCCTGGAGGAGGCACGCACGGCGGCGGCGTACGGGTCGACGGAGAGCGCGGCCCTCACAGGCAACGCGGCTCTCTCTCCCCGGTTCGGTACCGTGGTCACCACGAGTACCAGGCTGTCGTCAGGGACGTCGGCCCCGGCGGCGGGTGGCCTACCCTCACCAAGACCAACTACGTCGAGTGGGCTGCGGTGATGAGGGTGAAGCTCCAGGTGCGGCATATGTGGGATGCAGTCCGGTACGGCGACGTCGACTACGACCAGGATCGACGGGCGCTGGATGCTCTCATCGCTGCAGTCCCGCCCGAGATGCAGTTCTCGCTTACCAACAAGCGGACTGCCAAAGAGGCTTGGGACGCCATCGCTGCAGCACGCATCGGCAGCGACTGCGCCCGCAAGTCTACACTGCAGGCACTACGCACGGAGTGGGAGCACCTGGCCTTCAAGCCAGGTGAGGACGTTGATGACTTTGCTCTCCGTCTCAACACTCTGTTGCAGAAGTTGGTGCAGTTCGGTGACGACACCTACGGCGAAGAGAGGGCTGTGGAGAAGCTCTTCCGCTGCGTCCCCGAGAAGTACAAGCAGATGGCTCGCTCGATCGGGTCTCTGCTGGACCTCTCCACGATGACCATCGAGGAGGCGTTGGGTCGCCTCAAGGTCGTCGACATCGATGAGCCACAGCGCCCCTCGGGACCCGTCACCATCGACGGGAAGCTCCTCCTCACTCGGGAGCAGTGGGATGCTGGCCAAGGTGACAAGAAGAAGGGGGAGCCTTCTTTCACGACAGGCGGCCGCAAGAGTGGCAAGCGCGGCAAGCCGCGCAAAGGCGCCCAGGGCGGCGATGCTGGCAAGCAAAAGCCGGCACGAGACGACTCTTGCCACAACTGCGGCAAGCTTGGTCATTGGGCCAAGGAGTGTCGACAGCCACGACGCAGCCAGGCCCACGTCGCGCAAGCGGAGGAGGAGCAGCGGGTCCTGTTCATTGCTCATGCGAGCATCGAACTACCTCCAGCGGCACCGGCCGCAGTGGCTCTCCTCCACCTTGACGAGCCAAAAGCACACGCCCTCCTCGGCGACAGTTCCGGCAATGACAAGACCGACGGGTGGTGCCTCAGCACCGGCGCCACCCACCACATGACCGGGCGGCGGGAGTTCTTCTCCGAGCTCGACTCAGGCGTTCGAGGCACCGTCAAGTTCGGCGACGCCTCCGCCGTGGAGATCAAGGGCGTCGGCTCTGTCGTCTTCGTCGCCAAGACTGGTGAGCACCGGCTGCTCACCGGCGTCTACTACATCCCCGATCTGCGGAACTCCATCATCAGCTTGGGACAGCTGGATGAGAACGGCTCGCGTGTCGAGATCGAGCACGGGGTGCTGCGGATTTGGGATCTTCGACGCCGCCTTCTTGCCAAGGTAACCAGAGGCGCAAATCGACTCTACACTCTTCACGTGCAGGTGGCACAACCCCTCTGTCTCGCAGCTCATCGGGACGACGAGGCGTGGCAGTGGCACGAGGGCTTTGGGCACCTTCACTTCGAGGCCCTGAAGCGGCTCAGTGCCACGGAAATGGTGCGAGGCCTGCCGTGCCTTGACCATGTGGAGCAGCTCTGCGACGTCTGCGTGTTGACGAAGCAGAGGCGACTCCCCTTTCCCCAGCAGGCGAGTTTCCGAGCCAAGGAGAGGCTCGAGCTCGTGCACGGGGACTTGTGTGGCCCGGTGACACCGGCCACACCGGGAGGACGACGATACTTCCTGCTGCTCGTCGACGACCTCTCCCGCTACATGTGGGTGATGGTCCTCGGCAGCAAGGGAGAGGCTGCGGACGCCATCAGGTGCACGCAGGCTGCTGCGGAGGCGGAGTGCGGCCGCACGCTGCGTGTGCTGCGCACAGACAACGGCGGCGAATTCACAGCGGCTGAATTCGCGTCGTACTGCGCTGATGAGGGCATTCAGCGCCACTACTCCGCGCCGTACAGCCCGCAGCAGAACGGCGTCGTCGAGCGGCGCAACCAGACGGTTGTGGGGATGGCTCGGGCCCTCCTCAAGCAGAGGGGGATGCCGGCTGTCTTCTGGGGAGAGGCGGTGGTGACGACCGTCTACATCCTCAACCGCTCGCCTACCAAGGCGCTCGACGGCAGGACGCCGTACGAGGCTTGGCATGGGCGCAAGCCGGCGGTCTCCCACTTGCGGGTCTTCGGCTCCCTCGCGTTCGCCAAGGAGCTTGGCCACATTGGCAAGCTCGACGACAGGAGCACTCCGGGAGTGTTCATCGGCTACGCGGAGGGCTCGAAGGCCTACCGCATCCTCGACCCTGTCACACAGCGCGTCTGCATCTCGCGTGACGTTGTGTTCGACGAAGGGCGAGGCTGGACGTGGGACAAGGCGGTGGACGACGGTTCGACTTCGACTCTCAGGGACTTTGTTGTCGACTACGTCCACTTCGAGAGAGCCGGGGGAGCTAGCAGCTCGTCTTCACCGAGCTCGTCCACCTCGACACCTTGCTCACCACCAGCTCCGGCGAGTGCTCCACCACCTTCGGCACCGGCTACGCCCCACTCTTCACCACCGACCACTCCACGCTCTCCCGCACCGGCTCACCACTCTCCTGCACCGGCGGCCACACCACCGGGATCGGCCCGAACAGCTTCGGTCCACGACGAGCAGCGCATGGTGGAGTTCGCTACTCCACTGTCCCACGACGAGGACCGCGTCGACGCCTACCACGACGACGAGCCTCTGCGCTATCGTACCATGGACAACATCCTCGGCGAGCTGCCCGTCCCTGGACTGGCGCAGCGCGACTGCGAGGCGGAGCTACACTTGGCGTGCGACGACGGCGAGCCCCGCTCCTTCGCTGAGGCGGAGGGAGACGCGGCGTGGCGTGTCGCAATGAAGCAGGAGATGGACGCCGTCGAGCGGAACCGGACGTGGGAGCTGGCGGATCTTCCTGCCGGTCACCGCGCGATCACCCTTAAGTGGGTGTTCAAGCTGAAGCGGGATGAAGCCGGCGCCATCGTCAAGCACAAGGCTCGCTTGATGGCACGAGGCTTCGTGCAGCAGGAGGGGATCGACTTCGATGACGCCTTCGCACCCGTCGCACGGATGGAGTCCGTGCGACTCCTCCTTGCGCTAGCTGCCCAGGAAGGCTGGCGTGTTCATCACATGGATGTCAAGTCGGCATTTCTTAACGGCGACTTGAAGGAGGAGGTCTACGTGCATCAGCCGCCAGGATTTGCGATCCTTGGCAAGGAGGGCAAGGTGCTTCGCCTGCGCAAGGCCCTCTATGGCTTGCGACAGGCACCGAGGGCGTGGAACGCCAAGTTGGACTCCACGCTGAAAGGGATGGGCTTCGAGCAAAGTCCGCACGAGGTGGCCATCTACCGGCGGGGCAGTGGAGAAAATGCCCTGTTGGTGGGTGTCTACGTCGACGACTTGGTGATCACCGGCACCAAGGATGCGGAGGTGGCGGCATTCAAGGAAGAGATGAAGGCCACCTTCCAGATGAGTGACCTGGGGCCCCTCTCCTTCTACTTAGGGATCGAGGTGCACCAGGATGATTCCGGGATCACGCTTCGATAGACCGCCTACACCAAGCGCGTCGTTGAGCTAGCTGGGCTCACCGACTGCAACCTAGCTCTCACTCCGATGGAGGAGAGGCTGAAGCTGAGCCGCGACAGCACGACGGAGGAGGTGGACGCTACGCAGTACCGGCGTCTTGTGGGGAGCCTTCGCTACCTCGCCCACACACGACCGGACTTGGCATTCTCCGTCGGCTACGTTAGTCGGTTCATGCAACGACCGACGACGGAGCATCAGCAGGCTGTGAAGAGGATCATCCGCTACGTTGCGGGGACTCTTGACCACGGCCTCCATTACCCGAGGTGTCCCGGCGCGGCACACTTCGTCGGGTACAGCGACAGCGACCACGCGGGCGACATCGACACCAGCAAGAGCACAAGCGGGATTCTCTTCTTCCTCGGCAAGTGTCTCGTTCACTGGCAGTCAGTCAAGCAGCAGGTGGTGGCCCTGTCCAGCTGTGAGGCCGAGTACATAGCGGCTTCCACCGCTTCGACTCAGGCACTCTGGCTCGCTCGACTGCTTGGTGATCTCCTCGGCAGGGACACTGAAGCAGTGGAGCTCAGGGTGGACAGCAAGTCCGCTCTAGCCCTGGCAAAGAACCCCGTTTTTCATGAACGGAGCAAGCACATCCGGGTGAAGTACCATTTCATCCGAGGCTGCTTGGATGAAGGAAGCATCAAGGCAAGCTACATCAACACCACGGATCAGCTTGCGGATCTGCTCACCAAGCCTCTTGGAAGGATCAAGTTCCTTGAGCTCTGCTCCAAGATCAGGATGGTTCAACCCTCCCACAAGACGACGCACAAGACTTAGGGGGAGAATGATGAATAAGTCCCTGTACTGTGGTCTTTGTGGGGCTGTGGTAGTTTTTGTTTTTTGACTGCTTTAGGACAGCATCTGCTTTTAGGACAACATCTGCTTTTGCTTTAGGACAGCATCTGCTTTTAGGACAGCATCTGCTTTTAGGACAGCATCTGCTTTAGGACAGCATATTGACCGCTTTAGGACAGCATCTAGGATAGCATCTTAGCATATGCTTGGCTGGTTCTCAGCCTATAAATTTGTATCCCCAACCCCTCAGGTTGGCATGGCATTATGTGAGCAATAAACAAGAAAACTTGCCCCATCTCCTAGTGTCATCCTCTCCATGAGAGTAAGGATCTTGCTATCACCAAGAGCAAGAGTCCAGCGACTAACAGTCTGCACATCACAGCAAAGCACATGAACAATGTCCATATTCATGTTAGATGCCGGTACAAATTGAAGCCACGTAATATGCACTACTTGTAATGAGCATTTGGCAGATGTAATTATTTGCAATTTATTCAGGACAGGGGGAAATGGAATATTGGTTGTCAATAATTAAGTGATGAAATGATAATTCATGGTCATGGATCTGTAGACTATATGTTTCTTTGAAAGGCAACATTTACCTCAAATCTAAGAGTTAAGAACATCATGCACCTGGTAGTCTGGTACCATACCTCAGAATATAACTTAAAACCCTGTTCCTGGTACCACCCTTATAAACAGAAAATTTTTACGGTATATTTTACAGATAGTAAGAAAGTGATAGTAAAAAAATCAAATTTGACTACTGATTTGTGAGGGCAAAGTAGAATTTTTTTTGTTGTAAATCTATCTTTTATGAGGGTATTATAGACTTTTCCTCTGAACATATTATTAATCATTTTCGTCGCTACCACCTCTCACCCATTTCCTACGCCGCCGCCACTGTCTCTCATACGAGTGCTGCCGTGTCATTTATAGAAATTACTCTTACGTTATATGTTCTTTTTACTATTTTACATATCTTGGGATTCTACTACTACTAGTATTGCCAATGGTAATATAACAAATACTAACTAATTTGACCTATTCAATTAAAAAGGATGAATTGCTTACGTTTATTTTAAGGTACTGTAAAAGAGTCCTATAAATAAGCTACCAGTAATCCCCACAAGAACACTTTCCATCCTCAAAATGGTGATATCGGATTGAATCCCTTAAAATGATTTGCCGGACAACAATCTGAGAAATGTATCTTAAAGCTGAGTGACAATCTCCGCAAACTCGAAGGTTCTTCATGATTCTTATGGGGCCACCTGAGGAGGAACGAGTCAGAACAAAGGCAACTGCAAGCTTTTCACTTTCACAGCTTAGCAACTCCTCTTTGTTCTATTCTTCGAGACAGGGGCGAAGCCAGGATTAATTGTCGCCGGGATCGGGAGAAACCCACAGACTGAGGCCCATCGTGGTGGGCTCAGCCGCTCAGGCTTTCTACATGTTGATGTGGATGGGGCGATGGGCATTGGGCTGGTTGGCTGCCGTCTGGAGCAACGGACTGCTGGGCTGCCGGGGTCAGACAAAAATTTTACCCGTGTCCAAGCTGGCCAAAATTGCTGGGTATAAGAAGTTACCGAGAAATCATCGGTGTCGGCCGACCCCGACGCTTGAACGTGGCTTCGCCCCTGCTTCGAGATCATACAGGCTCAACTCCGTCAGGGGAACGTAACCTGCATTCCTCATCTTCTGAAGCAAAAAAAAAAGCTTTTCGTAGATTTGTTTGGTGTTTGGATGTGATCTATCTCCAGCAATGAAGGTGTGAACTCCATCACCTAGGGTTACCCAACTGCGACCGGCCTCTTTTTTCACTGCTGCTCCCCTCATTGCAGCTCGTGCTTGGGCCGTATCTTCCCACCTTCCTGTTGCTGCATGAAAATTAGATGCAAGAACATAGTTTACAGGGTTTTGAGGTTCTAGTTCCAAAAGCATCCTTGAAGCTTCTCTCCCAAGATCCACATTGGCCCCATCTTTTGATTGTTGACAAGCAACTAAAACAGTCATCCATATGAGACTATTTGGTTTCATTGGCATTCTTTTTATGTACTCTTGTATCTTGTCAAGCTTTTTAGGGAACATGTATAAGACTTGCACGCCTTTGTATTAAGAGGAAAAACTGAACATAGCACTAGACAAACTAGTGTTCGGATTTACAAAAGATGAACGCATAAAAGCAGGAAAGGCAGAGAAAAGAAGAAGAGGAAGAAAGAAAGCTGAGGACTGAAGGGAGCTCTAAAGCAATGCAGTAGTGCTGCCCTGGTCGTACCCTATGTACTAAGGCTCTGTTCTCTTCAGCTTTTAAAAGCTGCTTTTTGGCTTTTCTACAGTAACTAACTTTTAAATGGAGTATTTTTAAGATAAGATCTACTAGTTAATTATAGTACATACTTTACATCGCCAAATACTGCACGTGAGTTTTTGTTACTCTATAATCTCTTACACAAACAGCCCAAAAGTCACAAGCCGCAGTTAAAATCCACAAGCCGCAGCCAAAAAGAACAGGCCCTAAAACATATAGGAAGTGGAAGCGACTCCGCGCTCGCCTAGCGCCAATTTGAGAATTCATGCTCGAATTTGGTCACTACAGATTGAATATCCATCTTGTCGTTTTCAAAGACACCAGCGTTGTGTTCTCGCCAGACGGTCCAAAAGAAAAGGATGACAATTGAGTAAAATCCTTTCCTTTGATCCTTGAGCTCATTGGGATGTCCACCAATTGAGCAGTCGGCCTTCCATGCTTAGCATAGAGCTTTGCAAACCGAATAGACGCATGATTTTTACCCAAACCTGCTTTACCCACGGGCATTGAATGAGGACATGATCGATTGTTTTCAGATGTTGCTCACATAAGGGGCATAGCGTATGTGACTGAATGCCTCGACGTGCAAGGTAGTCTGCTGTCTAGCAGTGATCATGAGCCGTGAGCCAGGCGAATAACTTACATTTTAAAGGAGCTTTGCATTTCCAAATCTATTTGTAAGCTGTGAATCGAATGCTACCAAGAAAGAAAGCATTATAAGCCGACTTGGTTGAATACTTCTCCCTTGAGTTCAACTTCCAGACCAGCATATCCTCAATCCCATGATGCAAGATCACAATGGATATTTCGGTCCAAAGGAGTAAGTAGTCAGTAATAACTTGAACTGAAAGGTCTCCCTGGATATCCCTGGTCCACGCATTCATCGGAAGCCCTTGAGCCACCATGAGTGTTCACCTTGCTTTTGGCCGGATTAGTTTCCAAAGTGAGGGTTCTAATATTTTAACGGATTGCCCAAAAATCCAATTGTCCACCCAAAATAGCGTTCGAGAGTCATCTCCAAGTCTCACTTTAGTCCCTACCTTGAGCATCGCATGGATAATCAGTTCGTGCGACATTTGTAGCTTGGCCCGTGAACGCATCGGGTATGTTCATTGCCACCACTGCCATTGTAGTCGTAGTGCATACCCCATCATTTTTAGGTCCAGAATACCTAGACCACCTAGTTCAAGCGGCCTGCAGACTGTCTTCCTTGCCACTAGACATTAGCCACCATGAACGGCCTCCGAGCCATTCCAAAGGAAGGCGCGCCGTTGTTTGTCTATGGCTTTGAGAGCCAAGGCCGACAAGTCCAAGAACAGGAGATGGTATATATAGTGGAACCATGGTCCATGGATAGCACATGTTTAACGACAATCAGATGGCCTCTCAATGATAGCAAGCGTCCCTTCCATGCCGGGAACTTCTTGACAAATATGTCGACTAGTGGTTGGATGTGCGACTTGGAAAGTCTTGATAATGCCAATGGCAAGCCCAAGTAAGCGAGAGAGAAGGGGGATTGTTGACAAGGTAGCTCCTCTAGAACCAAGTTGATGTCCTCGGCCTTGCAGCAAAGGGGACTTATCATGCTTTTTTGTAAGTTGGCGCAAAGCCCCGAAGCTCCACCAAAGTTGTTGAAGATGTCCTTGACTGTCTGCAAGTCATTTTTTATTGGGGCAATGGAGAATACCACATCATTGGTGTACAAGGAGATCCATTCCTCTAGGCCACGCACGCCAAGAGGAGAAAGAGCCGCCCAGGAACAGGCTTTGAGAAAATATGTATTCAGAACCTCCATTACCAATAGGAACAACAATGGCGATAGTGGATCTCCTTGCCGAAGGCCTCTCCGAAACATAATCTTTTCTCCAGGCGAGCCATGCAGTAAGACCTTGGACGAAGAACTAGCTAGCAACATGGAGATCCATTTGCACCATCTTGGACTGAAGCCCATGTGTCTCAGGATTTGTAGTAAGAATGGTCAAGACACCAAGTCAAAAGTTTTAGAGATGTCCATTTTTAGCAACAAAGCAGGTTGCCTTCTTGCTTTGAGATTATTGGCTGCGAGACAGACGAACTAAAATTTATCATGGATGGTTCTCCTAGAGATAAAGGCACTTTTATTAGGTCTCACTAGCCCTGGCAGCTCCTTTTTGAGCCTGTTTGCCAGCCCCATGCAGAAGAGTTTAGCGAAGCTGTGCACTAGGCTAATTGGCCGATAATCTGTGACTCGTGTAGCTTCCTTTGTCTTGAACAGTAGGATAATCAACGCGTTGTTCAAATAGTGGAGACAACACCCTTGCAGGTGATGCAAGGCATGAAACCCTTCCATTAAACTTTGCTTGATCATTGGCCAGGTGGTTTTTGTAGAAAATGGCCGAGAACCCGTCCGGCCATGGAGATTTGGTTGGAGGAAGAGCTTTGACAACCTTCCAAACTTCCTCTTCTGAGAACTCTTGGTCTAGATGAGTGAGATTGGTCGAGGGCAGTTCGAGGAAGTTTAGATCAAGGGCATGTTGACGGTCAGTCCAAGTGCCCATGATATTTGTGAAGTAGTCATGCAATTGCTTCGCCTTTGCCTCACTGGTCGTGATAACCTGATCCTGAATTTGAAGGAAGGTAATGTAAGTTTTTTTGGATGATGAGCTACATGGAAATAGAAAAACTTCATGTTTGCATGACCCTCTATTGGGGGAGTGGCCCTCACCTTTGCCTATTCGGCCTGCTGAGCCAAGAGGCCCATTGAGCATGTAAAAGGACATTTGTAACTTAGCATTGTGAGTTATAGCAAGGGCATTTTTGTAATCTGGCCTTAAGGCCATATATATAGTCTTAGGGAAGGAAGGAGACAGAAAATTTATTCATTCATCTCACTTCTAGTGTATACAAGGCTTTAGATAGCCCCTAGTGGACTCTCCATAGTCCCTCATTTACTGTTTGGCCGGTAGCCACAACCGTTGGTGCCGTCCGTGGGGACCGGCATAGAAGCTACAAGCCAAAGGAACATGGCACCAAAGAAGGTGGTAGCGGCGACTAAGCAGAAGAGAAGCACGACTACAGCAACAACCGAGACAAGGACACGGGGGCTTGTGGTCAAAGGACCCCTGTCGTCGTGGCATCGACACCTCAACATGACCAGCAATGAACACCACCCACTAGCAGGCACGTAGGTGGTGATGCAAGAGGGTCTACGAGCGGAGGACAGAGCATGCACAACCGCCAATAACTTCGATGACACTTGCATTGTCGCCTCCAATGACCCTAGTACTCACGTTGCCGAATTCGTGCTCATGCCATCACCTCCATGAACCCAGTGCCCTCACTGCTATGGTGTAGCGGACCGGGGTCCTCGCCGGCAACCCCAGTGACACACGCACTGGAATCCCAGCCAGGCACGACACCCTTGTCGTCGTGATGCGGCAGACAGAGGACACTTTGGAGGTGGTCCTCGGGATGCTGCAGCGTGAGTTAGCAAATCTACATAACACCATGCGTGGTCCACTCATCAGCGTTGGATTTTTAAGTGATAGAGAGAAAGTGTAAACTCTAAGAATTTGCCTTTGCAACAAAGAAGGCGGAATGGGTTAAGTAAAGAAAGCGTATTCGGCTCGGCTGAGAAGACTGAAAATTTTTTAGACAAAATAGATGAGCTCCAAAAATTATGAAATTTTTTGTGGAGGCTCCTGACATTGTATGTATTTTGTTGTAATTTTTCAGAATTTTACCTTTCTTGTATTTCTCAAAAAATATTTGAAGTCCATTGTTTTGTGTAACATGCATTATTTTGATTTGAACAATTTTAGGAACATGCTTAACAATGTTCAAATTTTTATTTCCAATGCCATGAACTTATTTTGAGTTTTCAAAATGGTTTCTACTATAAATTCTCCTAGGCCACTTTATGGATCATCTTTTCAAATTCGATTCTAAATCCAAATTGATTTCTATCAATTGCATATTTTCTTTTCCAAAAGTTTGTATTTGCAATTTATTTTCCAAAGAAACTCCCATAAAAGCCAAAGGAATAAGATGCATGTAAAAAGTTTTAAATTTTACTCATTTTTTGATTCCTTGGAATTTGGGATGTTACAATTATTAAACTGAACTAATTGTCATTCTTAAAATTTACTTCTTGCAGTAGTATAAAATAACATTTAACTGTAAAATATGCTATCAGCTAGATTAATTTCAGAGACTACATGGGGATGTTTTAGTATAATTTATTTATTTTTCTATATCTGTAAATTGAACCGTAGCGTACGTGCTAATTGCAGGAAGAGAACCGGGTCCAGAAGAAGAGTTTCACCCAAGCGAACCTGAAACCCTGATTTTTTTATCCATATTCAGGTAAGCATACTTTTGAATATGTGATTAGACTATCTTCAGTAAAATAAATATTTACCTACTAAATTATTATCACTCTGCATAAAAATGAAATCATGTTTTAATCTAAATGAATGCTATGAGGAAGAAATAAAAGAGATATTACGATCTCAATTGCTGGAGCAGTTGACCTACAATATAGGTAAAGGGTAGTTAGTTGGAGAAGCCATTGTCGTACCGATAACAAAAGAGTAAGAAGTTGGAGAAGCCACTATCATACCGATAAATAAGAGGTGGGTGGAGAGACCCTAGATAAAAAAGGGGCAAGTTTGGACCCTTTACATATGGATATTATATAAAAATATACAAACTTCACTTGTGTAATGGATCATATCAGTCGTATCAACCAATGTTCCATCTGAGAACGGTCAGAATCAGTAACTCTATCAAAGTTAATATACACTTCATATAGATAAGGAGTATATGATTGTGAGGTTCGGGTAAGGCCAGAGAGGGCAAAACCCAAGGTGCATATATTAGCATGGTGGAGTGTCGGGAGAGGTCTCACTTGGACTATGTGCCAAAAGGATAAGTCCGATCAACAAATGTCTTATAATTGAGATGGTGCTCAGTGAGAGTGAGAAATTGCTTCGGGCTAATAATTATAAGTAGTCGAGTGGAGGTATAATATACCGAGATAGAGGTGAAAGTTTTATACTCTGATTTGGGCATCGCATCTAAGGAAATACGAAGATCCACTCGCTATAAGAATCAAGGTAACTATGGGTAAAATGGTATAAGTCTGTGTAGTGCTATATAAATCATGAATTCATACCTGTTTCCTAGACTGGAGGCTACGAGAACCCATGGGGGGTTTTATCTATTTATACGGGTGTTTAGTAGATTTCTAAATTAAAAAATATGAAATTCTTTCTCAACCTAAAAATATTTATTTTCTATATGTCATGAGAATGAGAATAGATGTTCCAGAAAATATTGGTTTATGAGCATACATTGCATTTTTTTGTTAAATAAGTTTGCTGATTACCTGTACTCATCATTACTATTATTTTCCTTTGTTTATAGTATAACCAGCCTATGATTTCACTTGGTGTGGATGAGGCCTACCCAAAGGAGTTCTACTACGAGTGGGAGAGAGATGGTTTTGAGTACGACCCGTATAAGGTGGACACCTTATACAAGACCTGAAATGACTAGGGGTTACTAGCAGCACGAGCACGACCCGCAGGGTATATGTAATTTAATGTGTCATCTTATACTTTTTAGTTCTTATATAATTAAGAGTTAACTAGAACTGTTTAGTTTTGATATTGTAATATCCGAGCCCTTGTGGCTTTGTATTAGACTTTAACCTTGCGTGGCTGTGTTTATGTAATATTATATTTTTGTCTCTAATTATTGTTTTACTGTAACACTCTGATGAACTTATTATTTGTTGGAGTAGTGTTTTATTGAGCAAACGAATAATAATCCGTTGGCTAGTGTTATTATCCCTTAGTAATAGCACGGTCGTCACACCAATCCGCCGCTGCCTGTCCTGGCCAAGTTTTTCAAACCAAAATTCATACTACACTTGCCAAGAACCCGGTATTATTAGTTTTTGGCTCAAAATTGCCCAAGGCATCATGTTATGGAAGTTTTCTTTCAACGATGTAAACACAAACTTAATATTAAATCTTATATGTACGTTGATTTCTCTAAAACTTTGTGATGAATTAAATAAGATGTGTTGATCTTTTAAATTAAAAGTGTGCGCATCAACTTCTCTAAAAATCCTGCAAAATTCATGTGTTCTAATTAAACGGGGTCTTTTAGTTGTGTCATGTATTATATACTAGCCTCGTAGGCGCGGCGCCACGCCGCGCCAGCCACCGTGTGTACCGAAGTAAAAGAGGCGATAATTCGTGAGGAGTTTTATTAAAAAATCGAGGGCACATGTGTATTTTCGAAAAGTTAAAGGTTTTTTCCGTAAAAAATCGAGGACTTGTACGTAAATAAACGGGCCTGTACATAAATAAATGAGGACCCGTAACCGAAGTAAAAGAGGCGATAATTCGTGAGGAGTTTTATAAAAAAATCGAGGGCACATGTGTATTTTCAAAAAAGTTAAAGGTTTTTCCGTAAAAAATTGAGGACCTGTACGTAAATAAACGGGCATGTACGTAAATAAACGAGGACCCGTACGTAATTTAGGAAAACGCGGGGCGCTATCCTGCAAAGTGGAGGGGCTAAAAAAAACTGACAGGGACCTTTTCGCGAGGAAAAAAGACCTTTACGTAATTTTTGAAAAGTACAGGGAAACCGGCTCCCCGGCCGTACGAAGATTCCCCGCCACACGCCGGCCGGAGCGCGCGGGCGGGGCGACATGGCCGCTCTCTCCTGCGCGGAACCCCACGGGGTGTAATATGAGTATGATTTAGGTAAAAACAGTGATCTCTCTAGATATCTTGGAACTAATTTTGTCATGGTGGATGCTCAATAGCGTAAATATGATCGAGGAGGTGTGAAACGATACAAATCTGATAGCTAAGGTAGCTGGCGACCTATTGTGTAAAAGATACAAGTCTGGTGCTAGAAGATTGCTGAGATCGCCAATAGCACAAACACGTCAACTTCTAGTAGATCAACTAACTGGACTTGACACGTACGCTTTTTTTTTTCAACGAGTCGCACTGTTAAAGGAGACGAGGCTTGTAGCTGGGGCTGACATTGATGAATGATGCTTGGCAAGTCATGAGAAGGCTGACGAAATAGCCAATGGTGACATTTTTTTTTTAAGGAAATAGACCCATGATTTATATTAAGAGATTAAGCAGTACAAAGTCCCTAGCATTACAGAACAATCCATGAAACAAAAAAATTACAGAGATATCCCTGATGACTGAACCACTAGCTTGCTCTATTCTTGCAGCTAAATAGTGGATTCTTTTGGGCTATAGCTTATGACTTTTGATTTATGTCTTTTGAATTCTGGCTGTTCGCGTGAATGATTACGAAGAGAGAGATAATTGCATGTGATTTTATTTGGTACAACTGAAATCGGTATAATATCTACTACAATCAACTATTAGATCCTATATTGAAAAACCGCACCGTTTGAAAGTGAGTTATTGAAAAGCCCTAAAATTTCAAACCAGAAAAATTTTGCAGTTTTTGCTGGATTTTTTAGTGAATTTTGGGAACTTTCCCTTTTTGGAAAGTCGCCCGGTTTCCGCTTTCCCTTTCGGGCGCTGCCGCCTCCCTCTTCCTTTGGCGCCCCGCCTCTCTCCGCCTTCACCACTCCCCGGTGCCTCCCCGCTCCCTCTCTTCCACTGGCGCCTTCGCTCCTCCCCGCCTCCACCCTCGCGCACGCGTGCGCGCTGGCGCCCGCACCTCCTCTGCACCCTCGCGCCCCCAGTTTTGGACCGCCTCCGCCGTGCTGACGCCACCCGGTCTGAAGCTGGCAGCACCTCCGCGCCACGCGTCGCCACCCTCCTTTCCCCGATCCCACCCGTCAGCCACCGTCTGTCCCCTCCACCGTGCGGGAGCTCGCGTGCGCCCATGCCGTTTGGCCGCTTGCTCCCGTGCCGTCGCTTCGCCATTACGGCCGCCCAGCGCTCGGTCACCACTCCATCCCACGGAGAAGACTCCCCACCTGCTCCTGTTGACCCCGACGCCGCGCCCGTTGCCTTCTCCCCCACAGACCTGCTCCCCTTCGCTCGGGTATAAAACCCCATTCCCCTGCTCCCTTGTTTCCTTTGCTTCCCGAGCTCTCCCACCGCCCTCAATCTCTTCTTACCATCCCTAAGCACCTACCAGAGCGGTCGATTGAGCCCTCGTTGCCCAAAGCTCCGTTGCCGCTCTCCCCTGCGCCGATGACCCCCAAGAGGCAATCCTCTTCCTTGCTTCGCCATTTTCCGATTCATTTGGCTTGGAGCGTCGCTTCTACTTACTGATCATTTTGGTGCATTCCCCTGGCCAGGTTGTCGCCCGAGGAGTTCCCGCATCGAAGCTCACCGCCGGCGAAACCACCTCACCGTGGCCAGACTACCCCGCAGCTCCCCAGCTCCCATCTCCGCTGCCAATGTGAGCCTCACCCTCCCCTGGCCGTGTATCCGCCGCCGATTGGGCCCTCCCACCGCCGATGACCTCCCTCACCGCCAAAAAGCCGAAGCTCCCCTTTCTCCCTCCTGCCGTCTCCATTGATCCCCTTCTCCTCCTAAGCCCCAAAATGGATTCCCCATGCCAAGCTCCACCCGTTGACACCTTCCCTTGTGGCCGAAGGTCCCCGCTGTCGCCGGAGAGCGGAGACACTGCCGTCTCCGTCCCTCTGCTGCGCGCGCGGATGGAGGAAGACGACGACGACGTGGCCCCTCCTCCTCCGTCCATCCCTTCCCTCGCCATATAACCCTAGCCGTCCGATCCCACTGTACCGCTTCGCCGCCTTCCCCACTTCGTTGTCGTCCGATCTCCGCCCATCTCATCCGGTCCCTCGGTCCGCCCCGCATCCCCACCGCCCGCGCAGCCCACGTGTCCGCCATCGCAATCAGGCACTGTAGCCCGAAGGCCGGCCCATCACTGTTCCTCTGATTTTCCAGAGGATTTAATCTTTTCTAAAGTCCCAGAAAATCCAAATAAATTCTAGAAAATCACAGAAAATCTTAAAAATTTCCAAATTTCACCACTTTGCTCCGAATAATGTCCTGAACCCATTATTGCCCTCCATTCCTCTAGATTCATCCCAGAAAATTCTAAAAATCCCAATTTGAGGATTTATGCATTTTACTCCTTTTTAAATAGTTTATTTTTTCTCGCTTGAATAGTTTCAAGCCAGACTTACTTGTTTTATATGTTTGCGCTAGTTTAGGAGATCCCGGAGGTTCAGGTGCAGTCTCAGGATTCCGGTGCTTCTACGTTCGAGCTAGCTGAGATCGTCCGGATTGACGGCAAGTCGCAAATCCTTGATCACGTTGCAACCCATGATATTTAATTATGTTATTATGCTATTTGCATTATGCTAGTTGTGAAATGTTTGTTCAGCGTAAAATAAAATGTTTAGAATGACATGTTATGTAGTTAATCCTACCACCGACAAATGCCATGTTAAACTTGTAGCCATGCCTTTGTTAACCCTAGAATTAATTATCTATTAATCTAGATAACTGTAGGTTATTATTATTACTCAAAGTCTTACACTAATAAGGTCGTGGCTGTGGGCCAATAGGTTTTGGAAAACCTGACTCTAGGGTAGGGTGGTATGGGACACCGTGCCCTAGAGCGGAGAGTGCTGGCGTGCACAGGTTAGGGTAAGGGTTGGGGAGAGCCGCGAGATGGTCTTCGCCCATATTGTACCCTAGGATTGGAGTTAGGGTAAGGGTGTTGTGGGGAACCGCGAGACGGTCGACGTCCACCGCTTACCCTAGGTTGAGGTCGCGAACCTGGCGAGGTTGCGGGCCATGTGAAAATATAAGGACTAAGACCCTTAGGTTGAGCAAATGTCATAGTGATCACTCAACCACAGAAGTTGACTTATCAACACTGGTTTAGTAGCTGTTCAACTCAATTGAAACTCTACAGGTGTTGAGAAGGCAGGAGGTTGGGTAGTAGGTTAGGTATGCCGTGCTGCGGGTACCTAACAACGGTAGAGTCCACTCGAAGCAGACGGGAGTTTTCATGTGCCAGACCCGAGTGGATTCTTCCGGGTAGAGCCTATATAAAGAATTGAGCAGTGAAACGACCTGACTTTCTTAACTCTGTCGCGGGAGTTAAGAGATCGTGTGGGTAAAGCTGAGCAAACTCTGCAGAGTCAAATAAATGGTATTCGAATACGTCGTGCTCCCGGTTAATGGAGCTGTGTCACTTGGGTGATTCCAGCAGCGAAGCTTAAGTAGTTTTGTAAATGCTTTAACTTGATTAGTTGGTTAATTAACTCTTCATGAAAACCCCTAATGGTTAAGGAGTAGCTTTCATCTGGTGAATTTCCAAAATGTTTGCAAATAAAACTGCATCCACTAAAAGTTAATAAAACAAGTATACTTCCTTCCTTTGTTGATCCGTGCATATAGTAAGATAGGGTTCCTTTGTGGCTTGCTGAGCTGGTTGTTGGCTCATGGCTTGCTTAATCCCCTCTTTAGAGGATCAAGACGAAGGTGAAGGTCTCCCCGTTGAGGAAGTCCCGGAGGATCTCTTCTTCGACGAGGATCCGTGGCTTCAGGTCTTCGCCGCGCTCAAGCAGATCTTGGAGCTTTTGTGATGTAATTATACTTTGGGCTTGCACGCCTCGCTGTTAAAAACTGAATGTTAATCCGTATGTGAAATATATGCTGGACTTTTGTTGTAAGCATGCAATGGTATACTCTTGCGCGACACTCCATAACTGTTCATGCGTGAATAGTTGCGAAATACCGTGTCCGTACGCGCCCTGGAAACGGGGGCGTTACAATACAAAAATCAAAAAGCATAAGCCAAATTGAACCCAGCCAAGACTTTGCTTAGAAGTGGACATCGCCGGAGCTGTGGATGATGGCCGATGCTGACTTGATGAAGGAGTCGCCAGAGGTATAGGTGGCAGCCAGCTTGAACCTGCTGGCGAAACTAGGCAGGAGGCATAGCTTCAAAGAAGACCGTCGTGCGCCTGCTCATAGCCATCTCCGACGGTTGAACGCTGAAGTAGCTGGATGCCTCCTCTATGGGAGAAGCCTGAGTAGGAGGTAGAAGGTGTTGGCGTCACCGAAGAAGAAATTGTTGGAGCACGTTGACTCCATGGATTGCTTCCATCGATCCTAATTTGGTTAGATCTGTAGAGAGTATATGTGGTTTTTGTTGGGGACAAAGATGCTTATTGTTGTAGGGGTGGCCCCCACCTAAGCCCAGTAGGCCTGTTAGGAGGATGTAAGGTCCGAAATAGGACATATGTAATGACATAAGTGCCCCCGAGGGGAATACTCATGTGTAAGGGTATAACTGTACAAGCACTCACCATTTGGATATATATGTGTGGCATAGGCCACGGGGAGGACCCCGAAGCCATTCATTTACTCAACTCTCCACTACCACACACTCTCTCTGTTTGTCTGTAACCACAACACTTATACTCTGGAATTAGGGAGAGGAGAGGTAGGGGGAAGCAGGCGATAAACACCAAGACGATAATAAACTCCAAAGCCACCAAGGGAACAAATTTATTTAGGGGGGTTGGAGTCACCTGGGCACCGGTGCTGGAGGAGAAAACCATTGCCGCTTCCATGGTAGGGCGAGGACGGAACCGGGCGAAGGAGTTCACAAAGAAAACAAAGGGAAGAAAGCAACTAATCTAGTACTCGTACTACCTACTAGGGACTAGCGGTTGATCCCCCTCCCCTCTCGCCGCTGGCAAGGCCACCGGACACCGATGGAGAGAGGGACTACGGGGTGATCGGTTGGGCTTCAGCTTTTAGCTTCCGACTTATTTTTCACTATTCATAAATTTCGTCTTTTTCTGAACTTTTGGCTTTTTGTTGAGCTTTTTTGCCGGGTCTTTTTTCCCGTATTTGTTTGTATTTTATGTAATGGGCTAACATATTTTTATATTTTTTAATTTTTTTAAATTTAATTATGCTAAATAAGCTTTTGTCAGCTACAGTGTTTTTTTCAGCCAGCTACAATGCTTTGTAGCCATAAGCCACCAAAAATAAGCCACCGAAGGTTGAAGAAGGTAGGGGAGGTCGAGAGGAGGGCGAAGAATGAGAGTAGCCAAGCTTCTCCAAAGTGAATGGGGTGGTTGGTTGCCAGTGGTGACATTAATTTCTGGTCAATACCCCGTTTGAAATGTTCATAAATGGTGCTTTAACTAACTTCAAGCTAGCGTGCTTAGGGTACTCTCAATGATCCTACATAAGCAGTGTTATAGCATTAATTAGTCAACGAAGTAAGATTTATACTGAGGTGGAGAAGGAACTACAGAAGGAAGAGAGGGAAACAATATCTCATGCAAAACACTGCTTGAGCACAAAATCCAACACTAAGGGAGAGGAAAAGAGAGAGAGCTTAGTGAAATTTATTATCCAGTTTCACTGATAGACATCACCCACTAAAATTGGTGGTGTCTATAACTATTTTTTTATAATGTGAAAAATATCTACTATTGGGAGTGCCCTTAATTACATCCAAGCTGCAAGTCAATCAGTCAATCTGAGGCTCAAGATGGCCATAATTAATCTAATTAATTAACGAGACCCAAGTTGGCCACTTTTTTTACACTGTCAATATGCATGCGTGTGAATTGTCAACCGGAAGACATCGCGGGTTAATTAAGTCTTAGGTGCTGTATCTTTTAACTCAAATGGTCCTGTAATGACTGTTAATTTTTTCTGAGATATTTAATTAAAGAAAAAATAAAAAAACCATTATATCTCCATGTATAATATAAAAAAAGAAAAAATATTAAGAAGCCAATACATTCTAAACGATTTGTAGTTTCTGAAAATTAGAAACCATAAACTAGCGGTGTTTGAAACGAGCCCTTAGATGAGCGTTCTATCTATTAACTAGCTTGTCGTCGATGAACAGTGAACCAGAAAAGATGCTTATGTGCTGGTTTTGCCCCAATTCAAACGCATGTGTTCATGCAACGAAATTAGAAGTTTAGCCTAGCTACCTCCTACTAATTTAGCATATGTTAGTACTGATGAGCCAAATAAAGTGGCTACATATATATGTCTAATATGTACTAATTCTCATGCTCGACGAGCTCACGCACGCCGAGGGAAGAAGATGTACGGGAAAGGCCGCACGCATACAATGACCAGATCACAACGCTAATAATTAAATGAGCCAAGCTTAAGTGAGTTTGACTTGATAAGCTTGAGCTCAGTAAAAACTTGAACTGAGATTGACGTCGAGTTTTAAGCTGGACTCAAGCTCGGCTTGAACAAAGCTTGAGCTCGACTCGTGTAGGCTCGGTTACACATCACAACCATCCCACAGTCGCCATCACATATCATCACAGAGACACAGAGCATAAGGATGGTAGTAGAGAAGGAAAGGAGTAGAGAGGGATTGTCGAGGGTTGGTGCTGGGCCTGTTGGCGGTTGGGGGAGCCGGGTGAGCAGCAGGAGGAGGCAGTGCCAGAAGGCCGAGCTGACCGGAGCCTAGAGGTGCGGGGGAGCCGTAGCCGTAGCCGGGCGAGTAGCTAGAGGAGATGGTGCCGGAAGGCCGAGTCAGCTAGAGGCCCAAAGGCACAGGGGAGCCGTAGTCGTAGGAGTTGTGGCCGAGCTGTAGGGGCCGGCCGGCCATGGATCTGGCTGGATCCGGGTAAGGGGAGTTGAAGGGGAGGCCGAGCTAGGGGCGACAGGTGATTAAGCCGGCTCAATTACATGCCCTAATTTTTTTATTTAATGCTTGTTTGAATTTTTAGATATATCCAATGGGCTCTAAAAATTATAAAATTTATGTAAAATCCCCTGACATAACGTACTTCATAGTGTAATTTTTTCGTAATTTTATCCATTGTGAATATTGCTAAAAAATTCATAAAATTACGATATTTGTATCAGTTTTTACATATAGCAAACAAGCTCCAAATTAAGAAATTTTATGAGAACCCTCCCGACACACCCATAGCTATTGTGTAATTTTTTGAAAATTTTATATGGTCTACAAAAATGCCCGTCTATGCATATTGTACAGCGTTGCCCGATCTCTCCTTCGGACATGTGTTGGTTTGACATAACGGCCCCCCTCGCCCACTCCCTCATCTACACAAATGTTAGTTTAGCCATGTCGCCCCACCTCGCCCTTTCCATTGTGCGCATATATGTCACTTTTACCGTGGTATCCCCTGTCGCCCGTGGTGATGCATGTCGACAACGCGTCCGTAATTTCTAGTGAGAACGCACTGAATTCCCTTTTCGCTCACTTCAAATACAAAGCTCTCGCAATCGCTCATCTAAACTTTGTTTCACTTCTTGTAGGAAAAAGAATCTTCTTTGTCATACAGTAACATAGCATGGTAGACACCGAGGGGCCAGTCGGAGCGGGGTCGCCAAAGGAAGATTTTCCCTGGAAAGGAGGGAGGACTTCAACTGTAACTATCGCTTGAAGCCAAATAGGAGGGCTCAACCAGTATGGCCAAAATGCAGATATAGGGAGGACGCGGTCGTACAGGTCATTGATGGTCATTTCAATGGCAGGCGATGTTTTTTCCGATACCCACACTCTGAAGTACAATTAGACAATAGTTTATTTTGTCTTACTGGTAATAGCGCCTTAATGTTAACCCTCCTTTCGTGTAGATGGTGAACTGCGATTTCGTCCACTGAATCAATCCTCCCCATAAACACTATGTTGCGAGGTACATGAATACATTGTGGGAGCGAATCTTAGAGATAGAGGTGCAGATTGACAGTCTCAATGAGGAGAACGATGACTTCCGACAATAGATGCAGCACGAGAGGGGCAACGAGGAGGTCATCAATATAGGAAGTTCGTATGATCTCACATGCTGTTGCGCGAACCCTAGCTGCATATATGCGTACTACTATAACGATGGCTAGTCACGTCTGAGGCGCCCCCATTGGAACACTCCATGTGGGTACCACGAGGCACCTTCTATCAGTAGGCATGCACAGAGAAGGTTGTAGTACGTAGCTTGTGGTTATGTTCAATGTGTAAAGCATGTAACTGAATGGTATACGCGTCGTTGTGATTGCTGTTTTTTGAGTGGACTGTTCAAATGCTGTGTCATGTGCATTAAGTTAGAGGGGTCGATATGCATTGAACAAATGTTGTCAATTACATCTCAAATGAGTACAAATATGAATTAATGCGATACAATAAAAGATACATGAGATTATGACACTGAGTGGCGACCAGATGAGCTCGGTCTATTGGGGCAATCCTTCAATGAGTGCCCGAAGGTCTTACATATTCTGCATTTCACTGTGCGGAAAATACTGGTATGTTGGCTCACATCCATGTCATTATGGAAGCGACGTGTCTACCGTCGTCTCTTCGTAGTTATCTTCAACTCCTTGTTGGGGGGGCATTGCAGCATGTTCGACCAAAAATCCCTATAGTTCATGTCCAAGTTGTAGGAGTGAAACTCTACACTTCATGTAGTGAAAAAGTGTTGCATATCATAGTACTCTGAGGTATATACCTCGGACATCTACCTCATTTGTTCATATACCTTGTACATATGCGAGCATGGCTTATGCAGGAGTGTCGGCTTGTTGCAGGTGCATGTTGCCATATCACCCAGGATGCATGTCTGTTTCATTTCACCCCTGGCATGACTGTTCACATATTTTTGCCGAAGCCTTATCTCGTACTTCCTCCGGAGGCAATTGATTACCTGGATGTCATGCATTCGGGTTTTCTCCATCTTCAGTTCCACATGCCTCTACATATTCTCAGACCATTTCTTGCCTTCGTCTATTTGACGCTTGGCTGCGGTGGCTCAATTGACGAAATAACCGATAGTGTGAGTCCATGTCTCCACGATAGCGGTGATAGGGAGGCACCGCACGCCTTGTAGGATGCTGTTGTACACATCGAACATGTTGATCGTCATAATCATATACCTCACACCATCCATGTCATAGAGAAGGAACTATTTCTGTAATTCAAGAGCGTGCCGACGAATCCACTCGGAGAAACTTATGGTGCTACGGGGTTGCTCTTCCTCCGTAATTCGCCTTTCTAGCTCTGTCCAAATGGATTCAAACTTCCGCCTCTGGTTTTACAGACACAATGCCTTGAACATCTTCACAACTTCCTGGTCGCGGAACCGTGTGAACAAGTTAGATGCAAGATGCCTTATGCACCATCGGGTTCACACGTCGTTCCATTGGTGAGGGGGTTCGGTCCCGTGCTGCATGATGTTCAATGCAGCCATCAACCTAGCATTACGATCCATGACGACGCAAACGTTGGGTCGATCACCAACCACCGCTTGCTTCACATTCTCCAGGAACTAGAGCCAACTGGACGTGTTCTCGCTTTCCACAATGGTGAATGCCACTGGGAGAAGCTAGTCATTCGCGTCAGCTGCCACCGCGGTGAGAATAGTTCCCTTGTAACTCCCTGTGAGGAAAGTACCATCCATCGTGAGCACAGGATGACAAAACTTGAAGCCCTCATTGGCTTGGGTGAAAGCCAGAATAGCCGGTCCAGTATGAAGTAGTTGGGCCCTTTGTCAGCATCTAGACGCTCAAGCTTGTTTACGTACGTGCTAGTGTTTGACTCAGCTATCTAGTGAAGTAATCTTGGTGTAAGGTTGTACGCCTCTTCGTACATCCTATACATGGACTCGATGACCTTGTGCTTGGCTCATCAGACCTTACTGTAGCTGACTGGATAGCCAACCACATTGGCGACTTCTGACATGAACATCTTCCGGGACACAGAAACGTCCGCCGCAACTAGGTGACTAATGATACTTGTGATATATGTTGAAGTCACATTTCGATGAGGCTGCAGGGGCTCTCTCTTTTGCTCCTTCGTCGACATGGTCCTGCATCTTGTTGCTTCTCTTTTAGACCATGTATGACTTTCAAACAAACTCAACTTTATGCGCTTTTTCTGTGTTTGTCAATATACTCATCAAGGAGGAGATTGAGAGACCATGTGGAGGTATCCCCAAGTTTGTGATAAGTAATTGACGGTTGTGTTAGAGAGTTTGAGTTTGTTTTGGGTATTCCAGGGTTGAATACCTTTTACTAATGCTATTGTTGATTATGTTATTTCGTGCGATGTTATGTGACGTTTTGCTTGTCTGTGTGGCTACAGGACTTTGGAGCTAGGTCATGGTAAGGCGTGAGAGTACCGGGACTAGGCACAGGAGGTGTTGAGGTCCAGACGATCAGAGATGTCGAAGATGATCGAGGCAGCTGAGGTGGTTGCGAGTGGGAGACGAGGAACCAGAGCGGGAGCTACCGGTGGTGGACACGACGGGCAACAACAAGTGGACCCGGACTAGGCTCAGGGAGGAGTCAGAGGTCCAGATGGTTGGATGTTGGTTGCGGTCGTGTGCGATGGAACACACCAGGACTAGACTCGGGTGGAGTCGGAGGTCCAGTCGGTCGGAGTCGGGTGGACACGATGGGCAGCGGCGTGGTGAACCGGGACTAAGCTTAGGGAGGAGCTGAGGTCCATACGGTTAGGATGCCGGGTGCGGTCGTGCGACAACAGGAAGCTTCCGGGAAGGTGCAGCAAGGGCATTTCGGTAAAATGCGCGAGGCTGCAAAACGGAAGCGGATTTGGTTGAGGATAACGAGTTGGAGACCCGTTAGTGGATGAGAGTAGAGAGGTTAGGGTTTTGGAGTGAAATGGTTGTTTTCCCTCCATCCTGGTTCCCTCTCTTTTGTGCTTTGACTCTTGCCTCATATGTGTATGAGTCAAGTGGTGGAAGGTGGACTGCAATTCTTGATTTGCCATTTGTATGGGTGAGCTCCTTCTATTTAGAGGGTGGTAGCAGTAGATGAAAAAAAGAATGCAGTGTGTGCGTGTGCAAGAGCCTGAGAGAGTGTGAGGCTCCTGTGTGTGTTCTTCCTGTATCCAATTGCGTATGGCGCTGTAGTGTGTGGCTGTAGAACACCTCATATAATCATCCCTCTTTTATGAAGCATTCATGGTTCTGAATCATTTTCTTGTGCCTTCTGTGTTTTGCCTGGGTTTCCTTGTTATTCCCGGTTCTTGTGTTCTAGAGATGAATTCTTGATTGTTTAGTTGCAAAATGGATTGCTCTGTGATGGGAATATGTCTCTAGACCATTTGGTCAGTTAGTTCCCAAGAGCAAAATGGTTGAATCAAAGAATCTCTCTTTTCATTCCTGCGATCCATTTGCTATGTTCTGCATTTCTAGGGTTTGGAGGTAGGGGACACTCGGTTGCTTGATTGTCTCAGTTAAATGGTTGCTAGAGATTTGTGTTTTTCAGCTGTGATGTCATTTCTTTTTGAAAGGCAAAGTCTCATGAGCAAAAGAATGGAGAATAACCAGCAATTTGGAAATATGTCTCATTTTCAGTTCAGTTCCTGATTTCTGTCCAGATTTCAGTTCCTTGCAATTTTTGGGTGTATGCCTTGATTTCTTAGGTCCCCTTGCTATTTAGTTTAAGTTCTTGCTCTTTTGGCCTGAGAAGAGCTACAGCAGTTCATCAAATTTCCCCAGGTTGAAGTTTCAGAAATTTCTGTACAATCAGTTGCAGCCGCTGCATTTGCTCTGTTTTCAGAGGGGCGGTCTGACCCCTAGGGTTTCGAGCGGTCAGACCGCTCCCTAAACGGCGGTCAGACTGAATGAGTGAAGGAGGTCAGACCGGCCGAGTGAGTCCGGTCAGACCGGCCACTGGTAGGCGGTCAGATCGATGTCCAGCCGGTGGTCAGATCGGTTTTAAACCGGTGGTCTAATCGGCTGTAGCTAGGCAGTCTGACCGGCCCATGTTCAGCGGTCTGACCGGCCAGCCCTGTTCACTCTGAGTTGATTTCTGCTGCAGCTTCTCTTTGTCGTCTTGTTTGCCTCGCTCTCTTCTCTGTGTGTCTGAGTTTCCAGTAAGCATGAACCTTCATTCTTCATAGCTTTTGTAGCTATCAGAGAGGAGGAGCATATTGTGTGAATACTTTGGGGGCAAATTTTAAAAATGCACCATTCACTCCCTTTTGTTGCCATTTCCGATCCTACAGAAGGCAATTTGCATGTACTGCCTCCATGATGTAGTGTCATTCACCTTCACGAGCTCCCACACGCCATTAGTGCAGGTGATCCCCTCGATGGCAAGTTTCATCGCCATTGCCTTCATGGCGAACTCTCTTTGGATGCAGCTTCGTAGCTCATGAATATTCATGACGCCGAGTCTCTCGGCCTAGAGCACCTTGTATTGGTATGTTGATAGGGCCCATGCAAGACCATCGCCCTAGAACATTATCAAGTGTTCCATGTCCGCGACTACCTGAAGTCACAACAATCAGATCCACAGTAAGCGTTACAATAAAAATGATTACATGCGTGTAACTACATACAAATAGTTCATTAATTACCAACAATTTGACTACCAATCTGAAAAAATTACTAGTTTTTTGGGAGAAGCAATCAACACTACTGCTCCCTCGTACCGCGTCCTTAATGAGCTATGCACTTGCTTCTCAAAATAATTAGCTACGCACTCTTCATTTTGAGTGACCACTGTAAGGATGAGCTTCTGCGATGAGCGACTGAGATAATTGATGACCAACTACGAGAGGTTCGTATTTATAGCTAAGCGCAAAGGGAATCCGGTGCACTCAACCCGCAATTAAGGACTCCTCGTCGATGCGCAGCACTTTGGACGAGGGAGGACGGCATGGTAACACTGACAAATGTGAAGACGAGGGAGCAGGCAAGGGTGGACGGCACGGACATAACGATATCGGTGCGAACGAGGGAGGCGCGCGAGGCGGGACGGGCAGAGTGACAATTGTACGAAGCACGCAGTAGAAAAGAAAAGATAGTAGTAATGGGTCGACATATGTGCGAAGAACAGAGGTCACGTACTTCAAAAGAGGCCTGAGCATCACATATCACTAATTACGATAAAATTATCATGAATTAACATGGCAAATTCAGATCACATAAAATTTTTAGAAAATTACACAATAACTATGGGTGTATCGGGAGACTTCACGTAAAATTTCTTAATTTTTGGAGCTCGTTTGCTATATGTAAAAACTGGTACAAATATCAAATTTGTATAAATTTTTGAGCAACATTCACAATGAATAAAATTACCAAAAAATTACAATGTTAAGTACGCTGTGTCGGAGATCTGTACATAAATTTTTGTAATTTTTGGAGCTCATTTGATATATTTAAAAATTCAAACAATCATTAAATAAAGAAAATTAGGGCATGTCATTAAGCCGGCTTAATCACCTATCGCCCTCTCACCGGATGGTGGGTAAACCTGCCGTCTCCTCACTGGGCGACATGTTGCCTGCCATCTAATAGGAGACGACGGATATCTCTCACCAGTGACAGCGCCACGTGTCACCTCCGTCCGGTGGCAGAAACAACAGGTGATTATTTCTATCCTACCTAAACAGTCGGTTTGCATCGCTCACGCATGACATGAATGGCAATGGAAAATTTGCAGAAAAGCACTTGTTGCTCTAAGTTTGGAAAACACCTTCAATGGACGAATATTGTGAAACAACGGAAGAAGTAATTGGTAGAAAAGATAACAGCATGGGAGGGTCTGCAAAGAGAGACCTTATCAGGGTGTAAATCGCCACAAAATAAGAGGCATGGGGAGTTTTCAGAAAGTTTACATTGGGGGTGCTCTCGCGATTTTTGGCTTGATTAGATGGTCAGCCGCCGCCTGCCTATTTCCTGATTTTACAGGAGGGCTCGCATCATGCAGCAGATGCAGTGTCGCGTTCAATGCGTTTCACACCTGTACACAGTCGTACCGCTGCACCAATCCAAGGCTCCAAGCTAGACAGAGACATATGCAACGCCGGCCAAGCTAGCGTGTACGTCGGAATCAAACCACGGGAGGACGTACGTACCAACAGCACGAAACAACAGACCTCGTCCAGCACCAGGGTGTGCATCTGACCCATCAGAGGTGAAGCTCTAGATTTTAGTGCTGGCATTCATCCATTTTAGGAGTGTGTGTATATATACAGGGAGTGTTTATACAACATTCGACTATTTTTTAGGATAAAAACAGTCAGATTTTGAGCCGTTAGATGGAGATCCAACGCACTAGATCATTTTTTTGAGGGGGGTCATTTTTTTGGAGGGGGACTTGTATGGATGGATCCGTTAGATGGAGATCTAACGTCTCAGATCAATCTGACTGTTTTTTTCCTCAAAAACAGTCGAATGTTGTATAGACACACACACACATACATACATACATACATACATACATACATACATACATACATATAATTACATAAGACACCTGGGTGCCTAGGCACTCACATCAAGAACCGTCCGATACACGTGTATTATTGATAACTTTTTTGAATTTGGGTATGAAAATGTTTTATACTCTTGATATATTTATGGTAAGTAAGTTTTGAACTCAGTTCAAACTAGTTTGGACTGCTTTTGAGTTCAATGCGATTACAATGAGTATATACCATAAAAATAGTTCAAACTAATTAAACTGAAGTTGAATTTAATTTTTTTCTGAGTTTGACATCTCAAATATACTTTTTTATGGGTATATGAAGATACCCACATCAAACGTTGCGAATCTCAAAGCAAATCAACGGGTATTGATATGGGTGCCTAGGCACCTAGGTGCATGAAACACTCGTCATACACACACACACATATATATCCATGTTCAATAAAAGCAAGTGTGCAAGCCCTATGAGAAACTAGCCTCATAGGCGCGGCGCCACGCCGCGTTAGCCACCGTGTGTACCGAAGTGAAAGAGGCGATAATTCGTGAGGAGTTTTTTTTAAAAAAAATTTTAAAAAAATCGAGGGCACATCTGTATTTTCAAAAAAGTCGAAGGTCTTTTTCGTAAAAAAACCGAGGGTCTGTACGTAATAAACGAGGACCCGTATGTAATTTAGGAAACCGCGGGGGGCTATCCTGCAAAGTGGAGGGTTTTAAAAAACTGGCAGGGACCTTTTCGCGAAAATCAAGGACCTCAACGTAATTTCGGGAAAGCACAGAGACTTTTTCGCAAAATTGCTCACCCGACCGCTACCGAGATTCGCTGGCCACGCGGCGGGCGGAGCGCGGGCACGGGGCGATGTGGGAGGCGCTCCGCGCGGCGTTTCCCCGCTAATATAGGCTGGTGATTAGATACTTTCACTACATTACTAGTATGTAAAAAACGTGTGCGTACAGGATGGAGCTATATATATATATATATATGCGTACGATAGTCTAGGTGTGATGTCTGTTGCGTATGAACAGCTCTCTCGTACCCCCTCGAAACCAAACAAATGGAGCGCACCCACGTACGCGACGAATCAGAAACAAAGGAATTAAGGGCTTGTTTGGGACTACTCTGCTCCAGTTTTTTCAGCTCTGCTCCACCAACTCCACCATAGAGCAGCTCCACTGTGAAGTTCCTGGAGCAGGTGGTCCTGTTTGGCACGCAGCTAGCTCCAGCTCCAGGAATGTGAGGTTTCCCTGAGAAAGGTCCAATATGCCCCTGAATGATGTTTGGTGTATATTTTGATGTCTGCGGAGCATATGTAACTGAATTTTTTTTTGCTAATTGAAATATGATGTAAAATATTATAATCGCAATTAATTTATTCGAGAAAACCAAAAAACAAATATTTACTCAAGAGCATAATTCACTGCATTAATTGGAGCATAGAGAATTCAAGCAAGTCCTAACAAAATGATATCCCAATTTTCATCAAGAGGTTTATCTACCAACAAGAGGTTTATTTAGAATTCAAGGCTGCAGTTGGCCAATTTTCATCACTAGTATAACACACATCCACTGCTCCAGGAAGCACACAATTCATGAACATGAACATACTTCACTTGAACAGAAGGCACATGAACAGATTTTTGCAGCAACTTGATGATTTTCAACTTCAGACCAATCGAATTTATAAATTACAATTTTCTGCATCTCTAGCATTAATAAAACTACAAGTTGTGTTACATGTAAAGAACATATAGTAGGAAATGTCAAACATTAATTGTGGCAAGGATAATATATCAAATTTTGCCAGCATCATGTATATGGGAAAGTATACATTGCTCGTAACATTCTCATCTCCTGTAGGTCGTTCAACAATCATATCTGCTCTTTGAGTTTCTTGACTTTCTACACTTCTAATAGTAGATGGCGGGGTAAATCTTAGTTGTTGTTTCTTCCCAGGAACCGGGTTTGCATCAGCAGCACTATTGTCTTTATGTATGGAGCTGCTGCCTCGGACTGTAGAATGCTTTGAGCAAAATGCCCGCATCTCAACCTACAAACAAATAAACAAGAAAACTAACATCAATTCATCACAAAACAGATTGAAATGGCAGAGAGGAGGAGGAGCGGCCGGGCGTAGAGGAGGAGGCCGGGCGGGAGGAGGAGCGGGGCCTAGCTGCTGGCCGCTGGCCGCTCTCTCCAAGCGCGCGGGTGGGGGGCGGAAAAGAGGGGCGGCGCGCGGGTGGGGGCGGAGAGGAGGGCGGCGCGGGTGGGGGCGGTGAGGAGGAGGGCGGCGCGGGTGGGGGGCGGAGAGGAGGAGGGCGGAGCGGGTGGGGGCGGAGAGGAGGAGGGCGGCGCGGGTCGGGGCGGAGAGGAGGAGGCCCGGCGCGGGCGGGTGGGGGGCGGAGAGGAGGAGGCCCGGCGCGGGCGGGTGGGGGCAGAGAGGAGGAGGCCGGCGCGGGCGGGGGGGCGGAGAGGAGGAGGGCCGGCGCAAGCGGGTGGGGGCGGAGAGGAGGAGGCCGGCGTGGGCGGGTGGGGGATGGCGCCATCAGGATGGGGGTGGAAGCCTGGAAGGCGGCCGTTTTGGGATGGAGCCGGGCGGAAGAAAGAAAAAAGAACGAAGGGGTATGTTTGTGTAATGGCATAGGTGGGTAATTTTCTCTCAACTCCATGAGGAGGTATGAATCTCTAGTTTCTGGAGTACCCCTTGAGAAGCTCCACAAAAAACGTGGAGTTGGCCCTCAACTCCACCTTTTTCTTGGAGCAAAGTTCTTGGAGCTGGATCTGTTTGGCTAGACAAACTGGGAGCAGAGCTGAAAAACCTGTAGCAGAGCAGTCCCAAACAGGCCCTAAACCACACACATGCCGTCTGCCGACATGCTATCATTTGCGTACGTCCGTTCCCGCCAACTTCGACACGCGCGCTCCCCCGTGATCAACCACGCACTGCAGACTGCACTGCTAAGACAAGGAATCAGGACATGCACACCATTTCACTAGCTTGATCAGATTCAGATGACACACTGATCGATCGGGCCATCAGCCGGTGATTCTCTGACTGATCGATCTGTAGCTAGTTGGTCGCTTGATTCAATTAGCTAGCCAGTGATCGATCTGTTAGGAAACTAGGTCCAGGCCAGCAGATCTGACCCATTATGGGCACCCCACCGAAGACTATAAATAGAGAGCCGTACCGGTATATTTTGTACTCATGCAATTGAAAGCAATAAAGAAAGATCAGGAGTTCTCTCTACCTCTCTCTGTGTGTTCAATCTATTATTCTATTTTCTGTGATTGATTCGATTTGTTCTAAGCAGAGGAATCGATGGACTAGTTGCTAGCGACGGTTTCTCAACACGTTATCAGCATGAGATCGCTCCGGTGAATTGAAGGTAATCATCGAAGCCTTAATAGATTGAATTTCTAGATCGCTTTAAATTCGAAGTTTTCGAGTTCTAGATTGAATCTCTACGGTGCAAATCCGCCCTAATCTACCGTGAGCAGATCTGAAGTCGCCGGCACAATGTCGATCGGTAGATTGCAACACGGGGTAGATGTTGATTGCACTGTAGATTAGAAACGAAAAAAAGGAGAAAATATTTTTGCATGGATCTTGCACGGCCTCTGCACAAAAAAAGGAGGGAAATCGGTGCCGCCGCGCCCGCATGTGCGCCGCCGGCCACCGGCCAGTCGCTGGCCGTGGAGCACGAGCCATCTCCGCGCCCGCATGACCGACACCGGCCAGCAGCCAGCGCCGCCGCCTGGAGCCACCCCGTCGCCCGGCCGACGCTTCCCGCATGAAGCATCACCGCCATCGGCGCACGGTCTCGAGTAGCGCACACATGCATGGCGCTGCCGCCGTCCCGCACGGCCGCTGCCCCGTACGGTGGATACCGCCGACCACTTGGCCGTCTCACCTCCCCATGCGTGCACCGCCAGCCCGACGCCGGCCACCGCCCTGCATGGCTGCTGCCACCGACCTCGGTTTCGGCCGGGGCCTGAAGCCGCCGCCGCTCGGTTCGGCCGGGGCCCGAAGCCTCCGCCGCTCGGTTCGACCGGGGCCCGAAGCCGCCGACCGTGGAGCCACGCGCCGCCTTTGCCATTGCATGGAGCCACACGCCGTCGCATGGCGCCACCGCCCCGGGGGGCCTTGGGCTCACCACCTGCACGCATGCCGGCCCGGCCGTCTTGTCATTGATCGCGGATATGCAAAGAACCGCAGCATGTCATTGATGCCCACCAAGCTCAGAAGAAGAAGGATGTCAAAGCGCAGCATGAAGCCCACTTTGCAGCAGTTGAGGGGGAGCATCTTGAGCAGCTGCCTGAGTTGATGGAGGTTGAACCCATCCCAGCAGCAGCACCCCCTTACGACCTAGAGGCAGACACCGTCATGATCTCTCTCGAAGAGAAGATCACTCCTGAGAAGATAGCCAAAGAAGTCTCTGATTTTTAGTTGATTCAGTCTGATGCACAGAATGCATTAGACATTAATTATTATTTATTTTGTGTTAAAAGAACAAGTTAGAACTTGCATGGATGGTACTTTAGTTTTGTTTTCTCGTAATGGTTGGATGATTTTGGAATAATGCATTCATTTATTCAGTTTATGATGGCATGATATGTTCTGATGTTGGCGTATTTTATTTATGTGTTGAATGCCTTCTAATACATGTTAATTAAATACGTTATATTAGAACACGTATGACGCCTTATGGAGGAAGTGTGCCTTGCCGACAGCGGCACAACGAATACCATTTTAAGATAGACTAAGTATTTCCAGTTGATTTGTAAGAGCACTGGCAGCCTTACGACAATCGCCGGAAGCGATGCATGTATAATAGGATCCGGAAGAGCCACAATTATACTTCCAATGGGCACAACTTTGGTCATTGAAGAAGCTTTATTGTACCCAGAATCGACTATAACTCTCCTAAGTTTTAAGGATATTCGCGCCAATGGTTTCCACATTGAGACTGAAGAAAAGTACGGTAAGGAATACTTTCTCATCACGAAACGTGAAGAGAATGGCAAAAGGGTATTATAAAAACTTCCTTCACTAGAAATTGGGCTATATTATACTAACATTAAGGCACCTACAGGCTACACTGTCCTGAAGATAGTATTTAGAAGCTCTGAACTATTCTGTCTCTGGCATGACAGATTACGCCACCCAGGTTTAGGATGATGAGAAATATAATCAATAATTCTCAGGGGTATAATATTAATGTGAAGAATTTTTCGAATCATGAAGATTTTGTGTGCCCTGTATGTGCCACCGGGAAATTAATTACTGGACCCTCCCCTCTAAAAGTGAAGGATGAAGTCCGTGCATTCCTGAAACGCAGGGAGACATTTGCGGTCCCATTCAGCCCATCTCAGGGCCGTTAAGTATTTCATGGTGCTCATTGAAGCTTCCTCGAAGTGGTCGTATGTGGGTTTGTTGTCCACAAGAAACCATGCTTCCGCAAAATTGATCTCGCAGATCATTCGCATCAGAAATGTGTTCCCTGATCATCACATCAAGTCCATCAGAATGAACAACGTCGGAGAATTTACTTCAAAGGCATTTGATGATTATTGCATGGCGATGGGGATTGCAGTTGAGCTCTCGGTACCGCATGTCCATACCCAGAATTGTTTGGCAGAGGCTTTAATCAAGAGAATTAAATTTATTGCCCGACCCCTTTTACATAATTGTAAATTGTCAGTTACATGTTGGGGACACGCAGTCCTACATGCAGCGAATCTCATCAACCTTAGACCTTCGGCCTACAACATCCATTAACATATGCAACTAGCGCAAGGGTCACTACCGAAAATCTCTCATCTCAGGAGGTTTGGATGCAAGGTTTATGTACAGAACAATAGTCAATATCGATATCTACTTCGCAAAGAAAATTGCCACCATCATCGATCTTGATCCTGAGCCTGCATCGCTCGCTGAATGTAAGAAAAGATCAGATTGGGAAGATTGGAAGAAGGCAATAGCAACTGAATTGCTATCTCTGAATAAAAGAGAGGTGTTTGGGCCCGTATGTCGCACACCTCCCCATGTGCACCCTGTAGGGCACAAGTGGGTATTTGTTCAAAAGAGAAATAAAAGAAACGAAGTAGTGAAATACAAACTAAGGCTAGTAGCACAAGGTTTCACTCAATGTCCTGGAGTTGATTATGAAGAAACCTACTCCCCAGTCATGAGTGGAATTATCTTTAGATATTTGATCTCAATGGCAGTGAACTTGAATTCAGAAATGAAATTGATGGATGTGACGACTGCATACCTTTATGGTAACTTAGATTCAGATATCTATATGAAAGTCTCTGAAGGAATTCCAATCCCGAACCAAGACAGAACAAATAGAAATCTATACAGTGTGAAACTCAGAAAGTCACCGTATGGACTAAAGCAATCTGGAAGAATGTGGTATAATCGCTTAAGCGACTTTCTCTGCAAGAAAGGCTACACGAACAATGAAGACTATCCATGTGTATTTATACGACGATCCCAGAATGGATTCTGTATAATCTCTGTGTATGTAGATGATCTGAACATCATCGGGACAGTAGAAGACATAAAAGAAGCAAGCTCCTATTTGGAGTCAGAATTTAAGATGAAAGATTGGGCAAGACCAAGTTCTGCTTAGGCCTGCAGCTTGAGCATGTCCCTAAAAGAATCTTAGTATATCAGTCGGCCTACACCTAGAAGGTGCTAGAAAGATTTGGCTTTGAGAAGGCATTCCCATCGAAAGTACCGATGATCGGGATGTCTTTACAGCAAGAAAAAGATCCTTTCCGACCTAGGAAAGAGGGGGAGGAAGTCCTAGAACCGGAATTCCCATACTTAAGTGCAGTGGGAGCGCTCATGTACTTAGCAAACCGCACTAGACCGGAGATTGCATTTGCCGTGAACCTATTAGCAAGGTACAGTGTAGAACCTACCAAAAGGCATTGGCAGGGCATAAAGGACATCTTCCGATACCTCCAAGGAAGCAAGGACCTTGGATTGTTCTACAGAAAGAATCAAGATCTGAACTTTATTGGCTATGCAGATGCTGGGTACCTGTCTGACCCGCATACCGCAAAGTCACAAACAGGCTATGTATTCCTGTGTGGTGAAACTGCAATTTCCTGGAAATCGTCTAAGCAAAGCCTTGTAGCTACTTCGACGAACCACTCAGAAATTATAGCACTGTTTGAAGCCGCACGAGAGTGCGCTTGGCTCCGCCGAATGATTCACCACATCCAGCAGTCGTGTGGGATGAACATTGTGTAAACCCCCACAATTATCTATAAAGATAATACAGCTTGCTTTGCACAGGTGCAAACGGGCTATGTGAAGAGTCATCTCACAAAGCACATCAACCCCCAAGTTCTTCTATGCACATGAATTGCAAAAGATGGACGGGATTAAAGTATTGCATGTCATGTGAAAATCTAGCAGATTTGTTCACTAAGTCACTCCTCGCATCTAGCTTTGAAAGGTGCATACGTGGAATTGGAATGATGGGACTTAGATAAGTGCAGAATTCAGGGGGAGAATTCTCTCAAGGCCACTAGTAAATCTTGATCATGAAGATTAAGTACCCAAAAGAATAAAGTCCTGAAGACTAAATGAAACTGGGTGAATTGTGCTCTTTTTCCTTGACGAGTTTTCCTGAAGTTTCTCGACCAAGGTTCTTAATGAGGCAATTCGTGCATCGCAGCATAATATGTATCATGTACTATTTCTCCAAATTTTTTGCACTGGGTTTTTATGGAGTTTTAACGAGGTATGAACGTGTCGGATAAGTGCCCTAGGGAGAGTGTTAGGAAACCTGGGCCCAGGCCAGCAGACCTAGCCCATTATGGGCACCCCACCGAAGACTATTAATAGGGAGCCATACTAGCATATTTTGTACTCATGCAATTGAAAGCAATAAAGAAAGACCAAGAGTTCACTCTACCTCTGTTGTGTGTTCAAGCTATTATTCTGTCTTCTATGATTGATTCGATTTGTTCTAAGCAGAGAAATCGATCGGACTGGTCGCCAGCGACGGTTCCCCAACACATCGACCACATGAGTCCGCTGATGGCACGGCTGATTTTGCTGGCTTACCTGCTGCTCGCGACGCTGCTGCACCCCTGCCTCTGCCACGCGATGGCTGTGGCCTCCCCGCCAGCCGCTGCCATCGCGAACAACTGGAGATTGGACGATGAGCTCCTAATTTACTACCTAGCACTCCACTTCTTTCTGGGCTCCGCTTAGGGAAATGCGTTATCGTTTCTACTATGCTTTCCTTAACTACGACTACCGCTTCTTTGAACTATAAACTACTAGGCTTCTTATGCAACTTTCTCCGCCTTCCTTATCCGCTTCTTCTTCTTCGACGAGGACGGCGAATACTACTATTATTTTGATACTATTCCTTCAAGAATAAGTCAAAAATCGATGGCTCAAATAAATTAGAGATTAATTTTTGATTTCTTGCTGGTTGCAGCCAAGGCGATTGATCAGGGGCTCGCATACGTCTTGATGCTCGTCGCGCTCTTCATCACGTACGTCGTGCGCTGAATTTAAGAGCACAAAGCTAGTCGTAATTCCTCCATCCACGGTGGTACTGACCGGAGCTGCAAGAGGGACTTTGTAACACCCACGCCTTTAATTAACTATAAGTAGCAAGTTACAATATTGGCCCCGTTCAAAAGAGTTTTTTAGTGGCTTATGGATGAAAAGTACTGTAGCTAGCTGAAAAAATATTGTAGCTGACGGAGGCTTATTTAGTATAATTAAATTTAAAAATTTTAAAATAGAAAAAAAACATGTTAGCCCATCATGTATAATGCAAACAAATACGAGAAAAAGAACCGGCAAAAAAGCTTTAAAAAAGCCAAAAGTATAGAAAAAGATGAAATTTATGAATAGTGTAAAATAAGCCAGAAACTCAAGCCGAAACGAGCGGGGAAGTAAGATTAATTATGTAACTAATGATCTAAAACACGAAGGAATTTAAACTTTTCTTCGCAGTCGTCTCAATTGAACTCGACGAATGATAGACAATTGCAATGCGCTTAGAACTTCCACGACGAGGATGAAAACAATTTGTAAGGAAATTGCATGAGTAAAAGCATTCAACTCACTTAAAAAAATATATAACAGTCTGTAGTACAACAGTGCAATTATCACGGGTCTTGTATAGCAAATCAATTTACATTCACCGAGCTACGATTATAAGTGGCTTAAATTAAATGAAGATATTACAACTCTCTTTACATTAATAATGACATACAAATCGCTGTGAATTTACAATCCTCGGTCCCAACCGAATGACTATCTCACAAACTTAGATAATGGCAACATAACTACAACTAATTAGAAATTACAGAACTTTAGTTACATCGGTAACATTTCATACATGTATAAATTTAATCCGAAGCTACAGAAATCAATTAGGAACGCTTGACAAACTCGCATACCTTCACTCTCGCTGCTCCTCTCAGTTGCATATAGCGATGCTGAGAGAGCTTCTGCACAAATAACAAATAAGTAAGGTGAGAGAGAGTTATCCACGGAAGCCCCCTTCAAGGCATAATCGTATCAGTGTAAATGTTATTGATTTTAGCTCTGTATCTTACTGTACTAACACATTTCATTAACATGTTTACCAAACCTTCACAGAAACCAAGCTTCTGGATCATCTGTCGTAGAAAAGACCACTCCATTCTATCATATGCTTTACTCATGTTAGTTTTATAGCTGCAAAATATGTTTGACCAGTCCTCTTGTTCCATAAGTAATGTGTGGCTTCATGAGCAATCAACATATTGTCTGTGATCATCCTACCCGGTACGAAGGCACTTTGATTCAAGGAAATAATGTCAACCAATATGTTTCTCAATCTATTAGGCAACACCTTCGCTACCAGTTTATAAATAACATTACATAAATTTATAGGCCTAAAGTCCTTCAAACTTGAAGGCTTTTTGACCTTTGGGATGAGCGCTATGTTAGTGTCATTCCAACTATCTGGGATAGCCCCTCCATTAAGAATCCCCAATACTTCAGATTTTACCCGATTTCCTACTCTATTCCATATTCTTTTAAAGAAAAGGGCTGGCATACCATCTGAACCTGGTGCTTTTAAGTCTCCAATATGGCTCAAAGCATCTTCAATCTCCTTAGAGCAACTCCAAGAGATTAGCCAAAAGGAGTATCTAAATTTAGTGATTCAGCTATTCTCTAAAATGAATCTCACCTAAAAAAATAGACTACTCCAACAGACTATCTAAATTGGGACTCTCCATATTCAAACTTGCCACGTCACCAGACCTTTTGTTTTCGAATCCATCCCGTAGACCTCGCCGTCCGCTCGTCTTTTCGGATCATCGCGTAGACCTTGTTGCCGCCGCCTGGAACTCAAGTTCAGCAGTAGGGGTCCTGCCCGCTGGTTCCGGCTGCCCAGGCATAATCAACGCACTGCGCACGTGAGGGGACGGCGGAGGCACGTCCAGCAGGCCACACGGAAGGGGCACAGTCGCCCAGCCATCAGGGCACGCAGGGGGCCGGCCGTTGCGACATCCAGCCGGCCGCACGGCTTGAGGGGCATCGCGGCAGCCTGCTGGTGGCTGCCCCAGCCGGCTAGGAGGTTTGTTTAATTTGTCCATCTGGACAGAAACTAGCACACTACAAGTAAGACTTCACGATATCACAGCAGCTAACACACTAATTGACTGATGCATATCCCTAGTCTCAAGTGACCTGAAGCATCTCCTACAGGGCAGGACAAAAATTCCAGAACATGTATGACCAGGAACTGCTAAATACTAAATTGAAAAAAAAACAGAATTGCTAAAAAATATAGGTACAGAGCTTTGCCTGGCATCAATGCTGCACAAACAATAATCTCAATTTGCTTCATATATGTATCTATTATTGAACAAACAATAATATTAGTGACACTACAAGTAAGAGTTCAGCCTTGCTGTGACAATCAGACTTGACTGATGCATACCCATTCACTTCTCTTTCAAGCAAAGGTTAATCATTTGGTTTTTATAATTAAAACTATGCATTCACTGTGCTTACATCAAGTACTACTCTAGCATACTGCAGAACCTCCTCATTGGGAGCACCACTGTACTCTGCATAATTTCCTAACTCTGAAGCATATCCCAAATCTCCAACCTGATAAACAAACAAAAAAATTAATTTTGCATACAAGCCTAATTCAGGTGAATAGATGCAACATGAAAAAAAATTCCATAGCTAAGTTAAAATCAGACAAGAACTCATGCTTACTGTATCAGCATATATGACACTGGCACCACCTCCTGCAACCATTGTCCAGATGCGCCCCTTTGGGTTCAAAACTGTGAACTTCAGAGACGCACTCGTCTGAAAGAATGACGATGCCATATCAAATTTAGCACATTACTCAACAAAACATATAGTTCAGTGCCAGTATTCGTATTTACATCCATTTGCAACCCTAAGTGATGATAATATATTGGTAACCCATACATCAGGGGGAAAAACAGAAAGATCAAAAGTGTAATTTCAGATGTGGATACCTTCTCATCCAGTTCATGGATAAAACTTTCAGTAGGGCTGAGAACTCTTCCGAATGGTAGAGGGAATTCTAAGCTCCCCCACCTGCACATTGATGAGTAAGATTTAATTCAATAATCACATCAAGAAATCGAGTCCTCAAGAAGTCTGAAACTCACTTCTTGAAGTTCTTGAAAGCTGCTGTGTCATCTAATTCTCCTGTCATATCCAGAGGATATGGCTCCCCATTCACCATTGTGAATGGGTTCATCTCAAGAAATGAGAAATCCAAGTGTGCAAAAAGAAGCATATCCTTGTGAATACGACAAGTCAAAAAAGCTACCAACAAACAAAATTACTGAATTCACAAAATTGTATTTCTGAAAGTCTCTCGAATACAACTAAATATCTTTGGAATACCTCAAAGACTCTTTGTGACGACCCGCATTATTACCATGGGGTAATAAAGCTAGTCAACGGATTATTATTCGTTTTAGCCGATAAATTATTCGTTTTAGCCGATAAAACATCGCTTTAACGAATAATAAGCCAATCAGAGTATTGCAACAGAACAATAATTAGAGACCGAAAGTTACATACCTTCACCATGCCACGCAGGGCTAAAATATTATACAACTAGTTCAAGTCTTAGAATTACAATACCAAAAGATAGTAATTCAGAATTCTAATTATACAAGAGAGGTACCACTACAATACATTAATATTACAGGTATTCTAATAGTAGAGTCCTAGCTGATCATATTCGTCTAGTCGTCCCAATCATCATATGTGGCGTGACCTTCATACGGCTCGTACTCGCTATAACCTTCCTCCTCTGAATAAGTTTCATCTCTATCCCCAAACTGCTGGCTATTATCTAAACAAAGGAAATAATAGCAAGAGTGAGTACAGAGTACTCAGCAAGCTTATGTAACAAAAATGCACTGAATGCTCCTGTTCTATCTCCACTGTTCTTTTCCAAGTTCATCTCCAACCCCAACATTCCCTACTTATAGAAAATAAAGTTTTAGGTTGCAAAAGATTATGGATTCATTATTTTGGAAATCTACTGAACATACGCATGAACAGCAAAAACCCCCATAAGTTTCCGTAATTCTCCTTTCCTGGAGACAGGCATGAATTCATGATTTATATAGCATTGCGCAAGCTTGTATCACTTTACCCATCACCACTCTTGATCCTGGTGGCCCATGGTTCTCCGCATTTCCTTAGATGCGGCGCCCAGATCAGAGTACAGTACGTTGGCATCTATCTTAGTAAATTATATCTCCACCCAACTATTCTCAGCCGGCAGCCCAGGGTGGTTTCTCACCCTCGCCTGGCGCCCACCGACTTTGACATAGTTGTTGGTTGGGGCGGCCTCGCCCTACCCCAACCTCCACCCGCGCTAATATATGCGCCTTGCATCCCCCACCCGGCACCCCAGTTCTGGCCCGGATCGTGTGGGTTCCTGCGGTGGTGGAGGTCCCCACCCGGCACCCAGTTGCTGGCCCGGATCTTGTGGGTTCCTCCACGGGGTCCCCCACCCGGCACCCAAGTGCTGGCCCGGATCATGTGGGTTCTCCCAACGGCTTAATAAAATACTTACCCATGTGGAGAATATAACACTTCGATAGAGCTACTAGTCTGTCCGTCCTCGAACGGGATGTTGGTTGATACGGTTTGGTACGGTCTGTTCACACGGATGAAGCTGGTGACTTATTATATTTTATTCTTATGCAGAGGTCCCACACCTGCCCCGTTATCACCTGCCCTGGCAACCTCTGCCCACCCTATTAATTAACCTAGATGGCCAACTGCTCCATCAGTCGCCATCTAACTCTCCCCTTTCCCATATAACCATTGCTCGGTTTAAAACTCTTTATTTCTTTCATGCAAGTGATACTAGCATAATACAAAATACTTGTTTTACAAATATACTTTACAGATATGTTCAAAGGAATGCTTGCCTGAGTTTATATTAAACTGCTGAGTCTCCTCGTTACCCTGATATGGTTCCCTTTGAAGATTCAGCCTTTTTCCTGCTATTTAGACTTAAATTAATCTACGGTTCAATTATTTATAAGATTCTGGTCATTATAAGATTTCTATTAATTATAATCAGGATTCGCTAATTTTCATTTCGTTCCTTTATACAGAATGCGATAGTTCCCAGTTCATTTTAATAGTATCCACAAATTAAATGCAAGATTAAGAAATTACCAATTATTGCATTCTAACTAATCATTTTGATTAATGGCGAAATTGGCAATATTAGCTTAATAATATGCATGGGCATGCTTATAATGATTCTATCTCATGGCAATTGGTCATGAAATGTATTTATAATCTACATAATTTCTTATTAAGATTGCTATTAGTATCATCTTATTCGTGCCCTAATTGTATCTATGGTTAACTGCCTCCTCTTCTTGGGTTTTCCTGGGCTTTTGGCCTCCCCTCGGCTGCCGACGCCTCCTCTCCCTCTCTTTTACTCCCACCGACGCCTCCTCTTCACTCCCCTGCCGACGCCTCTCCATCTCCTCTCCTCTCCTCCTTTCTCACCCACTCCGCCGACTCCCTCTCTCTATCTCCCCCCTCTCTCTCTCTCGGCCTCCCTGCTCTCACCTCACGCCGCCTCTCCCCTGCCTTTGGGTCCTAGCGCCGCCGCCCGGTTCGGCTCCCCTCATGCGCCGCCTCTCTCTCGCGCCCGCGCCTCGGCGCCTCTGCCTCGGTGCTGCTCCCCCTCACGCCGGCTCCCCGCCGACGCCTCCTCTGGCCGGCCGTTCCCGCCAGGCTGACCGGTGCCGCTTGGGGATCTCCGGCCAGATCTGGCCAAATCGGATGCTCCTTCTCTTTTTCCCCATTTCCTTGCTTGATTTAATTTTGTAACTTGCTAACTTGTGGGGTTTTTGCCTAGGGTTCGGTATTGGGAGGCGGTTGACCGTGGCCGTCCCCGCTGGTGAACCGTCGCCGTACGCCGGGGGAGTACTGGCGGCGGTGAACCGGTGGCTCGGCCGTGACTCCCGCAGCCGCCGCCCTCACGGTAACCCTCTTCTCTCCTCTGCTACTTCCGGTGATATGCTTATGGTTCATGTGTTCTATTGTGGATGAATGCTTATGGTTGCTACTTGCTAGCCTATGTTGGATGGAATGGAATAATGGCATTGCATAGATGTTGGGCTTTTGGGGTTTACCTGCACTGGTGCCTGTGCGGGATGCTAGGGTTTGGGGTTGGGGTGGTGGTCGATTGACGGTGGCTGAGGCTTGCTGCTGGCTTGCGGTTCTCCTGTGGCCGTCACGTCCCCATCTTCCTTCGGCTTGTCGGTTCTTCACTCCCTGGCCTTCGGCTCCACTTGGTGACGATGCCTCTGCGGTCTGGGGATTGGCTGGAAGAATTTGGGGAATGTTACCTTACCTTGCTTTGTCCCTCTGTGCTCTTTCCTCTCGGGTTGGCTACTGGTATGCAGTGTGGGATATTGTGGTGGATGGCTTGCCCGTGAGGCTTTGTTGGCTGCCGATACTCCCTGGGCGTGGTTGCTCTGGCCCGGTGCTATCTGATTCACTGTGATGGATATTTGCATGGTGAGGGCTTTGACAGGTGTTTTCTCTGTTGTGGGTTTGGCTGGGATGATTTGTGCTCACCTAGCCTTTGCCTTGGTTGGATTCCTATATTCAAAACAGGTTTGTATATATATATATACCGTGTGATGAGCCTATGGTTGTGAGAGGTGCCGACTGGCCCCCGGACGGTCAGGTATCTCTGTGAACGGATTACCCCGCCCGAAGTTAATCCTTAGGGCTCTGACGGCAACACTTCTTTTATATTTCCTTATTTTCAATTACTCTTTTGTTTGGTCTTTTTCGGTATTATAATTTGATTGTTTAATCACAAATGAATAACGAGGTAACGGCAACTCGACGATAGTCTGATCCATGTATGAAATGGCCTAAATTGTAATCGGGCTTTCTCTTAATATTGATGTATACAGAATATTGTATGTTACTCGAATGTAGTTTCTAATGTTGCAATTGTGTTGCAATTATCTAAGTTTGCGAGACGGTCATTTGATTAAGACTGAGACTTGTAAACTTACAGTAATTTGTATTGTCGTTATTAATGTAAAAAGAGTTGTAATATCTTTATTTAATTTAGGCCAGTTTTAGTTGTAGCTCAAGGGATGTGACTTGATTTGTTGTCCAAGAATTGTAATAACTACACAATTGTATTACGGACTGTTATATATATTTTAATTGACTTGAAAGTTTTTATTTGTCGTGCAAGTATATTTTATCTAGCTCTAGTCGTTACAATTTGGTCTGCGTCCTCATTGACGGAATTCCGGTAATAACGTATTCGTTTATCGTTCGTTGGTTTCAATGTATACGGTTACGTAGAAAAAAATTTAAATTTCCTCGTATTTTTTTAGATTATCCTTTATGTAATTAATCCTACTTAACGTCCTAATTCGCTAATTATGGTTAATTAACGACGTGGGTCGTTACACACTTCCCTCCTTAAAAATGATTTCGTCTTCGAAATCGGAAATGGCTTAAGAAGGTTGTAGTAGGTCTCTTATTGATCATTTACGAAACGTGATTTTAAATATTCCTATTTATTCCGCCTTTTTGTAGATACACTTCCTATGCTTGTATCGCTCGTTGACTCCTCACATGTCATCGCTGAAATTCGATATCAAGCTATAGGTTATCGGTTATCGTTACTAGGGATTTGGTAGCATTAGGATTGGAATTATAATTCATGTTAAGGTAGGAAAATCGTTCAATTTATTCTATGTTGCACCGGTTAGTATTCTCCTTTTTCTACCCATTGCCCCTTCCCTCCTTAATTCTTTAGCTACCCCTCGATTCCTTTAGCTGGTCTACTGAAGTGCGCTAGTTGATAGTTTAGTAGTGTGGTTCAAAGAAAGCGGTGTTGCTTAAAGCAATTGGGTTGAAAAGAAATCTCATGGTAGGAAGATTTAGGATTAGATTAGTATTATCCTAGTTTCCTGGCATTGTACTTTGGCTATTTAAGGGTTGGGAAATATCGTTACTTCCTATTCGGATGGCATAATGGTGTCTGAAATTTTGGATTGAAACTCTGTCTACGGGACTAGCTCTTTAGCCGTGGTTTAGCTCTTCGGAATTGAACAGCTCTCCCTAGACTAATAGGCAGGCTGTGAGATTTATGGGTTACACAGAGGGGTATGGTATTGCCATACGATCTTGAGTTCAGTTGATGATAGATCAATGATATTGAAAGAGTGGACATTTCCCCTTATTCATAATATATGTCCTCATGGAATGCATGAAATAAAGTTTTCCAAAAGCTTTAAACACTATGGTGCAAGAAATATTTATATAGAATGATGCAAAGAGGTTTTGTGAAAATACTTAATTCCTAATGTCATGCTGAAACAGTTTTCGTTTGCAAAATTTCATTTTATGAGTTCATGGTCAAAGTCATGCCCCGGGAATTATGCCAAAGGTTCCTGAAATCATATATTCATGAACTTGGGGAAATGCACCAAACATCGATGACAATATTTCGGTGGATGCTTTAGGACAATTCATGGATGCTAGGGTGATTACTACCGCGATAGCTTTAGGCTTAAAACCTAGAGATTGACACTTCAGGTCTTCATTAAAACAAAGAAGCACGGGTCATTATGGACTCATTCTCACGGTCTTATACCAGAGTTAGTTACGAGTATAACCATACACTCAAAGAGTGCTAGGACAAATAGAGGAATGTTTCTTTGGGAAGTTTAAGGATATATTACTCGGGAAAAGACTCGAATAACCCCCATTACGATTGGGCTATCTATGATTCAAAAGATGAAGAATATATAGCCTAATTTAATCCGATTACACTCTAGGGACGTCTCATCCTAAGTTACGTGTTCCGTAAAAGAAAATGGATGGTGGCGCATATATTATCTACAGTCGATCTCGTAACAACTCGTCTAAGTTTAGTAGTCCGGTAATTCTATATAACCGGCTTTTAAAAATAATAAGGCATTGGAACATTTTTCCTATATTACGGACTAGGCTCTAGATTTTTTTCCCTTGGTTTTAATTCGATGGTTCAGTATACACTTAGGCACATCACTTTAAGTTGTAACTAGATTTAAGAAATTGTATTTTTGAAAATACCTGCTTATCATGACATTATCAAATTTTCTGCAGCAAGTTGTTACAAGAGGTACGAACAAAATTTTATTCATCTTGTAGACATGTTTTTTTTTCTATTACTGTTCAGCATGCAAATAGATGAGAAATTATTTATGTTTAAGTAGTAGAAAGCCGCATTACTCCCTCTCTGTTATTAGTCTTCACATCACAGCATACCCATTAGGCAAATAAAACTCAAGAAACATAGAGATGCAAAAAGAATCAACTCCTGCACTACACTGGGACTACGTGCCCAGCTACGCCCGAGAACTCGCTCTCGAGACCGCCCAAATCTTTCGCGTTTGGGACCACGCTCAGAGCTTGCCTCTGAGTGCGAACCTACACTACCCTGGATCTCCGTGCCCAGGCACGCCTGAGAACTCGCTCTCAGGATCGCCCAAAACTTTCGCGTTTGGAACCACGCTCAGGGCTCATCCCTGAGTACGCCCAGGACTTCGTTCCTGGGTACGCCCGAAACTTACACGTTCGGGAGCGCCACGGACCACTCGTCCGGGAAATCTCATATGCAGAAATGGGGTAAAGAAAAAAAAATTTTTTTAGCGGACCATACATCTTGCCATCTTAGTACCTTTGCTCCATAATTCATACTCTCCTTAATTAGCTGTCTAAGATGGCAGTGTGTTTATTTTAGTTCTCAGATTGAAAGAGATAAGAAGTTATGATAGGATGGTCCTCTCTACATCACTTTTACTTGCTAACACTCAAGTTTTCTATCCTAGGTTGCAAAATGAAAGTTCTGGACAGCAACATGCATGTAACAAAAATGAATTGAGTACAGGAAGTAAAAATAGGTAATTGCTATAATTTCGATCATTCTACACCTCCTATTCATATTACTTACAACCCCAGGTATATACTAGCATGCATGGCCAAGATGATTATTCCTAGCATAATACTACCATTACATTTATGTTTCTCAAGTTAGCAAACATTAAATTTGTAATTTTCAGCCCACTACTACCCAAAATTTATACTTTTAGATATGACAAAATGAAACTACCTCAATCCTGCTCATATTTGTCTTCGATTGCCCTATGTCGCTATGGTTAAGAAAATACAACAATCATAAATTAACTGAAATGCAATAAGTCAAATGCGGAATACCTAATTGCAGCAAAATTAAATGTTAAATTCATAATTAACATTATATTGCTTACCAACTAATACTACAGTTTTGTAAACAAACACTGTTACCGATGAAAAGCAACTAGTAACATAATTTAAATTGTCATAACTATTATTACCACCGTTCCCATCCTCACTACCCATTCTGGCTCTAAAAATATGCGATGATTTAAAAGTAACGATGCTTAAACCTAGAGCTAACCACATAAGAAAGGATGTACAGATGAGATGTATTAAAGGAGATGTATTGCCATATAGCAAGGATCACCTCCTTAAGTCAAGAAACAGTCTCTAATGATTTGCGTGGCCCTCAAACCATTGCTCTGATACCACCTGTGACGACCCGCATTATTACCATGGGGTAATAAAGCTAGTCAACGGATTATTATTCGTTTTAGCCGATAAATTATTCGTTTTAGCCGATAAAACATCGCTTTAACGAATAATAAGCCAATCAGAGTATTGCAACAGAACAATAATTAGAGACCGAAAGTTACATACCTTCACCATGCCACGCAGGGCTAAAATATTATACAACTAGTTCAAGTCTTAGAATTACAATACCAAAAGATAGTAATTCAGAATTCTAATTATACAAGAGAGGTACCACTACAATACATTAATATTACAGGTATTCTAATAGTAGAGTCCTAGCTGATCATATTCGTCTAGTCGTCCCAATCATCATATGTGGCGTGACCTTCATACGGCTCGTACTCGCTATAACCTTCCTCCTCTGAATAAGTTTCATCTCTATCCCCAAACTGCTGGCTATTATCTAAACAAAGGAAATAATAGCAAGAGTGAGTACAGAGTACTCAGTAAGCTTATGTAACAAAAATGCACTGAATGCTCCTGTTCTATCTCCACTGTTCTTTTCCAAGTTCATCTCCAACCCCAACATTCCCTACTTATAGAAAATAAAGTTTTAGGTTGCAAAAGATTATGGATTCATTATTTTGGAAATCTACTGAACATACGCATGAACAGCAAAAACCCCCATAAGTTTCCGTAATTCTCCTTTCCTGGAGACAGGCATGAATTCATGATTTATATAGCATTGCGCAAGCTTGTATCACTTTACCCATCACCACTCTTGATCCTGGTGGCCCATGGTTCTCCGCATTTCCTTAGATGCGGCGCCCAGATCAGAGTACAGTACGTTGGCATCTATCTTAGTAAATTATATCTCCACCCAACTATTCTCAGCCGGCAGCCCAGGGTGGTTTCTCACCCTCGCCTGGCGCCCACCGACTTTGACATAGTTGTTGGTTGGGGCGGCCTCGCCCTACCCCAACCTCCACCCGCGCTAATATATGCGCCTTGCATCCCCCACCCGGCACCCCAGTTCTGGCCCGGATCGTGTGGGTTCCTGCGGTGGTGGAGGTCCCCACCCGGCACCCAGTTGCTGGCCCGGATCTTGTGGGTTCCTCCACGGGGTCCCCCACCCGGCACCCAAGTGCTGGCCCGGATCATGTGGGTTCTCCCAACGGCTTAATAAAATACTTACCCATGTGGAGAATATAACACTTCGATAGAGCTACTAGTCTGTCCGTCCTCGAACGGGATGTTGGTTGATACGGTTTGGTACGGTCTGTTCACACGGATGAAGCTGGTGACTTATTATATTTTATTCTTATGCAGAGGTCCCACACCTGCCCCGTTATCACCTGCCCTGGCAACCTCTGCCCACCCTATTAATTAACCTAGATGGCCAACTGCTCCATCAGTCGCCATCTAACTCTCCCCTTTCCCATATAACCATTGCTCGGTTTAAAACTCTTTATTTCTTTCATGCAAGTGATACTAGCATAATACAAAATACTTGTTTTACAAATATACTTTACAGATATGTTCAAAGGAATGCTTGCCTGAGTTTATATTAAACTGCTGAGTCTCCTCGTTACCCTGATATGGTTCCCTTTGAAGATTCAGCCTTTTTCCTGCTATTTAGACTTAAATTAATCTACGGTTCAATTATTTATAAGATTCTGGTCATTATAAGATTTCTATTAATTATAATCAGGATTCGCTAATTTTCATTTCGTTCCTTTATACAGAATGCGATAGTTCCCAGTTCATTTTAATAGTATCCACAAATTAAATGCAAGATTAAGAAATTACCAATTATTGCATTCTAACTAATCATTTTGATTAATGGCGAAATTGGCAATATTAGCTTAATAATATGCATGGGCATGCTTATAATGATTCTATCTCATGGCAATTGGTCATGAAATGTATTTATAATCTACATAATTTCTTATTAAGATTGCTATTAGTATCATCTTATTCGTGCCCTAATTGTATCTATGGTTAACTGCCTCCTCTTCTTGGGTTTTCCTGGGCTTTTGGCCTCCCCTCGGCTGCCGACGCCTCCTCTCCCTCTCTTTTACTCCCACCGACGCCTCCTCTTCACTCCCCTGCCGACGCCTCTCCATCTCCTCTCCTCTCCTCCTTTCTCACCCACTCCGCCGACTCCCTCTCTCTATCTCCCCCCTCTCTCTCTCTCGGCCTCCCTGCTCTCACCTCACGCCGCCTCTCCCCTGCCTTCGGGTCCTAGCGCCGCCGCCCGGTTCGGCTCCCCTCATGCGCCGCCTCTCTCTCGCGCCCGCGCCTCGGCGCCTCTGCCTCGGTGCTGCTCCCCCTCACGCCGGCTCCCCGCCGACGCCTCCTCTGGCCGGCCGTTCCCGCCAGGCTGACCGGTGCCGCTTGGGGATCTCCGGCCAGATCTGGCCAAATCGGATGCTCCTTCTCTTTTTCCCCATTTCCTTGCTTGATTTAATTTTGTAACTTGCTAACTTGTGGGGTTTTTGCCTAGGGTTCGGTATTGGGAGGCGGTTGACCGTGGCCGTCCCCGCTGGTGAACCGTCGCCGTACGCCGGGGGAGTACTGGCGGCGGTGAACCGGTGGCTCGGCCGTGACTCCCGCAGCCGCCGCCCTCACGGTAACCCTCTTCTCTCCTCTGCTACTTCCGGTGATATGCTTATGGTTCATGTGTTCTATTGTGGATGAATGCTTATGGTTGCTACTTGCTAGCCTATGTTGGATGGAATGGAATAATGGCATTGCATAGATGTTGGGCTTTTGGGGTTTACCTGCACTGGTGCCTGTGCGGGATGCTAGGGTTTGGGGTTGGGGTGGTGGTCGATTGACGGTGGCTGAGGCTTGCTGCTGGCTTGCGGTTCTCCTGTGGCCGTCACGTCCCCATCTTCCTTCGGCTTGTCGGTTCTTCACTCCCTGGCCTTCGGCTCCACTTGGTGACGATGCCTCTGCGGTCTGGGGATTGGCTGGAAGAATTTGGGGAATGTTACCTTACCTTGCTTTGTCCCTCTGTGCTCTTTCCTCTCGGGTTGGCTACTGGTATGCAGTGTGGGATATTGTGGTGGATGGCTTGCCCGTGAGGCTTTGTTGGCTGCCGATACTCCCTGGGCGTGGTTGCTCTGGCCCGGTGCTATCTGATTCACTGTGATGGATATTTGCATGGTGAGGGCTTTGACAGGTGTTTTCTCTGTTGTGGGTTTGGCTGGGATGATTTGTGCTCACCTAGCCTTTGCCTTGGTTGGATTCCTATATTCAAAACAGGTTTGTATATATATATATACCGTGTGATGAGCCTATGGTTGTGAGAGGTGCCGACTGGCCCCCGGACGGTCAGGTATCTCTGTGAACGGATTACCCCGCCCGAAGTTAATCCTTAGGGCTCTGACGGCAACACTTCTTTTATATTTCCTTATTTTCAATTACTCTTTTGTTTGGTCTTTTTCGGTATTATAATTTGATTGTTTAATCACAAATGAATAACGAGGTAACGGCAACTCGACGATAGTCTGATCCATGTATGAAATGGCCTAAATTGTAATCGGGCTTTCTCTTAATATTGATGTATACAGAATATTGTATGTTACTCGAATGTAGTTTCTAATGTTGCAATTGTGTTGCAATTATCTAAGTTTGCGAGACGGTCATTTGATTAAGACTGAGACTTGTAAACTTACAGTAATTTGTATTGTCGTTATTAATGTAAAAAGAGTTGTAATATCTTTATTTAATTTAGGCCAGTTTTAGTTGTAGCTCAAGGGATGTGACTTGATTTGTTGTCCAAGAATTGTAATAACTACACAATTGTATTACGGACTGTTATATATATTTTAATTGACTTGAAAGTTTTTATTTGTCGTGCAAGTATATTTTATCTAGCTCTAGTCGTTACAATTTGGTCTGCGTCCTCATTGACGGAATTCCGGTAATAACGTATTCGTTTATCGTTCGTTGGTTTCAATGTATACGGTTACGTAGAAAAAAATTTAAATTTCCTCGTATTTTTTTAGATTATCCTTTATGTAATTAATCCTACTTAACGTCCTAATTCGCTAATTATGGTTAATTAACGACGTGGGTCGTTACACTCTTCCTGAATGCTAATTGCTCTAGCATCTTGCCTGTATGGCTATCAAAGTGAATGGCGTGTCTAATTATTTAGGCGTCTTGCAAGTATGTCATTCTTGAGCCCTTCATAGTATTGCTGCTATTTAGTGCACATGATACTTGTGTCGACATTCATAATTCTCTCTTCTTCCAGGTTCCTTTGGAATTCAAATTGGTCCCTTTGCAACTCAAATTTTTCTTTCTCAAGTCTGATCCTTTCTTCCTGTAATGCGAAGGCTTTTTTGCACCGCTCCTCTTTCTTCAACTCCTTCTCCGCATCGGCTTCTTTCTTTTTTGCCAAAAGATAATCCAATGCTTCGATGCTAGAATGTTGCCGTAATTTCTGCTTCGCCTTCTTCTGCCCTGCAGGTCTCTGAAGTGCACTATTCGAATGTTGACTCTCATCAACAGTACCAGAGGGCAGCAAAGGAGGAGCCGATGCAGGACTTGAATTGGCTAAAACCTTCTGCTTTTTACTGATTGTCTTCTGGGTTTCCATCTGCTTGCGCCTATCTGCCCACTTAGGCTGGTCTTTTAATTTTTTCCAGCAATGCATGTATGAAAAATGCCTATGCTGCTTGTCTTCATGAATGAACATTTTCAACGCATCTGCTTGCTACATAGTGGACAAAAATGAATGTATGAGATGCATCCAAATCATATACAATTGGAAAGGGAAAGGTGTGTCGTCAAACCTTGTCATCGATAGACAATCCACTTTGATTTCTGGCCTCGATCTTGGAAAGACAACCAGCAAAGATGTTAACATCGTGTTGTATAGCAGACCAACGGTTCATTAGAGAGCCTTGTGAGCGATCAGATATGAATTCCTTGTGGGCATGGAAATATGCATGTATCCTTTTCCAATATGTGGAACGTGATTGGTCAACACCTTTCACTGGATCCAAACTCACGTTTAGCCACGCTGACACAAGTAGTTCGTCCTCATCGCATGTGAAATTTTTTGTTCTTTTATGATTTCCTTTCCCTATTGCTTGAACCTCATCTTGTGCTACTACTTCCTGAGCAGGAGGTGGATTTTCAGACTGACCAGCAAGACCAAAGCCTTTTGTAATCAGGTCAGTGAAATATCCCCCTGAATCCATGGCACCTGTGATAGCAAATAACAAAGAATATTGAATTCATGCTGATATGTAAGCTACATGCTGATACATGCAAATAACAGTAATCAGGTCAGTTTATTTTGTAAGATACATGCTGATATGTAAGCTACATGCCATATTCTGACGAACAGTACATGTCACAGAAAATGTGCGGTCATTGTATAGTGTTATGTTGGTTCTTCCATAACATTAGACGGTACATGTCCAGAAGAGCAATGTATCCTATCTAAAAGTTCCTATCTACATAAAAGGAGCAAATCTAGATGTGCATTTATTCCTTGTTGATTGCCTGGTTCCAACAGCAAAAAGCTCAAATTTTGCCTCCAAGAAGGGGAAAGGGGGGAATGAAAAGGTGCCCAGCACCCCAGGAAAAAAAGGTTTGGCCTCAAACTGTCAAAGTAAAGCTTTAAGAGTGATTGAAGTCATGCTCTAATTTGTTTGTGACAAGAAAATGGCATCCATGTTGTTGCTGCAACCATATCAACAAAGCATAATCAGAGTAATTGGAGGATATCACTCGAGACATTTCTAGAGAGCCTAGATGATTATAAACACTTAAACAGACATAGCTACAACCAATTAGACAGTTTGCTTCATATATGTATACTGCAGTTTGCACAAACAATAATCTCAGTTTACTTCAATAATCGCAGTTTGCTACAATAATCTCAGTTTACTTCAATAATCTCAGTTTGCACAAACAATAATTCCCAATCTAAATTGTCACTCTGATACTGCAGTAAATAAATCAGTTCAGTTCGTAATATGTTGAGGCTAGTTCTACTGATGAAAACATTACACCTCACCAGATAATTCCTCCTCGACGACGCCCTGTGCTGCATCTGGGTAGGGGAACTGCGGCGGCTGGCCGGCGTCTGGGAAGGGGGCCTGCGACGGCTGGCCATTGAAGCCGGTGGGAGGAATCACCCGACGGCGCAGCAATCCGACCCCTCCGTTCTCCATGCATTCCAAATCCACAAGGCCCTCGCAATCAACAGAGTCCTGCCTTCCTTGACCCATGGAACCGCCGGCGAACTGGGCCATCGGAGAAGATGAACGGGCGGCCAAACTGCCATACCCCCCGCGTGCAGCTGCCGGAACACGGGGACGCGGCGGCAGGGACATGGCGCCACCGGTGATTGCAGATTGCAGGGGGAGCGGGCACGAGTGGGCGGAGGAAGCTGAAGAGGGCGAGCGGCGGGTCGCGTTAGCGCGGGAAGAAGGGGGCAGCGCGCGGGAAGGAGCCGCCTGGCGCGCGAAGAGGCCGGATGGCGAGCGGCACAGGCTATCCAAGAATAGCGACCGGAACTTCAGGGATGGCTAGCTACTAAATTTGAAGAGTCATCTACAGAGTCTGTTGGAGACAATTTTTTCTTAATAATAGCCATATTTGCATTTACAAAACGATTTACCTAATCTCTTGGAGTTGCTCTTAGGCATGAAACCAGGCATCAATTTGTCATTCATTGCCCGCGTCACCTTTGGTTGAACATTTCCTATAATGGTGTCTAGAGCCGATTCTACTGTAGATGTGAACAGCTAAGTGTAGTATTCATAAACATGGCATGTTATTGGTTCCTCACCTTCTTCCCAACACCTGTCAGATTGCTTCAATTTCTTGATAGAATTTATTCTCCTTCGGTCTGAAGCAACAGCATGAAAAAATTATGTTTTTATCCCCTTTTTGCAGCCAATTTACACGGGATCGTTGCCTCCAATAGGTGTCCTTTTGATCCTCTAAATGATCCAATTTATATAGCAGGAAATGCTCTCTATCAACTCATTGTTGGGAGATCGATTCTCTTCTACACTTCTCCAAACCTTGTTTTATCATTTTTATTCGCTTTTCTATGCTACCTAGTACATTCTTGTTCCAACTCTTCAATGCGCTTGCCACATGCCTTAGCACCTCGCGCATAGAGTTAGGATGCAACACACAAGCTGATTCCCATGCCTTTTCCACCACTTCCGCACACTCAGCTTCTTCTAGCCAATAAGCTTCAAACCAGAATTGTTGACCTTGGTGTTTCTTTTGCGAACACCCCTCACTATTTGCATGTACCATAATCGGGCGATGATCTGAATGGCGAGGATCACCGTGAATGAATTTGGCATTTGGAAATTTGCACCACTAGTCATGGTTAGCTACTGCTCTATCAAGCCGTTCTTGAATGTAGTTTGCAGCCAAAAAGCAATTGTTCCTCCAAGTGAAAGGATCCCCCTCAAACCAAGTCTGAGAGGTGATAGAAATCAAGAGCCTCCTTAAAATTGTCCATAGGCTTTTGTGCACGAGGCAGACCTCCTTTTTTTTCATGATTGAAAAGAATTTCATTGAAATCACCTAAACACATTCATGGACTTGCCATTTGGTTCTTCAAAATCCTCATAAGCTTCCATGTTTTTCCTTCCCTTCTTGTCTTGGTTCACCATAAATTCCAGTCAACCGCCAAGTAGAGCCATCATCTTCCCTTACTTCGGCATCTTTGTGGAGCTTTGACATGCTAAGAAGATCAATATTTATACCCTTGCGCCAAAATAGAGCAAGACCTCCACTCCTTCCAACCGGATTCCTTACTATGATATTAGATAAACCTAGAAGCCACCTAAATTTGTTCATCCTCCCATGCTGAAGCTTTGTTTCGCTGAGGAAAAGGATGTCAGGATCATCGAGCTTCTGCAAACTCATAAGCCCATGAACTGCCGGTCAGTTCTTAAGTCCCCGTCAGTTCCAACTTATAATCCTCATCTTTACTCGTGGGCTGCCTCAGCAGCTCGTGTTCTCCTTCTTTTGTTTTTTCATCATCCCTTTTCCTTGAAGATCATTACCCCCATCACAGCCGTTGTCAAATGCTCTTCTATAGAGTCCATAATCATGTGTGAGGAAGTCTCAATTATCTGATCCTTATCAACCTCCAAGTGCTCTGCTGGCATCAAGGCCAAAACATTCTTATCTTTATTGGTAAATCGATTGTGCTTCCTCTTCTTTGATGCTAGTTGTGCAAGCGTCCAGCCTTCCGAAACTTCAGGACTTGGTTTCGAAGGACAACGCTGGTGGACTTGCTATACGGGCTTTTAAGATTGGGGATTTGGTGTTTCTGCTCCTGTTCTCGACTGCAAATGTGATTTTATCCCTACTTTTTTAACTTTGTGTTTTTGCCCTCGCGATTTTGAAATGAAGACTCCGTTTACCCCTGTTTTGTGAGACCATTAAGACTGGAGGATTAAATGGGAAAAAAAAAGATGCCCACGCGAAAAAACAAGAATGCCCACGCGCAAAGTCCCACCCACGAATACCTCCCAGCGCGAATACCTCTCGTCGGTCTCTCGGGTTTGGACTCCCAGCGTGAAAAGCTAGGGTTTGCGGCGGCGGCGGCGCGGCAGCCCCCAAGCGCGGCGGCCTCCAGGAGCGGCGCGGCCGGCCCCCAAGCGCGGCTCGAGAGGAGAAGAGGGGACCGAGAGGAGAGACGGCGGCCCCCAGGCGCGGCGCGCGGTGGCCTCCAGGAGCGACGCGGCCGGCCCCCAGGCACGGCGCGCGGCGGCCTTCAGGAGCGGCGCGGCCGGCCCCCCAGGCGCAGCTCGAGAGGAGAAGAGGGGACCGAGAGGAGAGACGGCGGCGGCCACCGGAGGAGCGGGCGCTACGGGTGTGGGCTACTCCGGGACCTGCACGACAGCCACCATGGAAGAGCCTAGGTATTTTCTTCAACCTTTGAGATGGGTGGTATAGTGCAAAATAACAGCGGTGTCTAGATTTGTTAACCTGTATATTCGCTGCTGTGATTTGTAGGCCAAATCACAGAGAATTGAAACTTGTTGTTAGAGTTCAATCGATTTTTAGCTTGCCAGATGGTGGTCCAAAGTCGTGGTGGCAACGTAGAACTTTGCCAACCAAGGTTGTTGACACGCATATCTTTGGGCTGCTGCAGCTAGTTGATTTCATTGCTGAGCACTGCTTACGGGGTTCTAAACAATTCATAACTTTGTGGCGTGATTTGGAGAATGACTCTGTGGGGATAAAATCTGATGAAAATCTGTTAGAGTGGTTTCTAATCAATGTAGACAAGGGATTAGTATGCATCAATGCTCAAATAAATGATTTTGAGGGGGCCACTGCAATTTTCACCAACAAAGCGAAGGTTTCACCCTACTGTGAGGAGTAGTGTACTCCTAATTGAGGGAGGCACCAGTGAGAGAGATACAAATGAGAGAGTCACCAATGAGAGAGCCACCAATGAGAGAGCCAGCACTGAGACAACCACAAATGAAACAGCCATAGCCACATCTAAAAAGAAGAGAGTCACCACCAAACAAAAGAGAGCCACAACCCAGAAAGGTTCTTCTGAAGATGAGGTTGTAGGGGTTGATGCAGAGGTTGCATCATCTGACTCTGATACGGATTCACTTGCGGCACTAAGTGATAGCAGCTATGACACTGATTTGGCTGCATCATCTGACTCTGATGATGATTGCTTTGACCCTGAGTTTGATCCTGATGGTGAAATTGTTGATGAGGATGATGAGTATGATCTCCCCATGTTTTCATATGATGCTGATGATCCATGTATTGATGTAAATGTGGTGTTCCCAGATGTGGATCAGTGCAAGTCAGCAGTCACACATCATGCTATCTTGCATGATCATGCTTTCCATATTGTGAAAAAAGACAAGACAAGATTTAGGGCCATATGCAAGAGAGCTGAACAAGGTTGCAAGTGGACCTTTTTTGCATCTACAAGCAAGAAATATGTTGGATGCAAGGTAAATGACGACTCTTGAGTTCATTAATGACATAATGTATTCATAGAACATTGATGGTTTCTTTTTGCACATTTTTGTGTTGCGGGTTAAGACAAGTGGACCAAAGCATACCTGTGGTTCATTCAACAAGTGTGGTGAGACAATGGCCTCTAATAAATGGGTGGCTGACAGAGTGATTGACTTGTTGCGGGAAGACCCTGAAATGGGACCGGCTGAGTTGAGGGACAAACTGAAGAAGAAATACTCGGTGGATGTTCCATATGATAGAGTTGCTAGAGGGAAGTTGAGAGCACTAGACATGATATATGGGAAGTGGGATGATAGTTATGATTTGTTGCCTACTTATCAAGCTGAGCTTCTGAGATCAGTACCTGGTAGTGTTGTCGAGTTAGAGACTGAAGAGCACAATGGTGATGTGTGTATTATGAGGTTTTTTGTTGCTCTTAAACCATGCATCGATGGCTTTTTACAAGGGTGCAGACCATACATTGCCATGGATGCAACACACTTGACAGGAAGGTCGAGAGGTCAGTTGGCATCAGCTGTTGCAATAGATGGTCATAATTGGTTGTTCCCAGTGGCATATGGAGTGATTGAGACTGAGTACTGTTGCAATAGATGGTCATAATTGGTTGTTCCCAGTGGCATATGGAGTGATTGAGACTGAGTCTAAGGAAAGTTGGACTTGGTTTGTCAATAATGTGAAGAAGGCTATTGGTACACCTCCAGGTATGTACATTTCTAACTCTGTTTTCCAATTTTCAAGTTTCTAATATTTTCTGACATAGAGCAAAATGTTCATGCGGGCTTGGTCATTAGTACAGATGCAGGCAAAGGAATAGAAGTGGCTGTAGATGATGTGTATCCTGGAGTGGAACACGGAGAATGTATGAGGCACTTGTGGAAGAACATGAAGAAAAGTTTCAGTGGTACTCTTTATGGCAAGAATATGTGGTGTGCTGCCAAGAGCTTCACAATTTCCAACTTCAACTACTTCATGGGGAAAATAGAGGAGAAGGATCCTAAGGCCATTGAATGGTTGGATGAGAATCATCCATATGTGTGGAGTAGAAGCAAATTCAGTGAAGACTGCAAGGTAGATTATATCAACAACAACCTCTCTGAATGTTTCAATAGTTGGGTGTCAAAATCAAAGGACTTCCAGATTGTTGAAATGCTTGACAAGATACGACAAATGATTATTGAGAAGTTTATTTTGAGGTCCAAGATTGGTAGTAATATGTTAGGAATAATAATCCCAGCTATTACCAATGATTTGAATGCTAAAAGCAAGAGTATCAAAGACCATGAGATTCTAATATGTGGGTCTGGGAAAGCTGAAGTCACTGTGAATAGATTCAGTCATGCAGTCAACTTGGAGCAAAAGACTTGTACTTGTAGAGCTTGGCAAGTGGCTGGAAAACCTTGCAGCCATGTTTTGGCTTCATTGCAAAGATCAGCAGGGAGGTACAGATGGATGACTTTGTCCATGAGTACTTCTCTGTTGATAGGTTCAGGAAGACGTATGCATGCAAATTCAATCCAATGACATCCAAAGATCAGTGGCCTCATGTTGATTTAGGCTACAAAATCAAGAAGCCCAAATTGAGAAGGAAACCTGGGAGACCAAGAAAATCTAGGATCAAACCATATGATGAAGTTGGCACTAGTAAGAAAAGGAAGGTATGTCCTGAGTGCAATGAACTAGGCCATACAGCTAAACATTGCCAAGGAGGTCCTACAGCTAGTCAAAAGAAGAGGCTCTCAACACCACAAGATGGATCTGCACAAGGAAGCAATGACCCAATGTAAGTCATGCATGTATTACTGTTTTTTTACCTCATTTACTAATCGGTAGTTGTAGTAACACATTCTTTTCTCACAAGGGGACGGGGTAGGGGAAGGGGAAGGGAGTCACAAGAGGACATTAATGAGCCAATGTAAATCATGCATCCCTTGCTGTCCATTCTTATTTTTTTTTCAAATTTAATCATTTCTAACTTAACTAACATGTTTTCTTCTCTCCATGTGTAGGGGAAGTGGGTTCTGGTACAGCAAGGGGAAGAGGAAGAGGGTCAGGAAGGGGAGGAGGGTCAGGAGACGACAACAATGAGACAATGTAATTCATGAACGTATTGCTGTCCACTACAGTTTTTTTTGGAAAATTATAGCATTTCTAACTGTACTAACTTGTTTTCACTCTCTCCATATGATGTGGAAGTGGTGCTGCTACAGGAATGGGAAGGGGAAGAGGTTCAAGAAGGGGAAGGAGAGGAGAAGGAACTGCTGGGAGACTTGCTAGTTTGTTAGGTCTTAATGGTTGAATGTGATGTTTACCAATAGAGATCTAAAAACCCAATGCTAGTTGCTACTTTTGTTTGACATGTCATGCGGACCTGTATGTTGCCATGTCATATGGATATATTGGTATGTCATCTAGACATTAATGTGACATGTACATGTATGGCATGATATCTCATGGTTATCCGTAATCTCTTGATGTTTACATGCAAGTTGTGTGATAAAAAATTGTGTTTCTTTGAATTTTGGCATAAATGCTGTCCAAATTTTGCAAAATTTGACAAATTTTGTCCAGATTTATATTAATAAAATGAATGCATAAATTTGTGTCTAATTCTGTTGACAACATTCCTACCAAATATGTCAAAACTTCAATTTTGAAATAGGGGTAAAATCACAAAGTTCTCTAACAAAACAGGAGTAAAATCACATGGACAAACTTGTCTATTTGTGCAAAAGTTAACACCGTTAACTGGCTTTAACGGAATAGGGGCAGACTCTCCCTTCAGTTCAAAAACACAAGGGTAAAATCACAAAGTTTAAAAAATAAGGGCAAAATCACCATTTCACTTGAAAACAAGAGCATAAACGCTTAAGCCCCTTTAAGATTTGAGCCTTCGGAATGTCTAACTGCCCAAGAAGCTCTAGACCATCCATTCTTCATAAGTCCAAGAGGACTATTTGAACGTGCTTTGACCCTGCCCCTCGCAATATGTACACCAAGGACAAGGTCAGGCGACGAAGCACAAGGACATTCGTTATAAAACGGAATGCCTTTGGGGTCTATTCTTTTTTGCTGAGGGTTATAGTTTTTAGCTGTGATTTGTAACTTTTGTATTGTTTATGCGAGAGATTACAGGGTAACAGAAACTCGCATATGATTTTTTCCGATATAAATGAAGTCGATATAGTATGTACTACAATTAACTAGTAGACCCTCATCTTAAAAAGATATTTTATTTAAAAACTAGTTACTGTAGAAAAATCAAAAACAGACAGCTGAAAAAAACAGGACCTTTAGCTAACTGTACCATAAAAGTTCTATAAGCTGAGCTACAACGCTTGTGGTGGTGATAAGCTGTTGTTTCAGTCACCCAACGTAATGTACATTAGCATTTCTTCTACGAAGGTTAGTGTAAGAGATGGCACTTGTACATTATGAGTTGTGCACTGCGAGTCGCATTCCGGTCCAATCAAACACTTAAGTGACCAAAGCATCTATAAAGGCCATCCAAATCCAATCGTTGTATTTTGAACGATCCACCGCTGTGACTTCTACATGTCCAAATTGGAGACTTATTAAATCGGTGCGAAGCTTCCTTGAGAAATTGAACGATCCACTGCTGTGACTTCTACATGTCCAAATCGAATGATCTGTATGTAGGGGTGGATATCGAACCAACTGCTCGTCTTATCGAGTTTTTTCTAAAATTGGTATACTTTGATTTAATATCATTTTACGGATAATTTAAAAGTATTTTTAGAAACGAGCTAACGAGCCGAGCCGAGCTTGAGCAAAATTCAAATTCATTTGAAATCAACTCATTTTAATGTTTAACTAATTAACAAGTATAATTAAAGTAATTTTGAACCGAGCCAACGAGTCCACTAACGAGCTTTTTTTCCAACTACTGTATGTCTTACCATGCTATGGAAAGTTGAAACGTAACGGACGGCACGTGTTTGTGACCCGCGAATTGTTGCGTTTTAGAAATCGGTGCAGAAGATGGGAGGTGTGGAACAAAAAGTGACGTGCTTGGAACTTCTGAACACGTTCCTCTGATTTTTCCAAAAGCTGAGAGCAGAGTCGGAGGATTCCATTCAGAAATTGCATGCTCGGAGAACACTACTAAACTGGAATAAGTATGTCAGGTTGCTGAGATCACAATCACATTTGAATGGCCGGTCGGTTTGCCTCAAAGTCCCTCCTCGCCTTTCACTTTTCCTACTTTTCCTACGGAAGTAAAGCTGACTTGGCACTTTTAATGTGCATTTTTTTTTCTTCATCACACTTCTTGGTCCACTCTTTGGCTATGTTCATATTCGCTGCGGCTGATAGCTCTTAACTATGACAAATAGTTTTTAGCTAAAAATAAATAGTGGTGGCTGAAAAAAATGGTTTTTAAAAGAAGAAGACGAGCGGTGTAAAAAGTGAGAGAAAGATATGTGTGCGCAGGACAAAAGTAAGATGAATGAGAAAACTATTTTGAAAAACTAAATATTTATATTAACAAGTAGATATTAGAAGCCAACAATATGGGCATGTTCTTTTCAACTTTTAAAAACTATCTTTTGACTTTACTATAGTAATTAGCTTTCAAACAGAGTATTTTTTAATACGGATTCTATAAGTTGATTGTAGTACACTCTATAGTGACTTTATTTATATCGGCCAAAATCGCACATAAGTTTCTGTTACTCCATATTCTCTCTTACGAACAGCCTAAAAACTATAAACTATAGTTATAAACCATAATCGAAAATTAAAAAGAACAGGCCTTAAGCTTTGGCCTTTTCAGTATAGATCCCATCGGTAACCCTTTCCAAGAGGCGCACTCTCTGCTCCCTCCCGGGCTCTCTACCCTCGTTCGTGTTGCTTGGCTGGGCGATGCCGATGGCCACAAGACGGACACGATGCCAAACCGTGCGACAAGGCCATTCCGAGCTTCTCATGTACGGCGGTTTCCCGTCAACTTTTCGCTACATATGGTGCTCACTGCTTCGCTGATTGTGACGCTAACCGACAGCAACTGCTGTGACAAGCGACGCGCCCTCGAAGCTTTCCCGGCGTAATTGTTCGATGCTGACTTTGGACGAGCGCACAGATCGACGTCGTCGTCGTCGTCGTCGTGGCCTCGCCGGGGACGCCGTGTGTGCCGCGCTCGTCAACGGCCGGCGCATCACGCTGATGTGAGCCGTTTGACGGTTCCGGCCGGTGCATGCCGTGGCTTGAAGCGATGATGCGCTGCTCGTCTCGTGCGTACGTACGCGCGCACGCTAGCATCGACGCCGTCCGTCTTAATTTCTGGGATGGCTCACATACTTAAAGAGGGCCTTCTCAAGTTGACAAATGGCAAGGAAAAACGAGGTGTTTTTTGCCATTCGTCAACTCCAAGTTCCATGTGTACTAGCACAGTACATGACCAAATGGACTCTCACCTCATGAAGAGAGCCAAACCGCCCCTATTGCCTCCAAAAGAAAAAGAGACAGTAGTCTTATTATTCAGTTTTACACCGACACATAAGGGCCATTATACTCCTTTTTCAGAAAAGCCATTATGCACACACAATTGAGGCAAATTCGCTAATGGAGCACTAGTAATTCTGAAATGAAAACACAAAGGGATTGGCGTGATCCCCAATGAGAATTCAGAATTCAACTCCTGCGTGAAACACGTAGAAGGTTATTTTATTGTGAACACAGAAGGCACCGAGTGGCATTTCAAGGGCCCTGCCGACGGAAAAAATAAGTTACGTAAACTTGAGATTCGTGGCCCCGTTATCCTCCTATAATCTATGCCATGAGCACGAACCAATTGTCTCATTCTGACATGAGCACCCCATCCGCTGATTGACTGAACCGATCTCCTTATTATTCAAAGGCATAGTAGGGCGGGTTCTTTGTGCTTCCTCACATGACTTATGCTATGTAACTTTTTTTTTAAATGGACTGTTTTTTAATATGAGATTTATAGGCTAATTATAATATAAATTAGGGAGTATATAGGCATCATCCAGATGTTTTATTCCTAATTATCATTTAAATTTGTAACATTTGGATTAGAAATCAAGGAGCTCTTGTTTTTAAAGAGGGAAGATTTTTTTCAAGGAGGAAAGGGTAGAATTCAAGGAAAGGGGGGAGAATTCATGGCCATTGGATTTCTAATCCAATGGTCCTAAATCTGGATGATAGTTAGGAAGAAAACATCCGGATGATATTTAACAAAACCCTATAAATTATACCGAGTTCAGTTGTATCGACTAAAATCGTATGCCACTATTTTCCTCTGTGACTGCCTCTCATAGATAGCATAGAATTCAAAAAATTTAGCCATAAGTCACAGTCAAGAAGAGGGACTCTTACCGAGGGCAGTGACTGGATAAAAAAGGCTAGCAGTAACCAAATAGCAAAAAAAAAAAGAAAGAGAAGATCTATTCATCGAAGAAAAAGGTAAAGAAAAAAAATAGAACGAAAAGGAGAGGCCCATTGCAGAATCTGCCATTAGCCTTGCCGTCCCTTTAAAAAGCCCGCCCCCATAGCCGCATCTGCACAGGCATATACAGCTCACTCACTCATCATCGCCTCACGCATATCATCCGACCCCCCCCCCCCCCCCCCCTCTGTGTGCGCGGCGACGATGGAAGCAGCAAACGGCGGCAAGGGGTTCGAGGTGCCGGAGCTGGAGATCAGGTTCACCAAGCTCTTCATCAATGGCCAGTTCGTCGACGCTCTCTCCGGTACGCACCTTCACTTGGCCTCTCTCCCTACTCCCTCCCAGGCTAGTTCTTTCCTTCCTTCCTTCCTCCCTCCCATGCCAAGCCTAGCTTCTTGCCTGGTGCACGCCCGTACATGGACGCATTCAGGTTCGCCGTCGCGCGTAACGCTCACTGCATAGCTAAAGCCCTGGCCGTTACAGGGCTGACTAGCTAGGCTACCATGTTTTGGAGGAAAGGAAATGTCCAGTTTTACCGGCCGTTTTCTTCTTCTACGAAGTAAATTCCTACGGAAATCATGCGTTGGAAGTTAGACAAATCATACTCTCTGTTGGTAAATCGCAGGGCAAATTATGTTATCAGAAGAAATCCTCCGGTAAATTTCAACCTGTTCACGGTATGGTAAGCAGAGTGGTGGCAGAGTAGGAGCCTCCGTTGCCATTAGCGCCTCGGAACATTTGCTTTCGATATGATCTTATAAATGGATGGATGGACGGCTGTTTAACGGGGATTTCTTAAATGGTTTTATTGATCATATACCCTCCATTTAGATGGAAATTCAGGATTTACCATCCTGGTCCACGTGTCAGTGACTTATGATGACCTCAAGTGTCATTGAGATAAGGAGGATAAATCCTGAATTTCCCAACTAAAGGGAGGGTATATGATCCAATCCCCTTCTTAAATTTAATCTGAGGCTCAAATTCCCCAGTGAGGCAGAGAAGAATTTCGAGTGGTCCCAGAAACTGACAAGCTAGTTGCTTGCCTTGGGTTTAGGGATCAAGCTTGCTAGTAGTAACATTTTAGGGACGAATATCTTAGGGTTGTCACAAAATTTACATCCCTTATTTATGGTTTGTTCTCCTGTGGTCGTGGGAAACAAGGCCTTCTGACCGTTCGGAATCCGTTGATTTGTTTTTCCTTCTCACTCTTTTTTTTTCCTTTTTTACCTTTTGTTTTTAGTTTTTTACCTTTTCTTTTCATTAGCTGTGGAGTTATAATAGTATTTTTTTCTTTTTTCTTTAAACCACGTTATTTCAGCTAAAAGATAAAAAGCCAAAAGCTAAAAGTGACGTCATAGACACCAATAGATCATCTAAGTATAAATTTTCTATTCGTAAGAGAATACGAAGAGAGATAGTTGTATACGATTTTGGTCGGTATAGTTAAAGTCGGTATAATGTCTACTGCAATTAATTTGTGAACTCTATCTTAAAAAAACATACATTTAAAAGCTAGTTATTGTAGCAAAACCTAAAAGTCACAAGCAGCAAGCCGAAAAAAACCAGCATATTACTTCTTCTATTTACTCTACGCCATAAAATTATAGAGACTACGAAAGTATCTATTTTTATAAATACTAATATCTTTTTCGTGTAAAAGTTTTGAAGATTCGTATGCACGCAATACCTACCCCATTATAGCCGGGGGGATTCCGGCCCCCCCGCGCTATCCACGTCGCCTCCCTCGGCCGGCCGGCCGGCGCGTGGCGCTCGGTTTTTGGTACGGCCGGGGGAGGCCATTCCCTCCTATTTTTGCGAAATTACGTAAAGGTCCTTTTTCCTCGCGAAAAGGTCCCTGGATTTTTCAAAAAAGTCCCTGCAGTTTTTTTCCCCTAAAAAATTTTTTGATAGCGCCCCGCGGGTTTCCAAAATTACGTATAGGTCCTTATTTGCTTACATACAGGTCCTTACAGGTCCTCGGATTTTTACAAAAACACCCTTTGATTTTCCCGAAATTACGCATTTGTCCTCGATTTTTTTAAAAAACAACCTCCTCACGAATCATCGTCTCTTTTATTTTGGTACATACGGTGGCTGGCGCGGCGTGTCGCCGCGCCTTTGAGGCTAGTATTTATACCAAAACAGAGGGATGGAACACATCAGGATAACAATCAGCACTAGTACGTGTAAAACGAGGTTTTGAGGAAAGAGAGCAATGGCAGTGGTCAATTTTCCAATCACTAAGGATGTGTTTGGTTGAAATGATGAAAGTAAAATGAGATGGGATGAAATAGGATGAGATGGTTCTACAACCATATGGTCCAGCATCTAAGAAGAATATTATCTAAATTTGCACAGGCTCATCCCACTTTGGACCATCCCACCCCATCCCTCAAACCAAACACATGGATAGGATTGGTCAAAGGAACCATCACATTCCATCCCACCCCATCCCTCAAACCAAACACACCCTAACAAACAGAAAAAAGGAACTAAGATGATAGGCGGTCCGTTCCTTTTTTACTTTGGTTTACAATTTTTTTGTTACAATTTATGACTTTTAAACTATTTATAAGAAATAGTATAGAGTAACAGAAACTCACGTGCAATTTTATCTAATATAAATAAAGTTGCTATAGTACGTATTATAATTAATGTAATACCGAAGATGGCAACAGAGGGGGATCAATGATGTCTTAAAAAATTTTCTCAAGTATTCACTTATGCTTCGCTCCGATAGCTATAAAACTATGAATATTCGAATAGAAACCCTACTCAAAATCTGGAGAAACACAGAGATATACCACTGTTTAAAAACAATAGGTGTGATACTACCAATGTTGGTACTGCGATACTACCGCGATTGGTCAAAAGACAGTGACCCAATACGACTTGAATGATTGTCGACTAGTAAGTGATCAAAATCAATATGGTTGTAGTCATAAACCAACATGGTCAACAGCCAACGTGATCGAAATTCGACTCGAGTGATCAACGACCAAAGAATGGTCGGAAATCAATGTGATCGAAAACCAACATAGTCAAAACCAACATAATCAAAACCAATGTGGACGAAACTAACGTGGTCAAAAGTTGACGTGGTCTGAATTCAATTTGAGTAGTCAACGACCAGAGAATGGTCGAAAACCAACGCAGTCGATGACAACAGAGTTGTCTAACGACCAGTGTAGTCGAGGACCATTGAGTGGTCGAAACCTATGTTGTCGATCACCAGTGAGCGGTCAAAAGACCAGCGTGGTCAATGATCAATGGGTGGTTGAAAACTAACGCGGCCGAAGACCGATGTGATCGTAACCTACATGGTCGAAGACTAACGAGTGGTCAAAAAGCCAACGTAGTCGAAGACTAATGATGGTCGAAAACCAACGTGGTCCAAGATCTGAGTACAAACCCGAGTGTTTTAGGCAGGTTGAAATTCGACCCATGAGAACAACTACCAGTGAGTGGTTGACCTGTAGACGGTCGAAACCAAAGTGGTCAAACCAAATCAAAACTCAACCAGCGAATGGTCGAAAATCAGAGTAGTCGAAGACTAGGGACTACGGTACTACCGTTACAAGGCTTGATGTACTACTGTTTCCAACAGAAGAATAGGGTTTTCAGCCAACTACGAGAACCAAAATTAACAAAACTTTCGATCAACTAAGCCAAAAGCCGTGAAACATTGTACTTATGTTTCTTAATGTCTCAGGAAGCTATTCTATTCCTGGATCAAAAAATCTAAGATAAATTTGAAACCTTTTTGCAATTTAAAGCAGCACACATCATCTGAGAACTAAAACCAAATCGATGATCAGATCTTGCTTATGGGTAAAAGATAGCCAAGATAGCTTTGGACATATTCCCATATATCATAGTAAATAAGATCACTAAATGAATCAATCCAAGATAGCTGATGAGGACGTGAGACACAGGTATGGCAGAAAGAAAGCAAGTGATGATGCAACGAAGATAGAGAGAGAGTGCAGAAAGATAGCAAGCGATGATGCAACGAAGATAGGGAGAGAGAGAGAGAGAGAGAGAGAGAGCAGATGGAGTAAGGAGATGGGTCAGTCATACATAAAAGACTGTTCGGCGAATCATGCAATTAATGCATTATCTGTTTTGATTGGACTCAAGACAGCTAACAATGGTTCCAAAACAGCTTGCCTCTTTGTTGTTCTGGGTCTATTTCTTTTAAATTTATAATTTATATTTTTTAATAAATAAATAAAACAATTTTTTATCATTATTTTTAAATAATTTATTAGAATAGTTTTTTCAAAACAACTTATATATTTATCCGTATTTAATTTATACACATGAGCACTCGTGTTAATTAAAAGTCATAAATTGAAAAGATCACATTTATCGACAATTGTGTAAGTGGTAGTACTCGTGCTTCAGTATGTTCACAGTGACCATCCGTCCTTCATCAGACGAGGCCTAGCTAGCCAGCTAGTACGAAAAGGAAAGCCTGTTTAACATGCCAGGGTTCACAGCATCTCCAACGGTATAAGCTAGTTACTAGCTCTAAGACAACTTCTCCAATAGTACTAACTTTTAGCACATAGCTCATAACATAAATAACCCTACATGACACTCTCACATAATCTTGAAATGTGTGTATGAGCCTAGCTCTTGATCAAGAGATACATAAATTTCTATGTATAATTTATTAGAACCGTCTTACAAAATTATTTGTTGAACTTCTAATTTTTAAAAGCCTGAGACGCCCGTGTATGATCAGGACCTGTAACCTGTTGATTCGGGGAAATTTTACAAGTCTCCGCCGGTCACTCGTGTCAAATCTGACGGGTACCTTTCGTGTATCCCATCGATGTCGCATCTTTCGTCTTGGAAAATTACGTCCTTAATTTTCTTTTGGACTCGCTAGTCTTGTATGGCCACCACCACTAGTGTCTTGCTACCTTGGCATGGCTTACGTTCCATGCTTCGATCGATTTCTGGATTGCTTCTGTAAACAAAGAGAGAGAGAAAAAAGGAATTAGAATGTCTTGCCCATGCTTTGAACAAGCTTAATTTTGGATAGATCATAGTAGGATAATTCGGGGAGGTGTGGGAGTCTTCAGAACTAATCTTTTTGTAAGGGGTTTGTTCATAAGATATCTCGCTCCATGTGCATTTTTCTCGTAGTCCTCAGCATATAGAGCTCACCCAACAGTTTTAAGTGCGTCCACATGTTAATTAGCACCAAAATAGGGTTTACACTTCATAGTTCCACTTTAGTGTCATATCACTACGTGCATCAGGATTAAACGCGTACGTACGATAAAATCACTCCCAATTAAGTGGAGTCAGGTGTCGGTCAGTTGGACTGAAATAAATTGATTTATAGCTGAAATTACACTGTAACTGACTGAAATTATACTGTAGTTGATGGTGACTTATTTGGCGTAACTAAATTTAAAAAATTTAAAAATAGAAAAAACAAGCTAGCCCATCATAGACAATGCAAACGAATACGAGAAAAAAGAACAAGCAAAAAAGCTAAAAAATAAAAAAAAGATAAAATTTAGAAATAGTAAAAAAAATAAGCCAGAAACTTGAAACTCAAGCCAAAATAAGCGGATCTACATCATCGTCAAGACAAAACCACAAACAAGGCAAAGCAAATCAGCAGTCGTGCCAAGAAAGGTTACTTAGATGCATGTGCATCAATGGACATTAATTGAACATGTGAAGAACTAAGTTGAAAAATACAACTCACCGGCTGCAACTGATCCATGCTAGCTTCTAGCCTAACTAATGAAGAGATTTTGTCTAATCTTACAAGCAAGCTAGCCTGGACTGGATGGTTCTGAACTTCTGATCAATATAACTGCATGCATGTGAAGGGGCTAAGCAATCACTAGTATTTTTCTGATGCATCACCGATCCAATCAGAAAACCCCGGGCCAGCTGATCACACGCACCGTTATGTTATCAGTTTGTGGCAGGACAATAATTGTTGAGCCCTTGTCTGCATCTACATGCGTAGTGTGAAGTGTTGAGCCCTGTGATTGGAGTTTGCAGGCTAGGTATGGGTCCAGTGTCTTCTGTTACTCTATACTAGCCACGTAGGCGTGGCGCCACGCCACGCCAGCCACCGTGTGGACCGAAGCAAAAGAAACGACAATTCGCAGGGAGTTGCTTAAAAAAATCGAGGACCTGTGCGCAATTTCGGAAAAACAAAAGGACTTTTTTTTCAAAAAACCGAGGACCTGCAAGGACCTGTACGTAAGTAAATAAGGACCTGTACGTAATTTCGGAAACCCGCCGGGCGAAATCCAAAAATTTTTTGCAAAGAAAAAACTTGCAGAGACCTTTTCGTGAGGAAAAAGGACCTATATGTAATTTTCGCAAAACCGGAGGGATTTGCCTCCCCCGGCCGTACGGGAAACCCCCCGCCACGCGCCAGGCGGACGCGCGGGCGGGGGCGACGTGGGCGCGCGAGGGGGCAGAGAGTCCCCCGCAAATATGGTGGTTATTATATGGAGGATTGTTGCTGATGGAATCATATGAAATGAAATGAGTGAGTGCTCTCAGATTGCAATCGTTTGATTAGTACAATCATGTTAAGGCTTAACTCATAGGTCACGGGATCAGATCATGGAAATCACAGTGAAAAACTTATAAAAATGTGAAAGCTAGCAAGTGTTTACTGAAGCGTAATTGTCATGTGACGTTTGGTAATATGTCCTTTAAGGGTTGGCTAGCTTATTTATTGCTTAGACGTGAACGCTTTGGTTTGTAATTGCGACTAGAATAATATATAGGCTAGACATAAATCAATAAGAGTTGCTATCTCATTAGGTCCCCATACTTCTATGTGCAAGTAAGTTCAAGCTAGCTATAAGCATGTACAATCATGGCCATGTAATTACTCATTTGTAGAGTACTTAGTGTTCATCAAGGTGCTATGTGCTAATCGGACGACAAATCAGCCTTCTAGCGCCTAATCACCGTCTAGGTGGGCTAGACAGCCGCCTAGACAGAAAAAAATCGACTAGATGGGTAAAACGGAAGCGTGACACCTAGCACCTAGATAAGCTAGACGGCCGTCTTAGGGGACACTCAAAGTACCTGTGCACAAGTGTGAAACATATGGTCTCTCTCTAGTCAAAAACTTCTTTTTTTTTCTTTCCCTCAGTGTGATAGGTGTACGGTCAAATCTTGTTGTAAACTAAACTTTGCCTAACATTATATTCATGAATATCTAAGTTGGCCACATGAATATGCTACGAGTAAAATTTTCAGCAGAATAATTGACAGTTTACACACGGTCATACAATTGCCGGATCTTTTGAACAGGCAAGACGTTCGAGACCCGGGACCCACGCACCGGCGAGGTGACCGCCAGGATCGCCGAGGGAGACAAGGCCGACGTCGACCTCGCCGTGAAGGCCGCCCGGGAGGCCTTCGACAACGGCCCCTGGCCGAGAATGTCCGGCTGTGTACGTACACCCCTCTCTCTTAACATCGCCGAAAACCAAAACCCGTTAAGCTAACGGGTCGAACCTGGAAGCATCCAAACCCGATGGGGCGAGGCCCATTGCTACTTTGATTTCAAATTATGTGTTCCGTTTCCCGCCAATAATGCCTCTTGGCGCGCGAGCAGGAGAGGGGCCGGATCCTGCACAAATTCGCCGACCTGGTGGACCAGCACGTCGAGGAGCTGGCGGCGCTGGACACGGTGGACGCCGGCAAGCTCTTCCAGATGGGGAAGCTGGTGGACATCCCCGGCGCCGCGAGCCTGCTCCGGTACTACGCCGGCGCCGCCGACAAGATCCACGGGAAGACGCTCAAGATGTCGCGCCAGCTCCATGGGTACACGCTCAAGGAGCCCGTTGGCGTCGTAGGTCACATCGTGCCCTGGAACTACCCCACCACCATGTTCTTCTTCAAGGCTAGCCCCGCGCTCGCCGCCGGCTGCACCATGGTCGTCAAGCCGGCCGAGCAGACGCCGCTCTCCGCGCTCTTCTACGCACACCTCGCCAAGGAGGCCGGGATCCCCGACGGTGTCCTCAACGTTGTGCCTGGGTTCGGCCCGACGGCCGGCGCCGCTATCTCTTCTCACATGGACATTGACAAGGTTTGATTCCCTGTGTTCTCCAAAACCACGAGCAATTATCAGTGATTGGTAAAGGTTGGTTAATTGCAGGGAAAATTGTATCGGGTCAAAAAATTTATTGGGGTCAGCGATATGACCAGTAACCGCCGATAAGACTGGTAACCGTTGGTTATCAGTGATACAATTTTCCCTGGTTAATTGTAGCTGATGGATGCCTCTTTAATTTGTGATGGTTTCAGGTCAGTTTCACCGGCTCGACGGAGGTTGGACGGTTGGTCATGGAGGCAGCGGCCAAGAGCAACCTCAAGTCCGTCTCGCTCGAGCTGGGCGGCAAGTCTCCAATCATTGTATTCAATGACGCCGACCTCGACATGGCCGTGAACCTGGTTAACATTGCCACATACACCAACAAGGTAACAACATACGTTCATGTATATATGCTCTGTGTGTTATCGGATCATCTGTCACAAGCAGAACGCTCGAACTCTCATAACCGATCTACAACAATTCTTCTATGTTACAGGGTGAGATCTGTGTCGCCAGCTCGCGCATCTATGTGCAGGAAGGGATCTACGAAGCATTCGTGAAGAAGGCCGCCGATGTTGCCAGGAAATCGGTGGTCGGAGATCCGTTCAATCCGCATGTCCATCAAGGCCCTCAGGTACTGACCGTGCTCTTTCATCTACTATGTACGTACTCTTCACTTCTTCAGAGAAGAAAGCTGTAATAACCACTGTGCACAAATGCAATGAAAGGTTGACAAGGAGCAGTACGAGAAGGTTCTCAAGTACATCGATATCGGTAAACGCGAAGGCGCCACGCTGCTCACCGGAGGGAAGCCCTGCGGCAAGAAGGGGTACTACATCGAGCCCACCATCTTCACGGACGTCAAGGCATACGTCCTCCCTACTCCTCAATACTTGCCATTAGTAGCCTTTTCAGTTCGTAGGTACATATAGACTGAAGGATCAAAGATAAAAACATGCTAAATTGTGCCAAAAAAAAATCCTTTCACGCAGGACGACATGTCCATCGCGCAAGAGGAAATCTTCGGACCGGTCATGGCTCTCATGAAATTCAAGTAGGCATTCAGTTTCCCTGAACATTTTCAATCAGACAGTAAGCAGAGACATGAACCTGAACTGAAAGTCTGAAACTACTGGATGTGCACCGTTGTTTTCTCTCATTTCAGGACGGTTGAGGAGGCCATTCAGAAAGCGAACAACACCCGGTACGGTCTGGCAGCCGGCGTGGTGACCAAGAACATTGACATCGCGAACACGGTGTCACGGTCCGTCAGGTCGGGGGTCATCTGGATAAACTGCTACTTCGCCTTCGACGCTGACTGTCCATTCGGCGGGTGCAAGATGAGCGGCTTCGGCAAGGACATGGGCATGGAGGGCCTCGACAAGTATCTGCACACCAAGACAGTGGTCACGCCCCTCTACAACTCACCTTGGCTATGATTTGATCCGATGAACAACACAGAAAATTACAGGGAAAAAATAACGTGTTTCATACATCCAAAAACGGTGGGTTATGTGTACTTGCTTGAATCACTGTATTATGGCCTTCTCCCCCGCAGAATAAAAACACATGTTTCAGTTACTTGGGCTGTTGTCTGATCTTCTCGTAAGAATATGTTTCAGTAATAACTAACTGATACACGTTGGCTTCTGCGTGGAATCTTTTTTTCGGTTAACAGTAATAATGTATCAGAGTTTGATGAATCTTTTACCAGTTGATATTAAAGATGCATGAATTTCACTAACAAATAATAAATCTCTGTGCATCAACAAATTGCCACAAACAAGCTAGTCAATATTACACTCTGATACCCTTTCTTATGCGCTGCAGCCACCTGATCTGATCAGAGTTTGCAAGATACGTCACAAGCATGTATGGTATAAAGAACGAAGAAGATAAATCTCATAGGGGCACCAAAATAAAGACGTTGAAGTAACCATGACGAGAGATAAAATATCTGGCCAAGCCGATTGTAAATTTTGAAACAGAACCTTAAAAGAGTACAAGAGATTGTCGTTCCCTCACAACCTTCTCGAATATTTTAGGACCCTTGGATACTTACCCCATACAAAAATCTAATGCTAAAGAATAACCTAGCCTCTAATCATCTCGTGTACATCTACCTTTGGATAAGTAGTTTCTTTGTTTTGTTGCTTGATTACTTCAACATCGTTATTTTGGTTCTCTATGAGATTTATCTTCTTCATTCCTGATAACGTGCACGCTCGTGCCGCATTTCACAAACTCTAATACAATCTGGGGGCTGTTGTGTGTAAGAAGGGGTATCAGAGTGTAACAAATAGTATCAGAGCTAAGGTTGTATTAATTTGATTTGTTAGAAGGTCACCAAAGTGTTAAGAGGCACACATATCGATGTTGACGATGTGGAATCAAGTAGAGAAATTTGATAGCAGAGAAAATTTCAGCATGTGAAATGCGTGGTGAATGATGTCCTTGTTCAGTAAGAGCTAATCGATGTTTTTAAAGGGGATAAACCGGAAAAGACATTTGATGAAGACTGGAAGGTGATGGAGCGAAAGACTGTCAGTAAAATCTGTCTGTATCTCTCTGATGAGGTAAAGTACTTAGTGATCAAGGAGAATTCATTGAATAAATTATGGAAGGACTTAGGAGAATTATATATGGCAAAGTCATTGATAAACCGGTGGGTGCTAAAGCTACAACTGTACAGGTTGTGTATAGAGGAATGTACATGGTTTCTTGACTATCTCAATATCTTCAATAAGCTTATCACACAGCTGATTAGTGTGGATGAGATCAGATACTTCTCATTAATGGATATTAGATTCTGATTATTGCTTCTATATATGTTGGACGAGAGAGATGTTTGATGAAGGATGTCTATGCCCGATGCATGAAAATGTTTATTTAGTGTATTGCAAAAAAATATGTAATTTATTGAGATAGGAACAGTTACATCGAAGATGTATAATGAAGCACATCGCACATTGATAGGAGTTCATTATATTCCTAGTTTAAAGAAGAATCTAATATCTATGAGGTCATTTGAACTCGAAGGTTATGAGATATCACTTTGAAGTGGAATCATACGAGTTACTTGCAAAGGGCAGACAATCATAAAAAAATATTGGGAGTAATGGAGGATATCGATTGATGGATTCACCTAATGGGAGGGTAACAAATGGAGGTCTGATAAAAATCCTAGTCAGGAGAAGCAAATCATGTCGTCAATGGTAGGTACTCAGATCTCATATGTAGTTGTGTAAAATTGTAACGACGGTTGCAAAATGTAGCAGACATAAAGGCGAAGGTGCAGCTGTTGGAAGAAGAAAAATATGGTAGGACCAAGTAGGTGGTACGGGTGAGTAGGCAGAGGTCGGAGGCGGTACAAACCTATAACATCGAAAGCTGTAGGAACAGGAGGCAATGCTCGAAGGCGGTACAAATCTATGACATCTAAGGTTGTAGGAACAAGAGGTGTGGTTAATCAAACTGCATAATAAAAAGCTCTCAAGTGGAGTGTTTGGGTAGACTAGCCTGAACACTAACACACATATTGTCGTGATGTGTATGAGCCCTGTGGTGGGGCACTTCTAAAGGTGGAAGGAAAAATAAAAACAAAGGAAAAATACGGAGCCAACTTAAAGTGAATTCTTGGAGGAGCATAGCAACTTCAATGGATAAAAGTAAAGGAGAGATTGTTGAGTGTGGTGACTTTTTCAAAAATATATTACTGAAATCTGTTGCGAATTGGAATAAGAAAGATCAAATTTCCCTTTCAATATTGGGATAGGGTATCCCGAAAGGATTATTACTTTCTTGCAAAAAAAGAGAGGAAAATACTCTTTCTGAGGGCTGCTGGTTGACGGCAAGGTGCCCTTGGATATTTTACAACAATAAATTATCGGCAATTCAGTAGTCAGCATTCGTCATTGTCCAATTAAATTCAGCCGGAAGTTGGACTAACAAGTGGCAAATCAATAAAGTTTCGAGTTCTGATTGCTCGAGCTGATCTCAGAGATTTGACGATCGATATACTTCTCACATGGTGTAGCAGGGCACGTTCTACTCTTTAGTACTATACAATTGCTGCTACAATGTCGTGGCTAGGCAGCTCTTAGCAGCCCCCGGGTAATTACGGCCAAGTCCACAAGTCAAGCACTGATTAAATTACGCGTCAGGGAAGACGAAACGAAGCGGGTGTAGCTCTCATGATCTCCGTGTGTGATCTGTACAGATCACAATATTTAAAAGCAACTAGCCAGACCTAAACAACATGCTTGTCAGTTTATCCAAGAACTCGGAATATTCTAATTAGGGGTGAAAAATGGTAACTGATAATCTGTTTTATCCGATATTTGTATCCAAGAAAATATGAATGTGATAAGCAAAATCCATATTAAAAAATATTTATTTTCGAGAATATTTGTATCCGTATTTAAGAATATTCGCATTCGTATTCGAGAATATTCGTATTCAAGGTTATTAGATTCGTATTTGCTCCGTTTCTAGAACCTGGGAAACACCTGGATGAATTTTGTGATTCAAAATTTGAATTTGGGTGGTTTGAAACCGGTAACAGTTCCGGTAACCAGTGAAAAACCGGCAAAATCGCTAGGAATTTGTTCTGCCGAGATTTGTTATAGAAGTTATAGGAGAATATTCATATTCAACCGAATTAAGTATATATTCGATTCGAATTCGTATCTGTTACGGTATTCAATTCATATTCGAGAATATTCGAATTCATATTTATTTTAAAAATCCAGATTCGAATTTGTATTTGACACTATTCGATCGTATCCGATCTATTTTCATCCCTAATTCTAATGCTGCTCATCAGGCAGGTGCTATTTGGATCAACAATTTAAATCGGACACTCTTGACTGTAGCAACGCATAATTAATCGAACTCCGTAGAAATTTTACGTCCTAAAGAAGGCGGCAGTTCGATTGATTGGTGGAGACAAAGAATTTTAAGACCGTCTTATTGAGTGAGGTCAATTGCATGCCAACCTATCAAATTTGTCTGGCGATCTTATTTTGTGGGAGGATGGCGAAAATGTCAGACGCTGCCGTCGACCTGCAGCGACGGTGTAGTATCTGAAGTAGCACATTGTGCTGTAGGGGTACCAAAAAATAATGATGGGCAGTTGTACAATTGACCTCTCAATTGTAATTTGACATTTACTGGGGGTGGGATTAATGTAATCTCATGTTTATCTCTGAACATGTTGGCATGTTGCTGAGTGCTGATTCCATTAACAATGTTTCCATGGTGTATATTGTTTGTCCGTTAAAAAAATGTACATGTTTTTTTTTTCTTTTTGCAGGGTTCTGTTTTGAATTGGCTGTGCATCCTGTCCTCCAAAATAAAAGTGAACAGGATATCAGAAGAAAAAAAGCAAAAAAGAATGAGGTAACGTAAATCTTGCATCTCAGTAAATGTGATATTTATTTATCTAAAAAAAAAGGTGATACTGTTTCTTATTAGATGCTCCGGGACAAGTCAGTCACCGGTGAGAATTTCAAGCCTTCCATTTTTCTTCTAGCTTTCAACGCTAAATTTTCAATGGTTTCGCTGTTAAGTGTTCTTCACGAGAAGCTTAGTAACAACGGTTACCCAATAAGACACGCCTGTTCAATTCTGCGGCACAAAGAGGATACGAACGGAGAGCTTTGTGATCAGCACGACACACGCAACCACAATGCATCCGGAGATCACGTAGCCCTAGCCCAATAGCCGAGCATCGATTTGTTTTTTTATTACAAGAAATACGCACACGCTCACCACCTGCACACACACCGGATACGTCCCTTTAGCATACATTTAGATAAGGATTAGGGATAAATCTATGGCATCACAAAATATTTACTAAAATGCATTCGCATGTATATAAAGATGGGCACCAAGATTTAAACCATAGTGGTTGGAGTCGAACACCCATAACTCCACAATCACCAAGCGAAGGACCATGTGAGAAGGTTTAAAGTTTTGTTGCGATGAACCATTGTTATTTTGTTGAAGTGAAAATTTGGATTTTGCAAATTTGTGGTTTTGCTTTGATCGAATTTTGTGATTTGGGAAAATTGAGTCATGGCTTGATTTGGGTTGAGCTAGGTCAGTGCATATATATTGTATGATACATGTTATAGCTAACGAGGGTCAAGTTATGAAGAACTTATGTCCAAAATGATTTATTGATCTTTGGATGTGCAGGATCACTTGGAGTCAACCATGGTCGACAGTGAGCATCGGGGCTACACTCATAGAGAAGTTAAAGCCCAAAACGACCAAGAATGCCGAGTGAGATGACTGAACTCATGCATGACGCAACAAAGGTGGGAAATATTGAAGGAAAGTATGAGCGACGGGTTGCACCATGTGGTTTGGTCGGTCCAAGTGAGACGTGGTCCAGTGAAACTGAAACGGGAGAATCTTACCGACGCGTGGTAAGCAAGTGGTGCACCTACACATGACAAGCATGTCAATTGTCTGCAATAAAAGATGAAAATCTGGTCAAGAAAGAGTATCGTGGTAAGATAACCAAAATACCATAAACAATCTTAGATCAAAACCACGACACTTAGAAGAGCGGTTTAAGTCAAAGAGAACCTGAGAAGATCAAGTTGGATCAAGACTAATGATTTTGCATATTGGTGCTTATGTACTTTAAAAAACGTGTATAAGTGTAGTATGTGAATTAAAACCCGTGTGTCTGGGGTTATTAGGTTTTCTCCATACGTGCTAAGTGAATAATATTTATTAAGGATTATGTAACATCCCAATTAGGGAACTAGTGTAATTATGAAAATTATAAAATCTTATAATGGTTCATCCCGTGTTTCTCGAAAGTTTTTGGCCAAGTTCAAATTTCTCGAGTTGGATTTCTTGCTAAATGCCCGATTAATAAAAATCAAACTGAGAAAATCCAAACATACTCGGAAGTCTTAATTTCAAATTTAAATAGGAATCGATGCAATCGAGCCTCGCCATTTCCCCAATCGGCTAAGTCTGGCCACTTCCTTTTCCAAAGTGGATAATTCCTGTAATTACTTCTTTTTCATTTTTGATCCTCGTCATCCTAAAAATTTTCCCTCACGGTAAAGCTACTTAGAGAATTCATTCTCCTGCCCAATTCATCTACCGCTGTGTTTACAACCCATTAATCCGAATCATCTTTCTATTCTCAATTCATAATAAATGTATAATTTAAATTAAATCGGGCATTTAAAGTGTTTGGATTTATTTGGTCTTTCTTTTCTTTGCCGCGTATTAGAATCGGGAGACTCGACGAGGCGACGGATTCGAACAGGATCGAGACTTGGGTAAACGCGAAGATCAGCAAATTATAAGCACTGACTGAGTAGGCTTTGACTTAGATCAATCAAGGCCATGGTACACCAAGCAAGGCAAGTCATCACTTTGATCATATTAACCCTACATTTTATGCAAAATTATGTTCTTTTAAACTATCAACTTGCATGCCTAATTGATTATGCAAATATATGTTAAAGCTTAAGGTAGCTACATGCCCACTTGATGTTGTATTAAATTTATTATGCCATCCTTTGATACTTGAATCACCTGATCCTTGTCACCATAGATATTAATGATAACTTTATTAGCTATAAGTCATATTAAATGCCATGCTAGTCTTGTCAAGTCCAGGGCACTAGTTGCCCTGATCATCCATCTTTAAAACATAAGAATTTGATTTGGGACAGTCATGGGATGTACGTGGCTGAGTATTTTGCTACAACTGTTTTATGCTTCTCAAAACCCTAAAAATCTGCTTTACCTGTCTGGGCGGTTGGTGGGAGTGGATGGTGCTGATGTCGCACGAGAACCCGTGGTTTGTGGTAAGAACCGCTTGGACAAATTAAGGACTGAATCTTGTACTGACCTCCTGGTGTAAAACAGTACAACCATAAGTCTATATGGGTACGACCTAGCTGATTAACTTGCAAAGGTTTAGTTTAGATATCATCACGGAAGATGGGTGCCAGAGCACTGGTTTACTCATACGGCGCAAGAGGGGACTTCTGACTGTGGCAGATGTAACCCTTCAGCAGTGAAACCTCAGCGGGGTGGTATCTAGCTAAATTGGAGTAAGGTAAAGGCTTTGTGATAAACCATCTGGGTCTCATGCCTAAGGAAGCATGTTGGCTATTAAGATGACTTATCTCTTGTGGTGAAAGTGTACAACCTCTGCAGAGTGTAAACTATTCGAATAGCCGTGCCCACGGTCAAGGGCGGACATGGGAACCTACTCGAGTTAGTTTTATTTTCAAAAATATTTGTGGGTGGGATAAAACCTATCAGAGAGATGTACTCTGACCTTGAACTTTTCCTGGAGAGATGTACTCCAGCGGCGAAAACTAGCATTGGTGGAGGTAACCATGCACTGTAAAAAGGTGGATGTAACCTACACTACAATTATTATCGCATTCTCACAATCAATTTCATAAAACATGTTTCAGTTAAAACTGCTACGTCTCAGGAGATTTTTCTTACTTATTGTAATTCCAAAACAATACTTTTAGCAAATAAAAGAAACTCAAGCCTCCCTTGACAGCTTTGCATCTATTATTACTGCATCCTGTGTGGTGTCTTGCTGAGTATCATCGTACTCATTCTGGCTTAATTGCCACCATTCAGTCAGAAAGGAAATAAAGTCAAGCCCTGCGATGCCCAAAAAGGGTCGACAGAGCTGGAAGACGATGATGCCATGGACTAGGTCGCGAACCCCAGTTGGCTGCCTGTGGGCAAGTCCTGCGGGTCCCACCTGTGTGAAGTTTCCGCTGCTGCATTTTTTTGTTTTCGGCTTAACCGGCCCATGAGTAAGTATTACTGTATTAATTACGCTTTCGCATGATATGTGTTTGATATACAGTAATGTATCTGTGAGCACTATCTACTGATCCAGGGAATAGTGCGGTGGAATCACAGAGGATCTGGGTTTGCTAACCTGAGGTCCGACAGATTAGATGGGGCTAACTAAGCTATCTATTTAATGGGTTCGGATGGAGACTTGCTAGCTAACTATCCAACCATCCTCTCAGTGAGTCCATGAGTTCTAGGGTTAGGGATTGAGAGAAGTTGAGTACTGTGATATGCTCTCTTGTCCTTCAGGTAGAGTGACTGTAATACATTTATCCTCAAATAGCAATATATCAATCCTTGTTCATTTCCCATGGATTCATTTTGTGTTGATTGATTTGCTTTTGATTTTTTTGGTTTATGCTCTTCTCTCTGCCCTTTTTTGTCTTGTTGTACCAAGAATGTGTAAGAAATAGAGATGACCACTGAAAATCAATCTCCACCCATCTAGCCACTTGGTTGGCAAGTTCATAAAAAAACCTAGTTTTGCTCCTTTTGTCCTCTCCGAGAGATTTCTTGATCCAACTATTTTTGTCTTGATTGGTTTGGTGTTCTTGCCTATCATGACATGTGAGAAGACATCTAGAATCATCTTGGCCATCATCCATCCATGAGCAAATCGTATTCACCGTTTTTGGTTTTTGCCTATTTTTTGTGCAAACTTCCTTCAAATAAAAAAGATCAAATTTTTTATAACAATTGTCTTGATCATTGATTGTAATAGGTTCTTGGCATAATAAAGAAGGTGTATACCAAATTTCAAGTGATTTGGAGTTTTGGTTTGAGGGTTAGCTCAATTTTAAATTTTGACCTGATTTTATGCAACAGAGCTTCATGAACTAAAAGATCCCACTTATCTTATGTCCCTTCAAGATTTTTAGTTGGGATAGGTTCTTAATGTCATGATCTAGCACTGGTTTAAGTTTTAAGTGTTTTGGACATGCGGATCAAAAGTTTTATGGATTTTTGTATTTAAAATAGTGCTTTTTATTGTTCACTAGTTGAAATTACTATAGCATCAATATTTTTTTTTGGAATTTTGAGCTCTTGATCTTAATAGTTTCTCATAGCTATTGAAGTGAAAAATTGGAGAATACTTGAAAGAAATTTGAAAGCACTGTTTACCCCCTCTGTTGCCATGCCAGTTCTACATGTGGTATTAGTGCCCAGTGATCTCTTCTCATATATCTTAATCGATCTTAGGGCCTGTTTGGGACTGCTCTGCTCCAGTTTTTCCAACTCTACTCCACCAACTCCATCATGGAGCAGCTCCACTGTGGAGTTCCTGGAGCAGGTGGTCCTGTTTAGCACGCAGCCTAGCTCCAGCTCCAGGAATGTGAGGTTTCCCTGAGAAAGGTCCAATGTGCCCCTGAATAATGTTTGGTGTATGTTTTGATGTCTGCGGAGCATATGTAACTGAATATTTTTTGTTGCCAATTGAAATATGATGTAAAATATTATAATCGCAATTAATTTATTCGAGAAAACCAAAAAACAAATCGGCCAATGTCACAATAGCATAGCATAATATCATGTGCTTAAAGCGATCAAGAGGAAAACTTGACCTCCCTATGTTTCATCCTGTACGAAATAGAGGAAATGCTATGCACTGGACTAGAATGATCCGAAGCAGCAATACTTCTGTCCTATCTTTCCAAATTTACAGATAGATCGATCTCTCTGGGGAGACTTGGTGCTGCCCTGTGAGCTATTAGAACTATTTGAACGACTTCGTTTCACATGACTGCTTGGGAAACAGGAAGATGTAGAAGGATTGTGCTGCGGTCACTCCTCATTTAAATGTTGATCTATTTCACCTTCTGGCACTGACTTTTCCACTGAAGTTCGAGACACCGTGGCATTGTTATCGTGGCATTGTGGCATTATTGTATTGCTTCACAAAATTAAATTGATAATGCATAGAAATTTAACTCTGGAAACGTTTGTATAATTTATTTTTCTCTCAAACTGGTGATACATCCTTCATGAAATGAAATTAAGCTCCATGCAACCAATATATCATTATGATCTGCAACTCAAGGATTTTACGTTGTTCATGAAGGAAGAAATCCTCTTGGGGTCTTTTTGGATACCATCAGGAGCACATATGCCACTGCTAACATCCACTCCATTTGGCTTCAGAACAGAAAATGCTTCACAAACATTATCAGCATGAAGGCCTCCAGCTAATAGCCATCCATTCTTGCTTCTAACAGATGGCATCTGAAACTTCTGCCAGTTGAACCCCTTGCCACTACAACCAAAGAAGGGAAATGCTTGTCATATATTTTTGAGAAGGGAAATATGCAAATAAGTTGTATGTACTCCAAGAAAACTTCTAGTAACAATAGAGTAATGCATGATAAAGAACAGAAGTAATGTCATGTTACATAAATATTGATTGAACTCAATAAGTATTCACATCACAAATGTAAAGAACTAATGTTAACACTTGAATGGTCAACGGACTCAACTTTTATCACTTTTGGGCATCAATTAAAATCATGTCATCTTCTCGTATTACGGAACAAGCAGATAAAATTTCAGTACACAGAGTGAATTCTCTACGTTTCATTGAAGAAGTGACGAGCAAAATCGTACCTTCCGCCTTTTGCACTATCCACTAAGGACCAATCAAGCACATATTCTTCACCAGGAGGAGCATTGATAAGTTTTCCATCATCAGATTGCGCAACTCTTGATATTTCTTTTGCTTCTGATAATACGACAGAGCGTTTAGAGTTAGGCCAAAGTATCATGCCAATAAGTTTAGCTCCTGCCTCCACAGCCATTTCTGCAACTTTAGCTGATGTGATGCCACACATTTTGACTACAGGCTGGATAACTTTAACATCTCCACGACTTGGTAATGAAGATACAATGGTATTGGATCCATGTCCACGGTTCATCGCCAAGCATGATGTTTTAACTAGAGGAAATCTTGAATGCCCTGATTGAGAAACCATGTGTAACCAGTAACATAAATAAAGTGAATCCAAGTTATATCTGCATGGAATTTCATTATTGTTGACACATCTTAGTTAAATAGTTGCAACCTACAGTCTCCATAGATGAGACAAGAATGTAATTATAAGGTTGCTAGTTACTAAAAATAATAAAGCGAACATGAAACAAAATAATCTAGGGTACAGTGGTACAGCAACGTTTTTCGAGAACACATGGTACACGACTTCAAATCTGACGATATAATGTGTTTGGATTTCAACCCAACGGCACTGCTTATATTAGATAGATATAGTGCGCATATACAATAGTAGTTTTGGGCCTGTAGTCTCTCAAATGTGTTTTTTCATTTCAATTTTCCTTCTTGATTTTTCCTTGCGTTTTTTCAAGTACCAATTTTGGGGAATAATAAGAGACTACCCAAACCTGCCATTTCTAGCGACATGCAGAAAATGAAAAACAAGATTGGTCCAACAACTGAACATGATTCGCAATGCTTACCATTGTTACGTAGTACAGAAATCTGCTGCGGTTGCCTAGCTGAGATTGATGGTGCCATACTGTGAAGACAGAACGAGTAAACCAAACAAGGTTAAGCCAAAGAAACAAAAATTAGCATTCCACAAATTGCTGGAAACCAACAAAAAACTCGAACTGAACAGACAAGATGCGATTTCCTCTTTTCCCCTCCTCCGGGAAGAGGTGAACTCTATTTGGATCGTTACAGGCTAAAGCAACCAAGAAGACATGGAATCTCAAGAAGGCTATCGAGAAAGATGCAGGGACATGGAGGAGTCGGACCTTGCTTTGCCGCCGCCGCCTTCTTCCGGAGGAGATGGGGCACTACGCCTGGGACGCGTGCGGGTAGGTATGGGAGCGCACAGACCCGCGCGCACCAAGAGCAGAGCAGTCACGCGGGTGGGGCGGAGGAGAGGAGCGGCGCGGGTCGGGGGCGGAGGAGAGGAGCGGCGCGGGTGGGTGGGGAGGAGAGGAGTCGCGCGGGTGGGTGTGGAGGAGAAGGAAAAGAAATCGAATCGGTACGGAGGAGAGGAATTGTGTAATGGCAGTGGTGGGTAATTTTCCCTCAACTCCATGAGGAGATACAAAACTTCAGTTTCTGGAGTACCACTTGAGGAGCTCCAGAAAAAACGTGGAGTAGGCCTTCAACTCCACCTTTTTCTTGGAGCAGAGTTCTTGGAGTTGGACCCGTTTGGCTAGACAAATTTAGAGCAGAGTAGAAAAAGCTGGAGCGGAGCAGTCCCAAACAGGCCCTTAGTAGCCATGGCATCAGACAAGTATTCAACTAAGCCATCCATTTTTATGGATTTAATTTCTCTTATTGGAAGGCTCGCATGCAATCCTACATTGAGTCTTAAAGGCATGCAATTTGCAGTAAAGTCAAGAATCCTTATGCGGTGCCAGCCAATGACGAGGTGATCACACAGATATAGAGGCAAACAGCATGGCTTGAAATTTCTTGATTCAAGAGCTTAGTCGATCTGAGTTTGAGTCACTCACTTGAGGTTTGCTCACGAGATCTGGAATACCTTTGCTGATCACCATGAGGGCTAAGTTGATTCTTGAATTTAAATTGAGCTTTAGATTGAGTTGTGTTAGTTCTTTATTGAAGTATGAGCTTACTTCTTCTAAGCTTTTGCAGCTCGGGTCGGGTATAGCTTACAAACTAAGGAGTAACTCATTATTCTTGAATTAAAGATAAAATCTAAAAAATAATCTCTTTTTATGCGAAAAACTGATATCACTATTTCTTTCTCATAATATGGCTTGTCATTGCACTAGGTATGAACTTAGGGGAGTTTTGGATGACTTAGATCGCTCTTTTAAGTTTATTGATTGGGATGGTCATAATAAGGCTTGAAATCTAGCATATGACTAAGAACCAAAATTGTGAAAAATGTTGAAGCTTATGAGGCAGTTGTGGATGGCTTCTAGTCCAGAACTTCTTTGTTAAGATAAAACAAAAATAAATTTCAGTTTGTGCTAAATATGCTAATGATGCTTAAGTCCAAGTGCTTAAACGAAATGATTTAACATTGATCTTGTAGCACTCTAAATTAACTCAATTGTAGCTTTTTGGTTGAATTTAGTTTATTAAAATGGCTCAGCTCATTTCTGAATACCATCGGCTAAACTATGATCTTGAGTAACTTGATATGTTAAAAATTCATTTATTTTTAGATCATGGCTCATTTATCTTAAAATTCACTATATATAATTTTCCATGATCTAGATAGTTGTTTTCACATAATATGGTTTAGTGTAATACTTGTAGAGTCATTTTTAATAATTTTCATGGCTCTTTGTGCTAAAAATGAATAAAATGTAGCCACTTTTTTTCATTTATGCTCTGTTTTCTTCCATACTTCTTGATGACTCCATTGTCAAATGGAGAGAAATATTGGTAAAATGCATATCTAAAGCATGCTTTGGAGTTTTTGTGCAAGATCTCACTAAATTAGAACTTTAATGTTTGGTTGTGATTTTGCTGATCTTTTAATCTGTTCTCACTATAACCAAGGTCAAATGAACAATTGTTCTTTCATCTAGATCTAGCATGATATTTCCTAATTCATTTGGTGGATTCGAAGATTTTTTTTGAAAAATTTGCCATTTTCAGTAGCTTCAGTCTATTTCTGTCTCATATGGTCATTTTTAGTCTTTGCATTCCTCTTGTAACCATTTTATGCTTTATTTGCAAAATTTTCTCTCTAACTTTTGAAACCACCCCACTTGCATTTTTGAGAAATTGCCAATGGGTTCATCAATGGAGAGATAGAAGGACCATGTGAGGAGATACAGGGTTTTGTTATGGTGAACTATTGTCAATTTTGGAGAAGCGAAAATTTGGATTTTGTAAATTTGTGATTTTTCTTTTGGCCAAATTTTGTGATTTTGGGAAATTAAGTCATGGATTGATTTGGGTTAACCTAGGTTAAAACATATGTGTTGCATGATGTATGTTACAACTAATGTGGGTCAAGTTATGAAAAACTTATGCCCGAAAATGATTTCTTGGTCTTGGATGTGAAGGGTCGCTTAGAGTCAACTATAGTCAATGGTGAGAATCGGGGCTACATACGCTCATAGAGAAGTCAAGGCCTAAAATGATCAAGAATGCTGAGTGACATGACTGAGCTTAAGCATGGCACAACGGCGAGGATCAGGGCTATACTCATGGAGGAGTCGAGGCCCAGAACGTTCAAGGATACCGGGTGACATAGCTAATTAAGCTCAAGCATGGCACAAAAAAGACAGAAAATATTGAAGAAAAGTTTAAGCGACGGATTGCACCATGTGGCTTGGTCAGTCTAAGTGAGGTGTGGTCTGGCTGAACTAGAATGTGAGAGACTTACCGACACATGGCAAGCTAGTGATACACATATATGTGGTAAGCATGGTGATTGCTTGCAATGAAAGATGAAGACTGGGTTAAGAAAGGTATTTTGGTAACTTGATAAAATACCGGAAACTACCGTGGATCAAAACTGCGGCGCTTGGGAGAGCGATTTAGTTCAAGAAGAAGCTGAGAAGATCAAGTTGGATCAAGACTAAGGATTTAACGGATTCAGACTTATATGCTTTGAAAGTGTGCACAATTGTAATGTGTGAGTTAAAACTTGTATGTGTGGGGTTATCGGGTTTCTCCCATATATGCTAAGTGGATAGCATCCATTAAGGATTAGATGGAGTTGGCTAACCTATCTATTTAACGGATAAGGATAAAGACTTGATAGGTAACCATCCAACCATCCTCTTATTGAGTCCATAAGTTATAGGGTTAGGGTTTGAGAGAAGTTAAGTGATATGGTATGCTCTCTTGTCCTCAAGGTAGAGTGGTTATAAAAACTTCATCCTTAAGTAGCAATTTATCAATATTTGTTCATCTCCCATAGATTCATCTTGTGTTAATTGATTTGCTTTTAATTTGGTTAGTTTTTGCTCTTATCTCTCCCCTTCTTGATCTTCTTGTGTTAAGGACATGTAAGAGATGGAGATGACTTCTGAAAATCAATCTTCACCCATCTAGACATTTGGTTGGCAAGTTCATGAAGAATCCTGGTTTTTGCACCTTTTGGCATCTTTGAGTGATTTCTTGATCCAGCTGTTTTGCCTTGATTTCTTTGGTGTTCTTACTTTCTGTAATATGTAGAAATACATCTAGAGCCATCTTGGCCATTATACACCCACGAGCAAGTTATATTTATCGTATTTGGTTTTTGCCTCTTTTTTTGTGCAACTTTTCTTCAAACAAAAAATATCAGAACTTTGGAAACGATTTTCTTGATTGTTGATTGGAATAGATTTATGACATCATAGAGAAGTTGTATACCAAATTTCAAGTGTTTTGGAGCTTTGGTTTGAGAGTTAGCCCAATTTTAAGTTTTGACCCGGCTGTGGTGCAGTAGAGTTTTACAAACTAAAAGATCCCAATTTTCTTTAGTTCTTTCAATATTTTTTGGTTGGGATAGGTTTTTAAGGTTATGATCTAGCCTTAGTTTTAATTTCAAGCCTTTTGGAGCTTTGGATCAAAAGTTTCATGGATTTTTAGATTTAAAATGGTGTTGTTTTTACTGTTCACAAACTGAAATTACCGTAGCACCAAGATTTTTCACAATTTTTGGATTTTGATTTTTATAGCTTCCCATAACTATTAGAGTGAAGAATTTGGCAAATATTTGAGAAAAAATTTAAAGGCACGATTCTCCCTTCACCCTCTCACCCTAATGCCATACCGGTCATACACCAAGAGATGGTTCCCAAACATCTATTTGTTTGTTTATGCATCAATCATGCTTGATGTCCATGACACATTCATTATTCAACAAACCCTGTAAACAATCTAATCTGGACATGTTACACCCGAAATGCTAATTTGGAACACAGCAATTTCACACGAATTTTCGTAAGGAACTGAGTAATTTTTCCCTGATTCCTGGGAAATATTCTCTATTTCACACAAGCACCAAGTTTCCTACAAAGCTTTTCAGCTACAAAACCGTGGGATGTATCGAATGGGCAAGGGTGCTGCCGGCGCCGGAGCCCAAGATGCATGAACTTTGGTCTTCTCGATCAGTCCTAAAATGTAGCAGGCGATTTCAGTTCAGATTTACTATACTTTTGATTCAACTTGACCAAGCCGAACTTGTCTATTGCTTGCCTTACCTCGGTAATCTCGAGGGCTCCAAGTGACTTTGAGAGACCATGAGGAGGTGTCCCTATGTTTGTGATGAGTAATTGACTCGTGTTCTAAAAGTTTGAGTTTGATTTGGTTGGTTCGCGCCAAGTCGGTGCATGGCGCAGTCTGGTATGGTTGGACTTGGTTGAACGCGGTCGGACGTGTTTAGGACGCTTGTTCTTTTTCTCGATCCGTCGATTTGGGTATTTCATACTGGAGTACCTTATTTTGATGCTAATGTTGATTATATTGTTTCAAGCGGTGCTATGTGATGTTTTCTTGTCTGTGATGGCTGCAGGACCTTGAGGTGGAGTCGTGGCGAGGCATGGATGGCCGGACTAGGCACGGGTGGTGCTAAGGTCAAAGCGGTCGGGAGATGCCGAAGACAACGAGGACTCGAAGTGGTTGCGAGGCGTCGACAGCAAGAAAAGAGGAAGCTTCCTGAAGGTGCAGCAGGGGTATTTCGGTAAAATGCGCAAGGCTGCAAAATGGAAGTGGATTCGGTTGAAGATAATGGGTTGGAGACCTGTTAGTGGATGGCTGTAGAGAGGGTTTCGGGTTTGGAGTGTGTGGGCTCAAATCCTGTTTCCCTCCACTTCTCTACATGTGAGTGGGTTTTGCCTTATGTGTGTGAGAGTTTGGAAGTGGAAGCTGGTCTGCACTTCTTAAATTTTCTTTTGAGGGTGTGAGCTCCTTCTATGTGTAGTGGGAGTTGGCAGCAGAGAGAACTCATGATGGGTATTGTATTTGCCTGCGTGTGTGTTCTTCCCAATTGGAAACATGTAGTGAGTTGGCTGTAGAGACACTCTTTGTAATCATTCATCTCTTTATATCCATTTGAGAAGTCTTGAGATGGAAATGTTCTGAGTGATTGTCTCTCTGTGTTGAATTTCTGTTTCAGTTTGTTCTCTGTTTCCTCTGTTGTTTCTTTTGTCTTTGAGCTTGATCTTAATTGAGAAGATGCAAAATAATGTGCTCTGGACTGGGTTTGTGCTCAAGGCCCCTTGGCTAGATTATACCCGAGAGAAATCATGCGATCTCAGTTTTCTTCCAGAAAATTTGTTTGCTGCAAGGACTTCCCATGTTCTCCAGGTTCTAGGGTTTGAAGGCAGGGGATTCTTGCTCTTTTGATTTTCTAGGTGCAAAGCTGAGTTTGGGGTGTGGTTCTTTCCTCTGAGATCATTTCCCTGCTATATTCAAAGATTCATGGAGAAAGTACTCAAGAATCTCAAGAAATTTGGACTTTGCCTCATATCCTGTGGTCTTCCTGACAAAATCAGTTTTTCCCTGTTTAATTGACTTTTGTCTGAATTTTTCTTTCCCCTAAGGTTGTTTTGTTATTTGGATTAAAGTCATGTTCTTTTGGCTTGGAAAGAACAGCCTTCAATCAATCTTTGTCTCAGGTTTCATCTCTTCTGCAGTATTTTCTATTCTCTGCTCAGTGTTCGGCAAGTCTTGTTTTCAGCTGAGTATTGCAAATCTTTAGCCGAGTTTAGTTCAGGTTTTCTGTTGTCGCTTAATGCTGTCTCGGTCAACAGTGTTCTGCGCCGTTTCTCATTTGTTCAGGCTTCTCCCCCGGTCAGACCGGTGGAGGACCGGCGGCCAGACCAGCTGTAATACAGTGGTTAGACCGGCCCCCCTGCTCGCTGATTTGCATTTCTTTTTCTGTCAGCTTCTGTTTGTTTGGTCAGACCGAAAACAAGTCTTTGTTTGCTGTTTCAGTCTTGCAATTTCTGCTGTGTTTTCGGTTTAGCCTCTGTGCTGTTCTCGATTGATCTTCTTAGCTTCCTTTTCGACTATCTTTGGTTGATGTCTCTGGTCTGCAGCATCTGGATAACTTAGTTTTCAAGCGCAATTGTATCAGTTGGTCTTCTCCTCACTTTTCAGTTCAGCTTTGCAGTATATACTGCTTTCTTTGTTCTCAGTGGCTGTGGTTCTTTGGTTCAGTCAGTTTGTGTCCATATGTCTTGAATCGACTTCATCCTTTTAGTCTCAGGCTCTCAATTTCTTCTGGTTTCTGGTGAGAAAACTTCTTATATCTTCATAGCTGCTATAGCTATCGGAGAAGAAGATTCTGTGAATACTTGGGGAAAATTTTTAAAAGGCACCATTCACCCTCCCCTCTGTTGCCGTTTCCGATCCTGCAGACTTCCTCTATTTCTTTCTATGAGAGGTGTATTTTGACCTAGCTAGCACGGGATTATAAAGGTTATAGGAGAACTATAGAGGGAAACGACGACGGTATCTCTTAATGCTTTAATAATAAGGGGAGACCAAATGAGGGCTAAAGAGCAATATTAACTTTGTGTATATGCCTTATATTATTTTTGAGTTTATGTAAGATTGGAAAACTTATATGGTTTATTATTTGAAACGAAGACGTACCAACTAATTATAGGGCTAGATTTAGGATTATAATTTGCAACAACAAATTAAAACTTCTCGCAAGAACATTTTAAAAAATCTGCTCGCAAAAACTTCTTTAAAAAAATCTTCTCGCAAAAAAACTAAATCGATCATGATAGAAAGCAGCAGTGACACGTAGAAAGGCCGTGAGGAATATCATATCCCTAGGTTAAACAGCGAAAGTCATTGCAATGGTACGTAATTTAACATTCATAACATATTTTACTCGCCTGTAATCAGTCGCGCCTAAAATAATGGCTCAAAATTTCCATAAGTACTTTGTTCTCTTTTGACGAGCAATAAGGTGAGAATACAGTTATCCAAATCTTGTCGTATAAGTCTAAAGCTACTGTGGATTGTTAGACCATGTGGCTAAGTCTAGGATATTTTGGTGATAAATAATTAACAATGGTTAATTTATGATAATAAATAATTGGTAATTTTATTTAGCGTTGTTATGCGAGTTGTGTCGTGTGTGTGCGGATTGATGTTGGTCAAGTTTGGACGAACTTATGCTGGAAGAATATTCTTGGTCTTTGCATGTGCAAGTTGCTTGTGGAAACGGTCATGATCGATGATAATAAAGACTGGGACTAAGAGGGGGAAATCTGAGGTCCAGGTGGTCGAGGATATCACGAGGTGGTCGGACTTACGCTGGAGCATATGAAAATCAAAGATGGAAAAGGAGAGAGGAAAAGAAGATTAGAGGAGAGAGGAAAAAGAGATTAGAGGAGAGAGGAAAAGGAGATTAGAAGAAAGAGACGAAAGGAAAGTGTAACATCCTGAAAAATCAAAATTTGAAAATATGAATTTCTTGAATTATATTTGCAATATATTCTATTGGAATTTGGATTTTGTGGTGTTTTCTCGAATTTGGTTGAGATTTCAAAAACTGAATAATTCCTAAAAGATAAAGACAAACAATAGTAATACCAAAAACCTTGAGTTCAAAATTCAAGTCAATAAAATGCAACCAAAAGGAATATTAGATTTTTGTATCTGGATATTTAAACCAAAAATCTCTCCCCTTAATTCCAATAGTAAACCAAAAATCCAAGGCTAAATATGCAAAAATTTAAACATAAATTGGCAGGCTTGAGCCCTTCATTTTATCATTTTCTCCTCTTTTATTATTCTTCACACTTTCATGTGGGCCTCATTACTTCTCTCTCTCTCTCTTTTCTTCTTTTCCTCCCCCACACTGGCCAGCGGGCCCGAATGCCAGCGCCCGTCTTCCTCCCTCTTCTTCTCCTTGCACGCGCGCCGGACCCCCCCTGCAGCTCGCTGCTTCGGAAAAGCCGGCTGACACGGCCCCGCTCCGCCCGGCCATCACGCGCGCGGCGTCATCATCACGCCGCCCTGTCTCCCTCTACGCCAACCCGAACGTCGGGCCGCTTGCGCTCACGTCGCCGCTCCCGGGTCGCCCCTCCTCCTTTCGGCCAAAGCCGCGCAGCACGCTCCACGCGAACCCCGGCGCCGCCCGCGCCGGCCGGCCGATCCGCGCACTGCTCCTCGGTCGTCATCTACAGCAAGTCTCCCCATTCCACGGCTATAAATAACTCGAGCTCGCTTTGCCCCTCGTGCTTCCCCTCTCTTCTTTCCCTTTTGCTCGGCCTCACCCATGCGAGTGCCGCCGCCGCCTCGCGCCGCCCCGGCCGCTTCGGTGATGCCATTCCCATTTTGACCGCGTCACGGCGAGCCTTCCCCCCCCCCCTCTGCCCCCTCTCCGGGTTAATCGGACTTTGGCTCATCGGAGCTCACGCGCCGCCCATCTTCCCCATCGCCGGTTGGAACCCGCCGCCCCCACCATCCCTCCTTCCTCAAGAGTTCCCCTCCAAATACGTCTCGCCAGGAGCACCCCCACGATGCCCTCAATCTTCCCCAACCGACGCCCGGCCTCCTCGACGCCCGAGCTGCCCCCTCCACGTGCGCCACCCTCCGCCGCCCCTGGCTTCCGACGCTGGCCCGCCTCGGTCACTCGCCGGCTTCACCGACCGCACTGGTACGCTCCATACCACTCCCTCTAGCCCATGCTCATGCTAATTGGGCTCCCCTTTCCCTTGGCCGTCGCCGCCCCATGGCTCCTCCGCGCCCGGCCGCCTCCACCGCCGCCGGCACCCCTCGGCGCCGCCTTGGCCGGAGCCACCACCACCCGGGGGTTCATCACCTCGGGGGCAGTCCATTTTTCCGCGTCCGCCGCCCTCCGGCCGACGGCTGCGCCGGCGAGCCCGCCGCCTGGCCCTGTGCCCGACCCCTCCCCTGTTCCTTCTCTTCTAGCCGCGTCTCACTCTTTCCCTCTCTTTCTCTGAGTTGTGGGCCCAACTAGGAAGTACCCTTCACGGCCAATTCATGTCCAGAGTTGATGTCTGCTCTGGTTCGAAGGAGCAAATTGGTAATTATCAATTGAAAAAAAAAGAGTAAGAATTTAATAGTAAAAACCCTTGTGTAAGATCTTGCAAATATATACATATGTATCTATGCATATATCTGATTAAGGGAAAGTTAACCCTAGTTAAAATGAGTTCACAAGTTAATAAACGCAATAAGTTATAAATCCCAAATAATGCCAACCAAGATTTAAGTCTCTTGTTTATGCTTAGAAAGTTCTCAAATATACCTAAAGAACCACACGATAATTTATGAATTGCAAATAATATTGAGAAGAAGAATTTAATTATAAAATTAAGACCAGGGCTCATGCTAACAAGAACTTGGTTACCCTCATATCAACAATAATTAGCAATAGACTGTATTAAAAACAAAGTTATGCTATGGATTGTTTTACTCATTTAAAAGTAATTCTTGTCGAATATCAAATGGATCATGACCTCAGTAAAGAAAATGGCCATAAAGATAACTCACATAATCATTGGGATAACTATGCCATCAATGTACATATTTGATCTATCTTGCCCAGTGAGTTTTCTCTCAAGATCAATCCTCAGTCCACATATGATATCAAGTATAGTTTGCATACCTCCAAAATCACGCAACACCTCTTGTATGGTAATCAATGTTTGGACTACTAGAATCAATGGTATTTAAACCTTAAATAATAAGATTAAAATAAGGTCTTACATGATTAATAACCATTCCCTCACATTCTCAAGATTTACATCCACCAATAAAAGATGGATCGTTAATCCTTAATAATAATTTGTTTAATCAACGGAATAATCACCCCTGCTCCTAATAATAATAGTAATAATAATAGCATTATCAAGAAGATCTTTGAAAAATCCTAACTCTCCTTTCTGATAAATCACAGCTATTGGTCCTATCAATTAAAGATGTTAATCAAGCAAAATAACCGATTTTAGAATTGGCGATTGCAATCCCAGATAAGTTGTGCCGCATGAAATATCAAAGTTTCACCGCATACTCACCTTACGTATCCATATCCTAAAATCATCAAATCGTGTTTCCCTTTACTACCATCGATACTCTCTTTTATCTGCTTCTAAGTCCTGTTCGACTCATGGAACTTCCTTGATAAATAAAATTCCATAAAAAGAAAGCTATTAAATAAAAGATCGAGTCGTAGTATCCTTCAATCGGCTATATCTGACCACCTTCTCTTCTCAAGCAGAAAACCCCTGTAAATATCTCTTTATCGTTGATCATTCCTTCTTCCTAATTTTCCCTCACGGTAAAGCTGCTTAGCCACTACCTTGTGCTCAGTCCCTTGGCTCCAGGTCTATCTCACACTCACTAATTCTATCTCCAAATCCTCAAACACAGTCAAAATTCTATTTGAACGTTTGGAGTTATTTGGATTTATTTGGTCCTTTGGTTTTATTTGGATTCAGTCATTTATCGCGTACCTAGAAACTGGAGTCCTGAGGATTCCCTGGAGCAAGCGTGGTCAGAGCAAAGTGAAGATAGAGACCAGAAACTCAAGAGAAAGCAGTGTGTGAGCTCAAGACCGCGGTAAACCGCGCCAGGCGAGTCAATACTTTGATCATGTTGAACCTACATTTTCTGCAAATTACTTTATTTTAAATTAACAAAATGCATGCTGTTATTTTTATGCAAATACATGCTAAACTTGATATTCTAGTTAAATGCCAATGTTTACCTTGAATAATATTACCCCTCCTTTGGAATGATTGAATGTGTAAACCTTGTCGCCCTAGCAAAAATATAATACTAATATTTCGAAAATAAGTCCCTAATGATATGCTATGCTTAGTGTTGCATTAATACTCAGGGGGCGCTGAAATGCCCCATACATCATGATCGCTTTTTTTATGATAAGAAAATGGTTTGGGCAGTCATGGTGGGAATGACTGGTATATTTGACATGACTATTTTATACCCTCAAAATCCCCAACTTGCTTAAATATCTGGGCGGATTGGTTGGATGGTGTGAGTGTGGTGCAGTGGATGCACAAAATGGGTTAGTGATAGACCGCCCAGATACCACTAAGGACTGAATCTTGTCATGACCTCCCGGGTAAAACAGTACAACCACAAGTCTGTAAATTACAACTTGGCTAAGTAAATTTATCGAAACTCCGGACTCATCTCACTGGTAGGGGGGTGAAGGGGCTACGCTATGGCAAGGGGGTCTGAAGGGACACCAGTGGAGGGTGAAGTTTCCCAGCTGTCCTACGTTGCGGAGAGGTAGAAGTCCGGCTGCGTAGTGGCTGGGGGAAATATCCCGCGCACAGATGGGACCCACCGCAAGTGGGCAGTTTCCCATAAAAGTGAGATGACAAAAGGGTCTAGATACTTTGAAAAGTCACTGTGATGGTCTGCTCCACCACACGTCTAGGGAATCGTGTGGGGCAAAGAGTTGATTATCTCTTGTGGTGAAAGTGTACAAACTCTGCAGAGTCAAAACTATTCGAATAGCCGTGCCCACGGTCAAGGGCGGACATGGGAACTTAACCAGATATAGTTCTGTTTACAAAAATATCGAAAAATGGGAATGGAAAAGTGGAAGGGCAGAGGAAAGCCCATATTTGAGTTGTCCTGGGTGTCGTCCCAGTGGTTCCTGGGTGTCGTCCCAGTGGTAAGTTAAGCGGCTATAACGCTGAAAAATGTCATACGGTGTGATGCCGTATGTATGGAGAAATTATGGTGATATTAGGCATATGGTGTGATGCCATATGTATGAAAAATGCATATTAATATTCCTTGAACATTATGCTTTTGTTCAAAATGCTAGGTCTTAAGGAATTTTTATATAATTGTATTCAAAAGCACTCTTCGCAAAATAAAATAACCCGAGCCTTCCTTTGATTAGCCATACATGTTATATCTTGCATTCTGTGTATTGGCTCGCTGAGCACGGGGTCGGAGTGCTCACGCTCGCTTTTGCGGCAAATTCAGAAGCAGGAATCGGATCACTACGCTTCAATAATACTATTGGGGCACGATGGCGAAGAGGATGAAGATGTCGAGAACTAGGTCGTGAACCTCCAGTTGGCTGCCTGTGGGCATGTCCTGAAGGTCCCACCTGTGTGCTTCGTTCTTCCGCTGCTGCAATTTAATGATTTCGGCCTCGTGGGCCCATGTGTAAGTTTACTATTATATTTATGTTTCCGCATGATATGTACTTTGATATTCAGAACTGTAACTGTGTGCACTATCTACTGATCCAGGGAATAGTGCAATTAAACACAGTAGATTCCGGATTGTAAAATCTGGGTCTGGCAGAAAGAGAACAGCCAACTTTGTTCATGCATGTGCTATTGAAGGCTTCACGTGGAGAACATGGCGTGACTAGAAGTGCTTCCTTTTGGTTTGTTCATGAACATCTCGGTTGCTACAGTACCAAAAAGGTAAATATTTTTCCTGCTACACTACCGGAGAATAAAAGATATATCCTTTCTGTTTGCTACACTGCTACAGTAAATTGAGAATAAAAAATATTTTTTTCTCTGTCTCTTTTGTGTCTTCTGTGGGTGTTTCTACTCTAGTTGTTTCTTAGGTGGAACAAACGAGAGACAGCAGATTTTTAAAAGAAAGTTTCCATTACGAATTACAATAATTCACTCTCCTTAATTGCCATCGACGATCCTACATAGATATTACATATTCGAAACGTATGAACCCCGAAAAGACAGGATCTGGGAGCGTGCATTTGTAAGGGACGAAACAAAACTATCTGATAGGTGACTGATAAAGAGTTGATCAGCAATGTAGTACGACTCACTACCAGAAACTGGAGATTTCGTGAGTGGAACAATTTTTCGTGAGAGTTAAAAACACACTCTCATGAAATTAATATTTTTCATGAAGGTGATGTAAATCCCGCCACGAAAACTCATTTTCATGAGAGTGATTCACACACCGCCCCGAAAATTGTAATTTTCGTGATGGTGTTAGATAACCCGCCATGAAATATACTCATTAGCATGAGAGTTATTGTAAACTCTCATGAAAATTGTTGTGCACGCACGCTACTCCTTGTTTTGGTGGAAAAAATTCACGTTCGCGCCACAGCCCGCGCTTTGTTCGGTGTTCGCGCCTAGGAAGAAAAAGGCCCGCGCGGACGCGCCCCATTTTTTTGGCCCAACATACAGCCCGACATCCCCCCAACCCTATCCTCCCCAGCGCCAGACTCAATCGCGCTGTCCCCCGTGTCCGCGTGAGCCCCCAATCGCGCCCCCGCCGCCCATGGCTGTAGCACCCCCGCCGCCGGCGGCCTAGCCGGGAGCCACGCCGTCCGCTCCGGCCGCCGCCGCCGCCCTAGGCAGGAGCCCCGCCACCTCTCTCAGGCCGTCGCTGCCCTAGCTCCATCCCGTGCGCGCCACCTCTCTCAGGTCGCCGCCGCCCTAGGTCCATGTTCAGGACACCGCCGCCTCTCAGGACGTCGCCGCCTCTCCGGCCCTCTCCCTGCCGCCTCTCAAGCCGCCGCCGCCCTAGGCCCGAGCTCCGCCACCTCTCAGTCCGCCGGCGCCCTGGATCCAGCCGCCGTCCCTCAGGTTAGCCTCCGTCGGAGCTTTGAGGAGAAGGCAGCAGCGACGCCGAGCTAGGCTTGGAGGAGAACGCAACAGTGACGCCGAGCCGAGCTTGGAGGAGATAGGGTCCTGCCTTGCGCCGATCTGCGCTTCCTGCTTCCAATCGGAGTGAGGTAATAAAGCTTCATCTTTCCCCCTGAATTTTCTGTGATGTGCTCTACCCATATGAGGATGCTTGATGCATGTCACACTGTGTTTTGCTTAGTGTTGCACTGAACTTAATCGGGAGTATATAAACTATGTTGTGTCTAGTGTCAATTTTGCAAGATCTGGTACTGAATGCAACATTTGCCTCACATATGAACTTAACTGACGCTATGTTGTGTTCATTATCAATTTTGCATTGATCCATGTATACCGAGAATCAAGTTTTCTGTTCTATGTATATTAGAATATCATGCCCTGATGTTTGATTGTATGGTGAATCTGTAGAAAAATAATGTTGTTTATGGTTGCCTGCTGTGTATATGCAAACATCATGGTTTGGTTGTATTGGATTGTTTGGTAAATCTGTAGAAAATAGTGTTGTTCTTTGTTTGATAGCCGTGTGAATTTGTTGTGTATCTAAAATCAGTGTTTTTTTAATAAAAACAGAACAAAAAGAATGGCGGAATGTGAGTGGATGTACACAGCCCCCCTCTAATGATTGGATAGACAACACCAACCAGTTTTTGGATCGTGACTTCTCTATGCCTAATCTAGTTGAAGATGGCACCATTAAGTGTCCTTGCGCAGTATGTCGCAATTGTGTTAGGCACAAAAGGTTTACGGTAGAGATGCACTTGTGTAGAGTTGGCTTTAAGGAAGACTATAGAATATGGACAGCACATGGTGAGGGACTTGACAGTACCTATGTTGAAGGTGGACATGATGAGAATTTTGCTGAAACTGACCACATGGATGAAATGTTAGCTAGCCTAGTTGGTGACCATCCACCACCAATTGATGAGCAGCCACCTGCCTATGCTTGAGCTTTTATAGGATGGTACAAAACGTTGATCAATTAGTACATGAGAATACATCACACTCATCCCTATCTGGTATGGCACGCCTACTAGCATTGAAAGCACAGTATAACATGTCAATTGCACACTTTGAGGCAAACTTAGAATTAATCCATGAACTATTGCCTCCAGAATCTAAGTTGCCCAAGGACTTCTATCAGTCAAAGAAGCTATTTGAGGGTCTTGGTATGGCATATGTCAAAATTGATATTTGTTATAATAACTGCATGCTTTACTACAAAGATAATCAAAATAAAGACAAGTGTGATGTTTGTGGTATGTCTCGCTATGAAGAAGGTAATAGCCGAGTGCCACGTAAAGTGTTGCGGTACCTTCCCATCACAGATAGGCTGCAGAGGTTATACTTGCATAAGAACACGGCAAAGCTATTGCGGTCTCACAAGCCATGCACTTCTGGCAAAATGGTGCACCCTTGTGATGGAGAAGCGTGGCCAAAGTTTGACAAAGACTTTCCAGCCTTTGCTAGTGACCCTAGAAATGTGCATCTTGCTTTTGCAACAGATGGTTTTACCCCCTTTGGTTTCATGGTAGCACCTTACTCTTGTTGGCCAGTGTTTGTTACCCCATTGAATTTTCCACCATGCACAATCATGAAATCAGAGTACATATTTCTTTCCCTTGTGGTCCCAGGTCCTGAACATCCTGGAAAGAAACTAGGCATTCTAATGCAACCTTTAATTGATGAATTAGTGAGTTTGTGGGAAGGGGTAGACACTTGGGATGCTTCACTCAAGAAAACTTTTAAAATGCGAGCAACCTATCTATGGTCAGTCCATGATTTCCCTGCTTATGGCAACTTTGCTGGATGGAGCACACATGGTAGGCTTGCATGTCCAGTGTGCTTAAATGATAGTAAGGCATTTACACTTTGTCATGGTCGCAAGGCTTGCTGGTTTGATTGCCATAGACGTTTCTTACCTATAGACCATGAATTCAGATTCCAAAATAATGCATTTCGTAAGGACACAGTGGTTCTTGATGAGGCTCCAAGGCTTTTAACAGGGGAGGAAATCTTTGCCCAAATGAGCAAATTCGTAGGTGACAAGAAAAACTATGGTACATTGCACAATTGGACCCATGTTTGTGGCCTTTGGCAACTTCCATATTTTCATAAATTGTTGCTGCCACACAACATTGATGTGATGCACAATGAGAGAAATGTAGCTGAAGCTATATGGAATACTTGCTTCGATGTACCAGACAAGACTAAGGATAATGCCAAGGCAAGGAAAGATTTAGCTGATATTTGTAATCGTCCATCACAACATTTGAAGTTGAAGGCAAATGGGAAGTGGGACAGGCCATGAGCCCCATTTTGCATTGATAAGGATGACAAGCAAAAAATTCTTAAATGTTTTCAAGAACTTAAGATTCCTGATGGCTACGCAGCCAACATTAGAAGAGGGGTTAACTTGTTACAAAAGAAGATCTTAGGCCTAAAGAGCCATGATTACCACATATTCATGGATCGCTTACTCCCTGTTGCATTCTGTGGATTTCTTCCGAATAGCATATGGTTGTGTTTGGCTGAGCTTATCTTTCTATATAGGCAATTGTGTGCCAAAGAGTTGCACATTACTTGCGTTTTCGCAGTGCATGCTTATAATTCTTTTGCTCCCCTTCCCCTCTCTCTGTAGCCCCTTTTTCAGAAAGGTTTTAGACTTATAATTAGACTATAGTAACTCATGTCATGCTGGTTGTTGGCCGCATTCTAACATTCCTAGTAGGTAGATTTATTTGTCTTCCTCTAGGCCATTATAATGAGTAGAAGGCATCTACACTAACGTTGAGCACCGCTGCGCTATGGCTACTATGCATGTGCACTCTTGCCTCAGTGAACTATGCCATCCATGCTATGCTCCTCTCTCTCTGCTATTTCTTACTACATATCAATGCTCTAGTATTTTGTTTCAGGATAACTACAGTACAAGAACACAGCTACCTGAGAATTCAAAAGATCTGGATGTACAAGCATTCTATGTCATGGAACATGGAATGGCTCATGGCAGAGTGCCAATAGCTGATGGTTGTGTGGATAAGCAAGCACTTGCAGCAACAGCTAAATCCCATCGTTCTTCAGCAAGCACTGCTGCTTATCAATGCATGGTAGATGAATATGAGCAGTTGAAGGAGAGGAATGATGCCTTGGAACAAACAAATAAGAAATTGAACGAGAATAATGAGATTCTCATTGAGAAAAATGGTGTTAATCGTGAGCTTATGCTGGTAATAAATATTCCTTTTCATGTAACAACTTATTGATCATATGCATTGATCTCATGTGCTTACACATCAAAATTTTCAGAGAATTTATGAAGATCTTAAGAAGCAACCACCTGCTGATCTAATGAACCGTCTAGCAAATCTTGATGCCCGTCGTCATCAGGTAAATGTGGTACTATTCACCAAACGCGAGCCTAGTTTTTCACATAAAATAGTTAGCACTCTACAAAAAAAACATGAGCCCACTGTATAATCTCTTTTTACTTGAAGACTGAAACATTTCAAACATACTTGATCTTTTTCAGGTCTCTGCATCATCCCATGCTGCCACTAACTCACTTGAAATGCTTAGCAATGCCAATGACATAGTCACTGATGATGATGACGATGACTACAATTAGATGGATGACAGTAACAGCTATGATGATGACAACAATATCTGTGATGACTTTGATGAAGATGATGTTAGTGATGATTTGAGAGGCAGTGAAGATGGCAACATAAGTAGCAACCATGAAGAAGAGGATGGCAGTGATGCCAATGGGGCTGATATCAGTGGTAACTGATGCAATGGATGTGATTAAAACCTGACCATTGCTAACATTTTTGTCTTCTTTTGCTAACCAGCCACCCTTGGTTTAAACAAAACCTTTTGGTGTTGTACTAAGTATGTGCTGGAACTTATTATATTGGATGGCTAGGACTATGTGCTGGAACTTATTATGTTGGATGGCTAGGACTATGTGCTGGAACTTATTATGTTGGATGGTTAGGACTATGAGCTAGTATAGCCTTTTAGTGTAATGGTTGGACAATTGGATGAAGTTGGAATATATTGGGATTGGAATCAGTTGCATATATGCATGTATTGGAATTTATTGTATTTGTATGTTGGATTGACATTTGGATCATATGTGTGCATTTGGAATTTGGTTTGAGATGCTCCTGTTGGGTAATTTTCATGGCAGTTTATACTCTCACGAAATAAGTGTTCGTGACGGTGTAGAAAATTATTTCATGACGGTGGCTCTTCTCATGAAATACTATATTTTTCGTGGTGGTGTGCTCCTCTCATGAAATACTATATTTCAAGTGAGTTATTGGAACGCTCACGAAATTTATTTCATGACGGTGGCTCTCACGAAATATCGAACTCTCACGAAATTCATTTCATGACAGTGACTCTCACGAAATACCGAACTCTCACGAAATTCATTTCATGACGGTAGCTCTCACGAAATACCACAAAAAACCGTCATGAAAACACTGATGCAAACTTGACGACAACGTTATTTTCATGAGGGTGGCCATCACGAACTCCCGCCATGAAAATAATTCATGGCGGTGAACTCTCATGAAAATGGTTTTTTCGTGGGTCTAATACCGTGAGAGTTGATGCGTGACGGTCTACCGTCACGTATTATTTTCGTGAGAGCAAAACCTTATTTCGTGACCTGTTTCGCACTCTCACGAAATCTCTGCTTTCTAGTAGTGACGTGACATCACCTATTGCAGTTTGGGGTTTGCACACAAAAAATATTGCCATTTAATTGGTATTCCATGATGAAACATCAACTAACTTAAGAAGAGAAGAGAGGATTGCCCAAGTCCAACAAGTACCTGTTCTAGGCTGCATCTATCGACGGAACCCTCTATATAAGGAGTCCTAACTCTTTCTCCCTTAAGAGGCAGAAGGTAGCTAAGCCATACGTATCGATCGCATCCATCATCATCATCATCATCATCTCTAAGGATTAAGTTTGTGTTGTTGAGTTGTGACACGCACGCACGTACGTATATACAACAGCAGTGGCGGAACCAGGATTTAGCTACGCCCCGGGCTGAACTCTAACAATCTAAAACTAACGCTAATTTGTACCCATACCACGATATAACAACAGTATATCATAATTGGCTAATTGCATTACTGATATGAAACTTGAGTTCAATACTAAACAAGTAAACATAAAGCATAATAAGAAAAACATGACATAATATTAAAATATAAAAAATGTAACATGACAGAGATACAATTTGAGTACCTAAATTACGAAGATTTGCTCTCTATCATATCCTGTCATTTCTTCATTGATAGTTGGACATAAACCAGAACCTGTAAAGACAACATATGAGTAAATCAAACATGTGTATGAATAAATACAAACAATATGAAGTTTACATTTATAAGAAGCTAACTTACCACTAGCACGAGACAATTGTTTCTTACGTGACCTCATCCCTTGAAAACGCTCTAAAATCTAATTGTTTCTTAGCTTGATCCAAGATGTCTATCCTATTTGTTGCCAGCAGAACCTACATGAAACATTTAATGCATCAAAATACTGCTCCTTCACATGTATGAATCAGCACACAGAAACATCAGTGATTAAGTGAAGCATGCCTTAATTTTGTTTGATGCTTCAAAACCATCAAGTTGGTTTAGAAGCTCAAGCATGGTGCGTTGCACTTCACTATCACCATTGCCAGTTCCAGACTCCATTCTAGCAGATCCAATGGAGTCTATTTCATCCATGAATATAATGGATGGTGTGTGTTCCATGTAACAAGTTAATCAAATAACTAAGCCTGCATTGAGAACAGAGAATAACTAAGCCTACATTGAGAACAGAGAATGTATATGTGGAACTATATTTCAAGTCGCAAGCAAATAATGCTTCAGCTATAATAGAATAAATCCTCGACTCTTCTGCTCAGCTTACCTAGCCATAACAAAGAGTTCACGAACCATCCGGGAGCCCTCACCAATATACTTTTGAACCAACTCAGAACCAGACACCCTGATGAAGGTACAGTCAGTGTGATGAGCAACTGCACATGCCAGTAATGTTTTTCCTGTGCCTGGAGGTCCATAAAGGAGGACACCCTGAAAAAAAAGAGTAAATACTTTCTCCTGTAGACAAAAATTGAATCAATTAAGATAGTCTTGTAAAAATAATCCAAACCTTTGGTTGGGCAATTCCAAGGCTCTCAAATAGTTCAGGATGTTTGATAGGAAGCTCAATGACCTGAAAATTGAGTTCATGAGTCAGAATATGCAAAATTGAGTTCAGGATCTAGCTCTGAGCATCCACTAGATTAACTTAATATCATCATGCTAGTTGGAAAAATTAATCTGGACTGACTGGACATACGTCACACTCCAGTGTCCTAACTCCTACCAATTCGGCATTCTATTGTGCAAAAACTTGCATATATAGCTATTCTGACTGCAAAATATCTACACATAAATAGTAATTCACTGATTGTCTGATTCACTCCATCATCAAATCAAATCAAAGCAGTAATAACAGACCCCATTTGGCCATTTCCTTTCAGTTGAATTTGATCAGTGTCCTAACTCCTACCAATTCGGCATTCACTGATTCACTTCATCATGGAGTCTTCGAGTTGGTCCGAGAAGGAGTCTCCGAGTTGGCCGGATCACTTCAATGCAAAGAACAAAAAAGACCCGAGAAGGAAAAAAACACACCTTGGAGGTGGAGGAACTGCAGAAGCAGAGCGCGAGGAAGAAGGCGGACTGGGATCCCTGCGCTGGATCGGCGGAGATCTGAGTTGGGGCGGGCCGGGAGGCGGGGCGGCGCTGAGACGGGGCAGCGCCGGGAGGCGGGACGGCGCCGGGAGGCGGGGCGGGCCGGGAGGCGGGACGGCGCCGGGAGGCTGGGCGGGCCGGGAAGGGGGCGGCGCTGGATCGGCGAGCTGGCGCCGGGAGGCGGGGCGGGCCGGGAAGAGGGGCGGCGCTGGGAGGCGAGGGCTGCGGCAGCGCCGCTTTTTTTTGGCTTCGGTTAGGGTTCTGCTGAGCAGGCGAGGGCGAGCAGTGAGCACGCGTTAGGCAGACCTGGGCGAGCGCCGAGCGCGTGATGGCATTGGGCCGAGCGAGCGCCGAGCGCGTGATGGGCCGCGCAGCGCGGAGACTGATGGGCTGACGGCCTGACGGGATGGGAAATAGACTGTGTGCTATTGGACTACCTGGGCTGAATGCTAATAATTCTACCCGGGCTGGGCTAAAAATACCTGGGCTATACATTGTTATTTTTTTCACGCCCCGGGCTAGAGCCCACCTTGCCATGGGCCTAATTCCGCCCCTGTACAACAGTAATGGGGAGCAACGAAGATCGCAACGGAAAGCAGGCTGCGGCGGCGGCGGGGGGCTTGGTGGTGCCGGAGATCAAGTTCACCAGGCTCTTCATCAACGGCGAGTTCGTCGACTCCGCCTCAGGTACGTACGTATACGTATAATCATCTTGTTTAAGAATTTAGTTTCTTCACCAGGCTAGCTAGGGGCCGGGATACATACATACACACACATCTCATCTTTGCTTCCGTTTCTTTTCCTCCCAATTTAATTGTTGGTGTTTATTCGATTTTCATGCAAATTAACGTGCGGCGTACGTGTTCGATGACGACGAGAGGTTTCTATGCGCAAATTTTGGATCTACATCTACATGTACATATATACCATGCCAGTAGCTTTCCTAGCTGTGTTGCCTTCGTCAAACGTGTATTAGTTTGGATGCATGCATGTTATGTATATATAACATATATATTCATCGGTGTATGCGCGCCATATATACATGCGTGCCACGCTATCCTCACGTATGCATACCATTTAGTTAAGTTCTGTGCGAATTTGGATAATTTATGTACACGCATTAATCAATCTAACTTGTAGTAATTGATTAATACTGTAACGCCCCCGTTTCCAGGGGCGCGTACGGATACGGCATTCCGCAACTATTCACGCATGAACAGTTATGGAGTGTCGCGCAAGAGTATACCATTGCATGCTTACAACAAAAGTCCAGCATATATTTCACATATAGATTAGCATCCATTTTTCAACAGCGGGGCGTGCAAGCCCAAAGTATAATTACATTACAGAAGCTCCAAGATCCGCTTGAGCGCGGCCAAGACCTAAAGCCACGGATCCTCGTCGAAGAAGCGACCTTCCGGGACTTCCTCAACGGGGAGGCAAACACCTTCGTCTTGATCCTCTAAAGAAGGGCAAGAGCAAGCCGTGAGCCAATCAACCGGCTCAGCAAGTCCCAAAGGGACCCTAACTTATTACATGCACGGAACATCAAAGGAAGGGAGTATACTTGGTTTAATAATTTGGGTGGATGCAGCTTTATTTGCAATCCTTTTATAAAAGGGACCCAAAACTACTCCTCAAGATCTCAGGGGTTTTTCAACAAGAGTTCATTAACCAACCTAAACAAGTTAAACATTTACAAAACTACTTAAGCTTTGCGACTGGAATCACCCAAGTGACACAGCTCCAATAACCGGGAGCACGGCGTATTCGAATACCATTTGTTTGACTTTGCAGAGTTTGCTCAGCTTTACCCACACGATCTCTTAACTCCCGCTAAAGAGTTAAGAAAGCCAGGTCGTTTCACTGCTCAGCTCTTTATATAGGCTCTACCCGGTAGAATTCACTCGGGTCTGGCTTGCACACACACACACACAAAATAGAAAACGGTGCCGCTTCGAGTGAACTCTACCGTTGTTAGGCACCCAATCACGGCTTGCCTAACCTTACTGTTAAACCTCCTGTAGAGTTTCAATCGAGTTGAGCAGCTACTAGACAAGTGTTGACAAGTCAACTCCTGTGGTTGAGCGATCACTGTGACATTTGCTCAGCGTAAGGGTTTCAGTCCTTATTTTCACATGGTCCGCAACCTCACCAGGCCCGCGACCCAACCTAGGGTAAGCGGTGGGCGAAAACCGTCTAGCGGCGCACCTCAACCCCACTTACCCTACTCCAATCCTAGGGTAAGAGATGGGCGAAAACCGTCTTGCGGCGCACCACAACCCCCTTACCCTACCTTGTGCCCGCAAGCACTCTCCGCTCTAGGGCACGGTGTCCCATACCACCCTACCCTAGAGTCGGGTTTGCAAATTCTATTGGCCCGCAGCCACAACCTTATTAGTGTAAGACTTTGCATGATAATAATACCCTATAATTTATCTAGATTAACAGATATTTATTTCTAGGGTTACAGAGGCATGGCAACAAATTTAACAGGGCATTTAACGGTGGTAGGATTAACTACATAACAAGTCATTCTAAACATTTTATTTTATTTCAAACTAACATTTCACAATTAGCATAATGCAAATAGCATATTAACATAAATAAACATCATGGGTTGCAATATGATCAAAGGATTTGGGACTTGCCGTCAATCCGAATGATTTCCGCTAGCTCGAACGAAGAATCTCCTGGCTCCTGGGGCTGCAACTGAACTTCCGGAGACTCCGACACTAGCGCAAACATATAAAACTAATTAAATCCAGCTTGAGACTAATCAAGCGAGGGAAAATAAACTATTTAAAAAGGAGTAAATTGCATAAATCTCCAAATGAGGAATTTTAGGAATTTATCTGGGATGAATTTGGGAAAGTGGAGATCAAAAATGGGTCCAGAATAATGTTTGGAGCAAAGTGGTGAAATTTGGGATTTTTGGGATTTTCTGTGATTTTCTAGGATTTATTTGGATTTTTCTGGAATTTTGGATATTGGAAAATCACTGGAAAATCAATATGAACAGTAACGGGCCGGCCCGGCGCAACAGTGCAGCCCGGCCGGAGAACGGCCCGCGTGGCCAGGCGGCCAGCGCGACCCATCTCGCGCGCGCGCGGGGCGAACGGAGCGGGCCGGGAGGCCGCGGCCCAGCTGCGCTGCGCCCGCACGGGATGGATGGACGACGCGTGTCTTGGTTGGGCGGCCAGGATGGGGGCGGGGTGAAGCGGTACGGTGGAAGATCCGACGGACGCGAGACGAGAGGTTTAAGAAAATCGAGCGGTCGAGGAGAGGCGGCCATCCGACGTCCTGGGCTAAATGGCAACGGGCGAGATGGACGGTGAGGAAGGAGCCACGTCCATCGTCTTCTTCCTCTCGCCGAGCGCGCGCGGCAGAGGGGCAGAGATGGCGGGGTTCCGCTCTCTGACGTCGGCGACAGGGAAGGGTGCCAACCGATGCGTCTCAACACGGGGAACTCGATTTGAGGCTCAGGGAGGTGAGGGGGTCACTGGAGAAGAAGGAAGGCAGAAGGGGGAGGTTCGGGTTTGCGGTGGCGGAGGGGGTTACCGGCGGCGAGGTAGCCCAAATGACGGCGGCCACACGGACAGGGGAACCAAAGGCTCACGTCGGCGGCGAAGGTGGAGGCTGAGGAGCTGCGGTGAGGTCTAGCCACGGGAGGGGTGCGGCGGCCGGAGGGGAACTTCGACGCCGCGACTCCTCGGTGATCCTCCTGGCCAAGCAAGTGCACCAACGTGTTTGGCATGCCGAGGAGAGGCTATGGGCGAAAGCAATTGAGAAACGGAGGAAGGGAGAGGGAGAATGGTTTACGGGCGACGCCGGCGCAGGGAGGAGCGGCGGCGGCGACTGAGGCGAAGGGGCTCCAACTGGCTGCACGGGGAAGCTCTGGGGAACGGAGGGAAAGTGAGGGAGGGTGGTGGAGGAGCTGGAGGAGCAAGGGGAAGAGAGGGAGCCGGGGAAGGGGGTTTTATACCCGGTGGAGGGGATGGGAAGCCATGGGGAAGGGGGCACGGGCGGCCAAGGGGGAAGAACCGAGCGCCAAGGGGGAAGAACCGGGCGCCAAGGGGGAAGAACCGGGCGGGAGAGGCTGCAGGTGGGGCTGAGCGGGGAGCGGCGACGCGCGGCGGCGCTGACGTTGCTCCGGTGGCGTCAGCGCGGGAAAAGGGGGGGCGAACCCACTGGCACAGGCGCGACTCAGTCGCCAGTGCGTGCCGCGCGTGCGCGAAGAGGAAGGCGGGGAGAGGCGAAGGCGCGAGCGCGTAGGGGGAGCGAGGCGACGCCAGGGAGGGGAGAAGGCGAGGAGGGGAGCGGCGCCAACGGGAGCAGAAACGAGGGAGGCGCCGAGGAGCGGGGAAGGCGGAAAGTGGCGGGGCACCGGAGGAGAAGGAAAGGCGCCTCGGCCAGATGAGGAAAGCGGCCAAGAGAGAGACTTTCCCAAAAGGGAAAGTTTTCAAAATTTCCCCAAAAATTAGCAAAAATTCACAAAAAATTTGGGTTTGAAATTTTAGGGCTTTTCAAATACGCGTTAAAACAAGCGGTCGAGGTTAATTATGTTGAACGATGCGAGTATGCCAAGTTGCATGCATGTCTACTTTTTTTTTTTGTTTCGATCGGATTAATTCTAGAACCTCCTTCCATGGCATTCGGAAGAGCAAAGAAGTCAAAATGGGTGAGCTTTTCAACCATCTTATCCGCAGCACATTCAAGCTAGCAAGCTACAGTAACCTATGGTTTTGGTTTAGAGCCGCTCATTTGATTGAAAAAAAAAAGAGATTTATGGCTGAAATTATACTGTAACTGATTGAAATTATAATGTAACTGATAGTATCTTATTTGATGTAATTAAATTTAAAATTTTAAAACGAATATGAAAAAAGGCAAGAAGACTAAAAAGGTAAAAAATAAAAAAACAAAATTTAAAAATAGTAAAAGATAAGTAAGAAGGTAGAAACTGAAGTCGAAATAAACGAGGTTTAATTAGGTTGGCTGTTATTTTCGAGACACGCATGCCACCGACTTAAACAAAAAGGGAGGCTGAATGCATCGCCATGAGCCCATGACCGCCTCTAGAGATATTTTATCTTTTTTCTAAATGGCTTGTTTCTCTAGAAGAAAAAAGAGAATTCGCAGCTTAATTTCCTCCCTAGTTTAGTTACCGCCAGTGTCTTTTCTTGGCCATGCCCAAGCTTCCTGAGTTTCCGTCTAGGTCAAAGCCATTTTTGTTACTTCTCTTGAACGTGCGTCATTGCTTGCTACATGCCATCCAAGATCCTCTCTCTCGACCCAAAAAAAAGGAAAGAAAGAAAGAAAGAAACGGAAGTCATCTCCTGATGCCACGTAACCGTGACGGCACTTTGGGAGGGCATGTTGGTTTTGTACACAACAACATATTTACGACTTTAGTTGAGCACAGATGTTATCATCTTTGGAAAAACTGCTGCAGGTTTGGACTTCAAGTGTGAAAAATTTGCTGCAAGCCACTTCTGGAAAATTTACTGAAAATTTTCTTTTGCCTACACGTCAAGAGGCAGTGCCCGCCAATTTGTACGGGCGAGAGCTTCCTATTAAAATATATCCAACTTGAACTGCAAGTAGTTGTCGCTCTCACGTTCACGAGGCTCAACTGGAGCGGAATTGATGCCACTGGACGTCGGCTGTTGCTGCTAGGGGTGGCAACGCGGCCCAGCTCCCGGGAAGGCCCATATGCCTAAGCGGGGGAGATCTCCCTCCTCGGTTCCCGTGAGGACCTAACCTCATCAGATCGTTACGGGATTAAAAAAAGCTAAATTAATTGTTAAAATAATAATATGACTTTATTTATTATTTTATAATTATTTGTGTGTATTTTTTAAGAAAATATAGCTTTAAAATATATATTCTGATATTTAGATTTAAGTTTTAGTCTAAATATATAAGAAAAGAATACACTTTCATGTATTAAAAACTATAACCTACTAGTTGATTGCCCATTCGTTGCTATGGATCTTTTTTGAAAAAAAAATCATGTTCTATGTTCTAAAACCACAAAATAAAACTGTCACCGTAATCGGCTCATCAAATCATTTCACCATGAATTTCAGTCGCTGTTAGAGAGTTGTTATGAGTTTATAAAACTAAAATTTCGTCAAAAAAATCAGTCAATTTATGGCGTACAATACGGATCCAATCAACTAGATTAACACATATCTTCCTCTCCATCTCAAACCCTATCCTCTTTTTCCCCACGCTGATCCATTCATCCATAGCCACTGCAGGTGGATTTCTCCTCAGGGCACGCCCCACATGACGTCTGTCGATGCCAGTGAGGCTCACTAGAGCTACGTCATCACTACCTCCTCCTCATCCTCCCCCATGCTCATCGCCACCACCCCTCCGACGCCTTCCCAGAACCTGCGGAATTGATGCACTGGATGTCGGCTGTTGCTACCCATCGACGGTTGACTCGTTGCTGCTGCAACACACCTGCATGATGCTGATCGCTACACGTCCTTGACTTAGGCGTACATGAAGGGTGTGTTTGGATTCTGGGATGGGGTGGGATGGAATGGGATGGTTCCTTTGACCAAGCCTATCCATGTGTTTGGTTTGAGGGATGGGGTGGAATGGAATGGTCCAAAGTGGGATGAGCCTGTGCAAATTTAGAGAATATTCTTCTTAGATGCTGGACCATGTGGTTCCACTTTTTTTGTGGAACCATCTCATCTCATCCCTATCCCATCTCATCCCACTCTATCCCAGCAACCAAACACACCCGAACTAGATTTGATGGGTTGATGCAATGGACTATCATCCTAACTTCTATGTAGTAATAATTGCAAACTGGCGATCGATATGATTTGATCGTTTCCATCTGTATGGATTTAATCTTACAGGCAACACATTTGAGACGAGGGACCCGCGTACGGGCGACGTGCTGGCCCACGTCGCAGAGGCAGACAAAGCCGACGTGGACCTGGCCGTCAAGGCCGCCAGGGACGCCTTCGAGCACGGCAAGTGGCCCCGCATGTCAGGCTATGTACGTAATCCGCTGCGTCTTCTTGCTTCACCCCCTCAACTCAAATGTGGCAGCTTTCATTTTTTAGAGGGTGTGTCTACGCATCACCCGGATAGATGTTTAGATCCAAGTAAGATGGCAGCTCAAGCAATATTTGCAAACACATCGGATTTTAATATATCGAAAGTTTCTAAGCTAAATCGGACGTTTGCATATCAACAAGTAGTAGTTCCAAGGACCAACGTGCTAATCATTGTAGCTTATCCGGCAAACTGACCGTGCAATCTTGCCTGCAGGAGAGAGGCAGGATCATGAACAAGCTGGCGGACCTGGTGGAGCAGCACACCGAGGAGCTGGCGGCGCTGGACAGCGCCGACGCCGGGAAGCTGCTGCTTCTGGGCAAGATCATCGACATCCCCTCCGCGGTGCAGATGCTGCGCTACTACGCCGGCGCGGCCGACAAGATCCACGGCGAGGTGTTGCGCGTGTCCGGCAAGTACCAGGGGTACACCCTCAAAGAGCCCATCGGCGTTGTCGGCGTCATCATCCCATGGAATTTCCCCAGCATGATGTTCTTCCTCAAGATAAGCCCGGCCCTCGCCGCCGGATGCACCGTGGTCGTCAAGCCGGCCGAGCAGACGCCCCTCTCGGCCCTATACTACGCTCACCTCGCCAAGCTGGTAACGTTCAAATGCCCACTGTGTTGTAGTACACAGTCTCTGAGTCTTTATCTGTTTTTTCTTGTTCTTGAGTTGCTGTTAAGAATTTCATATGCTAATTAACACCATGTGATGTTCTCTGTGAACTGCTTCTTGTAGGCTGGCATTCCAGATGGTGTGATCAACGTCGTTCCAGGATTCGGTCCGACCGCCGGTGCGGCCATCACCTCCCACATGGACGTTGACAGTGTGTGTGACTGATCATTTGTACTAAATATACTACCTTCAATTAGTCAGAACTTTCACACTACATATGTACCATGCGTTCTATTTTTATCTGCTGTAATTCCTTACCAAAATACTGTCGTATCAGGTTGCTTTCACCGGCTCTGCTGAAGTTGGCCGCCTCATCATGGAGTCAGCTGCACGGAGCAACCTGAAGACAGTCTCGCTTGAGCTCGGTGGCAAGTCACCTCTGATAATCTTCGATGACGCTGATGTCGACATGGCAGTCAATCTGTCAAGGCTTGCCATTTTCTTCAACAAGGTAATGCACCGTACAACCGTCGTTCAGGCAGTTCAGAGTTCTGTCCAGAGTAGCAAAACTGAACTTACTAGTGTCTGAATTTAAATTTCAGGGAGAGGTTTGCGTTGCCGGGTCTCGCGTTTATGTTCAGGAAGGGATGTATGATGAGTTCGTCAAGAAGGCTGTGGAGGCTGCTCAGAACTGGAAAGTTGGAGATCCTTTCGATGTTTCCACCAACATGGGTCCCCAGGTATCATCATAATATTTTTCTTCACCAACATTTCGATGTCAGATTAGTCAAATGTATGGCGGAATTAAGATTGAGAAGGTGAATAGTATCAGAAATACCTGAACAACTTATTTCGTTGTCGTAGGTTGATAAGGACCAATTTGAGAGGGTCCTCAAGTACATTGAGCATGGCAAGAGCGAGGGGGCGACCCTGCTGACCGGCGGCAAACCCACCGGCGACAAAGGGTACTACATTGAGCCAACCATATTTGCAGATGTCAAGGTAACTTCTAGAAGCACAATAGGGGCATTGCAGCAAGCCAAAAAATTGTATCTAATTTCCCCAGGAGCTTCACTGACACATGCTCATATATATGGTTTCTCCAGGAGGACATGAAGATTGCGCAAGAGGAGATCTTTGGCCCGGTGATGTCCCTCATGAAGTTCAAGTACGTGAAAATCTTCACCGTGCTGTCACATGAAAACAAAAGGAACAGTCTGATTCCTGTGTCATGAAACCTGACCATTGCCATTAATTTATGCCCATCTGCATCTGCAGGACGGTTGATGAGGCGATAGAGAAGGCCAACGGCACCAAGTACGGCCTCGCCGCCGGGATCATAACCAAGAGCCTGGACATCGCCAACCGGGTGTCGAGGTCTGTGCGCGCCGGCACCGTGTGGGTGAACTGCTACTTCGCCTTCGACCCGGACGCGCCGTTCGGCGGGTACAAGATGAGCGGGTTCGGCCGGGACCAGGGGATGATGGCCATCGAGAAGTACATGCAGGTCAAGAGTGTGATCACTGCTGTCCCTGACTCACCTTGGTATTAGCTGAGACCTTGCCAGGTTCTTCCTGTGCTAGTGCAGTGTACATATGCTTTGCCGAGTTCGTGCCTGATGTCTTGATCGTGTGCGAAGTTGGAGGTGTGATGGTACAACTGTGTGAGAGATTTGCTTCTGATGCTTCTTTACATCATCGAGAATTGCTGTCTGTCATCTAGAAAACTATAGAAAATGTGCTCCTGCCCATTTACATAATATTAATGGATGTTCAACGCGCTAATTTATCATAGACTATATAGAACGAACTGGCAGAATGGAGACTAGTTTAATCTAAAAAAAGAATAGGGACTAGTTTTATAATTTCTCTTCTTGGTACATGCAGAATTTGTTTCATATATAGTTGGTATTTCCTTTTCAAATGTTGGAATATTAGAGTTTGTTTCTTAAACCATTTGCTCTCGAAAATTTGCCATTATTAACTTCCTTTCGAACAAAGTTTTCTTTCGAACAAAAAATTGCACTAAATACTGCACTTTCCGATTGATTTTGTTTCCTTTTGAATAAATTTGCCCTTATCAATCGGAAAGAGCAGTATTTAGAGTAACATCCGCTCTGAGAACAAAAACAAAACTCTCCGTTTTACCACGTTTTTCCTATTATCACTCTATCTCATTGTTCTTAGTACCATTCTCGTAAGTCTCTAGTTTCAGCACATCTTCTTTTCTTTTTCTTTTTTTTTTAAAAAAAAAAAGCGGGCAGGGCTGGAAAGCAAAAAGTACACAGTTCAAAGAGTTATGTAACAATTTTTTTAAAAACTAAGGGTAGGAGCTCTGTCATTTATTTCAAGGAGAAAAAATACACCAGTCCCGAATGGGCTACACCAAAGACGCCAACACTGACTCCAAAAGGGGTGACACCTACACCGAGAAGGAGTCTCAAACTGAAACTCCTATCAAAACACCAACACACCTACAAGGCAAGCACCTTGTGAAGGAACAACAAAAGAAACACATCTTTTAAGAAACTACAAAGCCTAGAGCTAGCTAACAACGAGGCAAGGTACAAAAGTGGGAACAATGACTCTGCAGATAGGGGTGGGCACTTTAAACCCGAGAACCGAAAACCGAACCGAACCGAACCCGTATAGACCGAATTGTCGGTCTATTCGGGGTTCGGGTTCGGTCAATATTTTGAGCCAGTTCGGTCTTCGGGTTCGGGTTCGGTCATTGGCCTTCAGAACCCAAATAGCCCAAATAACCCGAATTAGTAAAGGCCCCCTGCCCGGCTGCCCCCGCGGCCCCGCCCCCGGGTCATTCCGTCAAGGACTCAAGGCGTCAAGGCCCAAACCCGAAAAGCCTGAAACGCATCGGCCGAAACCCAAAAACCCTAGCCTCCTGCGACGGCGGCGGCGACCCCTCAACAGCGACGCAAGGACGAGGAGTTTAGGGTTCTCGCCGTCGACGAGGCGCGCTCCTATCTCGTCGCCGTCGAGCGGCGCTCTGCCACCACCACGCCTGTTTCCTCTACACCTCCGACGACGCGTGATCCTCCCTCCGTACCTCGTCCTCGTCGAGCAAGGCGCTACCGCCTCCGCCGCCACGCCGGTATCTTCTGCGCCTACCTCCGTACCTCGTCCTCCTACTGCTTTGAACCGGATGTCCGGATCTACTGATTCTTCTTCCGCATTCTGCATCTATCTCCAGATCCAGATCAAGCAGAGCCGCTCCCTCGGTTTAGCCCCGTCAAAGACTCAAAGGCAGTGAGGCGGCGACCACCAAAGGCACCACGGCAACCAGCCAAGAATCCTGCAACGTAAGTGCTATTGGATCCAAACTTTCTTATTGTGTCATACTGTCATGTAAGATCGATGCTCATGAATTTTTTTTAATATGTAGATGTCTGAAACAGAAGAGAACATGTCTCAGCTGGCTTTGACTAATAATTCTGGGAGTGAGAATGGTGAGGGATCAGGGGAGCAGAGTCAAGGGCATGAGAAGGAGAGTGCAGAAGCAGGCAAAGAGGTCAAGAAAAGAAAGGCTATGGCACCCAGATCAGAGGCATGGCTAAGCTTCACCAAAATCAAAGAGAAAGATTCTGATGTTGTCAAGGAAGCAATGTGCAACTATTGCAAGACTACTATCAAGTGTGATTCAAAAACCAATGGTACATCTGCATTAGGTAAGCACTTGAGGATCTGCAAAAAGAATCCCAATAAGGTTAATGATGCCAAACAGCCTGTTTTGCAAGCTACAGCAGCAAGTAATGATGGCTCTAAGTCCAGTATTACTGCTTGGAGGTTTGATCCAGAAGTTCTAAGGGATGCATTTTCTGAAATGATAATTACAGATGAGCTTCCTTTTGCATTTTCTGAAAAATTAGGTTTTAGGAAGTTCATGTCCAAGGCTTGTCCACGATTTACAGTTCCATCTAGAAGAACAACAACTAGAGATGTAGTTACTAATTACAGCCGTGAGAAAGAGAAGCTGAAAAAATTCTTCAAGAAGTCTTGTGAAAGAGTATGCTTGACTACAGACACATGGACGTCTAGCCAGCAGCAAAGCTACACGTGTGTGACAGCTCACTTCATTGATGAGTCTTGGGAACTACATAAGAGGATCATTGGTTTTTTCATGGTGAAGGGTCACAAGGCAGATGACATAGGAAAAGACATCGAGAGATGCTTAGTGGAATGGGTTTTGGATAAAGTGTTTACCATCACTGTTGACAATGCTTCAGCAAATGATGGTGCAGTCTCCTACATAGCAAAGATCACTAATAAATCAAAGACTAGCATCCTGCAAGCCAAGTTGCTTCATATGAGATGTGCTGCCCATATTGTGAACCTAATAGTACATGATGGATTGAAAGAACTTGACACATCTGTCAAGCGTGTTCGTGCAGCTGTTAGATTCATTAAAAGTTCCCCTGCTAGGATTGCTAAATTCAAGAAGTGTGCTGAGCTAGAGAAGGTCACCACCAAAGCTTTCTTGACTCTTGATGTTGTCACACGCTGGAACTCGACATATAAAATGTTGAATGCTGCAGTAGCATATGAGAAGGTGTTTGAGAGATATGCAGAAGATGACCCATACTATATTCACGATTTAAGTGCTGACAAGCAGCCTGGAGTGCCTGATTACACTGATTGGGCTAATGCAGCAAAGATGGCTGAGTTTTTAGAGCACTTCCACAGGTTGACTCTTCGTGTTTCTGTCACTCTTCACCCTACATCTCACATTTTCTTTCATGAGGTGGCTGATCTTAACATCTTGCTACGGTCGTGGTGTGAAAGTAGCGACCCTTTGCGCAAGGAAATGGCTAAGACAATGTTGGCAAAGTACAACAAGTATTGGGGTGATCATACAAGCTTCAACATACTCATCTTTGTGGCTGTTGCTCTTGATCCACGGTACAAACTTTCAAACTACACCAAGATTGCTACCTTGGAGATGTTTGGTGAGGTCAAAGGAGAAGATGTTTGGAACGTGATGACTAAAACACTTACTGATATGTTTGAAGAGTATCAGAAAAAATATGCTCCATGTCAGGACGAAACCCAGTCCAATGAAGCAAAAAAGCCTCAAGAAGAAGAAGGTACCAGTTTGATGAGATCTTTGATAGCTAAGAGGATGAAAATGAGTAATTGTGGTGTCACTTCTTCAAAATCAGAGCTAGAGAAATACCTTGCTGAAGAGAATGAACCACAGACCAACAAGTTTGATATTTTGGGCTGGGGGAAAGTGAATTCTTCAAGATTTTCGATGTTATCACGCTTGGCTCGTGATGTGTTATCCATCCCCATCTCTACAGTTGTATCTGAGTCTGCCTTTAGTACCGGTGGACGTATTTTAGATGATTTCAGAAGCTCCCTAACTCCATTCATGGTGGAAGCTCTTATTTGCACACAAGATTGGATGAGACGTGCAAACCCTGCTATCATAGATGAAGAGAATACAGAGGAGTTAGCTAAGCTAGAAGAAGGTAAATATTGCTGCATTTTCTATCACCATATGTATGTAGTTTTTTGTCCTTGCTAGCTTACAATTGAAAATTGCAGAATACAAGTTATTTTTGTGTCAGAATTCTTAAGAACAAAATGGTGTATGTCTAATTTTTGTCCTCATGCTAGCTTACAATTGATTTTTGTGTCAGAATTGCTTGCGGAAATGGGTGGACTTAATATTAGTGACTCTGGTGCCAAAGATTCCACGAAGGAGAAGGACTAAGGCTGCAATCAACCTGGTGTTTGCCAATAATATTAGTTATTTCATTATTTGTCTAGTCGAGCAGTGCTTGTCTCTTGAATTCATGAACTTAATATGTGATGTATGTACTTATTTGGTGTGTCTATCTTCATTGCTTCATACTGCTGCTGCTAGCTTCATACTGCTGCTAGCTTCATTGCTTATTTGATCATTTGATGTATGTACTTATTTGATGTATGTGATGAGTCTGTTGCTAGCTTCATACTGCTGCTGCTGCTAGCTTCATACTGCTGCTGCTGCTAGCTTCTGGTGTCCCCATCATATCTGATTTTGTATGATGAATTTGCCAATCATTGCTTCATACTGCTGCTAGCTTCATTGCTTTTCATGTATCAGTGAGAGGCATGTTGGGTTGGGAAGGAGCTATTTCACTCTTATGACTGATGAATATAGCATTGTCCCTCGCATTGAGCACTATGAATGCATGATCGAGCTGTTGGGCAAGCATGGATACATTGTTGAGCTGAAGGGTTTCGTGGAGCACATGCCATTAGACCAACAACCGCAATGTGGCTAAGGATCTTTGACTGCTGCAGGGAATATGGGAACAGAAAATTATGGGAGAGGGCTGCTCAGTTCATCAACGACAGCAATCCCTTGACACCAGTTCGATTTGAGGCTGCTTCAGACTACGAATGCAGTGATGGTGGCACTGCAGAGTCCATATCATTCAGTTCAGGGGGAGAAAACTGGTGAGAAATCAGGTTGTCCCTATGAATGCCGTGAGATCGACTGTCTGGTGGCTGAAATGCTAACTCGCCAAGCTGAATCAAGGGACCTTTCGCTTGTGAATGCTTGTGCAGGCTCTTTCGGTCAATTCGGTGGACCGAATAGACCGAACAAAAAATTCGGTCTATTTGGGTTCGGTTCTTGTTTTTTTCTTCAGAAATTTGGTCCTTATTTTTTAGAACCCGAATTTTCCAAAGACCGAATAGACCGAACCGAATAGACCGAAAAAACCGAATGCCCAGCCCTATCTGCAGAGGCTTGAGATGCAGTCATCAACACTAGGTTGCTCACCACAGCAGCAACCACACCATGACTCACCAAAGCACCACAACAACACCATTGACTGTGCCATCATCAAAACCACACCAGGCGGCAACCACCAACATAATAGGCCACAATGAAAGCACATGGAACCACAGATAGCACAATGCAAAAATAGGACATCTGACAAGAGCTTTGAGAAGAAGAGGGGACGACCCCTCCACACACACCACAACTGCAATGCCCACTGCACACAACCAACGCCCACACGACGCACCAACGACGGCTTGCCTCAATCAGGGACCCGGACCAACTGCACTCATAGGGGCCTCTACCACGATCGGACTAAACCAGGATACGATCAAACAACGAGCACCCACTCTTGAGCCACCTCAATGGCATCCTGCTCCCTCGCTCATACACACACACACACACACATATATATATATACACATATGGACATATACACACACACACTCATATGGTTGCGCTAATCAGTGCGTGCACGCACGGTACGAGCGGGTCACTGGCTGAATGCACGAATTGATGATCACTAGTTCGTGAATTGATGATAACCAGTGCACCGAAAAGTTATTGTCATTTCTGAATGAAGTTAGCATCAGTTCTAAATGAAGTTATTGCCAAACTTTCACAGTGTTGGAAAGTTACTGATGTTTCTGCATGAAGTTACCATCGGTAGTGAGTAAAATTATTGCCGAACGCTCACAGTACACAGTCGGTAGTAACTTTCCTTACAACATGTCGTAGCTTTCCTTACAACTTGACTTGCATGCATGCAACAAGAGAGAGAAGAGAATAAATGCACTAACTTGTGATTTTTTTTATCTTATTTACAAGCTAAAAAATACAATATCTCTTTCATCAAAAATCTAATATGCGATCCGTTTTCACCATTGTGTTGGAAATTATGAGTTTAACAAAACAACATCCATGTTGAATATATTTTAATGCTGCAAAAATCATGTCATATAAAGTTACTATTGTGTATGAGTAAAATTACTATCAAATACATGTAGAGTTACTACCAGTTTTATAGTATTACAAACGGTCAGTAACTCTATATGTGTTTGGCGGTAACTTCACTCATATACGGCAGTAACTTTCCTCTCAATGCATGCATGTTGGCAATAACTTCACTCACACATAGCAATAACTTCATGAATTACGGATGATAACTGTAAGTAACTTCATGCATGACAGATGATAACTTGATATACATTCGATAGTAACTTTACCATAATTAACAAACGCTAGTAACTGAGCATAGGATGGGATGGTGGAACGGTTGGCTAATTAGGTCAGTTAGGGGGGGCGTTTATTTTACACCTACACGCTGGTTAGTGTTTCTATACACACACATACATCTATATGTATGTGTATATACATATACATAGACATGTATATGTATATGTATATGTATATGCAGTGGCGAAGCTACATTGATGGCTGTGGGTGCGGATGCACCCACAGAAAAATGAAAAATCAATACTATAATCGAATTTTTACCATGGTTGCAACTTAAATTTCCACACTCACAAGACAAGCGCACCCCCCTCCGATTTGTTCTAGCTTCGCCACTGTGTATATGTATATATATATATGTGTGTGTGTGTGTGTGTATACACATACATATATATATACATATACACATATACATATATATATACACATATATACAAATGTACATATATACATATGCATATATACACATGTGTATGTGTGTGTATAGGGAGCATATCTAGTGCAAATAGGCTATTCAGTGGTAACATGCAATGCACACCTGGGCCATTAGATCTACTTTCTACTGCTCGTATTCGTGAGGGTGGAAGCCCCTAGTCACTTATGCATTTTTCCTCAAAGCCCCCCTAATCACTTATGCATTTTCCCAAAAAAAACCCTATGCGCCTCCAACCCCAATCCTCCGCCTCCCCCACCCGCTACGCCCTCCCCCGCTGCGCCTCCCTGACCCTCAACGGCGCTGCCTCTCTCCACGGATGTTGCCTCCCCCGCCCGTCATGGCCTTCCCCCGTCGCGCCCCCTTGGCCCTCGCCGACGCTGTCTCCCTCCACGGTCGCCGCCTCCCCCGCCCTCCATGGCCTCCCCCCATCACGCCTCTAGGGTTTCCTAGCCATCGCCTCGCTCTAACTCTCGCCCCTCCCGTACTCACATCGCTTTGACCCCATGCCTCCCCACTCATGCCGTCGACCGCCGCCTTACTTTGACCCTGTGCCTCCCCCTCACCACTAGGACTGGCACCGCCCCTGCATCCTGCCACTAGACCACCCCACTGCCTTCCCCCTCTCCACCATTTGACCCACTGTTAGATAGAGAAGGCTGACTAGACGGGGCGAATAGGCGGTCTAAAAACTTTTCACTAATTAATTATCAATTCTTATTTAACTAAACCAAGCAAATAATGCGGAAGCTTAACTTAAAAGGTTTTAGCACAAATAACGCCTAAAACAACCGGGTTCACCCAAGTACATCAACAAGATAAGCCTATGTAAAGGTTTACAATTCTAGGATGACAAGCAATCAATGTAATTCTATGAATGTAAATTGAGCACAAGAAAACAAATTACAATTGACACGGTTGCATTTTACCGTAGTGATCGGAGACCTACCGGTCTCCCCTAGTCCACGTTAAGGTTGGCTTAAATGACTTGAATCGGCTCCTCAAATTAAGCCGAAACACCTCAATCCACCAGCAGTAGCTCTTTTCCGTCCCGGGTAGGTGAGTTTCAAGTTTCACAACTTTGCTGAATCTTCTCACAACATTCTTTGAGAAGATCACCGCGCATGATGCCTCCAATGCCATCTAGGAGCCTTCCTCCTTGCTCACAAGGTGTAACACATGCATAATTGAGAGGAGAACCTCACACTAACTCAAGGGAATGAAATAGAGTGAAGCATTCCCTTCTCAAACCGGCCACAAGGGGGTATATGTACCCCACACCTCGAAACTAGCCGTTGGGGTAGAAAAACGGGATTTTTGAAAGTACTACCTTCTTACAACTGATACTTCTGCTCCCCTCTGCAACGGTCAAAAAATTAGCCATTGCAGGCAAATCCGGTAGTTCCATCATGCAAAGCCTGATACTACTAATCATCGGAAGTATTGCAGCACTCGTGCAGAACTATTGATTTCCTCGAGGATAAGAAGACTTGGTCTTAATCTCCTCACAACCATACTAGGCTCTCAACAATGTGAGGATGAGGAAGTAAGGAGGCACTTCAGGTCCCATCAGATGCTACGGTTGTAGCAACCAGGACAAATTAGATGGATTATCCCGAGCACAAGGGGAAAGTGATCCAGGAAGACAAGACTTATTATCATCGACCTTCCAAGAGTAACACCAAGAGTAAATCTTTTCATCACAGAGCTTTAGCAGCTATCAAGAATCTTGATCTGAGCAATGTAGATTCTGAGAGTTGCGATGACGATAACCACAACGATGATGAAGCTAAAGGCAAGAATAAGAGCATCAACGACTTCACAAGCATGTGCTTCATGGCCAACAGCAACAAAAGTGACAACAACTACAGCGATCCTAATGAGGTAAGACCATCATATGATCAGCTTGAAGATGGAATAGTTAGATTTGCTATGGAACTAAAAAATACTAAAAATAAATTGAAAGAAAATAATTTTGTTGTCAAAAGCTTGAATTCTGATATTAATAGACTTAAAGTTTTTATTCCTAAATATGATTCTTGTGAGTTCTGTCAAGTTTTACATTCTGAGTTGGAAACTGCTATGTCAATTAATGCATCAAAACTGGTTCAACTTAGTGATATAACTGCTAAACTTGAACAATTAAATGTGGCACAAGACTCTTGTGATTAAAAGTTAAAACTTGCATCTAAAAAATTGAAAAGTTTAAGGCTAATTCTTCTAGAGCATGTTCTAAGTGTGATTTGCATCAGGTTGGGCTTAATTCTTCTCAGGGGTCAGTTCAACAAATGTTTTATCATAAGACTCTCTCTTACTCTAAATGTCCAAAGCTTAACACTAAAATAGAAGTATTAACTTGATAACTTAATGATTTTACTAAAAAGAAGAAATTGGTTCAGTCTAGTGTTTCTAAGGACATTGTACATGAATCTGTTAAGTGCCCATCATGTCCTTTACTATCCAAAGAAAATGAGTATCTTAAGAACACTTTGTAGAGATTTTCTTTTGGTAAAAAAATTTAAATATGATTCTAGACAAATCAAAAATAAGTATGAAGAAATGTAGTGTAGGATTTAATTTTGTTGATGTTATGTCAAGGAGGCCGACTAGAGGGGGTGAATAGGCGGTCTAAAAAGTTTATTCTCTAATTAATTATCAATTTCTATTTAGCTAAACCAAGCAAATAATGCGGAAGCTTAACACAAAAAAGTTTAGTACAAATAACGCCTAAAATAACTAGGTTCACCTAAGTGCACCAACAAGATAAACCTATATCAAGGTTTGCAATCTTAGGATGACAAACAATCAATTTAATTCTATAAAAATAAATTACTTGAAGCACAAAAAACAAACCATAATTGACACTGTTGCTTTTTACAGTGTTGTTCGGAGACTTGCCAGTCTCCCCTGATCCACGTTGAGGTTAGCCCAAGCGAATTGGACCAGCTCCACGAATTAAGCTGAAACATCCCAATCCACTAGTGGTAGCTCTTTTCCATTCCTGGTAGGTGAGCTCCAATCGTCACAACTTTGTCGGGTCTTCTCACAATCTTCTTTGAGAAGATCACCGTGCACAACGCCTGCAATGCCATTTAGGAGTCGGCAAACTCCAAGTGTAATAGTCAAGCCTCTCGCTTGACTCTCACCATGTGCAACGAATGCACAAACTCGAGTGAATACATAATTCACCTTTAGATGCGACACATGCAATCTAGAGCCATCCTCCTTACTCACAAGGTGCAACACATACACAATTGAGAAAAGGACCTCACACTAGCTTAAAGGATTGAAATGGAGTGCCAAAAGTTATCATCCGACAGGCCACAAGGGGGTATATACCCCACATCTTGAAACTAGCCGTTGGGATAGAAAAACAGAATTTCTAGAAGTACCGTAGGCAAACAACCGGTACTTTTGCTCCACTCAACAACGGTTAGAAAACTAGCCGTTGTAGGCAAATCCAGTAGTTTCATCGTGCAAAGTCCAGTACTACCGATCATCGGAAGTACTGCAGTACTCGTGCGGCACTGCCGATTTTCTCGGCAATGAGAAGACTCCACACAGGTGTCTCTATGGAAAAAACGTACCGCTACACAAGCTGGGCATTCCGCAAATCAAAAGTACCACTCACACAGAGCCAGTGGTACCGCTCGCGGATCAGACCGCTCACACAGAGTCGATCGGACCGCTCACATAGAGTTGACCAAAAATACCGATTGTCGACTACACTGGTCCATGACCACGTGGATGGTTCGATCACTCAGATCTCCGACCACGTTGACCTCCAACTACGTGTCCGGTTCAACCACGCAGGTCTCTGACTACGCTGGTCTCCGACCACGCTAATTTTCGACCACATTGTCCGAATCGACCACACAGGTATCCGACTACGCTGGTCTCCGAACACATTAGTTTCAACCACTCAGGTCTCGACCATGTCAACCATATCAATTTTTGACCATGTCAGTCTTCGATCACACAGATCTCTGACCACTACGTCGATTTTCGACCACGTTGTTTTAATCACATCAGTTCGACCACATCGATTTCGAGTTTCGACCACATAGGTCTCGACCATGTCAGTTCGACCACACTAGTTTCGATCACACAATCTCGACCATGTCAATTCTGACCATGCTAGTTTGACCACGCCGGTTTTAACCATACTGGTTTTGATCACACAGATCTCGACCACATCGATTCCGATCACACTTGTTTCGATCACACATATCTCGATCATGTCGGTTCCGACCACGTTGGTTTCGACCACTTCGATCTTCGACCACACATGTCATCGACCATGTTGATTTTTGACCTCGTTAGTTCGACTACGTCGACTTCGGCCATGCTGGTTCCCAACCACATTGATTTTTGACCACATATGTCTTCAAGCACATTGGTTCAACCATAATGGTTCTCGATCGCACAGGTCTTCTGACCACCAACAGACGCGGTAGTTTCGTGATTATAATGTCGATAGTTCCGACTAGCAGTAGTACCGCAGAATACACTACGGTAGTTCCGATTTCACTGAGAGGTGCATATATTTTAATAGATTTTGCAAAATACATTTGCAAATTACAATATCATGCACACAAGGATTATCCATGATTCCCAATAAGTTGCAAAACATATTTGCACACTTTTAGAATCATGACACAAGAATTATATATATAAGTTTCAACCATTTGCAAATCAGATTTGCTAATATAAGCCTCATATTACAAAGAATGGAAACATGGACTTCAAACACTTTCAAGACACATTTGCAATGTATAGTCCCATGTTACTAGGATTCAACACATGAGCCATAACTATTTGTAAAATACATTCGTAAATACAAGTCTCATACCAAGGAGAGCTACAGCAAGTGAGGTTGAGCTATCAACACATGATGAGACTCAAGCCACTAGACATGACCCATCTTAATAGTACGGTAATCTATACTAGCAATCCGGTCTTTCAACCATACACCAAGATCGGTAAAAGATTAGGAATATATTCTTAGCTCTAACTGGTCATACATTTGCCTTACGCATCCCCTTAAAGCTTGATGACTCACATCTACACTTTAAGTCTGGTTCATTGTCTTTACATGTATCAACACATGATGCATCCTTCACTTGACCTCTATCAATACATGATAGTTATTCACTTGACTTGATGATCAACACATGATCATCTGCTCTTAGATATACATCAACTCATGATGCATCCATCACTTGAATTGATGATCTTCAATACATGAAGTCATCCCAAGTCTTTCACATTTATAGAGCCTAATCTATTCATCCAACTCATAGAAAATATTAGTGATGAGGACATCCCTACTACTACTACTACTACTACCACATCGTCTGCTCATGAAGCACCCAAAGGTCCGATAACTAGAGCGAGGGCTAAACTTTTAAATAAACAGGTGAATTTGTTTCTTACCGAATTTCTTTGTATGGACGAGAATAGTATACTACCTCATGCAATTCTTTATGTATTCTCAGATTTGAACGACGTAAAAACTTTGTAACCAACAAGAAAGGAGGCTGTGTAAACATGCATGCATATGGACTAACACGTGAGGGATAGAAGGCCAATCTCATGAAAGAGCACGGCACAGGAGTTAAATTGAAGTCCAAGCCCAAGCCCAAGACTAACATGCTGTGAAGGGCTCCAGGCATGCGTACCCAATATCTTGGCGAATCGCAATCATGTGCGTTCATGCAACCATGTAATTACTCTTTAGGTGTTTTGAGTCCAAAATCGAATTGGTGTTAGCGTCCGAACAGAACTTGGTTTCGGCCTTAGGCCCATGTATGCGTGCGGACTGCCGGCCGCCGTATAAATACGTGCCTGGACGAAAACAGTGGGGAACTGACTAGAAGTTATTTTGAGAACACACTACGTGACGGAGACTAGATAATGTTCTTATGCATGTTTTTGATGTTTCGGTTAGCCACTGAAATTCAATAGAAACTTTGTGAGTTCTTGCAAATCGAGATCGTTCAACCTTTCCGTTGGGAATTGGGAGCGCGATAGGGTTTTCACTTGGTGGTCGTGAAGCCCGGCGCGTGTGATCTTGCGAATTAAAGAGTGTTCGTTCTTGCATTGGCAATGAAGGATCGCTACGATTTGAGAGGTATCCAATCCTACGTCGAGAAGATCGGGCGACCCCGTATCAATTAGTCCACAAAACAATTGTCATTAATTACTAAACTTCAACATTAACTCATAATGGTGGGACTAGATTCTACAATCTTTTCTTTTTGATAATTCATGACAGTCTCAACAAATAATGAGATAAAAATTCGTTTGCGAGTATATATCATATATACAACACTTGTATACTCTAAGATAAGATTTTAAAGCAAAGCTTACTTATTTAGTTGTTATTAAACATCCAACTATTAACATATATTGGAATAACTAGATGACAACCCGATTACGAGTATATATGAACTACACAAGCAATATATACTCAGGGGTATGTTTCAAAGTAAAGATCCTTAATATGTGGAAATGAAACATAAATCAATACTAATGAAACCACAAAACATAGAGTAAACTCCCCTAAATGTGTGCATACAAGAATATATTGTGAAAGCATATGCACATATTCAATTTTGACTTATTTAGTGAAGTTTATTCTATATTTCGGATCCGAGAAATGCAATAAGATAAGAATGCGATATTGAATGCACACCTCTTATATTTTTCACCTTTTCATCCAAATGAGACTAAACAATATCATAATCAATAAACATATTAGTCTCATAATTGTATTTGTTATTATCATTAAAACCAACTTAATGGAATTTGAACTTACAATCTCTCCCTTTTTGCTAATGAATTACAAATCCATTAACAATAATAGCATTTGGTTTAAAATGAACATATAATAGAAAATTCAACTAAGATAAAAACATAAATAAGCATAAAAATTCCTTTTTAGCATCAATGTCATTCTCTTTTTTTAGCGTCCTTAAGCAGCGACGACATGGTCCAAATGGCCAAGCAACAGCATGGTCCGAAGGCCTAGGTCATTAGCAGCCCGATCCGAGCAAATCTAGCGTCCTGAGTGGCAACGGCGATCCAGAGGCCGAGGTCGACAACAGCCCAATCCGAGTGGATCCAGCGTCCCGAGTGACACCATTAAACGACAACAGCGCAATCCTAGAGCGGCGGCCAACAACAACGACGGCGAGATGGCAACGGAAGGACCTAGGTTAGTGCCTTTGCTCTGATACCATGCTACAAATATTACGTGTATATTCATGAGACTTAATAGGCAATATGTATAGAGTACAAGATCACCCTATACTATATACAATAGAGATAAGCTTACTCTTAACAAAATACATAGTAGAAATGCTGCTCAAGAATCATCTGAAAAGCCTGAAACACGTCACTAATGCAGAATACAATAGATTATAGATTTGAGAATTTTAGTAAACTAAAGGTACCAGAACCAAGTATCCAGAATGTGTCATCAAGCTCAGTTTTCCCATGAACATAATACAGGGTAATTACATTCTATTAATTTACAGTTGAGGTTCACTACACATACTCCACTATCCGCAACTCACTCATTGGCATGAATCCTGTAGATTCAGACGATGTAGACTAGTTAACAAAACTGCCAGGAAATTTAGTCACTTAGATATGTGACATCAGATAACTTGAAAACGTTAGGCTTCTTTGATGGCTCCCATAGTCCCACACAATGGCATGAACTCAGTGGAACTCTTTGAGCTTGCTGTTCGAGGCCAGGGTACAGATATGAAACAGGAAGCACACGCTTGATTTCACACCTTAAGTTTCAAGAACTTCCTCTGCAGATGCAAAAGGTGGTCAGAAACTCAAATAATTTTACCATACTAATGAAGCTAATCAATGAAAGGGACCATTTTGATTATAGACCGTTGAGAAACAAGTAGGAGATAAAAAAGAAGGCTAGCTAGTTTATTCTCCAAACATTTTTAAAGCATATCCATTATTGTGAAACAAATAGTCTAAACATGGTAACTGATGCACATGCTATTCCAGGTTTAATAAGAAAGTGAAGAAAATATATTATCCTACTCTTTCTTGCTTGACATATCAAACAGCAAACTTTGTCTGAAGTTAGCTTCTCTGGACAGAACTATCGCAAGGCTTCGTTCCCGGGTAAGATATCTAAAGGATGGAGATGCAATTACATCTTTCTTTCACAAGCAGGCTGCCTTCCGTAAAAGAAAAAACTTTATTCCCAATCTCTTGGATGGCGATCGGGTTGCAACTTCTCAAGATGATAATCACAAGATTTTGTTTGATTTTTATGAGAATCTGCTAGGCTCAGCTCCGATCCGATCTGCATCCTTGGTCTTGCAATTTTTCCATAGGGCCACAATGGATTTGTCTGTCCTCGATAATCCAATCCCGGAGGATGAAGTTTGGGAAACAATCAAGAAGCTGCCGACAGATAGAGCCCCAGGCCCAGTTGGTTATACAGGCAGATTTTACAAGGCATGTTAGCAGGTGATTAAGGCGGATTTCATGGCGGCTTTTATCACCTTGCAGCAAGGTGATGCAAGGGGGCTTGGACTGTTAAATGCAGCCTACATCACTCTGATCCCGAAGAAGGACGATGCAATGGCTGCGAAAGACTTTCGCCCCATCAGCTTAGTGCTTAGCTTCGCTAAGCTAATAACCAAGATCCTGGCAAATCGGTTGGCACCCTTCTTGGATCCTTTGATTTCTGCAAATCAGAGCGCTTTTATACGAGGAAGATGCATTCATGATAACTTCATCCTAGTGCAGCAAACAGTTAAAGTTTTACATCGGCAAAAGGTGCCTAGCCTCTTCCTCAAACTTGATATCTCAAAAGCGTTTGACTCGGTTTCTTGGTCGTTTCTTTTGGAAGTGTTGCAGTATTTGGGTTTTGGTTTGTCATGGTGCAACTTGGTGTCTAGCTTACTTTCAACATCCTCAACTCGAATTTTGCTGAATGGTGAGCCGGGAGATCTCTTGCAGCATCAGCGAGGGCTTCGACAAGGGGACCCCTTATCCCCCATGCTCTTTATATTAGTGATGGATGTGCTTAATAGTTTGTTTGTGAAGGCAGGGAATGAGGGGCTGTTGCAACCTTTATCCAGACGTTTGGCTGGACAAAGATTGTCCTTATATGCTGATGATGTTGCTTTGTTTATCAATCCGATTAAAGAGGAGCTGCAGATTACTAGAGACATTCTCAAGGTGTTTGGGGAGGCTTCAGGACTGCAAACCAATATCCAAAAAAGCAATATTATTCCCATCAGCTGTGCGGAAGGTTCCTTGACAGCAATTCAAGATACTTTGCCGTGTTCGATCTCCGAGTTTCCTTGTAAATACTTGGGCCTGCCGTTATCTTATAAGAAGCTTCGGAAGAGGGATCTTTTGCCTTGGGTTGAGAAAATCGCTGACAAGCTCCCGTGCTGGAAGGCTTCTCTCATGAACAGGGCGGGCCGTGCCACGTTAGTCCGGTTTGTTCTCTCCGCCATGCCGGTTTATTTGTTAATTGCCATCAGCGTTCCGAAGTGGTTCATCAAGGCGGTGGACAAAATCAGAAGAGGATTCGTTTGGCAGGGTAAGGAAAAGGCTAATGGAGGTTGTTGTCCAGTGGCTTGGGATAAGGTAATAAGACCGTTGGATCTTGGAGGCTTAGGCATCCCCAACTTGGAGGTGATGGCCTGGGCCCTACAAATCAGGTGGCTTTGGTTTAAAAAGACCAGAGCTGATCGGCCATGGACTGACCTTGAGCTTCCCTCGCATCCTAACTCCATAGCACTTTTTGCCATCGCAGTCTCTACGGAGATAGGGAATGGAAACAACACTCTTTTCTGGACTGATCGTTGGCTGCATGGATGCTCGATTGAAAATCTTGCGCCGACAGTTTTTGCTTGTGTCTCTCCAAGAATCCGCAAGAGCCGGACTGTGGCTGAAGCTCTTAACAACATGGACTGGACCAGGGACATTCAAGGAGGCCTGTCTTGGGCTGGTTTTGGAGATTTCCTTCGGTTATGGGACTGCCTCATGGAAATTGCGTTATCTAACCAAGAGGATCGCCACTCCTGGAGACTAGATGCAAGCGGATGTTATTCTTCCAAATTTGCCTATAAAGCTTACTTCTTTGGCGCTGTGACCTTTGAGCCTTGGCGTCGGTTATGGAAGACTTGGGCCCCGGCCAAATGCAAAATGTTCTTGTGGTTGGCAATCCGAAACAGATGTTGGACAGCGGATAGACTAGCTAAGAGGGGCCTCTCTCATCCAGATAATTGCCCCCTTTGCGATCAAGAAGATGAGACGATTCAACATCTTTTAACAACTTGTGTTATGGCAAGACAAGTTTGGTTCAGATTGTTCAATCCATTGGACCTAGCAGATTCAGTCCCCCGACAAGACGAACGGAGCTTTGCATATTGGTGGCGTAAGACGATGAGAAGAGTTAAAAAGGAGCACAAGAAAGGAGTGAACACTCTAATTATTCTCGGCGCCTGGATTTTATGGAAACACGGGAATGCTTGTGTGTTTGAGGGGGCTTCTCCTTCGGTTAACACGATTTGGAGTGAGCTGAAGGACGAGCATAGCCTTTGGTGCATGGCTGGGGCGAAGAATCTGCAAGGGCTAGGTCTTGCGTTTGCAACCTTTGTCTGATAGGGCGAGGTCGAGTTGTGTTTGGTCGCTTTTTGTTTGTTTCTTGAGTCTGTGTAAAGCCTCGCTCATATTTGGTCCCCGTATGAGTGAGGATCCTGTAGGAGACCCCCCCCCCCCCCCCCTCTCTAATGAAATGAAATGCAGCTCTCCTGCGTTTTCAAAAAAAATGGCATAATTCCAATTGTAAAGAAAAAAGTAATGCAGAGCCACAAATAAGTAACATATAAACCAAAGTACCAAATACAGCACTGATTCTGAAGATTTGTTGTCTGAAGTCTGAGTGCCTAACCATATGAACAAATAAGTAGAAAGCCTGAGATTCAGCCCAATAAAAAAAAGAAACGATTTTGGATTTCAGTGGAAGGAACTTGATAGCCTTTTTATTTCAGAAAAATAAAACCCGACGGGGAGAATAACACTTATTCATGGTGGCATGAAAGCCAAGTACATCAAGGATGCAGAACTGTGTTGAAAGTTGACATGATGACATTTTGGATTATTGCCAGTTTGCCAGACACAAAAATTGCATTTGAATGGTCACTGAATCTTCCGCTCATACACTAAACAAGCTTAACGTTGAGTTTTGTAATGTCCATTTTTTCCTCTCAGAAGTCAGAAGCGACATATCACCGTTTAAAATTTATGACATGCACCTCAAGAATAATAATAATATTCTGTTGACAAATAGTTAGATATAGAATATAATCAGCACTGCAACTATCACTTAACAAAAAAATATGGCACAGCAAGAACAGAGTGAAATATGCCTTTAGATATGTGCAACAGATTGTCATTATGTATTAGCCACAGAATATCTTCGAACAATCTGCTCATATAATGGGAGATGATTCTTAGGAACAAAAACCCTGAACCTGTAAGCAAATGAGAAACAATAATTAGGCATAACAAAGGTGTAATAGTTTAGTTTTCAGTTTAGTAGAGAACATGATGGAACGAACAAAATAATGAAGTTCCCAAATCCATGGTAATGACAACAAATGTAATTTTACCCTTCAAGAAGTGGAAGTCGCCCTGGAGGGGAAAAAAGTTTCGCTATTGCTTCTAGTGAGTCTTTGGTGTGCATGGTTTTCAATTTTAAGGCCTTCATAAATTCAACAAACTCTCTGTACTCTGCAGTACTGAGATTTTCTCGAGCCTAGTAAAAATATTCAAAATTGAAGGATTACTATTATCTCATACACATAGCGCAAAGATGAAGGCAACTAAATTACAGGGGCCAAGCAAAATACCAGCTTCAAGAAGGTTGATCCTGCGTTAGCCTCATTCTTTTCACATGCTTGTTCGATAGAGCTTTTCTTTGATGGAGGTGTAGATCGTTCACCTTGGTATCCGGCCAAAGCTCTTGACTCAATATTATGTTGCAATTTTGAAGAGACGTTATCAAAGCCAACAGCATCTTTGGATCTGTCTGTTATTTTAGCTTTTTTAAGGCCCAAAGACTTGAAGGTATGTTGTGTTTGACATCCATGTATTGCCGTATGAGTAGTTAAATCAACAAATTGAGCATCCTGAGACAGTTGGTCTCCTGAGGATAAGAGCTGTGAAGTATATGAACAGCCATGTTTCATAGAAAGGGTAGAGCGATTCGCGGGAGTGATCTTGGCAAACTTAATATAGTTACTTCTGGTGGTTGCATTTACTGATAACACATTTACTGCAGTGGCAGCCTAGCACAAGATATAATGCTACATATAAGTACCAGAGGTATTAAACTGAATATTTATCATCTATGTGAATACAACGGATATATACCGAATCAGATAGAATCTCCTGGTGCATACACTTGTTTGCAAGCGGTGCTATACTATCTGCATGTAACAACATTTTCGCAATAAGTAGCTGATAAATGAAAACTATCAAGAGAATAGCAGATCAGCACAAACACAGCGTAGTAATTAAACACAGCAGTTCACAGCAACAATAAACATCTGGTTTGTCCTTTTCCATAGTTGCAATGTACATTAAAAATGGTTGAGACTATGCAACTCATGTTGCAGACCACAAAATACAATCAACATTCAACAGCCAGGCTAAACAGATATTTTTGTTAAGGGTATTAGAGATAGAATAGGAATCGGTGAGACCGACGGCGAAGAGGGCCAGCACCGGACGGATCTTGATGGATCCTATCTGGATGGCGTGAGAACCCGAGGGTCGGCGACCCAAGGACGACGGCTGGCGTCGGCGAAGGAGGACACGCACACCAACGGCGACGACTCGAGCGCAGCGGCGAAGAAGTGGCCACCCCCGGCAGAAGGATCGATCTCTGCTCCCGGGGGCAGCAGATGCGGAAGACGAGCAGAAGTAGATCGAGGTTAGGGTTTTAACCTAAGCTCTGATACCATGTTATAAATATTATGCATATATTGAAGAGGCCTAATGGGCAATATATATAGGGAGTACAAAAGGATATTACAGGGGAATATGCCGATTCATATTCTATCTCTAATACCTTTATCTCTAATACCCTTAACAATTTTAAGAGCTGCATTGGCATTGTGCGGCTAGACCTTGACACCCATATTCTATAAATATAAATAAAAGCATCTGTAAAAAAACTTTTGCAGTATCATACAAAAAAACTCGAAATTTTATTATCTTGCTAAGCAAAAGGTGTTCATTTTACAGCACCTGTGCAAGGCATGACTTAGTGTTTATGAGTTCATATAGAACCAAACATATAGAACATCATAAACTAGAATATGTAGTAATGTACACACAATGTGAGTCAAATTTTATACAAAGTTACACATATTATCCTTTCTTCTAATTTGGATGGTTACAGGTTCAATTCTGACTTGTACAGCTAGAGATAAGTTTGAAGTTTGAACCGTGTTCCAATAATTGCCCGATAGCTCAGATGTATTTAATTGTCAAACTCGTTCTCAACGATTCGCGGTGAGGAACCAAAAGTGGTATTGTAAATTTTAAATTAAATATAAAAGTAGAATCTCCACAGCTTGGTCATAAAAAAGGACATATAGGGCATGTTCATATTAGTTGCGGTTGATGGCTTTTGACTGAAAACGAATAGTAGTGGCTAAAAAATAGCTTTAGAAGAAACGAGCGGTGGGGAAAATAAGGGAGATGCGTGTGCGAGACGGGAGCGAAAAGAGTGGGCTGCATGATGCGCCCGTGACCTCCTATCTTATCCCCGGAGCGAAACGGGAGAGAAAAGTGAGAAAGCCGCTTCAGAAAACTAGGTGTTCATATTGGCTTCTGGTTTCTTCAAGTAGAACCCGAAAGAAGAAGCCAATATGAACAGGCCCATAAACTAATCGATTTTTTGCAAACAAACCCCATATAGTTTAATTCTGTTTTAATTTTGTTGAGGGGAGATATCTAATGCAAAAGCACAACTTGGTGCAACCAAGCAAAAAACTTTTGTTTGGGCACTATATCAATATGAAAAATTCCTAATGAAAATATGTTAGAAGAAACAAATAAAGATAAGTTAGAAGAAACACAAAAGATAAGTTTACTAGGAATAGTTACATTGGCCTTTTTCTTTTGATTTATCAATTGTCAGAATTTTCTCGTTTTTGTTACTCTTAGCATAGAATGAAGTTGAACATAAAATTTTATAAATAGGTAGAGTAATTTGAGAAGCGAATCTAGAATTTATTTTTGGAATTTTTCATGTTAACATAGCGTCCAAACCAAAAGCTTTAGTATGGTTTCACCAAATTGTGCTTTTGCACCAGGTATCTCCCCTTTGTTGATTAGTCACCATAATATTCTATTCAACACCTTCTAGCTCAACTTTATATACTTGGAAGTATTGAACCCCATACAACTTATAAATATCTAATTGTGTCCTTATGTCTTCGAACAACAAATTGATGACACTGCTAATAACTTATGTCGACTGTTAGCTAAAGTTTAAGTGTTTGACAAGGTAACTAACTACTAAAGAATATTACTGATGTGTTTTAGAATTTAGAGGAAATTTTTCCAACAATTAACATCACTGATAATTAGTTAGAGAACTGCAAATGGGTGAATCAATATGAAAGCATCAACATAAATGCACCAGCCACCAATTAAGCCAACAAAACCCATGGTCACAGCAAGATTCAAACCAACAAGCAAACATGACGAAGGTTGAAATAACAATCAATTAAAATAGTTCAGTGGATGTCATTTGGCGTATAAAAAATAGATAGAAGAAGAGCATCTTCTCAAGATTCAAAACAGGATACTTACCATTACAATCTGTCTCTTTCAGCTTCAAAGGATCTCGGAAAAATCTGGTCAACCTTTGGACTACTTCCCCATACTTTGGGTAGCACTGCAGGAAACATACAAGTATAGTAGATATATCACCAAAGAGAATTGCAGGATAAAATCAAGAAACATACCTTTATATAAGGTCGGAGCCAATGCGACATCTGAGATTGATAATTTGGCCACACAAACCTATAAGCCATGTGCAATGTCAAGAAGGTCTCTTAATTCAAAAGGCTAGTGCTTCAGAAACATTTTGATTGAAATAGTTTGCTAATTACGTGAGGCTCAAGATGGATAAAGCATTGGAGGTAACCACATAACCCTTAAAATTTTATATGGTAGGTTGACCTTAGCTTACAAAACCACAAAGACTTGCTTGAGATTTTCAAAGTGTTGATCCTTTTTTAGAATGATTCGAAGGATTATGATATGAAAGAAAAATCGCCAAAAAAAGCTAAAAGAGCATATATGTAAAATAGTAGGAGGTCCAGCAGAGAATTTATAATATTTTGATTTCCTGCTTAGAAGCTAATGATTAGATTTAGACCTTTCGTCACAATAAATAATTGCTCCATAGTCATGGCGATGTCTGATGACACGTCCAACAGCCTGATTGACAGCCCTTGCTGCTTGTTGAACATACCATTCCTGTCCTGTCAAAGCCTACAAAATGGTCAAAAACTTACTTTTAAAAAAATTATCAGGATATGAAAGCAGAGGGATGGAATTGCGTTATGTGCATAAAATACCTTTGTTTCAAATTCCCAACATAATCACTTGTAACTAATAAGAGGAACAAGAATCTGACTAAAGAACTTCATTTGAGTGGGTGTTAAGCTTCTTCCTAATCATCACAAGTGTATGATGTATCTTAAGCCTATTAGTTAATGTAGTGGGCCCATTGGCTTATACTCACTGTCAAAGCCACAAGGTTTAGCATCATGTTAAGAGGCTTAAGCTTTCATCTCAAGGGCTTCTCTAAGCCGTCCCAAACAGTTTCATTTAAATGCAATCTAGATAAGGCTTTAAGCTTTTGACTCCGTTTGTATCATTTATTATTTTTACCATAGAAGCTATGATGGCACAGAAAATTAATATAATATGGTATGTTACAATATTTTGGACTTGTACCATATAATTAGTCTGGTAAATTGCTGTGTTTTACTTAATGTGGTATTATAACAAGCTCATACTTAATATACAATTAAAACAGATCAACAAAGATTCAGTTAACAATGCAGTGTGGGAAAAAAATTAACCTTTGCAGTCTCATTAGATGGTGTGCCCTGCTTATCCAAATAATCGCGCTTAAGCCGAACCTGGAACAACCACAAAAACGAAATTGCAAGATTTACTAAAGGATAAAACCATTATTGTTGCTAGATAATACAAATGTTATTTGAGAGCATAATAACTCTAAAACTGAGTTTCATTGCTCTCTGCATAGAAAAATGAAGGCTCCCACATCATATCAGTGTGTTTGTAGGAAAGGAGTTGAGTAGCTGACAAGAAAAAATATTTTTGTGCAAGGTGGTCAAAAGCTTATGCAGGTTGAAAAGGTAAGGAGCGAAAGAACATTTTGTTTGAATAAAGTGAAGAGGAAATTATTTCCAGGCTGACTAGCTACTGCATCAATCAAGTTTCCCAAAAAGGACAAAGAAATACACACATGAATATATTACGCAGGCCAACATTCAATGTCACCTAAATGTGACTCTTCTGGTAAAGAATAGCCAGTGGAAAATAAAAAAAACAGGGTTGTGAGATAGCAAAAGGGGGGCATTATTCCCTTCTAATAAAATTATAGGTTGTTTATAGCACATCATGCAGCTAGAATTGGTTTTTCCAATCTATTATAATTGGTTTTTCCAATCAAAGAGAGTTCTGCTTAGGAAAAGGATGAAAAACAAAACAAGGCAAACCTTAGGATCAGTCGGGGTGGCGAAGGGCATTCCAGTAACTATTACAGCTCTCCCAGCACGGTCAGCAAAATCAAGACCCTCACTAACCTGCAAAAGTATAGAATGCATAAATGATGGAGCCAGTCTTTGAGGTTAGCCAAAAAGCAACAATTTGAGAGTGATACCCCCAACTTATTAATAAATCCATCCTTCCGATAACTCTTTAATTGTTTTACCTAGTTGTTTAATTATAGCACTATAGTTGAATGGCTTCTCTGTTTAGTCATAGACTCGTAGGGCCACAAATAAGCATTCCCTATTCATGCTCCTGCATTCCATCATTCCTAAAATTGTAGCCCTACCAATATACAACTTTACAGCATTCTCACTTCGTAGACTCATTGAATGCTGTGAAATATGTTTTATCTTTTGAAACAAGAAATGACTGAACACAAGAATTATAATAGATCAAATAGCACAATCAAACTCACAAAACAATTATTTAACTCAAAGAACGTTGAAGCTTTCACGAAAAGAAGGAAACTAAAATCAAGACTTCAGCAAAAGTTATAATAGAAAACAACAGAAGCTGTTAGAATGAATAAGAACAAACTTTGCCGCGACAAACTGCAAAAAATATTGCCCCAGAAGTAGAAGAATCATGTAGTTTGGCTGCATAATCCTGCAAATCAAATGGTATGCCATTATGTGAGCAAATGAAGAGCTACAAGTTCAAGTGGCAAGCAGTAAAATATCTCATAACCTCAATTGCATTTGGAAAGTTTGATGACTGCCTAGGCTCTATAACTGGCTGTTTGTGCTTGCAGATTCTCTGCCAAATTGTGTTCCCATCCACTGAATCTGCATGGTTCTGTACGAGAATTAAAATGTTCAATGCCAAATACCTCAAATCAAATGATTCGAATACCTGGTGGAAATTAGCCATACCATATTTTTCCAGCAGTCGATACACTTGTCCATCATAGAATATGAAGGAAAGAAAACAAGGAGTCCATCTGGCACAATACGGGCAAAATTAACTGCAAAATAAGCATACAAATCAGAAATATACAGCAGAGGTATTTCAGAACACAAACAGATGCATACTGTTAACCAACTGCCTACCTATAGCAATACCCAATTCTTGTTTGTATTTTAGAGTCTCACGCGTCCGGTAAGAAGAATTAAGTGGATGTCCTGATGGGCCCACAGGCACAACTCCAACCCAGATTTGATCTGAAGAAATGACATGAGGATTCTCTAGCCTAACTGGAAACTCACTGGATTCAAGGAAAGATATTACGTCGACATCAAGTAGAGAATAAATATAAAGGCAAAGCTTCAAGTCAATAATTAAGTAAAAGATAATTCAAAATTAGAGTTTTACTTACAGGTTTAGTTCCATGGCAAGTGAATCCAGGGGAGATAAAGTGCCAGATGTTAATATAATGGAGCGCACACCCAACTTGAGAAATTCTTCCATAGCAAGCCCTGGGTTAAAACACCACCAACTAAGAGTCCTTGAAGCCTTACCTGCAAATACAAGAAAATGTAGATAATTAAACATACCATTAGTCAATTACCAAGGAGACTAACTGAAATTGACATTGGTATGACTCAAACGTTAAATTTTCCATATTTCCATGGCTACAAGGAACTGTATCTGGAGTCAGTGAAGTTATGCATGCAGTTTAGAATAGATCATGGTAATAGAGAAAGACTAATCAATAATGGAAGTTAAAAGTGTAATGAACCTGATCCATGTCTTATAATCAAGGTTGTCAGAATCGTAATCCTGAATCAGATCGGAGGTTCTTTGGTAGGATCGCAAATCGTAGGATCGATGTAGAATCTAAGATCTTATCTGATTCTACCAAAGAAATATTTTAAAGAATCTACAGTGTACTATACCAATACTAATTTTTTAAAATTATGTCTTTTGAACTTTTCTTTACAAATTGTAGAGTAAAGGTAAGATCATGTGTTATTTTATGATAATTATAGTGAACATAAAGAGATAAAAGTTTAAAAAAATTAATTAAAAGGAAATATAGAAATAATTATTTACAATAAAACAAAAGAATCGACAGAATCGAGTAGGATCGTATGAAAATTTTGATGATGATCCTATAAAAGTTTGGGTAGAATCGTAAGAATGTTAAGATTATACCATATTAAAATTTTACCATAGAATCGGATCGGTCTAGTCAATCTTGAATCGTAAAATCTTATGACCGTACGATAGAATCGAGATTCTGACAACCTTGCTTAAATATAATACTGATGCAACTAAATGCTGCAAGCTTTGACAAAAGTATTGAAGGCAGATCTGGCGGCTTTCACCAGCATTAATTAGGTAAAACTATGATAATTATGCTTACATTACAGATATGACATAAAGAAGGAACAGTCAAGTGACAGCGAAAAAACATTACAGAGGAATGTCTTCAGTACCAGATATGGGTATGAGTCATGAAACCAGCTTTAAGAACACACATGATAAAGGTCCACCTTGAACTTACCTAAAACTTTCAACGCGTCTTCAGATGTTTGTTTATATTCATTCACATGAAACTGGAAAGAAAAGATTGAATGCGGTTGTAAAGAGTATAAAATTTCCAGTAAAGCATGCAAGCTAATATGCAAAGTATGAAAAGAGGTTGCATGACAAGACTAAGAGGGAAGTCATAATTAAAAGACATGCATATATCATATATGGATGTGCATGGCTGCATGCAAACATTCAGTGACAAAGAAGAGAGAAGTAACACTTATCTAAGGTAGAGAAACTTACACGATAATACTTCGCATGGTTTTGACCACCACCCCTAAAAATTATGTCAAGCATGTCCCTAATTGTTTCCAATCTAGACACAGTGGCCTTTGCCTTGACCCCAGCTTGAGTTTCAGCAGAATTTCCTAAATATGTAAGAACAAAACAAAAGTGCTCAACTACTTTGCATGAACCACCACAATTATTTATCAATAGTTCAATGAGCTCGATTAAAATAACATAACAGGGCTCCAAAAAGGTTGACAGGTTTGATGTGAATAATCCATCAAGAAAATGAAGTGCATTTCAATGGAAAGAAGGATCCCAGAAAAAAGCAATTACCTTCCTCAAGTAGTAGAGAAGCACTATCAATTGTCTCAATTAGCTTTTTGGATGTTTCAGACGTAATATTCAGCTCAGAGAGGAACTCATATATGTAACTCCCAGGTTTCGTGTAGCCCAGCTCCGTGGATTCAATTACCATCTCACTAATTTTTTTTTCAAGTGCCATTAAAAGAGCTAGAAAAAAGTTGCACTATTAACATGAGGAAAGCTCACTTTCCAAATTCATCAAAGTGAAAGGTAAATGCTTTCTACATAACAACAGAAAAGGGGTATTTGGCTATATGGATGCATGATTCACTGCTGCAAGAATTTTGGTTCACCTTTGAGGATAGCATAATTTTCAGGATCAAACTGTTTATCAGAAGAATTTTCAATGGACCTCTTTACTGAACACAACTGGATGCATTCTTGAGCTTCCGCAATGCAAGAAGTGAGGTTATTGGGAAGCAAGTCAAACGAGGCAGCATCTGCACATATACTCTCCTGCATAAAAGAGTTATTGTAAACTCCAAAACAAAATTGAGATATTACCATAAATATATCAGCTCAAAATGAAACTTAAGTATATACATTGTTCCAGTTGAGTTCTTCAAACTTCAAGGCTAAAGCATCGAGAGAGTTTGATTACTAAATAAAATAGATATTCAAACAATTGTAGATAGAAGGAAGGAGTGGAGCACGCGTATTTCCCTACCAGGTTGTGTGCTTCATCAAATATAAGTATTGCATTGTCCCATGGTATGCCAGTTAAAGAACGCCGATTTCCTGGATCAATAAGATAGTTGTAAGGAGCAAACAAAATATCAACTGACTTGGATTGTTCCCGGGAGATGTAATATGGGCACCTACAGTGATAAAAAATAGCAATTGTGGGTCAGAAAATTCCATAGGCATATCTCTGTTGCGTCTGTGTAGTCTGCAAGTTAGGACGAATGAAATATGAAACTTACGGGCCATTAGTTCTCCCAATATTGACCAAGTCTTCAATGTCAAAAGGCTCAGTCCCAAGCTCAGTGTTGTTTCTCATGTATCCTACAGGAAATGCCATTCAGGTGCAACATATGGTTAATCAAGAATTTTTTTATAAAAATAAAGACTACAACAAAATACCTAAGGTGGGCAGGGGGAGATGGGGAGAAAGCACAGAAATATCCAGGCAGCATAACAAAAAAGAACATAACATCTGCCTTGAAGGGCAATTTTTACATGCATCAACTTATAGATCGTGGCGTTTACATCAACACACCATGTATCAATCAAAGGGACTCACAATACAGGGTGCATGTGGGCACGCATGGATTTACATTGTTGTTTATTTTTATGTACAGGGCCAATTTTAAGGACGTGTCTAGCAAGGAAGAATGCTATTGCACTTACCAGCAACAAGGTTGTGATGACGGCAATAGCGTTTCTTGCAGAGGTAGTGGCAAGCATTGTTCTGTGCTCTTCCTCGGAGCTTGCTCACTTCATCATGGATGCACATCTGCTCACGAGAGCCCAGCACTGCCATTTTCGGCCTGTGAAATGTTACACATAAAAAATCAACCATAAATAATAAACAGACTATGAGATCATTCAAACTATAATTGCAGCTCTAGGAGACTCCAGATCCCCACGACAAGACATTTATGAGAAATTACTTAACAGCATACATTCTGACACAATTAGCACTCCAATAAGAACAAAGGACTGAAGCATAAGTGCAATTGCTCAGCCATCGGGGCCAACCTGTAACTGGTGGCCTTGAGCTCTTTGATGACCTGCCGGAGCTGGCTGTGCGTCCGGGAGGCGTAGATGATCACGGGGTACCGCGATGACTGCGTCCCGGAGTCTCCCGACTGCTGGCTCCCGGATGGCTGGCTCCCATATGGCGGCTGCTGGCTCCCGCCGCCGCCGCTGCCCCCGCCCCCTCCCCGCTGAAACTCTCCAAAAGTGCGGCGCCACGCGAGCGCCGCGCAGAGGAGGCACAGCGTCTTCCCCGTCCCCGTCGGGCTCTCGAGCAGCGCGTTCTTCCCCTGTGCATCCGGCGGTGCAAGGCAGAGCAATCAAATCGAGCAAAATTTTGGGCCGGCGCACAGTGAATGGTAGGGTTTCGCGCGGGGGTTTTGGGGGTGGGGGGTCGATTGGTAACCTACCTGCTGCAGGGACTCGAGGACGCGGTCCATGTAGGTGATCTGGCAGTCGTAGGCGTCGAAGGGAAAGTCGACTTCGACGCCGCGGATGCTGTAGACCGGCATTGCGGCGGCCGGAGGGGAGGGAGAGATGGAGGTGGTCGGGAATGGGGAAAAGCTTGCGGGGAAAGGAGGAGAAGGCGCCGCGAAGAGGAAAATAGAGGGGCTTTGGAGGCGGGAGTGCGTGTAACTTTGCGGTGCACTGCGTTTGCGCGCTTCCTCCTTCCTGTATCCATCAACAGCCAGGATTGCCCCAGCGCGCATCCAGTATCAGATCCAATCACATCCATCCGTTGATCTCCCTGGAAAAACAAAACAGACAAAAGTAAGGAGAAATAGTTGGGAGTTGCTAGCGCGTCGTACGGTCGGTCACAATATTTGTTATTTATCTGTGCAATATTACTCGGCAATATATGTAATAAACAATTTAATAAAAATATCAATATTACATGTATAAAATCAAAAATCTTACACAAGTGAAATCAAAATGTTGCGTTCAAGAAATAAAAAAATTGTTGCAACCAAAAACAATACCTACCTCCCATGCAGCGGTGGTGGCGAGTGTGTGTGGAAACCATGGCGAGCTCAGACGTGGAGATCTAGTCGTCGTCGCTCCGGATCTACGGGCACTGCGCCCGAAGAGGAAATCAACAGCGACGGCCGAATCTGGTGGCGTCACGCTCGAGGACGGCCGGATCTAATAGCGCCGCACCCGGAGAGGAAGTCTGTGGGCGAGCATATAACTTATTTAGTGGTCTTATACTCTTATTATCCCAAGGAAGAAAGTACATGTATTATTGACCAAAACTGTTATCTTAGTCACACTATAATTTATTGCTTTTGTTGCAGAGAGATCTATCGTACATTGGTGGAGAACTTCTTAGCCAGGTAATTTATGTCTCCAAGTTAGTTATATGCTTGAAAACAATCATGAGAACCTCGTAATATACCAAATTATCCTTGCAGGCAAAGGGGGACTGTAGAAGAAGATGCTACTATCTTTGTCTGAATTGTTACATTGTTTGCTTATTCCTTATTTTGACAAATTGCTCAATGTGTAAACTATTATAATTTGACCAAATTTTGGAATTGCAGATATTTTGGTTGTAAAAGCCTTTCCATGCTTACCACACAAGGTGCACTTACTCAGATGAAAGCCACTGTCAGTTCTCCGATCGGCCCATCTAGGTAAGTATGATTTCTACAAATGTTAAGTAGTTGTTTTGATTTGAAGAAACAAATCATGTGTCATGTTACACTTGGATTATGCATGTCAAGGTCGGAAAAATAACGCTAACTGTTTAATATGAAATGCAAAAATAACTCTTTAATATGTATGGACCTGGCTGGAGGCAAGTAGAGCCGAGCTTACTTTGTGTGATATTGTATCTTCAGATTTTCATTGCTTGTTGCAGAGAATAGTACAATATGGTTCATTGTACAAGACTTGCCGAACGCAAACTTGGTGTCGAACTGTCATTTTGTCATACTACTGGGTCAGCCCGGTGAGTCTTTTTGTGGTTTTTGTGAGCAAAATGCCGAACACAGAAATACTTGCCGATGGCTGATTCGTTTGCCTATCCTTGTTGTATCGGTGGGATGTACTTAACACGGCCGAGTTTGTGGCCTGCGAAACACGGGTCTGGGCATCGCCTGTCTTGTCTCTGCTCACTCTTTTCTGTTCGACGTTATGTAGAGGATGTGCGGCTGTACACTGCTGAGTTGCGTTCTGAACGTGCCAAATTTCACCGACGGGTGCTTAATCTAACTGGTATGGCAACCGTATCTGTTTGGATTGTTTGTGAATTCTCAGGATCTTATCCAGCACACACCCCACAAATCGTCCATTCGTGAGTTGAATCATGACTCAGTAGAGAGGAGGAGCTTGCGTTCATTTTGGTCCCGATAGTGCACGCCAGACAAAACGCATGGAGCAAGTCACTCGATTTCAACGAAAGAACACAAGCACCCAGCCGCGAGATGGGCGGCTGGTACGGTTGCGTGTGCGAAGGTAAAGCGCGGTTCCGTTGGTTGCATGGTGACGGTGGTGGTGGGGTTGGGCTGCATCATGGCACGGACGCACGGTGCACTGCAAAGTTACTTTACCCCTCCCTCTGTCTTGATAGACTAAACGCACGGAAAACGAGATCTCCATTTTCGCCTCGCCCATTTCGATTCGAACTTCTTTTTTTTTTACTATTTATAAATTTTATTTTTTTCTAAATTTTTAACTTTTTTGAGCTTTTTTGCATATTATTTTTTTCCGTATTCGTTTGTGTTGTCCCTGATGAGCTAACATATTTTTTCTATTTTTATTTTTTTTAAATTTAATTACGTCAAATAAGTCACCTTCAGTTACAGTATAATTTCAAACTATTACAATATAACTCTAGCTATAAATCATTATTTTTCAGTCCAATTAAGTGGCCTTTGTTTGCCCTCCCTTTTCGTAGACTCCTTTTCTCGTAGACTCCTTTTGTGCCATTTTCGTAGACATTTTCCTCCGGCACACAAGATGAAGCTTCCAGAATTTGAGTCCCGGCTTGGCTTCCGGCTGGCCAAAAGCAATCTTGACGATTGACCGGGTCCTTGTGCTCATCATGCACGCCCTTGCAGCTGCATCGCACGAACGACATGTGAGAATTGGTTGGAACTGCCTAGTGGTTGACGTGGTACCGAGCATCCTATCGTGTTTTGTCCAGTACCGATGATTTCGGTTCGACAAGTTCGTGGATCATCTCATCGATTGTGTCACTACGGCCGATCAGCTGTCACGTAGACGTAGCGCTCCATTGGAATAAAAAAAAGAAAGAAAGAAAATTGCCCGACACCGGTCGGAGTTGTCGCCCCGTCAGCCTGTTGTCTGCAACGCACTGTTTTTGGGCATGTTCTTTTTTTATTAAGACTTATGATTTTTTAATTAAAGTTTATAATTTTAGCTGTGATTTATAACTTTTAGGCTGTTTGTATGAGAGATTACAGAGTAACAAAAACTCACGTTCATTTTTTACTGATACAAATAAAGTCGGTATAGTAATACTATAATTAACTAGTAAATCCTATCTTAAAAAGATTTTTACTGTAAAAAAATCAAAAACTAACGCTAAAATCTGAAAAAAAAAGTGCATTTCTGTGTAAGCGCATCGAGAAATTAACCACGGCTGTCACGGCAAATGAACCGTCACGAGCAGCCGGAGAAGGGGAAATATCCAATGGTTCCATTCAGGGACGTGGAGAGCCCTATACATACACGTAACGGATATTCCTTAGGAAATACTACTAGTAGTGGTAGCAGCAGCATAGTGTAATGCTACCCACCGGTACGGGATTATACTAGAGCCGAAACCGTAACTAAGGGCATGTTTGGGACTGCTCTGCTCCAGTTTTTCCAGCTCTGCTCCACCAACTTCACCATGGAGCAGTTCCACTGTGGAGTTCCTGGAGCAGGTGGTCCTGTTTGGCACACAGCCTAACTCTAACTCCAAGAATATGAGGTTTCCTTGAGAAAGGTCCAATGTGCCCCTAAATGATGTTTGGTGTATGTTTTGATGGCTGCGGAGCATATGTAACTGAATATGTTTGGTCCAACCGAAGACGTTCCAATCACAGAGATTACTTGTACTGTGCTTTAATTTTCTTTTACACCATCTCTCTATGTAACATGAACAAGCAAAATCTCATACAGACCACCATGATCGCCATTGCTAAGTGAGCAGAAATTACTGATATTACTGATCGATCAGGGCATCTCGCGGAGGAACCCCAGGAAGATCACAAAACAGATTGAAATGGCAGAGAGGAGGAGGAGCGGCCGGGCGTAGAGGAGGAGGTCGGGCGGGAGGAGGAGCGGCCGGCGTAGAGGAGGAGGCCGGGCGGGAGGAGGAGCGGCCGGGCGTAGAGGAGGAGGCCGGGTGGGACGGCGGCGGATCTGGGGAGGGGCGATGGGGCGGCGGGGGATCTGGGGGAGGGGGCGGCGGGGGGAGGGGCGACGGGCCGGAGAAGGGGGCGGCGGAGGAGAGGAGGAGGCCGGGCGGGACGGAGGCAGATCTGGGGAGGGGCGACGGGGCGGGGGGATCTGGGGAGGGGCGATGGGGCGGCGGGGGATCTGGGGGAGGGGGGAGGGGGCGGCGGGGGGAGGGGCGACGGGCCGGAGAAGGGGGCGGCGGAGGAGAGGAGGAGGCCGGGCGGGACGGCGGCGGATCTGGGGAGGGGCGACGGGGTGGGGGGATCTGGGGAGGGGGGAGGGGGCGGCGGGGGAGGGGCGACGGGCCGGCGGGGGAGGGGGCGGCGGGGCGGCGGCGGATCGGGGGAGGGTGAGAGGAGCAGCGCGGGTGGGTGGGGAGGACAGCGTCGTGCGGGTGGGTGGGGAGGAGAAGAAAAGAAATTTATGAATCGGTACGGAGGGAAGAGTGTGTAATGGCAGTGGTGGGTAATTACCCCTTAACTCCACGAGGAGATACAAAACGCTGGTTTCTGGAGTACCCCTTGAAGAGCTCCAGGAAAAACGTGGAGTTGGCCCTCAACTCCACCTTTTTCTTGGAGTGGAGTTTCTGGAGCTGGACCTGTTTGGCTAGGTAGTTTAGGAGCGGAGCTGCAAAAGTGGGAGCAGAGCAGTCCCAAACAGGCCCTAACTCAAGACAAAAAGGAAAAGGGGGACGAGGAAGAAAGCTCGGGCCACCGACCGCAGCGGCGACGGATGCGTATGCCGTTGCAGAAGAGAAGACATATCGTCGGTTAGGTCCCCAACCAACACGAGCGCGCGCGCTGACACACACCGGCAACGGCAGGCTCACGACGGCACGTACAACGGTAAGTATCAGCTGCCCGTAAACGAATGTTACATAAAATTTCATGTGATACCGAAAAGAGAGATATTATTTATGATCTTTTTTGTTAGGTTTATAGCTTTTGATTGTAGTTTATGATTCTTAGGCTGTTTATGAGAGAATACGGGGTAATAGAAAATCACGTACAATTTTGACTGATATAAACAATACAATATATACTGTAATCAACTTATAAATCCTATTATGAAAAAATGTTTGAAATGTTAGTTAGTATAACAAAATCTAAAATCTATATTTAAAAGACGCAAAAAAGCATTCTCATTATCTCTTATTTAAATATTGTCTCCTATTTAACCGACGTCTTATAAATGATATTTTATTATGTATACTATTATCTAGATAAGTCTATAGATAAATTATTAAGTGTATAATACTATTATGGATAAATATATAGATAATTTATTTTATGAGCAGTCTTGGGTGTATGTGCGTCGCGAGCGACGAGGACGCGGCCCCTACCGCCGGCGCAAGTGCAGTGGTGCTAGACTGCTAGAGCTAGCGCGCGCGGCGCCGTTGGTTTGGGATGGGACGCGCCGGATGGATCGACCGGTCGCCGGCACCGGCGCCGGACGCTTAAACCGGTCGCGATCGCGTCGCGTCACATCAGCTCCAAATCTTTCTCCGTCACAAGTCCAAACCCCTGTGACTCCATGCCCTCGCAAGAGTACAGCGGGTCAGCCTCCAACGACAGCTTTGCATTTCTTCCCTTCTCCTTCCTTTGCTTACCTTTATTATTACGAGTAGGGAATTGTTTATTTCCATAAGCATATGAGCATATTATCTGTACGTGATTTTCTTTTTGGTTGTTGCTTGTCCATAGCTATCGGCCCAGGAATCCCGCTCCATCCGAACTCATTGCACCATAGAATAATCTCTTGATTGATCCTAACACTTTTCTTTTCTCTCTGATTGATTGGTGCCTTTCGTGCTGTTCTCTTCTGTCTATGCGATTGATTTGCCATGATTCTTTGGTTCCTCGCAAAAGAAAAAAAAAAGATTGTAATGATACTTCGGCTGGGATCGTATCTAACAGCGGTCGCTCACAGGGCAAACAAACCCACTCGTTCCTTTTGTTTATCAAAGTTATCGTCGTATATATTTTTGAAAGCAAAAAAAAAAAAATCATCATATTGCTTCCCTAATAAAAGAATTACCCCTAGTTATCATGTTGCTTGAGCTAGTAGCACTAGCCTTTGGTGGAAGCCAAGCTAATTTGGTAAAGCTGATTTTGGGGGGCATATTCGTGGATTGGAGCTCACGTCTCCTCCAAATGGGAAAAGACCCTCCCGATTTGGCCAAAGTGATCGAATTTTAGCGAGATGGTCGCTGTTGTAGGCCACCATTTTTAGCTTTCTACTTTCTACCCTACGCTGCTGCGTGCACCAAGAAGCCATACTGCATTCATGATGTACCGAGACATGCACCAATTCAAGATGGGGCAGGGATGACATATATGCTAAGGTAAAGTCTATGGCTCGATAGCCTTAAGGCACGACCACCACGCCGAGCTCGGATCAAAGGATGGACGATGTGATGCGACCACCCCGGCAATGGCAAACGAGCTCTCCCAGGTGATGGTGACCGAGCTCTCACCACAAGCTTCTTCTCAAGTGACAGCGATGGCGAATGAGCTCCTACCACATGCTTCTTCTCAGGCGACGATGACGACCAATAGCGGGATTAGGTTTAGAGTTCACTAGGGTTAGGGAAGGGTTTATCGAGACCCCCAGGGTTTAGAGGGAATGGGGATGTGGCGGTCCGATGGTGGGGCAGTGGTGGCGGTGGGGTGGCGAGGCGCCAGTGACTGCAGGATTAGAGGAGGGTGGTAGGCGGCGGTGGGTGGCACGACATGGCAACACAAGGAATTTTAGATTGGACGGGGTCGACACAACAGTGGCTAGGAAGAGGGGCCGTGCGGCAAGGAGGTAGGGTGCTGTTAGCCGCTGATGATGGAGGTAAGGGTGGGGAGGGGTGAAGGCACGTGGAGCTCATGAAGAAGTAGAGTGACAATTGCTAAGGGTACTTAGGTATTTTTTTTGGGGTAAAGAGTACTTAAATTTCTATTACTTGGATTTTCATCAAGATTCATATTCCATCTTCATCTCCGGCGACAATTTCCGATGATTTATGGTTTGAGTTCACTAGAATCCCAGACTAGGGAGGGCGAGGTGGTAGTGGCATTGTCCGCCGCAAGCATGGAGCAGGGCAAGGGCGTTTGGCAGAACATCGATGAACTGGGAGACCAAGTTAGGTTTGCAGGGGAGGGGGCGGCCAAATGACGACAATGACACTATCAAAGCAAGTAGAGGTGATGGTGGCGAAGGTGGAGGTTGGCAGGCATTGCTAGCCACGGGGCACACAGTGGTGGCACATGGGGGAGGAAAAAAGGTAGCGGCATGGTGGGATAGGGAAATGAGGATTGAGGCATGGACACTGGTAGCCTCATCAACGATAGAAAGGAGAGTGATAGTGATTTCATCTATTGCATTTAGATCTAAGGGCTCAAAGTTAAGTACTATTTAGCAATAAAGTATTAGATATTTCCTAAATAACACCTTGCATGTGATGTAAGCAACGCACACTAAAATAATTTGCTATTTCGATATATTTGCAGGTTTCTCCCCACGCATCGTGCCATAACTTGCTTCACATGCACCCACAGCAAACAAGCATCGATCGCATGTTTTCTGAATTCGTACGCTACTCGTTACTCCTACTCCTTCTCTACCCGTATTAATTAATTTGTTGAAATGCCCAATCCTTTTTTTTTGAGAAATCGTTTTAACTCGCAATCAATTCTCGTGACTTGCAAGTTAATGCCGAGCTGCCTTAATAAAGAGGGGCGTGAATAGGAATACCCCCAGCTACGGAACATGGAAGCATGAACCCCTGCCGTCAACGCACACAACCAAAGCAAGTAAAATCACTAGTCTCTTGACAATCATCGTAGATTTTCGTGAGTGCATGACTCCATGCAAGTACTATGAGAGGATCTTTAATGTATCAAATTGGGCTTGATTTAAAGTCATACCATATAAATATTTTAGGAACTTAAGCTTATTTTTTCGAATGTATTAAACTGATTCCTACTAATTTTGGGACTCACGTTATATTAAAAAACTACAAAATAATAATATCATCTCTCAACTGCAGTTGTTTAATGCTTATATGAATTGTTTAATACTTTGAATTGACTCATAAGTAGAGTCCAGCTCTATATATTTTTTGTTGGAATCGACCCCCCAATGTATTGAATCGTTTCAATGCATTCTCTCTCCTTATTTGAACAAGCTAAAACACAACATTAGAGATGATTTTAGTACTCCATCATAGTACTAGTACTGCTAGAAGCAGTATTTTTGAACATGGGAATTGCCTTTGGTTCTTATTTTGCTTTTCTGCCGGCTTTTAGTTTTGGTTTCTTTCAGCAATCACTATTTATTAGACTAATAAATTATAATTAAAAATTATAAACCACAGTTTAAAAGAACGGCATTTATCACCTTCACCAAGCTATTTGGTGGCTTCCAACATTTTGACTGAACAAAATACGAGTATCACCTTAACAAAATGTGCTTAGGGCCTTATGCAACTAGCACTCCAGGCCATTTCGAAAAGCTTTAGGGGACAAAATATTAGCATAATTCCCAGACAAAATCTCTCCGATCTTGACAAAAGATTCTGGACATACCCTTTCCAAACCGGGAGTGGACAAAATTTCTCTTGCAAGTGGACCTGCAAGCACGATTTTTACAGAAAAAAATCCCAACACAAACCAAGTCAAAAAAGCTGATTTGACAGCATACTTCTTTGGTAACTCCACCATATCTGCATTCCTCCAGGCTCCAGCTAAAGATAAAAAAAATTAAAAATTCGGCTCACACAAAAGTCACAAACTATCTCTTTTCTCTCTCTCCTCCTGCATTTTCTAAGAGCAACTCCAACAGTAGCCCACAAAACAGAGTCCCTACTTTTTATTTGAGGGCTCTCCTTACTTTTGAGGGCTCTGTTTTTTGGGCTACACTCCAGCAGGAGCTCTCAAAACAGGACCCTCAAATTCATTCTTAGAGGGGATGACACATAGGACTCACCCTCATCCTCATCCAACTTTTGAGGGCCGAGGGGCAAAAAACTCACTCTAGCAGGGCCCCTACTTAAACCCTCAAAAGTAGGGGCTCCCTCCAGACCCCCAGGAACGAGGGCTTGAGGGGGAGATTTGAGGGCCCCCTATTTTTGAGGGCTCAAGTAGGGGCCCTGCTGAAGTGAGTTTTTTGCCCCTCGGCCCTCAAAAGTAGGATGAGGGCTCAAGTAGAGGCTCTGCTGGAATTGCTCTAATGTCTCTCTCCTCTCTTGCTGCCTAACAACATGACAGGCAAATCTCCACATCAAAGACACACATGACATCATAATCTTAACATCCTTCCAAACTTTATACTAGTAACCTCTTCCCTAAACATAATTAATCAACAAAAACAAATCACACCGATTGCCACTTGGCCGGCATAAGAAGAAACTTGCCATTATTCCCTATCTGAATATTTTTTTCTTAAAGAAATTGCATTCTTCAGAGTTGAGTACAGAGAACCCACCCCTAGAAAGAGAAAGTAGAGAGAGAGGGAGGGAAAGGGACCAAGGGTGTAGTAGGGTCCAACAACTGCTAGAACCAAAAGTTCTCACATAAAACCTCTCTCCCCTCCCTCTATTTCTTCTTAGGAAAAATTGCTCCCATACCACACAGTTTAATAGCGTTTGTTAAAATGCCCCATGATGTCTCACTGACATGCGGGTCCAGGACCCACATGTCAGTGAGACATCATGGGGCATTTTAACAAACGCCATTAAACTGTGTGGCATGAAGCAAATTCCCCTTCTTCTTATCTTTCTGGACTTTGCAGCCTCCACTCTCCTCCCCCACCCACCCGGTTGCCGCGCTCTGCAGGCTGAGGAGACCAAGAAAGGGTCTGTCGTTTCTTGATGGTTTTACCTTTCCTTGTTGGGATTTTTGGACCTGCATTTCCGTCCGGGAAGAATAAATTGGGGCTCTTTCTTGCGTGGACGGTTTTAATCTGTGTTGGTTCTTAGATTTTATTTATCCTCTTGTGGGTGTCCCGATCGGTTCTCGGGTCTGCGTTTGATTTTTCTTTTCTTTTTTGGGGGTGCTGTGGATTGGGGGGGGGGGGGGGTTGTTAATCTCAGCTCGTATCTGTGTTACTCGGGAAAAAAACTCATCGTATTTCTTCACCGATTACTGATCGTGTTGTTCTTGGTTCTTCAGGAGATATTGGCGTTCTTGATGAGGGAGCTGCTGCGAGGAGACAACCTTGTGAGGCAAGAACAGTGGTGAAGCAAAGGTAAGAATGAGATGATGATTGATTAATCACGAAAGGGCTGTCTTTTTTGTTTTGTTTTGTTTGGGTTCTCCGTATGACGATGCTTTTAGGATGCTTTAATAACTAATCAATATCTAAGCTTACAAGCTAGGGAATCTGGAAAAAACACATGTTGTCCTACACTGCAATTCATGAATCCCTTTTAGTTTTGCTCTTGATTGATAATACTAGCTGCTATTTCTTGAGGAATAATTGTACAAAAAAATCTCTCCATCTGATTATCTGTTCTCACTCCATGTAGTATTTTGAAACTATAAACCCACTTCTTGTAAAGTTAGTGTTAAAAAAAAGTGAAGTTATGAAATCAAGTCATTGATACTGCAAAATTGCAGTGGGAAGAAAGCGAGAGGCGATCAAATGGCAGTTGAGTCCTCCCCAGTTCCACAAACTTCCTCTGAATCTATTGCACAAAAGATGGGGTTCTTCAGAGTCCCTGACCTTCTTGTCAAACTGAGCACCAAATGTTTGATTGAATTGGATGCGGTCCGCAGTCCAACATCGCCATTAGACCTCAAATTCTTCACAGGCCTTGGTACTAAATCACTTAGGTCATCTTTCCTTGATGTCGGCCAGAACCAAAAGATCTTGCTTGGTGACAGGGTTGGGCTTGGACTGGTGGATTCCCTTACTGATGAGAGCCCCACACCCTTTGGCAGTAGGAAGGTTCTTCTTGGCTCTGAGATGAGGATTACTGATAACCTAACTTCCAAGAACAGCTCCACTGCTCCTATTCAAGCTGAAGTGGTCGAACAGAAGGATGAGAATATGTGTGATGGACTGAAGGGCAGTATCATGTCCCTTTATGACATTTTCAATTCAGAGGATTACACCTGTGTTGTTTCTCATGGTCCTAACCCTAGAACTACCCACATTTTTGGAGATCGTGTTTTTGAGTGTCAATGTGAGCAGCTGATGCCCGATGAGAGTAAGTGTGAGGAGAGTTTGCCCCCTTATCTGAACGGGGGTACGATGAGCTTCTGTTGTTTTTGCCGTGAGAAGCTCAAAGAAGGGAAGGACATCTACATCTACCAGTAAGTGACCCAGTATAGTAGATGCACCACTGTTATGGAGTTTTTTTGTCGGTTTAATAGGTCTGCAGTTGTTTTGATTGTTGTTTGATATTTGGTATCATGTCTTTCAACTGTAGGGGTGACAAATCCTTTTGCAGCATGGAGTGCAGGGAGAATTTCATGGAAGATGAGATGGAGGAAGGTGAACCTATGACAGAGCGGCTCATCCGTTGACGATGGTCGTATTTTCCAAGTGATCCAGTGCAACTCGAAATGGTCGTATCTGAAGTGCTGTTTGAGGTTAATAAGTCGCAGCCATGGATGTGATCATGTTCATCGAGTTGCCTGAAGATTTTGTCTGCTGCGGCACTGATGAATTTACCCTACTTATTGATTTCTGTATTTTCCTTACCTGGATCCTTGAATTTTTGGAGGAGGCTGGACAATGACTCTGCTTCCGGTCATATTATTATTTTGATCGGAAAGGGCGTTTGTGTGTGTGTGTTTGAACTTGTGCTTGCTTGGACCTCATTTTCAATTGCGTGTCATATGTTGACACCTTTGATTACTATCATGTATCTGAACCTATATTTCTTCATGTATTTTGAAAGGATGTGGTAAACAATAATACTCGAGTATACTATCTTGTTCACCTTTCTTTCTGTCATTAATCTTGATCTGAAGATGTTGAATTCTTACATGGCAAGCACCATCTGATTTTTGTACGAATAATCTATTTTTTATTCGAAATTACAGAAATATACCCATGGAAATTTTTTTTACAAAAATAGTGGAGCAAATCACCCAACCGGGAGGCGACACGTGGACAGTTTGGTAACGATTGGGCGAGTTATTGCTGTCGCCTGGGCGTTGGGCGACTGAATTCCAGTCGTCGTACGGTTGGATGATAGCAATTTCAGTCGCCTAACGGCCGGGCGACAGGGGGGTTAAAAAGCCAGCGCGCTCGGCCGCCGCCGCTGCTCCTTTGTTTTGATCATTCGGCGCCGCGAGAGAAGAAAGGAAAGGAGAAAGGAGAGAAAGGAGAGAAGAGGGAGGAGGGGAAGAGGAGAGGGAGAGGAGGGGAGGAGAGGGTCAGATCTTGAGATTCAGATATTTTTTTTAATATATTGCATTTCAAGTATATTTTGTATGAAATGTTAGTGGTAGTAAAAATTGTATATGTAGAAAGTTTAGTATGAAAATTTTAGTACAATTTTTAGTAGAAATTTTAGTATAAAAAATTTGTAGCATACAATTTTTAGTATAGAAAATTTGTAGTATATTTTGTATGAAATGTTAGTGGTAGTAAAAATTGTAGATGTAGAAAATTTAGTATGGAAAATTTAGTATAGAAATTTTAAGTACAGAAAATTTGTAGTATACAATTTTTAGTATAGAAAATTTGTAGTATATTTTGTATGAAACGTTAGTGGTAGTAAAAATTATAGATGTAGAAAATTTAGTATGGAAATTTTAGTATAGAAAATTTGTAGTATACATTTTTTAGTATGGAACTTTTTTTAGTACAGAGATTTTAGTACAATTTTTAGTATAGAAAATTTGTAGTATACAATTTTTCGTATTGAAAATTTAGTTAACGTAATTGTAGGAAATTAGTAGGCGCAGAAACGGAGAGGAGACGAAGAAGCAACCGTAGGTGTAGATCTAGATAGGAATAGTTAAATATTTGTTATACTAAATTTATTAAACATGTAGTTTTACAAAATTAACAGCATGCGTACGAATTGCAGGTATGGCGCGTGATGGTCGTGACTCCGACTGGCGGTATCCCCTGTTGGACGAGCACGTGGACCGCATGCATCGCGCTTCCCGTCGTGGACCGGGGAGCGCGGACGAGCCGGCTGAGCTGGGAGTGGTCCGGACACGCACACCTCACGTGGCCTGAAGACTCGACCCTCGTTGGACAATCAGGTTTGCACTTCGCCAGCGTTTTAGTGCTGCCGTAAGAACATTCCGTGCTGACCTTCACTTTGTTTGCAAGCTGCGGGATACCGGGCTAGTCCCTCTTGCCCGAATGGTGTAGGCCACGGACGAGGGTGGACCCGCCTTGGCGGCGGGCGGGGACGAGGCTGTGGAGCGATCACGACGCTTCCCGTTTGACCGTTCCCTGCTGACGGCTTTGGTGGACCATTGGTGACTCGAGACGCACACTTTCCAGCTCCCATTTGGGAAGATGACGCCGACCCTACAGGATGTGTCCCTGCTTCTTGGCCTTCCGATCTCGGGAGACACTGCGTTCCTACCGGAGGCCCTGGCCGAGTAGCGCGCTGACTTGCTCGGCAAATTCGAGGGGGTCCTTTCACTGCGTGCCGTGGATGAGTACCACATCTTCCCGACGAGTCAGACCCACAAGCCGTCGCTGAGGTGGCTCGCACAGTTCCAGGTACGTGGTCTTTACAATCGATCGTGTCGTCCAAGCTCTTATTTGCGTTATTATGTACTAATAACATCTTGTTTGCATTCAGGTGCAGTGGATGGATCCAGAGGCGGATTATCACCAGGTCTCGTGCCACTTGGAGGTGTACTTACTGTAGCTATTTGGTTGGGTGCTCTTCACCACCAGCCACGGCAACAGCGTCGACACGCACCTCATCGCTCATGCTAAGGCGATCGCGGAGGCAAGGCCCCCCAGGTCAGCTGGGGATCAGCCGCACTTGCCGCGACCTATCGTGGCCTATGCGATGCGTGCTCGAGGTTCAAGGCAAACTCGGTCCTCGCGGGTTGTCCCCTGCTGCTGCAGCTGTGGTCGTTCGAGCGCTTTAGTCTTGGACGACCTTTGCTAGATGACATGGGTCCGTACGGGCCCGAGATGTATCTGGAGGGAGACGTCGACTGGCCGACGATGGGTTCTCTTTGGAGTCATCGTCGGGTAAGTCATATGTCAATTAGTAATTTCCTTTGTACTAACGATGGTCGTACGTAACACCTATTCGTCCTTGCAGGTGCAGTTTGCACATGTGCAGGTCACACGGGCGTATCTGCCCATTGTTGAGCAGATCGACCACCTCACGGCCTATGACATGCGCTGGGAGCTGTACTCACATGTGGCACTGATGGACCGTGCTCCCGATGGGTTGTCGACACTCAGCTGGCGCGACCGGGCTTTCTGGCTGACGCGCCGGAAGCTCGTCTACGACATCTTCGTGGAGGACTACTCGCCACAGCGAGTGATGCGGCAGTTTGGTCTACGCCAGGTTGTCCCGGTACCAGTCGGGCCTGCAGTGCCGCCTCTTGTGCACGCGTGAGTGCCCGCATCTTATAAAATTGTACATAATTACTATTCCGTTGGAAATTACTAACGAATTGGTTCTACAAGCAGGCACTCTAGAAAGTGAGTGAAACGTGGCACGGACTGGACGGCGAAGATGCAGGGGTGGATTGCGCAGTGGGACGGTGCGCTTGACGACCTGGTTGAGGAGGACCGCCCCTACGACAACATGGAGTACACGGAGTACCTGCGCTGGTACCAGGGTGTAACTTCCCATTTTCAAAATTAGTATCAATGTAAAATTCAAATGTTTGTTAATGAAATTAAAAGCCTTTATTCCCAGCTGGTTATTTCTTTTTGCTTTTTTAAAAGAAAATTTCATGAGGTGCAAAGGAATTACAAAATGAAAACCTTGTCTTATCTCCAAGAAATAAATCAAATTAATCTTTCAAAATCTAGAACTTGAAATGTACTTCAAAAATTAATGGACCCAGGGAGGTAAGATTTTGCGTTTAATATTTAACAAGGGGAGGAAGATGTATATGTATTAATAAAAGGAAGCCCCAGATCATTCCTAGCCACTCATCCTATTCTCCATTCCATCCCAGCCATCCCTTCATTTCTCCTTCTGGTGCCAATGCACCTCCCTCCTCCTTCCTGGCCCCAGCGCCTCCTCTGTCTGCAGCTCGTCGCCATTCGCCACCAACCCCGTCGGTGAGTTATTGCGGCAGCAGCCTCGTCTTTAGCACCTCTCCTCGCCATCAGCACCCGGCAGTGGCAGTGTCTCCGGTCACCTCCCACACGTCTCCCGCACGTTTTGGCCATCGTCCGGCCGTGCGCGTCGTGCGCCATTTCCCCACTCCAAGAACGGCCATAGTACCCTCTGCCACCGGTCACCCTCGCGTGCACCGTGGTTGCACGGCTCCATGCCGCCTTGCCCCCCCGACAAACCCGTCCCTGGCCTCTATAAAGAGCGCCGAAGCGTCGTCGCACACCCCACCGAGGCGCGCCCAAGAACGCCCAGCTCGCCGCCTTCCTCTGCCATGCGTGCACCCGCCAGAAATCTCCGCCGCCAAGCGCCGCCGGTGTACATCAGGACCCCCTCCGCCACCGTCGCACCCACCTTCACCCCCTCCCCCTCCTCCCCAGACTAATCGCCCTCTCTCTCTCGCTTCGTAGGCCGCCAGCGACGTCCCTCCTCTCCACCTCCGGCGTCGGGTTCCCTCGGTGAACCACCGCGCCATACGTCAATTAAGCGCGCTCGGGCCACCACCGGACCACCCCGATCCTGACCCCCACCTCGCCGGACCCCGCCTCACGCTCCAGCGAGCCGCCGCCGTCCTCCTCACCGCCAAGCCCATCCCCGCCGCCGGCTCGCACTGCTTCACTCCGGCCACCGATCAAGCCATAGGTGAGCTCATTGACGCCCATATATGCTCCCATGGCGAGCAATTGGACCATAATGACCCGAGTCGCCGACGCACAAATCCCCTGTTCCGGCCACCGCCCTACCCGCCGCCCGACTGGCCCGGTCGATTCCGCCCTCCCCGAGGTGCGCGCCGGGTCGGGCAACCCGTTTTTGCCGACGCCGCCGCCCCTCCATGCCCCTCCGCCGCCGGCCGTCCCCGCCTCCTTTGCGGTCGGAACGAGCCAGAGCAGAGCAGCCGACTAAGCAATAAGTTAGCCCCTTTAAATGCTGCTCTAACCCACCATTACATCTGTCCTAAACTAACCGGTTAACGAGGCAATAATGCTGCAATTAAGCGCGGGCCCGCCTGTCGGCTGTGGAGCTGCAGTGCCCACCCGAACGCCATTAATACCTCTCAGGCCCCACTTGTCAACAGCACACACTCCCTCCCCTTTTCTATTTTCCGGATTTTCCAGAAATTAAGACTTTGAAGTGCTATAACTTTTTAACTATAACTCCGAATTTAATGAAACCAATTTCTAAATTTTTCTAAAATTGAGACCTATCTAATGATTCTATTTTGGTTCAGTTTTGAGCTAATTTGAGGTTGATTTTATTTTTGTTTGGTATTTATTTGCTTCCGTTCTCGTTTGTGTTGTTTTTCCGGTTCAATCTCCCGAGTAGAGTTCGAAGACGCGAACGAGCGCCCGCTTGAAGCAGCACAAGACCCCCAAGCTTTCGATCCAGGCGAGTCAATACTTTGATCATTTTGCGCCTATATTTTATGTGAAGATATGTTCGTTTCAACTGTTACAAATTGCGTGCGTTATTTTATGTGCTAAAAATATGTAACTCCTAAGGTAGCTAACAACCATAGTTCCACCTAATAATAATATACCCCACCAGTAACATTTGACTCACATGATCATTGTCGCCCTAGATATAAACACTAGTTATGGTAGTTATACGTCTTATTATTGCCATGCTAAATTTGTCGAGTCGAGGGTTCTAGAAACCCTGATAATCACTCTTTAATCATGAACACTAGATTTGGGATAGTCATGGGATGTACATGGCTGAACAATTATGTGGATTTGTGTTGTGCTTCTAAAAAAATCCTCAAAAATCTGCTAACCCTGTTTGGGCGGGTGATAAGAGTGGTGGGTGTGGATGTAACACGGGAAATGTGGAATGAACCGCCTAGACAACCTAAGGACTTAATCATGTGTGGACCCTCCGTGTATAACAGTACAACCACAAGCTGGCATATTGTAGGCTGGGCTAAATAATTTACTGAACCCTCTAGTCATTTCACGGAGAATGTGTGTAGGTGGGTAATGAAAACCCCACTGGGAATGGGACACCGGATGTAGGTGACGTTTCCTAGGATAGCGTATGTGGAGAGTGGAGTCCGACTGCGCTAACCTATGGTAGACATCCCGCACAACCTATGGAAGTAACCCCATAGAGTGATATGCTAGAGTGTGAGGTATTGTAAAGGCCTCGTGATATTCTCTCGATCTGCATGTCCAAGGAATCATGTAGAACGTCGGGACAATTATCTCTTGTGGGTAAAGATGTACAGTCTCTGCATAGTACATACACAAACTATTCGAATAGCCGTGCCCACGGTCAGGGGAAGACATGGAGATCTTCCTCGAGTTAGTTCTATTTCAAAATTTTTGGAGGTTGGGAATAAAAATTTGCTAGGTGGATATAGCCTAAACTTTGGTAATTTGTCTTGGAGGGATGTACTCTAGTGTTGGTATTAAGGTGGAAGTAACTTGCTATTCAAAAAGTTAAGCATTGGTGGATGTATCCTTAAAATTGGTGGATGTAACCATAAACTTGGTAAATGGAACCTACCCCGTTATAAAATTATTGCACACTTTCAGTATTTAAATCATAAGTTCTTGAAAAATGCTAGGTCATAGAAATTTTGAATTATGGTAATTTCAAATGTCGCTTTATGCAAATAAAAGAACCCGAGCCACCCTTGAATAGCCTTGCATCTATAATTATATGCATTCTATGTGTTGGCTCGCGGAGCACGGTTGTCTGTGCTCACCTCGCTCTTAACTCCCCATTCAGAAACTGAGAATCAAGAGCACTATGCCTACCACGAGGATCAGGATGCCGAAGGAAATGAAGATGGTGGTTATTAGAATAGGCCTCGGTGGTCTTGCCTCTCGCCTCAGTCCAGTTGACCAGGCTAGTTTTGGCGGGTGCCTTCGTTATTAGCCAGGTCCCTAGTTAATAGCGTTGGTACTCGGGTTATCCCAGTCGCTTGCCTGTGGTGAGTTGTGCCCCTACGCTATGTACGCTTCCGTTATCATTCTTTATGTATTGTAAGGCATTTGGCCTGACGGCCCTATTGTAACCCTGGCCCGACGTGGTCTATTTGAACTCTGGTACTGTATTATATGGCTTGTCGTGTATGAAATGATGCAGCGTTGTATCTGTGAGCATTATCTACTGATCTAAGGAATAATGCAGTGTTATCACAGAGGATTCCAGGTAAGTAAACTTGGGATCTGACACAGGGCCGGACACGTATGAGGATCGTACATGTCGTGGACCCACCCCCACACACCTCGCCGCTCCGACAACACGTATCCCACGCACCTCACGCGGGACGTGCACATCGCAGTACGTTACATATATTTTTGAACATTCCCTAATGGCAATGCTACCTTGGATAATTAACCATTTTTTGTCTTTTCCTTCAGTCTGACGTGGGTGTTTCGATCGTCACGGAGGCCCAGAGTATGCTACATAGGCTCGCCGCAAGTGTCAAGGTGGGCCACGAGGAGCACATCAGCGCATACCGTCGTTTCAAGGAGTGGGGTACACGTATTGTGCACCTGTTGTCCTGCATGAGGCTACCAGCGGGCTCCATGCCCACGCCCAGCACACGGACGGTTCGACCACCGGTGCCGCTCCGACCGGCGTGGCACTACTCTTGAGGTTCTACGTGGGCATGTCCTACAGCACCTCACCCGGACGAGGCTGGAGGATCTGCCTGGGGATGGCCTCATACACCACCAGGGCAGATGTTCTCGCGTCCTCCGTACATCCCTGGCTTACCCACACAGGGGGTGTACTTGACGTCGTACGCCCCTCCTCCAGGTGAGATGGCGCCAACTGAGGGTACGTATCGTACGATCTCCGTTTTATCGCAATGCTTTACATCTGAAACTAACGATATTAATTTTGTAGGTCTTTTCCTATCCGAGTAGCGGTTCAGCCCCTCCGCGAGCCCAGACGATTCGGACCAGTACTTCTCCGAGTGGGTCAGGCAGGCGTATGGGTCTGCACCTACTGACACAGCACCGCACCTCCTGACACAGAACCAGAGGTTCTTTCCGGCAGTGCCCTCCCCGGTGCACCGGAGGGCACACAACCAGAGATGCAATTGACTCCACCAGCTCAGAGGCGGGTGCGACACGCTCCTGATCGTTTTACGTTGTTGGGGCGTCGTAACCCATTGCAGCGGAGGAGGGCCAAGCGGGGCCGTAAGGGAGGACACGGGCGTGGAGACGGGGTAGGCCAGGGTGGCGACTAAGGGTAGTCCTGATTGTACACCATTGTTTCATGTACTGCTTACGTTTGTTATTTACGATGTGAACTTTTTAGTACTGTGCCGTGCTTACTTGTACTCGTTACCTACTCGATGCACGTTCTAAACAAATAGTGAACTTCAATGATGGCAACCGCACGAAGTTCTCAATAACATCAAAATATCATTTACCATTGTATGTATCGATCGTTCTACGGTCAATCGTTCCTAAAAAAAATTTCCAAAATTTTTTACGCACCTACAACATACAATGAACATAAACTTTTATAACAACTTTAGCAGATTTTTTACCAGTTTAAAACTACAAAATTGACAAAATTTAAAACATTCACGGGGGACTGAGTGCAGTCGCCCAATGGGGGGCGACTGGTACTTTGTCGGCCCCTAGTTGGGCGATTTGCTCTAGTCGCCCAATGGGGGGGGGGGTGACTGGAGCCTATTTTTGTAAAAATTTTTCCCACGGTACATTTCTGTAATTTTGAATAAAAATGGATTATTCGTACAAAAAATTCTTTGCTTGCAACTATGCAATTGTTAACCACATGACAAGTACATTGATATGAATAAAAAACTACTAGCACTAGCAGTAGTTTTCAGGTGACTGCATAGTTAACTCTAGTTTGCCGCTAGACATCTCTGGAGACTCCAGTCTGCCAGGTGTCTCCAGAGACTCTAGTCTGCCAGGTGTCTCCGGATACTCATGCGACGAAGCGTGGTCGAGAGGATGTAATTCAATCCTCAACCATTCGTGAGGCGTCCCTGGAGACTAGAGCAGCGAAGTGGTCGAGCATCTTCTCCCGTACCTGTGGGTTTGGGATTCCAAGTGGCGCTGACGGCACTGGTGGGGGATTCAGACTCCGACATGGACATTCGTGGTACTGAAGTAGGGTGCGGTGTCGACGGTGGCGCTGCCTCTGTGAGTCCAATTATGGAGTTCACCGGTGCCAACACCTCTCGACCGGCGTCTCCCAGTTGAGCCGCAGGTATGACTAATTCATTCTCCTCTCGTGACTTCGCGAGACTTTCCCCACTTTGCTCCCTGACACTGTCCTCGGTTCAGCAGAATTGGTCATGGCCCGGCTGGCTTTGCCACCGCGAACATGTCTTCGGGTCATACCATCCTCGAGGTTGCCGACTTGAAATAATGGCGGCTCACTGTGGCAGATTTTGTGCCTCGTCCTGAGGCACTGAGGGCTTTCCAGGGGGCTGTGGACTACACGGAACCTTGGCCACCGCGCGCTTTCTTCGTGCAGCTTGGTGCTCCTGGAGAGTGCCCTTGAGGCCACGGAGATGAAGGTAGTGTAAGTGAGTACACCGATAACTTTTGCAGTTTGGTTGCTGAGACCAGATCGGCATGTAGGCTCTTGCCTTTTCTCGTGCTATCCAAGCTGTGAGGAACCAAGAGAGAAATAGTCTACAGGAGTGATTAGTCGCTGCGAAGACAGAGGCCGTGTCCACTTGTCGTTCCACCAAGGATGCGGTTGCTGTCGCAGTGGTGAAGGACGAGCGCATTCAGTTCCTAGAGATGGAGGGCTGAAGGCCATCATCGAGGCACACGCCTTGGTGGAGCAGGGCTGGCGGGTGGCCACTTAGGAGTGCGAGGGCCTACTGTGTCATATCTCCACGCTAAAAGAGGAGAAGGTCGGGTAGCATCGGAGTTAGCAGCGAGGGACCACCTATTGGGCGATGCATCATTAGCGACTTGGGAGTCGCTATAGTCATTGGAGAGTACTCTGGCCGACTTCGTGGTCGTAGTCCCTCCACGGTTGCATGGACCCGAGGACCTGTAGCCTTCGGAGGATCAAGGAGGCTTCCTCGCTTGCTCTGAGTGCCACGCGTGCATATGGGAACCACTGTTCGCTTGCTACCAACCAAATGCTTATTGGTCTACTTCACTTCCAGGGCTGCTTGCATGTGGGTGACTTATCTAACCCCCACTTGGACTTTCTTGTGGGGAACAGGACAATGGCCGAGGCACTGCACGCAGTCTGCCGGTCTGTTCGCGCCTTCCACCACTGGATTTGGGAGTATATCGGCGAGGCTGCAGCGAAGGTTGCCCCAAAGCATACGCTGGGTGCGAAAGTGGACCTCAGTAGCTGGCTGGGTGATGTGCCCCAATGGGACGAAGATGGTGAGCCCGCGTCGAACATCCCAACCGATCGATAGGTGTGATGCCGAGGCCTTCCACCCTCATACGTAGTAGTTTGCATGTGTGGCCATCCGTGGCTCTCTGTATACAGCGATGGGCGTGGGCATGATGTAACCCTCATTTTGCAATGAAAAGCACATGGTGTCTATGTCGTGGCCTCATGTTGATGTTTGCCTGGCGAGCATGTACTTGAGGATCACGTTGTTTAGCGTCGGCTGCGACACTGGGGATGGTGGAGGAGTCGCTGCGGTTCTGGGCGGAGCGGCCCGCAGGAGTGACCTTTTCGTCTGGGAGTACATAAAAGTAGAACCCTTGGACGGGGAGTAGCGTGAGGGAAGCCCACCTCCTCCGTTATTGTGGGCGTCGAGTGCTGTACAATTGTAACAATTGATGAAAGCTATTGTTTGAAGTGTGTGTGTACTATGGTGACCCCCTGAGGCCTAGGGTTAGTGAGTAGGACGCCATCGTGGAGACGACTGTGTCATCGCACGCGCCAAAGTAGGGGAATCCCAGGCAACGGGTAAGGATGGTATCGACGAGTAGGACGGCTCACACGTATTCATAAGCCGCAGTCGCGCGTAGGTACTTCGTGCAGGTCCCGTGTGTCCACTCGACCGTTCGGCAACACGGAGGTACTTGAGTCAGGCGCACGGAGTGGCCGAACGGTCGTTTACGACCACAGGGTGGTTGAATGAAGTCACGAGGACGAGGTGGTCGGACGATTCCTTACGACCACGACGTGGTCGTACAAAGGCACAACCATGACATGCTCGTACGAGCGTCTATGACCACGAGGTGATCGTACGAAGCCACGATCACGAGATGGTCGGACAAGCGTCTATGAAAAGCTCCATCCCCTACTCTTTGGACGAGCGTCAATGAAGTCAGTGGCAGGACGAAGTCTCTGAAAAGCACACTCAGTCCCGCATCCTTCGGACTAGCATCGACAAAGTCATCGGTGGGACAAAGTCTGAAAAGGCATGCTCTGTCCCTCATCCTTTGGACGAGTGTCAATGAAGTCGGCGGTGGGATGAAGTATGAAAAAGCACGCTCTGTCCTCCACCCTTTGGACGAGCGTCGACGGAGTCGGCGGCAAGATGAAGTCTGAAAAAGCGCGTTCCGTCCCTCACCCTTCGGACGTGCGTCAACGAAGTCGGCGGCTGGACGAAGTCTGAAAAAGCACGTTTCATCCTTCACCCTTCGGACGTGCGTTGAGAAGTTGAAGGTTATCTGTCTTCAACGTTGGGAAGTTGAAGGGCTCTTTCTCATGTGAAATCTTGTCTCTTTCTATACCCTTTGCGTCAAGACTCGTAGAACTAGGTCGTAAGTTCAATAGCCACTCTTTTCTTCATGATTAATTCATTTCTTGTCTAACCCAAAAGTTCAAATTATAGTGATTTGTTGAAATTAAATGATAGTACTGAGGCCAGTACTGGAGTTAACAAGATTTATAGCTCGTCTGGTAGAGCTCTAGATTACGATAGAATCATATTTTGCTCCTGATTCTCTAAAGAATCAGATCCAGAGATAATCAGGAGTGAGATAGAAAGTGTTTGGTACAAGGTGGCTCCAAAAATCCTTTCAGCCATCGCTTGCTCACCACTGGCCTCCTCGCCGTTGACGCCACCGCCTTCTTCATCACCATCGGCCTCTCCGCTGCCGATGCCGTCGTCTCTTCGGTCACCGCCGGCCTCCCTACCGCCTTCTTCGTCACTACCGGCCTCCCCGCCGTTGGCCACCTGTGGGCCTCCCCGTTGGCACCGACGCCTTCGACCTCGTCGCCGTTGGTATCCGCCCGCTACCACTTCCGGAGCGCGCAGAGCGAGAATCAAGAGTGCGCCAAATGGGGTCTTAGCTAGGTGCTGAACTGCTGATACTGATTATTCCGAGTTATTCCGAACGTCATACTCGGTCGGCTCTCAGGTAGCCAGCCATTCATACGAAAGATAGTCTTAGAAAGTTAAGAACCAACAAATAGGGTTGAAAGGTGTCATAGAACAGTAGTAGACCGGTCCCAGGTCTTGAATTGAATGCCGGCATGTTCGCACCTTCAGTCTCCGGTCTGTATTCAAACGAGCCCTAAGCGACAGACTAGGGAATTGGGAAAAAAATAGAAACACTATTTTGCGGGTGATAAGAACCGTCGAGTTTACGAAGTCGCAAGAGACAAGATTGGACAGAGCCATTACTTCACAATAGCAAAAGATAATGATTATCTTTTCTTAACCATTCGTATGAACACACTAATGTTATCACCATTAGGTAATGCAGACTGTCTACAAGCACAATTTTTTTTTCAATGAAGTTAGTCACAGTGGAAGTTTCTGTGAAAAACCCACACAACCATATTTGGACATTTCTGCATCTGGCTTCTCAAAACATTCATTCCTCAGGTAAAATAGTGGTCTCTGGCTACAATTCATCCTAGTATTCATTCTAGGCTGAGAATCAAGGCCTGGATAACTCAAGCATGAATAGCAAAAAAGAAGCTTATTCTGTTGGAAACAGATAATACAATGGAACAAGTTACTTTGACTTCTTCTGTTCAGGCGCTCTTGATCCTATAATGCTACAAATGGGTTGATCTGGTGACTGTAGCAACTTCAAGGCAGGGTGGACTTTCAGATCACGCGTTAACAATTTCTGCCCGACGTCCAACTCACTTAGATCCACTTCAATGTGTGGTGGTACTATGTCAGCAGGGCAGAGATACTTGACTGTTCGTTTTATGGTGTTGAAGTAAGCTCCTGTAGTTTTGAAGATAATCACATTAGCCTGGATTGTTATTGAAGCACTAACATGACACAACAGGCACACACATGAATAAAGACTTGGATTGGGACATAATGCAGGGATCCTAGCTAAACGCTATATAACATAATGCAGGCAATGCTTGAACACTGTGGCCAGAGTTTTCAAAAAGTGAAGTCGGGTATACACTGAATTAGTGATCTATATGAAAATGTATAAACACAGCTTATGTAACAGACCACTTAATTGGTTAGTGTAAATTACGCCTTTTCGTTAGCATTGTTCAAAGATAAATGATTCCAAGTAATCTAAATATTCTTTTAATACTATAATAATGTTCCATGTAACACAACAGACGTGTTGAAGAAATTGTGCCTGTCTAACAGCTAAGGTACAGACCCAATTTTGATGTGGAAAAACCTGGAGAAACATTTCTTTATTTGGCATTTCAATTCTAGTTTTAAGTAAGATAGATGCATCATTGGAATACATGCCACAAACCTTTCCTGAGACCAGGTGAGGCATCCTCTCCAATGAACATCAAAGGAACATCTATTTTGAGCAGCGCCGAAGAAGGGGCTCTCATGAATGTCACATTCAAAGGTTCATCAGTGCCCGCGTGCAAGTGTACCTGAAAATATGGATGTTCAAATAAGTCACCCAAAAATGCACATATAATGGGGTTTTCTGAATACCTCATTACATCGATTGCTACAGGTCCACCACAGCAACACTCATTATAGCATACACCTTTACATAGAGATATATAGGGGCAGTTTGCAACTGATGTTGTAAGATAGACGTAATTGTGTCTGACTGATTTCTTGTATTGAGCTATAACAAGCCATCAAGTATATTTCATTGTTCAAGGAACCAGCTCACAATTAGCAAAAGCGCAAGGCAGCATTTGATGCTGCTAACACGGCAGCAGCAATATGTAAAAATTGTCTTATTAAGGGGAGTCATTGTAGGCACTAGGCAAGCTGAACAGAAACTGTTTGGGGATATAGCACCCTCTCACAATGTTTGCAAACACCAGCCAGCAGCCATGCTTACTCTTAAGGGGAGAGTGTATATTTCCCTGAAAAAATAACTAAAACCCACTTATTTCAATCTGATAATTCCCACCAACTAAGTAGAATATGTGAAATGTCACATTATCTAGCTTGATTGGGACACATACGAGGGAAAAAATTGCCTATAGAGCATGATTGGTGTGTATAAGTACAACCCCAAGCTAGGCTGGATAATGCAACATGTTTCACCTTTTTTTTTTTTGCATATTTGGTTGGGTCGTATCAATTGAGCCAGACGAAAGGATGCGGAAGTGGAGATTGGCCAACTTCAGAGGAAATGCACAAATTCGAGTTTAAGAGCTTGGTCATTTCCACAAGCCATTTGAAGGGAGAATGGGTTCTCCTATCTCCAATTTATCTCTGATCCACATTTCAACAGATCCCACATGGGTCAACATGTTAATTGTTCTATGCCATCCACACTAGAGCATTCATGCAAAAAAGTCTTAAAACTGTACACAAACGTTTAAAACTGCACTGCATGTGTTACCACCCCTCACCTAGTATCACCCTAATGAAGACAAGTAGGCAACCAAACAATTGGAAATGAATGCTCAGGGTCACCCACAAACAATAAAGGAGGAATTGCATTTGCACCATGGAAATGGGCCCTCTGCATTACATAAGAAAATGCACATATGCTACTTCCCTCAAGAGCTGTCCAATAAAAAATGGATGCTTTGTAAAACCCTTGAATGTGAAATTGACAAGTCTTGCCAGAAGATGAAGGCACTGAGCATCAAAATTTTCATGTTGCCACATCTGAGATTTTACCCATTGCCCATTTTCTGATCAGACAGATCTCGAGGGTGGTAACAGTGTAATGCACATGGTTCATTTCCTGAAGTAATGGTAAGGATACTTGTTCATTACAACATAGCAATTGAACCTGCATTTCCATTTCCCTTTAATCCTCTTCCAATATGGTTGTCTCACCCAACTTATTTCACATCTAAATCGACTAAGTCCTAGTTCCAACATTAACACGGAATAAACACTAACCAAGAAACATCAACATTTCGTTCTGCAGACTAAGCTAAATGTAAAGGTTAAATATCCTGCCCAGAGTAACAATAAAATTAAGTAGCTAATTAGACTACAGAGCTGTCTCATTTTTTCAATCGAATGTGCTCTTATATAATTATCAATCCAATTATTTGTTCACCGACAACTTTCTTCATAGAAAATCTTCGGACTTCCACCTAATCACCTAAAAGGAGCAACACTAACACTAGAACAACACTAGTTTCAATCCCAAACACTCATCCCAAACGATGTGACCTCAGAAACTTATTTGGTTCACCACGCACAATACAACCAGCACATAAAAGAAGCAAACTTCACCAACTACCACTAGTATCAAACAAGAGCTCATCAACCATAGCCCATTCCCGAGTACCCACCTTGCGAGGCAGGACGCGGACGCTCTCGATGAGTTCGCCCTGGCCGGCGTGCTCGGACCAGACCTGCAGGCGGAAGAGGCGGGAGAGGAAGAAGGAGCGCCCGAGGTGGTCGACGAGCTTGCGGATCTGCTTGGACTGCACGGAGACGAGGCGCTTGTTGCCGCCCTCCTGGCCGTTCTTCTGCTCGAAGACGATGGCCGGCACCCGGCCGGCCTTGCGCTCCTTGGCCGCCACGTGACGCCCGGACGAGGCCCGAGGCACGGCGAAGATCACCTCGTCGTGCTTCAGGTCCGGCCGCGGGTCGCCCGGGAGGTACTCGAACGGCGGGGACGAGAGATCGATGCTGTGGTGCTCCGCGGCGGCGGCGGCGGCGGCGGAGAAGAGGTGGCGGCGGAGGAAGGGGAGGGTGAGGGCCTGGAGGGGTCGCCGGAGAAGCATGGCGGCCGCTTGCTCGTCACGGGTGTAGGGTTTTCGGGGGAGGAATGGTGGTGGTGGCTGCCTGGGAGAGTGTGGAGGAGTGGGGAAGAGGAGGAGGTGGGGTTTAGGGTGTGATGGGCTTTGACTATTTGGGCCTAAATGAATAGGCCCATCGTGCTAGGGATGGGTTTCATGGGCCGGAAGCGAGAATAGTTTCGGGTGAACTGAATTGTTCTTCAGTCGTGCTCGCCCAACAATGACATAACACACGTCTCAGAAGAAGAAGAAAAAGAATACTATCCGTCGTACACGCACATTCTAAAACTAGAGAAAAACTGCCCTATGGTATACTGTCCAAATCCCATCCGATTGAATCTTATTCATGTGCTTCAGCTTCTTCCTAATTCCTCCCTCCCTCCCTCCCTCCCTCCCTCTCTTATGCTCCTTCTCACCCCATTGCTCTCTCTCTCACCTTTCCTCTCGTTCTCCCTTCCTCCTCGGCGTCGTTCCTCACTCTCCTCCGTCATCGGACCCGATGGTCTTGAGAGGTGGCATCATCGAATCTGACATCGGAGGAGAGAAATCCGTCTCCCCTGCTACAGGTTCATCCCCTCAAACATAGAAGGAGGTCAGGAGGAGGCAGCGGCCCGACGGTGGGGGCGATGGGCAGGGTAGGAGAACGGAGCGAGCGGAGGAGTGGCAATGTTGCCCGTGGCAGTTAGGTTGGACGGGACGGCATGGCGGAGAGGGGTCGAGGGCTGCGCAGTGAGATACCACCTTATACCATTGAAAGTGCTTTTAACGGTACTAGTAGTGTGCCCGTGCTAACGCTACGGTCCACCAGGCCCTGCGGCCAGCTCCACCAGGCTAGGGTTTGGATTTAGTAAAGAAAATTTTGGTGTATTATAGAGGGGTAGAGATAGAAAAATCATTTACTATAAAAAAACATATATTAGAAGTCAATATAAATAGATCTTATATAGTATTTTTTAGAAGTTAATACAAACAGGCCAACGTAGCCAGGGCCAGGGATGGGCGCCGCGCGAGGCAGCGGTGAGGTGCAAGCAACCGTAAAGAGCTTTGCCGCGGTGGGGCCGTAGCGGACGGGCGGACGGCAAGACATTACCTGTCCTCGCCATTATGCTCGCTCCACGCATCTCACAAGGTAAGCGAACGTAATATCGTAGTATTACCGCACGTTTCATGCGCTGATAATGACACTGTAAGCTCACATAGTACAGTTTCATACAAATACAATCATACTTCTGAAATGAACAGGAGCAACACAAGTAAGCGATACTGTCACTCAACGAATCGGTATATTTACAATTGGAAGATGGATACACCCATGTTCAGTTGCACAGCTGATATACAATAAGCGGGCTTATATGCACCGAGATATTAATCCGAGGAGGTCGGATACAAATGATAAACACACAGGGAGCTGCATTCAACAATTAGATTACGCGCCACATTCGAGGGATCAGCACCACCACATGTTCATCACCAGTCACTGGTGTGGTTTGAGCAGACACCTTCCCACACTGCCACACATGATCCAACTGTTCAAAACAAGCTATGAACCTGCGGTGAAGGCCCAGTGGTGGATTTCAATCGAATTACATCATAAACAAGTGTACCACAAAGTTTGGCAACAATGCTTCCCCTGATGTTGGAGGTACAGGGAGGTCATATCATGACCGTATTCACACAATGTGTACAGGGTCACAAATTCACAGAAACTTCGATATTACACGGCAGGATGTCCAAAAGGCTGCAGTTACTGCTTTTAGAATCGCTGGATTCTGGTATATACTGCAGGAGCGGAACAAAATTAGTTAAGAGCTACATAAACAGATATAGGAATAGCAAACATCCGCAAGCTAATCAGAAACTTATAGCTAAGGATACCACTACCTCGAATTGTATGTTAGTGCTTCCAAAATGGTTTTGTGCAGGAAATATATGTTATTTAAATACTGTTAGAGAAACTTGCATTCTGAACAAGTGTATTCAATCAATCTCTATCATCAACTGACGCACCTCATCTAACTCATTAGACCCTAAAGGCTCCAACCAGCTAGTCAACTTCACTAATTTAGTTTACGCTTTGGGCGTGATGTGATATATCCAGTTGCCATGAGACCTGGATTAGTTTATGCTTGTTGCTTACAGACCATTTAGTTTGGGGAGTGGGAAGAAAATTCTTCCAGTCAAAGTTCCAAGTACAGATTCTTTGGGCTTAGTTTTACTGAAAAGCTAACTTGTGATGTTTCTACAGAAACCCAAGCTTGGCCACAGGCCAGAGGGATTCCACGTTCCTTAATTCGATCTAATAAAATCACTTACTGGGAGAATTCTAGAGGAATTATGTTCATGATTATTGATTAGTAAGGATAACTTGCCCAATAGCTGTCGTACTCCATGATGCTATATTATAAATAGCTTTTGTTCCATCCCATGCCTTCTGAAGCTTGCTTTTCCTCTTTTTAGCTGAAAATGTCTTGCTAAGGGCTGACAAAAAAAACGTGGGAAGGCTAACATAAGATTTTTTTTAGTTAACCAAACTCATTAGAATTAAAAAAGGAAAAGAAAAGGAAACCTTGTTGAAGTTGATTGGGTGTCAAGTCCTGCATAACAATAAATTTTCGGCCATCAAAAGTGTGAAGTGTGAAGATTCCAAATCAATGAGTGATATGAAATCCCCTTCCATGATGATAATCTAGCAATCAAGGCATGAAAGAATAGAGACGGGCCTTCCCATGTTGATATAAATAGCACAAGAGACAAATTACATCAAGCATATCATGAAGAGTAATAGCTACAGCATTTGACAATTGCATGATTCTCATAGTAAGAACCTACAAAATGCAAATAACGAGCTAAAAATCCATAACAAAGTGCACAACCACCCACCAATGGGGGGAAACAACATCACGAGCACCCTCAGGAAAAGAAGGAATTAAATGCACCAGATGCAGAAGTTCTAATCTGCCTCCTTTCATGAGTGCTAAATATTTGTTCTGAGACTTCACGAAAAGAAAGAGAGCAGGATCATAAACTTAAATTGGACGCTAACAATAATTGACATAACTAAATGCGATTCTGAAGTATCAACAGGAACGTGCAATCCTTACATCCATGACCAATACAACAGATGCATCTTCAATCCCATTCTAAGTTATTGTCTCATTTAACTTGTTTGACTTCATGAAATTATCGCAGGCAAGTATACCAAAGATCATATGCTGTCAGCTTATCTAACATGGCATTGCTGACAACCACAGGAAACTAACAATGCACCTCCCAAAAAATCAAATCCCCTAAACACACAAACAAAATCCAAGAAAATATCAATCGAACGGCTTCCGCATTGTAGAGCACAATCTGTCTTCTGCATTGTTGCTGCTTCTTCGCCCAAATTCGGTTGCTTCCAAAGTCAGTCAGAGGTCATCACCTCTTCTATGTTTCCAAAATGTTTTATATTTTTTCAATAAAAGCAGTATAGTTCTGAAGAGGCGCTAAAGAGTTGTATTCAGTTTTACATGAACAACTCAATGCCAAACAATGAAGCCACAGAACTGGATGATTGAAATAGTGGATTAACATTTCCATACTATAACGGAACTTCTAGAAAATGACATGAATGGGTGCATCTTCCAAAAAATTTAGCAAACATTCCGAGATGTAAAATTAAAGCATCATGGCCTCATGGGACATGACAAAATATGAATCTGAATTTTTTTTTATAGTGTAGCTATCTTAAGCAAATCAAACTCCAGAACCAAACGCAGGAGTACGCAATGAGTAACAGGTGCGACATGCCATGATGGTAAGAAGCATAGAATCATTTCACTTCAAAAAACACATGTCAAAATATATAACCGATTAAATTGTGGAGCATCAAAATCCTCAAATTAAAGGTAAATGGTAAAACTTAATTATCCTTTGTGCATGCTAAGATCTCTCCAAATGTAAACAGATGAAAGATTCAATTGTGGGGGTACCAAAATAACCTCATTAGAGCTGAGCAGTAAAGTTTATTTATCTTTTATGCACACTGAGATCTCCCCAAAGAAAAACAGATGGTACAGAAAAGAATGCAACTCAACACTTCACCAATCATCAAGAAATCTATTTCTTGTGAGATTAGATGCATAAGTTGGTTGTCTATGATAAGGAGAATTACTTGTCTATGAGCTTTGCAATCTGTGTATCCTTCCAGAGAATCTATTATAGCTGAAGTTCCTGCAACAAAAATTTCAGATCAATCAGTTGATTCTGCAACCAAAATTTTTAGTAGGAGGTGTTCCAATAGACAAAAATGCACTCACAGATATTTCAGGGAGTGCAACCATGGCAATGACGGTGGTATACTCCCCTCGAACTTGTTGGCTGCTAAATTTCTGCAAGAGAACACCATACCATTGTCACATCATTCATAGTTCACAGTTAAGTATTTAACCCAATTCAAAGGGGATAGCCAAAAAGGGAAAAGAGAATGTACAAGTATTCCACACTTGGGGGCAAAGTGCGAGGGATTTCACCAGCAATGTTGTTAAAGCTAACATCCCTACCATCATCATGCAGAAAAAGGAGCAGAAACCAAACATTGAATCAAGAATGGCACAATCATGACCAGTCAACAGATTTCACAAATTTTGTAACAAGAAGCTCACAGCTCTTTCAACGAGTGGAACTTGAGCAGCTCTGGGCCAAGCCACCCGCCAACCCCGAGCCCACTAATATTTCTGCATGTGAGTAACAGAACAGCGAAATACTCAATTTAATTAATCATCCCTATAAATTGCAGGCAAAACTGATCAGTAAGGTAAGAATTAACTGAAGAATTACATAGCAACAACGGACGAGCCCTTGCAAAAGACACCGTGCCACGGTCCACGTTCACCGCCACCACCGCAGGGGTCTCCACCCTGGAATGTCCACCCAGAAAGCTTCCGCGGCGACTTCAATGTGTGATATAATTCCCAAAGCCCTATTGCTGTGAAGTAACCAAGAACAGCAACAAAACAAACACAAGGCAGCGAACCCGTTAGAACCTACTGCTTTCAAACTTCAGAGCAGCAAGATACATACACAAACAACAGGATGGCATCACACGCAACATTGCACAAAGGGGAGTACTTTACAAGCACACAAGCATGCATACTCTTAATATGGCACATAAGCACCTTCATCAATGCGGCCAGGGCCAAAAGTAACACGAACACTAATCCCAAGTGTGAGCACAAACAGATAACCATCACGCAACCATAGCCAACGACCACAAACAACACACCTGCGCGAGAATGCACAGACACAAGCACATGCGCGTGCAAGCGAGAGACGCGTGCGCTTGCGCTTGCGCGCACTCACACCGATCAGATCATACATTGACAAAATATGCACAACAGATACAGAGTTGAGCTTATAAAAAAGCTGCAATGTGTTAGTCTGATATTATCATTCGCATAACACTATCCATTACAAATTCTTTAACTTACATTGTTACGTACTAAAGATTCATGGGAAAGTTCTTATCAATGCGTAAAAACAGTACAAGATTCTCAAGAAGCAAAGGCATGATACAGGGCATATGCTAGTTAAAACAGACCTGATTCAGAGCTTTTCCTCATCTGCTGACAGCACCCCTGCATATGGAATCACACAAAAGCATTCAGGTCATACAAAATTCGTTGGGTTATTTTGAGAATTTCAAAAAAAAATTTTAGATGATAATTTCAGAACCTAGAGTTACCTGGAATGCAGAATTGCGGCCACCTTCGAGAACATATCAACAACAGGAGCCTAGTTGAGAGAAGTGAGCAAAGCAAAAAATAATTACCTCAACCCCTCGTCCCAGTTCTTGTACAGCAGAAAGGCCTGAATAATTCTCCAAGATTTGCAAATACTCTGGCAATAATTGAATGCCTGCAAACATCAGCAAAGTATCATAAGAAAATTACCATAATACTGAAAAAATAGGTGAATAACCACATAGCAAACACAGGTACAGAGGTCATTTAGGTCGAGGAGCAACACCTGTATTCCAAGAGATGATTTATGGGGTCAAAAACTACTGCAGTAAGATTATAAAATAAAACAGCTGCTAATGTTCATATGAGAAAGTTGCAGGATTGATAGGAAAAATATGATTCTGTGCCAGTTGACACTACATACACAGAGCCATGACATTATTATCTATGATATCCAGCATATCTATGTGTTTAAACGTTGAGCTATGTTCAACAACCATGAATGTTATCAACATTGAAGCATCATAACAGCTAGAAAACATGAAGAAAATAAAGAAGATACTCATAAAGGAAGACAACAATTTATTCACTGAACTGCTGAAGAAATGTGCAATGCTTACCTATCAGGGCTACAACATTTGATGAGAGAACACAAAAACTTAAAGAAAATCCTATATACACAAAAACATTTTATACCATCATTGTAATAAGAAATAACTTGAAGTAGCTTGAAATGACGATGGCTAACAATCTCCAAAAATTATGAACATTCACAAAGTTATTGTTAAATATGTAAGTGAGCTAGGAAAAATATTTCCAGGCACTGTTCAAAGAAATTTTTTAGATTTTTAACTAATAAAGGCAACTATTTATAAACAGAGACTAAATGAGGTCTAAAAATTCTGAAAAAAAATTTACATTCTCCTAAGATGTCACATAGCTCCTAAAAATTATTATTTTGCATTTTTATACAGTGAATTTGTCAGTTTACAAAATAGCTCAAATAGGCTGATTTTGGATTTGAATTTCAAAAATGGATCAAATGGAAGGGTCAGTACATGAATTTTTATATTTGAGTTATACACTATCTTAATGATCCACCAAAAAAATTTAGTTTTTTTTGCTAAGCTAACTTGCCCTATGTTTAATTTTTATCACAGGGACAAAGTTTGAACTGAGGGCAAAATCGTCCTTTTCTAGGGCCAAACGAAGACTAACCGATGGCAATGGCATATAATTAAATTTTAGTGCAATTCGGTGGCATATAGTAGAGAGAGTGTTATTCAATGGCATTTTGTAGAAACGGATGCTATTCGGTGACATAAAATAAATTATATCTTTTTTAAGAAAGAGAATTTTGTCATGATAATTGAAAATTTCCACCTCACAGGTATTCCAGATATTTAAAACAGGCTGTATAACAGTACCTTGTAAAATCAAGAGATTGTTTGAGGATAAATCGAACTCCCAGGATTAACATGGCCATAAATATGATGTTCCCTAACAATGCATCACCCAGAACCTGAAGAACAACAGAACATCGGATTCATTGTTAAGACAATGAGCAGCAGAAATATCAGATTGTTTGACTTCTGTCAACATTAATAACCTTACTGCAATTGAAAATTGTTGAGAACATTTTCCTGGAAGAATCTCCATCGACTTTGCTGCCTTTTGAAAAAGATATTCTGACTTACATAGTTATGGGCTGCTTAAGTTAAATAGATACTTCGAAACGACCCAAATTGAAGTTAAACATTTATAAATAAAATGGATACGTGCGTCAAGAACAATATGCATCAGAATGGACAGATACTGTATTCCCTGCAAACAAGAGCACAATCAGACACATAAGAAAATTGTAACTTTGGACAATTTCTGCATGCTTAGAACATTAGTACTAAGAGCTAAGAAAAAAAGAAATATGGGATGCAGAACTTCATAAAAGCTAACTACATCTTAGGATGCTTGAAAAGGCAGAATAGCACTCGAGTGCATTTGCATAGTGGGGGGCCGGCGCGTGGGGGGCGCCGGCGCGTGGGGGCGGAAGAGGAGGCGGTGCGGGATGGGGGGAAGGAGATGCGGGTGGGGAGGGAAGGAGGCGGCGGCGGCAGGTGGGGAGGGAAGGAGGAGGCGCCGGCGCGTGGGGGCGGAAGAGGAGGCGGTGCTGGATGGGGAGAGGGAGATGCGGGGTGGGGAGGGAAGGAGGCGGCGGCGGGTGGGGAGGGAAGGAGGAGGCGCCGGCGCGTGGGGGGCGGAAGAGGAGGCATAGGGGGGCCAACAAGGATGGCGGCCATCTCGCCCAGCGCCGTTCGACAACCCACCTCCCGCGCCGGCCTCCACCACCACCACACTGTCCGCCTGAGGGGACTCCTCGTCCCCGCGTCGCTGCTTCTTAGGCCGCCGCCCGAAAGCCTCCCACAGTGGCTGCGGCAGAGGCGGCATAGGGGGGCCAACAAGGATGGCGGCCATCTCACCCAGGTCGACCTCCTCCGAGTCGCCGTCCTCGTAGAGCACGCGGAAGTACCCCGCCTCGGCGTCGTACGAATCCACGACGCCGGCGAACACCCCGAAGCCCGGGAACGCCTTCTTTACCGCCCTCCCCACCAACTCCTCCATCCCGCCGCGAATTCCTAGGGTTTGGGGGGGCAGAGGGGTCGGGGCTGCGGCGGATCGGAGGGGATTGAGGGGTTTGGGGTGGGATCGGCTGGGGGATTTGGGGTTCGGGTGCGGGGTGGGGAGGAGGAGGCGTCGGCGGAGCAGAGGAGCGGGAAGCGGCGGCGCAGCGCGGGGTGGGGAGGGGGAGGCGTTGGCGGAGCGGAGGAGCGGGAGGCGGCGGCGGCAGTGCGGGGGCGGAGCGGGTCTGCGGAGGAATCGAGGGCAGGGCGGAGGGAGGGCTGCGGAATCGAGCGGAGCGGCCCACATGTCGGCAGTTGCGGGTGGGCCACGGGGTGGGTCGTTAATGATGTGCATGATGCATGATCCAAATGATTTTGGCCGTAGGATCTTCAATGAGTAAGAGAATAAGGTTTGAGGAGAGATCTAAGCCATTCATTTGTATGAAGTTGGATTACTTGGTACACAAATTTGGGTGGACTTAGATTAGGCATGACTGTGGGGGTGGTTGAGGGGGTGGATTTAGTAAAGAAAATTTTGGTGTATTATAGAGTAGGGTAGATTAAATAAATCTTATCATGGAATTGGAATCGGATTCCACGGCTGAGGGCGTTTGGCTGTCACCGGAATTGGAATCGTTGATTCCACACCCGATTCCATTACCCAGGCCGGAGTTGCGGAAGGGTAGCCCCGCGTCGGCGCTTTCTTCGTCTCCCTCACGACCCCCCCCCCCCCAAAAGGTCGAGATTTTTTGGAGATAATTTGGGTCGTCAAGTTCTTGTTCGTTCGTTTTAAGTGGGAACAACCTAATTAATTGCAAAGTTGTTTGATCCATCGTCTTATGTGGCTTGATACCGACGAGCTCATACTCTGATTTCGGATGTAGCAGTGTTGGACAGTTTTGCTTCATCAGATTTTGATTCGGTTGAAGACATGATTTGAGAACAATGAACTCATGAGACAACAGTGTTTTTGTACCGCACGGAATTGATTTACGGCGTTTTCTCCATTGATATTTTATACTGCGAAAAAGAAAGCATTGACTCGACAACCCGCCACGTTTAACTTTTCATGACATGCCATCTCACGTCCGAGCTATTCATAACATTCATGAATTTATATAACGCACGTACTAATTCTCTTAACGTGCGCACTAACTCACTTAACATATACATTAATGCAATACGACTAAGATTACTGTAATGTCTGTAGGTGTGACGTGATTAAATCAACATGTAGTCGCACAACAAGAAGGTGGCTCTCCATGAGTTCCGATGGGAGACACATCCACAGGTAATATACCCCCCGCCCCTTTACCTCCTACCCTCCGCCCGGATCCCTCCTCCTCGCCGTCGCCGGAGCGCGCCACCGGTCCGCGGTGGACGCAAGGAGGGCGGCGGCGGGGCACTTTTTTTCCCCTTCCCCTGCTCTGATCGGTGGGGATTGGTGCTCTGGTCGCGAGATTCCCGGCATCGGCTCCCCTCGCCGGTGGTGGATCCGGCGGCCTGGTGGCCGGATCTGGAGTCCCTTGGCTGGCGGCGTCGCGGCGGGTTCCCGAGCCTTGGAGCGGCGAGGCCCGCGTGGAAGAGGAGGGCGTGGAGCGCGCTGGGAGGGTGGCGGAGGAGCGCGGCGGTGTTGAGGAGCGGCGGGACCCGGTAGCGGTTCCCCTCGCCGGCGGCGGAACCGGCGGCCTGGTGGTCGGATCTGGCTTTCCTCGGGTGGGGGCACCGCGGTGGGCTCCCGAGCCATGGTGCGGCGAGGCCTGCGCGGAAGAGGAGGGCGTGGAGCGCGAAGTCGGGAGGCGGAGGAGCGCGGTGGGGTTGAGGAGCGGCGGGTCCAGGCAGCGGCCCCCTCGCCAGCGGCGGATCTGGCGTTCCACGGTAGGCGGCGCCGCGGCGGGTTCTCGAGCCGTGGTGAGGTGAGGACCGCGCGGAGGGGGAGGGTGTGGAGCGCTGGGAGGGAGGCGGAGGAGTGCGGTGGAGTTGAAGTGAGGGAGGCGGAGGAGCGCTGTGTGCTCGTCGGCGGGGCGAGTGAGGGCGCGCTGCTGATCGAGATGGGCGAGCGCGTGCGCGGGAGCAGCGGGTGAGGCGACTTGGTGCGCCGTGCTGTCGTTCTACTCCCCGCAGTAGGTTCGCGTGCGCAGGAGCGGTGCTTTCTTAGTGACGGGTTTGGAATCAGTGCAGTTTGCCATGGTGGCGCATAGGCGTCGTCTTCGCTGGGAGCGGCTCGTCGTGGAGTTCAAGGGCTGCTATGCCATGGCCTTGAGGCGTGCAGGATCCCGGTGTGTTGGTGGCGGTCTTTTGAGTGTGGATAGTGCGTGGGGTGCTGTGGAGGTGCTGGCGAAAGCCTTTCCGGCGCTTACCGGTCTCGACAACGATGACGCCTTCGGGCGCCATTGTCCTTCCTGGAGGTGTTGTCATGGCACTCCATAGCCCTCATGTTTACTGATCTCCAGGTGAAAACCTTGCCTCGGTGAGGCAGGCGGCGTTGGCGACCCTCGTCGCCTCTTTGGAGACGTCGCCTTGGAGGTCCATCTTCACGCAAAGCCGGCCGAAGTTTGGATGGCTCAGCCGGATGAGGATAGGGATTTGGTTGAGAGCAAGGACGAAGAAAAGTGCTGAAGCTTAGTCTATCTAGCTTTTTTTCTTAGTTCTTAAGCTAGTCTTCTTGTTGTTTTATGCTCCTCAGTTTTGAGGCTTTGAGCCTAAGAGCTCGTGTAACTTTTGGCTGTGTATATCCCTCGTGGATATAGAGGCTGGATTTTATATCCTTTATCTAAAAAAATGAGTTCCGAGGGGATCTAAGCGAGATTGCATTCGAAGTACTTCTCCCAGAGAGCACAGGAGCTGCAGAAGTTGCTGAGTGCTCTAACTTATCCACCATGGGCCAGTGAAGGCTGTGCAGTGCAGCTTGTGAGGCCTAAATTGGAGCATGTTCGGAACTTCCACAGAGCATCTGATCTTTCTGTCGATGATCCTTTTCTTTCAATACATGGGGCGGAGCTCCTCCATTTCATCAAAGAGAGAGAATGAAGAGTTTGCAAACACCAGTCCGGTATGGATGAATACGCCGTAGTGCTGACTGAAGACCCTTTTTAACTGATGGACTAAGGTGGCTACATATTTCAGGATACAAGCTTTTTTGGGAAGCACTTACGCTTCTGATGATAAGAGTAGATATCAACTAACATGAGTTGCTGCAAGTGTCGAAGTTAGCAGTACGATGGTTCACTCAAAGGACTAGTACTATTACTTCCATGTTATCTAGTGCCTGTGATAGATATCTGCATTTGATGTGATTTCCCTAGCCATCTGTGGCTTGATGCTGAAAGAAGTAGTGGTAAATTAGTGACATGTTCGACAATCTCATTTCAGGTTCAGTTTCTGACTTCCGGCTTATTTTTCACTATTTATAAATTTCGTCTTTTTTCTAAACTTTTGGCTTTTTTGAGCTTTTTTGCCGGTTCTTTTTTTCTCGTATTCGTTTGCGTTGTCCGTGATGAGCTAGCATATTTTTTTTTCTATTTTTAAATTTTTTAGATTTAACTACGCTAAATAAGCCACCTTCAGCTACAGTAAAATTTCAGTCGCTACAGTGTAATTTCAGCTATATAGGCCACAGCTTTTCAGTCCAACCGAGCAGGGTTATCTTACAGTTTTCAGTAGAATGTTCCTTCGAAAAATTTTGTTCCGTATATTCATCATTAGGCATCACAACCTATGGCCTGCAGATTCTGCATCCTGATTGAGTCAATTATCATCAGAATTGTCTGTGGTCTTTTTAATGTCCGTGCATACCTCGGAGGGCAGCGAAAGGAACGAAAATTTCCCCAAATTGTGAAGCCTGTTCCTAACGCCGGAGTTTGAACCCCTAGAGGATTTAACTGTTTATTACGCAGTTCTTCCGTTGCACGATGGGACCGCTTGAAATGCATTTTGCTGGCGGTCCTAGTGCGACGGTCGTTTGGAATTGATAAACAATTCGGTGCTTAATTAACAGCTTAATTTGTTGGGTGCTTAATGAACAACTTAATTGGACTAATGCAACAGCATCCATGATTCCAAGCCAAACATATGAGCCGTTAAACGATGACATATGGTACTAGTGCACAGTAGTACTATTAGGGTCAGGAGCTGGCTAGCCACATGACAGGTTGTATAGGCGCCTCCGTGTTTCAAGGCGGGACAGGCTAATGGACCCGACGCGTCCAAGGACGACTACTATACTTACTCCATTAGCTAATGCCGTAATGATCAAACTAATGCACAAATGCTCCAGTTTAAAAGCAGGCGGCAAACCAAGCAGGGGTGTTTGGCAACGGCTGCGGCTTATGGCTGAAATTTTTGAATTTTGGCTGTTTACGGTACAGATTACGGAGAGACAGATACTCGCTTACGATTTTGACTTGTACAGATGTTGGGCTTTTAACGTGTAGATCGTTTAACTTGTAGACCCCGTCTTGAGAAAATACTCTGTTTGAAAGTTAGGTACTGTAGCAAAAGCCAAAAGCCGCCGGCTTCGGAGCAAAAGAACAGGCCCAGTGCTGCTACTTCCCACTGCTAACGATCATGATTAACCAGTCGGCGAAAATGAAAAAGGAGATTACATGCCCGCTCATTTAGACTGAAAAAGTATATTTAATAACTAAAATTATATTATAGATAGCTAAAGTTACACTGTAGTTAATGATGACTTATTGGTATAATTAGATTTAAAAATAGAAAAACAGGTTAGTCTATCACGGACAATACAAACGAATACGAAAAAAATAACCGATAAAAAAGTTAAAAAAAAATAAAAAAGACGAAATTTAGAAATAATAAAAAATAAGTTAGAAATTAAAATCTGAAGCCGAAATAAGCAGGGTTTATGATTAATTTGCGTGGAAATAATGAGATTACGGGGAGGAGAATAGAGAATCTAAAACAAAATGAACGAGGTAGTTGTGGATTCCCACTAAGCGCGTGCGTCAATCGGAATGGAGATGGATGCCTGCACGTCACTACTCAACGAACAGCTCCCTGGCTTCTCCATATAAACGCACCCCTGCCCCGACTCCAGCCCAGCAGCTCCACGCACCGCGGCGATGCGCAGACGCCGATGACGACGCCCAAGAGCCTCCTCCTCCTCGCGCTCCTCCTCGTCCCGCACCTCGCCGCCGCCTCGGTGTCCTCCGGCCGAGGGCCGAGCCCGCGCCGGCGGCTGCTCGACTACAACCAGGGCAGCGGCCACGGCGGCGCCGACGACGGCAGCGATGTGTACGTGGACCCGTCGTTCGCGTTCCCCAACCCGCGCCTCCGCGACGCGTACGTCGCGCTGCAGGCGTGGAAGCGCGGCATCCTGTCCGACCCGCGCAACGTGACGGGGTCGTGGCAGGGGCCCGACGTGTGCGGCTACTACGGCGTCTTCTGCGCGCCGTCGCCGCACGACCCCTATCTCACCGTCGTCGCGGGGGTCGACCTCAACCACGCCGACCTTGCCGGCCACCTCCCCGAGGCGCTCGGCCTCCTCGCCGACCTCGCCGTCCTACACGTCAACTCGAACCGCTTCTGCGGCCTCGTCCCGCGCTCCCTCGAGAAGATGCGCCTCCTCCACGAGCTCGACATCAGCAACAACCGCCTCGTCGGCGCCTTCCCCGACGTCGTGCTCCGGCTGCCCAGCCTCAGGTACCTCGACCTCCGCTTCAACGACTTCGAGGGCCCCGTGCCCAGCGAGCTCTTCGACCGCCCGCTCGACGCCATCTTCGTCAACTCCAACCGCTTCCGCTTCCAGATCCCCGACAACGTCGGCAACTCGCCGGCGTCCGTGCTTGTGCTCGCAAACAACGACTTCGGCGGCTGCCTCCCGGCATCGGTCGCCAACATGTCCGGTACGCTCAACGAGATCATACTCATGAACACGGGACTCAAGTCCTGCGTCCCGCCGGAGCTCGGGATGCTCACCGGCCTCACCGTGCTCGACCTCAGCTACAACAACCTCATGGGCGCCATCCCCGGCGAGCTCGCCAGGCTACAGAGCATCGAGCAGCTCGACCTCGGGCACAACCGCCTCGTCGGCGACGTGCCGGAGGGGATCTGCCACCTGCCGCACCTTCAGAACTTCACCTACTCGTACAACTTCATCACCGGAGAGCCGCCGGTGTGCATGCACGTCAAGGCGTTCGACGACCGCCGGAACTGCATCCCCGACCGCCCCGACCAGAGGTCCCTGGAGCAGTGCCACTTCTTCAACACCAACCACGTCTACTGCGACGCCTTCAAGTGCAAGAAGTTTGTGCTGCCGTCGCCGCCGCTGCCTTCACCACCGCCGCCGTCGCCTCCTCCGCCATCACCTCCTCCACCATCGCCATCTCCCCCGCCACCTTCACCGCCGCCACCATCTCCTCCTCCACCATCGCCATCTCCCCCGCCACCTTCACCGCCGCCACCATCTCCTCCTCCACCTTCGCCGTCTCCTCCGCCACCTTCACCTCCTCCGCCATCTCCTCCACCACCATCTCCATCACCACCTCCACCATCTCCATCACCGCCACCACCGGTTCCAATATACTACAGCTCGCCGCCGCCACCTTACTACGAGGTGTCCCCGGAGGACCGGTACCTCTCGCCACCACCTCCAGCCTACCACGAGGCGCCACCGCCACCGTACTACGAAGTGTCACCAGAGGACCGGTACCTCTCGCCGCCACCTCCAGCCTACCACCAGGTGCCACCGCCGCCCTACTACGAGGTGTCACCGGCGGACCGGTACCTCTCGCCGCCACCCCCACCAGCTGGTCTCCCCACGTACGACTACTCGTCACCTCCACCGCCTTCTTCTCCGCCATACTCGGAGGTGTCACCTGAGGAGCGGTACCCCTCGCCGCCACCGCCACCGGCGCTGCCAAAGTTGCCGGTGTACGACTACTCATCGCCGCCACCGCCGGCCGTGTGAAAACCATATGATTGATTCTTTCCAGAAAATTTTTCATACATTATGATCATACACGTTTGATGTGGTAAAAAAAGATGCTGTTAAATCTTTGTGTGTATTAATTACCATTTTCTTTTTTTTTCATTTGTGTTTCTTTTTCTTTCTTTTCTCTTCCCATTAATTTGCTTGCGTTACAATGCTCCATTGCGAATGAAAAATAGAACAAGATCGAAGAGGACGCAAAGCAGAGTGAGAAGTTTTACACTCATCAGCATCGTACAATATGTACGCAGTGAGATTCAACTATAGGCTTGGCAACAAAATGTAATTCTTTCGGTTTAAAGTAATCGTTCTCCTTAACTTAAATACATGTTCCTAATGGCGGACGTTTGTTGGATTATGCAACTGTCTGTATGAAATGCGATGCTGGAAATGAGTTGGCATTATGATCTTAGCCTTGAAAGATGAATCATTGGATGCTCCATTGGAACAGCTAAGATTCTGAAGACTCCAAAGCTAGTTTGAACACGGCAGGATCGTCAGTACTTGACCATCTGAAAAGTTGCCAACCGTGATGTTCTAGCAAAGGGAAGTCAGCTGAAGGCTGAAGATAGAATACACAGCAGCAGGTTGGTTTGTTGTTAAAATCATCACACCACAACATTCATCTGAATCATCTGTGATAGAGCAGTGTGCGTTGGGATGTGAGAAGTTTGACATATCACAGGGGACACACACGCATTGCCTGGAAATGCGCACCGGCCGGGCATCTCGCTAGCTGGATGGAATTTTTCCACGGCCAGTTCAAGATCAAATATATATACGCTGTCTGTCAAATTGGTAGAGTATATAAAAGAACATACTAGCTGCTACCCCTCCGGTTACGGAAGGAAGTCGTTTTCGCTACTGCAGTTAAATAATGTAAATTTTGGTTCTTTTTTAAATATTTAGATTGATTATATGAAAATGGTATGTGTAAATTTGCTTTGAAAAGTACCTTCATAATATTGTAATTTATTAGATTTATAAATATATAACAATAGAAACGAGTAGTTGAAGTTGTATTTTAGGGACATGTCTAAAACGATTGCTTTGTATGACTATATACTCTTTAATTACAGTCTTGTCCATCTATCAATTATTGAATCATATGCTACTCTTCCTGATTAAGGGATGTCACCGGATTCAAACGTTCTTTAATACAAGAACTTAACCGTTGCTCTTGACTTTGCCCACGTCTTGCGCAGACTACATAAACTAAACAAATCGCCTACACGATAACACCAGCACCGACGTGCATACAACCTTCATACCAGCTAGCTAGCTTGCTAATCCATAGAACAATGACTGCTACAAAAAACCAAATACTAGATGCTACATCACAGACGATTATCTAAAACTATCAGTATTAAATATAATCACAAATAATTTTAGTTTAGAGACTGTCTGTGTTACTACTAGCGCTTTATAAAAACTGTCTATGAAAGTGAAATACCATAGATAGTTCGTGGTTAAAACCGTTTGTAAAGTATCACATATGATTATTAACAAGAACCATCTATAGTATTATCAAATATCACAGACAGTTCCTACTTTGAACCATATGTGATAATTCACAGATGGTTCATATTAAAAACCGTCTGTGATAATTAGATTATTACAGACGGTTTGTATTAAAAACCGTCTATGATAATTCCACTATATTAATTGCGCACAGACCCATTGACCTCTGTCTTAAGTTCTAGATCTACGCTGCTGCTTTGAGCTGGAGACGGGGCTTTGAGACCATTCGGTGAAAGAAGACTATTTGGTAAGAATAATTGTAAATCCACTAAGTTATTAGCTAACTATGGTTAGCAATTTGTTTCTAATTGCATGATAGTTTAGATCTAGCTTTCGGTGAAAGAAGAATTGAAGATGGTTTAGATCTAGCTTGCTTGATGTAGAGAGAATATTATTTACATCTAGATTTAGGGTTTAGTCAATTCATAGTATATTTTTACTTAATTCAATGTAATTAATTATTCTTGCTACATATAGCTACTTAATTTAGATCGTACATATATAGTATACTAATTAATTAATTCAGCATGTAATACTAAATTGTTATATGCATAACGTAGGACCGAAACTGGATGTACGTTGGAAATCGTGTGAGTGAAGAGCATATTAATGACGATTCTGCTTTTACAAGAGCTGCCGAGGAGAATATGTTAAATAAGGGAGGTGCAATATATGTATTGTCTATGCATTAATAGCGAGAATCTAAAGATGTTTAAGGACCAAGCGCAGATTGAAGCGCACTTAGTTCGAAAGGGTTTCGAAAAGGGGTATGGATGTTGAATCAGTCATGGTAAAGAGCAGATTACATAGGAGGTAGTAATAACGATATCACCGACGAATTCAATGATATGCTGCCAGATAATATCGATTGTGATTTCGATTCAAATATGCTACATGATGAAAATCTAGATTAGATGCTTCGCGATATAGAAGGGAATTGTGATAAGAGAGTATGTTAAATTCTAGGGCTTGATAGAGAACTTGGAGAAACCTTTGTTCATGTGCTGCAAGTCAAAATACATGAGGTTGTCAGCCGTACTTGAACTGCTGAAATTGAAGGTAAACAGCGGTTGGTCCGACCAGAGTTTCACGGCACTGTTAGGTCTTTTAGCGGACATAATTCTAGAAGAAAACGAGTTGCCTAAAACCACCTACAAAGCCAAGAAGATTTTTTGTCCGTTAGAAATGGAAATTGAAAGAATACATGTATGTTCGAACGACTGTATCCTCTACTGTAAAGAGTATGCAAATATGCATGTATGTTCGGTGTGTTAAGCATCTTGATACAAGCGTAAGAATCAATTAGATGATGGCGAGAGAATAGAGGTGAAGAAAAGACCTCCTACTAAGGTGGCATGGTATCTTCCTGTAATTCCCCATTTGAAGCTGTTTTTTGCGAAACCAAAGGAGGCAAAACTGTTGCGTTGGCACTCGGAGGAGTGTAAGAAGGATAGAATGCTAAGACACCTTGTTAGTTCCGTCCAATGGGGAAATATTGAAAGGAGGCTTACAGATTTCGGTGCAGAACCGAGGAATATAAGGTTTGTGTTGAGTACAGATGCAATTAATCCTTTCGTAACATGAGCAGCCGATATAGCACTTGACTTGTGACTCTCTGTATCTACAACCTTCCTCCTTGGCTGTGTATAAAGCGGAAGTATATTTTACCGTCGATACTTATCCAAGGGCCAAAGCAACCTGCAATGATATTAATGTGTACCTAGAACCATTGGTGGAAAATCTAAAAACATTGTGGATCGAAGGGGTACAGGTATGGGATGCGTATAAACAAGATAATTTCACTTTACACTCTTTATTGTTCTATACCATAAATGATTATCCTGCTCTTGCAAACCCGTTGGGTTAGAGTACAAAAGGGGCCAAAGCCTGTAATTATTGCTTAGATGATACTGAGAGTGTATGGCTGAAGCACTCGTGAAAAACCGTGTACATGCCTTACCATAGGTTCCTTCGGAGGGCTCACCCATATCGTAGGATGGAGAAAATTCGACGGACAGAAGGAGGATAGTTAGCTAAATCAGGAAGGACATCTTCCCTTTTATTCCTGCTATCCTTCTTTCCTAATTATGCGTGGCTGTTGGTGTTGTGGAAGCCGGCGCATTGATCTTCTTGCGACGAGTGTATTTCTTGCCGACAAAAGCGTCCACAACACTACCCCCCTCCTGGAGAAACAGCTCGTCCTCGAGCTGGAATGTAGGATGCGCCTCTTTGAAGGAATCCAGGATCTCCCACGTGGCTTCCGCAGCTGGTCGGCCGACCCAGCGGACCAGCAGCTCCCAGGTGCCACGGTTGAGACGTGCGCGCACGATGGACTCTGGCGTCGGTATCACTCGGCCTCGTGACAAGGGTGGAAGAGGCACCTGTGCTGTTGGAGGAGTGCCGACAAACGGCTTGAGGAAGGCCACATGGAAGACGTCATGTATCTTCGCATTGGGCGGCAGCAGGATGCGATAGGCCACCGGACCAACTCGCGCCACCACCTGATAGGGGCCATAGTAGCGTGGTGCAAGCTTGCCGCTGGACTTGTTGGTGATGCTGGTGGCGGCGCGATGGTGTAGACGAAGCCACACCCAGTCACCCGAGGCGAACTGGACGTCCCGATGACCGGCGTCATAGTGCAGCTTCATGTGGTCTTGGGCCTGGAGGAGCCGCTCGCGAATCTCTGCCAGGAATGCGTCACGATCAGTGAGCTGCTTGTCCAGGGCGGCGACGCGAGCTACTCCGGGTTGATAGCTCGCCATCGTCGGCGGTGCTCGGCCATAGACCACCTGAAACGGAGTTGTTTGGAGCGCCGTCTGGTACGAGGTGTTGTAGCAGAACTCGGCCCAAGGCAGCCAACGCAGCCAGCTGCGTGGGCGATCGCCAGCGAGACACCGGAGGTAGACGCCAAGCACCCTGTTCGTCACTTCGGATTGACCGTCGGTCTGTGGGTGGAACGCGGAGCTGAGGCGGAGGTCCACCCCGGACAGAGCGAACAACTCAGTCCAGAATGTGCTGGTGAAGACAGGGTCGCGGTCACTGACGATGGAGCAGGGTATGCCGTGGAGTCGGACTATGTGGTCGAAGAAGAGGCGCGCAACCGAAGTCGCCGTGTAGGGGTGTCCGAGGGCGATGAAGTGGGCGTATTTGGAGAACCGGTCCACCACGGTGAGCACGACTGATTTACCGCCCACCTTGGGGAACCCCTCCACGAAGTCCATGGCGATGTCCGCCCATACTGAGCTCGGGACCTCAAGTGGTTGAAGGAGCCCGGCTGGGTGGAGATGCTCAGTTTTATGCTGTTGGCAGATCGTACAGCCCTGCACAAAGTCACGAACAAGTCGATTGGCGTGAGGGTTGTAGAAGGATGCCCGTAGTCGATGCAGTGTTTTCTGGACGCCTTCATGCCCAGTGCCGTGAGCCGTGGCAAGGATCTGCGGCCACAATGCCGAAGAGTCGGGCACGTAGATGCGGCTGCGGTGGAGGACGAACCCGTCGACGACGGTCCAGGAAGCGCCGGCGATACCTTGTTCCACCTCGGCGCGTTTGGCCAGTAATTCAGGGAGATGGTCGGCCTCACGCCGGAAGTCCTCGAACAGAGCTAAGTCCGGCTGGGAGATGGCGCATGTGGAGATGGCCGTAGTCTCCTCGTGCCGGCGGGACAGGGCGTCGGCGGCCGTGTTCAATCGGCCCGGTCGAAACTCCACCGTGAAGTCGTACCCGAAGAGGCGGCTGACCCACGTATGCTGCGGAATTGTGGACAGCCGCTGGTCGAGGAGGTACTTGAGGGCGAAGTGGTCTGTGCGCACCGTGAAGGCACGCCCCCAAAGGTAGGGACGCCAGTGGCGCACCGCCTTGACGAGACCGATGAGCTCGCGCTCATAGGCTGCCAATTTGGCATGCTGTGGTGCGATGGCCCTGCTGAAGAAGGCGATGGGACCGGCGCCCTGGTGGAGGACAGCACCGAATCCCGAGCCTGAGGCGTCACAATCGACGGTGAATCCCTTGGAAAAGTCAGGGAGCTGCAGTACGGGACCGGACGTCAGGGCGGTCTGCAGCGCCATGAAGGCATCAGAGGCCGCCGAGGACCAGCGGAATGCGTCCTTCTTCAGGAGCGCTGTCAATGGGGCGGCTATCGCGCCGTAGTTGCTGATGAAGCGGCGATAATAGCCGGTGAGGCCGAGGAAGCCCCGCAGCGCCTTGAGAGTCCGGGGTTGAGGCCATTGCTGGACAGCCTCAACCTTGGATGGGTCCATTGCCACCCCGTCCATGGAGATCACATGGCCCAAATACGCCACGCTGCGCTCGGCGAAGGTGCACTTTGATCGCTTGAGGAAGAGCTTGTGAGCGCGGAGGGTGGTGAAGACAGCGCGCACATGTCGCAAGTGTTCCGACCAGGATGAACTGTAAATCAGGATGTCGTCAAAGAAAACGAGTACCGAGCGTCGGAGAAAAGGCCGCAGAACCTCGTTCATCAATGCCTGGAACGTCGAGGGTGCGTTGGAGAGGCCGAAGGACATCACGACGAACTCGAAGTGCCCATGATGTGTGCGGAATGCCGTCTTGTCGATGTCCTCGGGGTGCATGCGGACTTGATGGTACCCGCTGCGGAGGTCTAGCTTGGTGAAGAAGGTGGCGCCCTTAAGCTCGTCGAGGAGCTCGTCGACAACTGGGATGGGAAAGACGTCGCGCACAGTCTTGGCGTTGAGGGCGCGGTAGTCGACGCAGAAGCGCCAGCTCTCGTCTTTCTTGCGCACCAGGAGGACGGGAGAGGAGAACGCCGAAGTGCTAGGCCGGATGATGCCTTGGGTCAGCATGTCGGCGCACTGCTTCTCGATCTCGTCCTTGAGCAGCTGGGGATAGCGATAGGGCCGCACCGCGGTTGGTGGAGTACCGGGCAGCAGGGTGATGCGATGATCCCGGTGGCGTGGAGGTGGCAGCCCGGTTGGTTCCGCGAAGATGTCGGAGAACTCGGCCAGGAGTAGGGACAGTAAGTCCAGGAGCTCCATGGCGTGGAGCTGTAGTGTAGTCGGGGCATCCAGTCCGCGCCACTGAACGCGGTGAGCGTGACGCCAAAATGCCATGGACTGGCGCTCAAAATCCCAGAGGATGGGTCCCAGCGTCCTGAGCCACTGGCAGCCGAGGACCAGCTCGTAGTCATCGAGGGGAAGGACGTAAAGGTCGAGGGAAAAGTGCTCCTCGCCGATGGTCACGGGCACCTGTTTGCATATTCCATCGGAGGGAACGCGGTCGCCGTTGGCGACGCCCACCGTTAGGCCAGGGCGCGGCTCTGGTTCCAGGCCAAGGCGGCGCGCTGTGGAGGAAGCCACAAACGAATGAGTGGAGCCGGAATCCACCAAGGCACGCAGCCGCTCCGGGCCCAGAGTGACCGGCAGGTGCATGGTGGCCGCCATGGCGATGCCGGTGAGAGCGTGGAGGGAAATTTCGACGTCGGTGTCGGATGAGGAGTCCTCTGCCCCCGCGCCGTCGACCGGAGCATCGTCAGCCAACTCCATCAGGTACAGGCCCTTCATTGAACATGATTTGTGGTGATCCTTGGTGAATTTCTCCGGGCAATTGAAGCAGAGACCGTCCGCCCGGCGTTGGGACATCTCCTGCGGGGTGAGCCGCTTGAAGCGAGCGCCGGCTGGCGGCGCGACCTTCGTCGGAGCATGCGGGGTCTGGAGGGGCGCCTTGGCGGGTTGGGCCGGCGTGCGCAACGCGGACGCCGTCGCCGTGTGCGCCGGGCGGTGTGGCAGGGTGGACCGCGGAGGCACCCGGGTAGTACCGCAGTCGTCGGCGTCGTCCAGTTCCAGGCGGCGCTCGAAAGCACGCGCAAGGCCCATGGCGTCGTCGAGAGATTCCGGGCTCTGGAGTTCCACATCGGTCTGCAGTGGATTTCGGAGACCCGCCGTGAAGATATCAATCTGCTGCTGCTCCGTGATGTTTCTGCAGCGGGCAAGCAAGGGAAGAAACTGCGCCTGGTATTCCTCCACGGTGCCAGTACGGCGCAGTTTCATGAGGGCGCCGAGGGCATTGCTGTGCATCGGAGGGCCGAAACGGCGCTGAACCCTCTCGACGAACTCCGGCCAGGTGGGAGTGCCGCGGTTCTGCTCCAATCGGTAATACCAATCCTGAGCGGCGTCTTCCATGTAGAAAGAAGCGAGCCACACCTTCTCGTCCGGCGGCGTGCGCTGCTGGCGGAAGAATTGCTCCGCTTTGTGGAGCCAGACAACCGGGTCCGCGATGCCGTCATAGCGCGGAAAGCGAAGCTTGTGGGTGGATTGATGATGGGAAGGCGGAAGCGGCGGCTCAGGCGCAGTAGTGTCCGAGACATTGCCGCTGTGGGAGCCGCCGGAATCGATCTTCTCGGACTGCAGCCGATTGACAGCCACGGCGAGGCGGCTTTGGTCGCCCTTCATCGTCGTCATCTCGTTCTGGATGGACGCGAGATTGGCGAGGATGGCGTCCATGGCGACCTTGAGATCACCCGGTGAGATGGAGTCGCCCATGATCAGGTCGAAGGATCCCTAGTCTGATACCAAAGATGTTATGGCTAGAATCTTCGTTTATTCAATCTGGATATCCTAGACAATGGCAATAGGTGAGCAGGATCGCCCTCCCTGGGAGGCGCAGATCAACCTGGACTCACTTCTTGCTTGCCCCTCTACTCCCCATTGGGTTACATATATATAGCCTTACGGCTAACCCTTTCCTATTATTCCTTTAGCTAAATCAGGAAGGACATCTTCCCTTTTATTCCTGCTATCCTTCTTTCCTAATTATGCGTGGCTGTTGGTGTTGTGGAAGCCGGCGCATTGATCTTCTTGCGACGAGTGTATTTCTTGCCGACAAAAGCGTCCACAACAGTTCAGCTCCAAGGCATTTAAGCGGAAAAGATGTCTATGATATGGTCAAGAATTTAGATATTGTACTCGAAAAGGGACGTAAATCGATGACCCACGAGAAGAACGTCTGGAAGAAGAGATCAATATTTTAGGACTTACCTTATTGGGAGAACTTAGAAGTTCACCACTGCATTGACGTCATGCACGTAGAGAAAAATGTATGTGACAACTTGATTGGTCTCTTACTGAACATTCATGATAAAACAAATAATGGTGTCAATGCATGGCTTGACTTGGTTGATATGGATATCAGGCCTAAGTTAGCACCGACATTCGTGAAAGTTCCATCTGGTTACTCCGTCAACATGAAGAAACATGTTTCGATGAAAGATTTGAAATTAATTGGCATGAAGTCTCATGATTGTCATGTGTTGATGACACAGATGCTCCCTATTGTAATTAGAATTATTTTGCCGATCAAAGTCTGAGAGATAATCATGAGGCTATGTTATTTCTTTAACACAATTGCTCATAGAGTCATCCATCCTGTAGAACTAGATGCTCTATAGGACGAGGTAGTGACGACTCTTTGTTATCTTAAGATGTATTTCCCTCCGTTGTTTTTTGATATCATGGTCCATTTCATTGTTCACATTGTGTGGGAGGTAAAAATATGCAGGCCCGTGTTCCTGTGTAGCATGTACCCATTCGAGAGGTTCATAGGAATTCTCAAATCCTATGTATGGAATTGATCTCGCCTGGAGGGTAGTATCGTTGAAGGTTATGCGACCGAAGAAGTCATTGAGTTTTGTGTCAATTACATAGCTCAGGTCGAACTGATAGGTATGTCTCGATCTCCCCATGAGGGGAGGTTCAAGGGTATCGGGACCATCGGAATGAAAGCAGTCACTCTTGATATAGATGCGTATGCTCAAGCCCATTTCATGATCTTGCAACACATGACTAAAGTGTCATCGTATATCGACCAACACAAAGATGTGCTTTGGCAACAGAATCCGGAACGGTCGGATGTTTGGATCACGAGGCAACACAATAGTAGGTTCAACCAATGGTTGAAAGAGTGACTTGCTAGGAGCTCGTCAAGTGATATGCTGACATAGTTGGCAAAAGGGTCAACATTTACAGTTGTAATATGGCAAGAAAATGACATAAATGGGTATACATTCTATATACAGCTCAGGATGTAAAGAGCACTAAACAGAATAGCGACGTCCGCATAGATGTGTTTAGTACCAATGGGTTGAGGAACTCCCATTATGGGGTTCCTAGAGGAGATTTGGGAGCTCGACTACATGCTTTTCAAGACTCCTTGTTTTGGTGTCATTGCGTCCATCTCTCACAGGTGAATGTAGACAAGTACGATGTCACTACCGTTGACCTCAAACGTGTCGGATAGAAAGACGAACCATTCGTACTCGCTAACCAAGTTGTTTAAATTTTCTATGCAACTAACTAGGCAAATAAGAAGCGCCACATGGTTCTTCATGGAAAAAGGAGGATTGTCGGAATTGAGAATGTAGTGGATGAGAAAGAATACAATCAATTTGATAAGTTGCGTCCCTTCAGAAATTGCATAAGGGTTGAGAAAGAACAACATGACGAAACCAGCTACATACGCATCGATCATCATAAAGGGCTAATTTTTAAAGAAAATAAGCAAGTGGAGTGATAAATGAAATGTCTATTTATCATATGTTTTGCATTTGCATTTATATATGTGTATAATAATGTGTGATGTATATGTGAATTTGCATTTATGTACATAAGAATGTGCGATATATATGTGAGTTTGCATTTATGTATATGAGAATGTGTGATATTATGTGAATTTGCATTTATGTATATGAGAATGCGTGATGATCATCACAGACGGTTTTAAATTAAAATCATCTGTAATATTTCTAACCACAAACGGTTCTAAATTAAAACCGTCTGCGATATGTTATTATTATAGATGGTTTTTATTTAGAACCGTCTGTGATTAAAAATATTACAGACGGTTCTTAAATGGAACTGTCTATGAATATTAACTTATATATTGTGCTCTAGGGTTTGTCTCCACTATACTAACGCTACACCCTAGTCTTCCCTGAGCCCGTCGTTGCTTCCCTCGACTCCGACGGTCCTCCTCCCCTGCGCCCGGTGCCCTCCTCCTCCTAGAGAACGCCGCCTCCCCCAAGCCCGATGCCACCTCCCCTGAGCCCATCGCTGCCTCTCCTGAGCCCGGCTGCCCTCCGTCCCAGCGCCCAGCGCTCTCCTCCTTCCCCGAGCTCACCGCCTCCCCCGAGCCGCACAGTGAGCTTTACTTTATTTTCTTTACTTTTTGTGAGATTTGATTGTGCATTAATTAGTCGTGCTAATCTCTGTTCATTATCTCTGAAATCTGATTATCGGCTGGCACTAGGAGAACTATTGCATGATAGATTGTGGGTTTTTGATTGCTCAATGAGGAAATTTGTCAAGATTGAAATTTCAGTGACAATCTAGGATTGTTATGCTAGTTTGAATTTACATTTGCTAGTTGTATATTTCTGTGCAATGTAGTCGGTAGCTTTGTCAATAGCTAGTCCTTAGTCTTTTGCTCAGTATTGCTTACTGTTGTCCTTTGGCTTGTCCGAATATATGTTGGTTATGCAGTAGCTCATATCTGTTACTTATTTATGATTTCTACCGAAATATGCTGATTCTGCATGCTCTTGACGTTGATACTATACTGAGGTAATATTCAATTAGACAATCTATCAGAATTTTTGAGGAATTGTCACTGTGATCATTGAAATATTGACAAGAGTGGAAGAATGCCAAGTTTAGAACTTGTGCAACCCCTCACCTAGGAGCAAAAATACACTTTATTAATCTGTGTGTTATGCAGATTTTCAATGCCTACTTTTATATACTATTCAGCATATTGCCTTATATATGTATATTCATATAGCATCAAAATGGAGTTCATATAGGTGAACTTTCAATTAAATTGCTTAGGCTCTAGCACTAGGAGATATTGCAAGTGATCCGTGGGTTCAGATTGATAGCTCGATGATGAGAATGGTCGATCATATACTGAAATTGAATTGTTCAAACTTGAGCTCTAATGTATTGCTTTTGTTGTTTTAACATTCAGTCTTGTAGTCATTACTTTATTTGTTAGACAATTAGGCTTATTGCTAAACTTGTTTCTATGATTTGTTATACTAGAAAATTATCAAGTCTGTTGGCTAAACTAGAGTATTGTCTGGTGATCACATATGCACTGATTTCCTGTTGGCCGAAAGTCTAAGCTTTATGCTAAATTTAATAGCCCAGATGTTCTATATATGTTTTGAGTATAATATATTGTTTAAATGACATGGATGATTTACATACCTATATGTTGATTTGGTTATCCAATTTCACCATGAATTGGCTCAAGAATTGCTCACTTCTATTATCTTTTGAAGATGTTATCCGCTCATTCTTCGACATAGATGCACTATCCTCTAGAAAATCCAAAAAGGAAGAGAACTTTTGGAAAGGCCTGAGGGCTGATTTACCATTACGGATGTTGATATGTCTGGGACTCCTCTCAATCCTAGCTGAGCAATGTCCGCATTCTAAAGAATAGTTGAAATAGTTACATGAGAACGGATTGAGATCACGTTCGATTCATGGAAGACCGTGATCGAAGATTAGAAAATGAGCTGGTGACAGAAGTTTTTCATTCGTTCGAGATCCCAGAAGAACACAAGGCCTCCATGAAATAACATGCGTTGCTAGCGGCATGCAAAGCGTGGAAGAACTTCAAGAGCTTGCTTGTCAAGCAATACATGGAGAAGGATTTGACGCCCTTCCATAAGTATCCATTTCTGGAACCGCAATGGCAAGAGTTTATGGCAATGAAGACGACAAATAATTTTAGGAGTGAAAGTACGGTGCACAGGGCCCTCCAGGAAAAAAACACGCGCCCCACAGACTCGACATCGCTGGGTATGCGGGTAAAATCCCGCAATGGATGAAGGAGGATGAATAGTCAATTATACAGGAGACCTCCCCGCCATTTGCCAGGATCCTTGATGAGCGCGCCTGAAGCTGGATAAGAGCGATGTCATCTACCGTGTCGGGGGCCATCTCCTTTTGAAACTTCGCAGATGAGGAAGTGTCCCACCACCAGGAAGTGCTGAGTATAGAATCTTCCCAATACTCATTCCAAGCAGTTAGGGAGAGATATTTACTCTTCATAGCCCTGGGATACAAGGAGCACCCGGGTCACACGAGAGGCTTTGGTCTTTACGTTCCTTGGAAATATGGTTTTGCAGAGGACTCTGAAGCATACCAGAGTAGGAAGAAAGCTAAAGCTGAGCATGAGGCATAGCTACGAGAGGACATTATGACACAAATTAGAGATGAGATGCAAATGTATATAAAAAATCAGCAGAAAGCCACCGCCGCTCCTGTGCTAGGCAGTCCCCAACCGTCGGAGTAGTTGCGTGTCTAACCCTACCTCAGAAAGTGATAACTAATTTCCTGTCGATGACATCCTGGTAATAATTATTATCTCTGGAATGCTCGATCCATTGATAGGCTTGTTGGAGTGGCTAATTTTGTATCGTTATGTAGGTGGTTACGAAGTGCAAGTTTCAAGTGAGCATGCCTCCGTTGCCCTGTGTGCTTCTTGGGGCCAGGCTTATTCATCCTGGCCCAGGGCCTTGGTGCATAGTGTATCTCTAGCGCCAGGTTTCGCAATAGTGAATGTGGATGGTGTTCATGCCAATTTCGGGGTCGTCCTGCTGCAGATGCCCCTTATGATGAGGTTATAACTCTAAGGCAAGCCATTGGAACATTCATCTAGTGGCCAAAGAGGGACATCTGCTTGGAGACTCCTGCACCGGTGCCAAGTCCACGAAAGCCATCTGCACCGGTGCTAAGTCCACTCGAGCTCTCTGCACCGGTGCCAAGTCCACTCGAGCTATCTACATCCGTGCCAAGTTCACAAGAGCCATCTGCACTGGTGTCAAGTCCCCGGAGACTATCCACACTAGAGCTACCTGCACAGACGTAGCAAAGTCACAGTGAATCTAAATCTCATGCCTGGTCGACTACCATGAAGTCGACATAAAGATGAGGCGGTAAGGGCAAACCGAAGAATGATGAGATCCCCTACTTGCTATTGGCCTAGAAATTCATGCTAGGCGAGCCGTTGATCGTTCCAAAAGAGCACCTCCTAATCCTAGGACTAGCTTACCAGAAATTACATACATATTTCATGGAACATGCCAACAAGCTAGAGGAACAACAACGCTCGGGTGTCATCATCAAGTTTAGACCGCACCATCTGCAGCACGATATTCATGACCGTGTCTTCACGGTGACCTTCGAGGACTTATTCTTTTTCTTCACACTCGACACCCTCAACACATCACCCATTCGATGCTGGACACTGTAAGTGTGTATAATCACGATCTACGTTTATGTAACACCGATAAATGTCATATATAACTTATTGCTGTTGTGTGTATATATAGATACATGGTGACTAAAGGCAGATTAAAGAAATCACCAGTTGGTTTCTTTGAACCACGCTTAGTCTCCATGGATACCATCATGGAGGATGCATCATTCGTCCAGAATTACATAACGATGGCATTGGTGGCTCTCCACAACAAGGAATTCATACTTATGCCCTACAACCAGGGGTAAGTGCTGCACTTGTGGCTATATTTATTGATTGTACTTTATAAGCAATACAAACTTAGGTTTAATGACCACGATGACATACCTGTGTAGGTTCCACTGGATTCTAATTATAATTATACTAAAATAGAACAAGATAATATACATTGATTCTCTAAGGAGGAATAAAACCAACTACATAGTTGTCCAATAATTAATCGACAGGTAAATATATTTCCTCCATAGATAACTTTATTGTAGTCTTTCCTTCCTTCCCAATGACTAAGCCTAAATTTTTGGAATTACGTAGGTCGTTCGCCACGTACGTTACAGATATACGGAAATCCAAGGGAGGGATTGACGCCCTATGACACGATCTAGATTTTCCAGTATTCGCTAGTACACATTAATCCTATATAACACTTTGTAGTAATGCCTCTCGAACTAACAAATTCTATTTTTACAGTGTCACTAGTAGCCACCGGACAACACTTGTGGATTCTATGTTTTCCACAACATGCAACTACTCATCGATTTCGGGAAGAACTATGATACTCAGGTTTGTTAATCTTGCGATAATTATTTTATACTTATTAATTTATGTATGTATGCACGACATTGATCTTTCTACTGACAGATTGCGTCCATCCCTACAACTCTGTTGAAACAGGCTGGCCTCAAACATATTCGAGAACAGTGTGTGTATTTCTTGATGTCTAGAGTCATAAAAGAAGATAGATAGTTCCACAATATAGAATGAATTTTACTGGAATAAGATTGAACTTAATTATTCATATGTGTATTTGTTCAAAGCTGGATAATTCATTTCAGTTAATTGATTTGTGAAATGAATGTTCTTGTTTCTAAAATGAATGAATGCGAATTGGATGTATATATACCATGTTGATCTGCTTATTTCAGAGGGCATGGCTAGTATTTTTTGAGACTAGCCAATAAACAGAAATATGTTTAGGAGTAGAAAGGAATATAAGATACAGTTATTAACTTATAACCGTCTGTGATAATTGACAATCACGACAGTTTTTAATAGAAATTGTCTGTGATATGTGGTATATTATAGACGGTTTCAACTATAAATCATCTGTGATAGTTTAATATTGTAACGCCCCCGTTTCCAGGGGCGCGTACGGACACGGCACCCCGTAACTATTCACGCATGAACAGTTATGGACTGTCGCGCAAGAGTATACCATTGCATGCTAACAACAAAAGTCCAGCATATTTTGACATACGGAATATCATCCAGATTTTACAGCGGGGCGTGCAAGCCCAAAGTATAATACATTACAAAAGGCTCCAGAAACTGCTTCGAGCGCGGCGGAGACCTACAGCCAAGGGTCCTCGTCGAAGAAAAGATCCTCGGGGACTTCTTCAACGGGGAGACCTTCTCCTTCGTCTTGATCCTCTAAAGATCGGATTAAGCAAGCCGTGAGCCAAACAACCGGCTCAGCAAATCCCAAAGGGATCTTAATTTACTATATGCACGGAAAGTCAAAGGAAGGGAGTATACTTGGTTTATTACATTTGGTGGATGCAATTTTATTTGCAAACATTTTCATAAGACGGACACAAAACTTACTTCTTAAGAGCTCAGGGTTTTCAACAAGAATTCATTAACCAATTAACCAAGTTAAAGCATGTACAAAACTACTTAAGCTTTGCTGCTGGAATCACCCAAGTGACACAGCTCCAATAACCGGGAGCACGGCGTATTCGAATACCATTTATTTGACTCTGCAGAGTTTGCTCAGCTTTACCCACATGATCTCTCAACTCCCGCTAAAGAGTTAAGAAAACCAGGTCTTTTCACTGCTCGACTCTTTATATAGGCTCTACCCAGTAGAATTCACTCGGGTCTGGCTCATACCCACACACACACACACACAAGAGAGGACAACGTCCGCTTCGAGTGAATTCCACCGTTGTTAGGCATCCGTAGCACGGCCTACCTAACCTCACTGCTACCCTCCTGTAGAGTTTCAATCGAGTTGAGCAGCTAAAAGACAAGTGTTGACAAGTCAACTCCTGTGGTTGAGCGATGGCTATGACATTAGCTCAGCGTAAGGGTTTCAGTCCTTATATTTTCACATGGCCCGCAACCTCGCCAGGTCCGCGACCCAAACTAAGGTAAGCGGTGGGCGTAGACCGTCCCGCGGTTTCCCACTCACCCTTACCCTACTCCAGCCCTAGGATAAGAGGTGGGCAAAGACCGTCTCGCGGCTCTCCCCCAACCCTTACCCTACCTTGTGCACGCCGGCACTCTCCGCTCTAAGATACGGTGTCCCATACCACCCTACCTTAGAGTCGGATTTTCCAGATTCTATTGGCCCACAGCCACAACCTTATTAGTGTAACATTTTGCATGATAATAATAGCCTGCAATTCTCTAGATTATCAGATAATTATTTCTAGGGTTTCAAAGGCATGGCTGCAATTTAATCATGGCATTTAGCGGTGGTAGGACTAACTATATCACATGTCATTCTAAACATTTTATTTTTATTTTCGAACTAACATTTCAGAACTAGCTCAATGCAAATAACATATTAGCATATTTAAACATTATGGGATACAATATGATCAAAGGATTTGGGACTTGCCGTCTATCCGGATGATCTCTGCGAGCTCAAACGTCGAAGCACCTGAATCCTGAATCTGCTCCTGGGCTTCTGGGATCTCCGACACTAACGCAAACAATTAAAATAAATTAAATCCAGCTTGAGACTAATCAAGCGAGGCAAAATAATCTAATTAAAAAGAAATAAATTGCATAAACACCCCAAATGGAATTTTAGGAATTTTTCTAGGAAGAATCTGTGGAAATGGATTTCACCAGAGTGTTTGGAATAATATTTGGAGCAATGTGGTGAAATTTGGGAATTTTTGGGATTTTCTGTGATTTTCTAGGATTTATTTGAGTTTTCTGGAATTTTAGAAATTAACAAATCACTGGAAATTAGTGTGAACAGTAGTGGGCCGGCCCGGCGCAACAGTGCAGCCCGGCCGGGAAAGCGGCCCGCGCGGCCGAAGGCCAGCGCGGCCTGTTCGCGCGTGCGCGCGCGCGGGATGGAGCGGGCCGAGGGAAAACGGCCCAGAGCGGGCGCGCCCACGCGGCTCGGATGCCCGCCGCGTGGCCCGGGGCGGACGGCGGAGGAGCGCGACGGGGCGAGCGGCCGAGATGGGGAGGCGGGAAGATCAGACGGCCGAGACTTAAGGGAGGCGGCGAACCGGTACGGAGGATCTAACGGGTGAAGTTAAATGGCAACGAGCGGATCCGATGGCGGAGGAGGGGCCACGCCATCTTCTTCTTCCTCCGGCCGCACGCGCGCAGCAGAGGGACGGGGACGGCGGCGCTTTTGCCCTCCGGCCACGGCGAAGGCTCCCGATGGCAATGGAGGACACCACCGTGTCGGGCTTGACGAGGGGAGTTCATTTTGGGGCTTGGGGGGAGAAGGGGATCAACGGAGGGGACGGGAGGCAAAAGGGGGTGGTTCAGGGATTTCGCGGTGGAGGGGGTCACCGGCGGCGAGAGGGGCCGAAAGGCAGTGGCTACACCATCTACGGGGGAGGGGGCTCACATTCACGGCGGCGGCGTGAGCTGAAGAGTGTCGAGGAGAGCTGGCCACGGGAGCACGACTGGGGCGGCGGAGGTCGACGGCGTCAGGGCTCCTCGTGGGTCCTCCTGTCCAGGGAAGAGCAAGAGGAGGGTCAGTGAGCTGCGGGGAAGCTCGGGGAGCAAAGGAATTTGAGAATGAGGGAGGGGAGTAGGAGATTGACTCCAGGGGGTCGCCGGCGCAGGGGGAGACGGCGGCGGAGCTACAGGCGGCGGGAGCTCAATCGGACACTCTGGGGAAGGCTCTGGAGGGTGGAGAGGAGAATGGGGGCGGCGGGGGAGCTCGGAATGCAAAGGGAGAGAAATGGCAGGGGGAGGGAGCTTTATACCCGCGCGGAGGGGAGGGGGTTCCTTCGGGGAGAAGCCACGGCGGGCGCTGGGGCGACAGGAGGAGATGGGGAGCAGGTCGGGGCGTCTCCTCCGCAGGACGGGCGGTGACCGGGGGAGTGACGCCGGCGCTGTAGCGCATTGAAGGTGAGGGACGGGAGCAGGTGGGCTGCGGCCGGGGCGGGGTGCGTCCGCGCGCGAGAGGGAGAAGGGGCGGCGACCGCCAGGTGGGTCCGGAGCTGGAGCGGGCGACGTGGCGCGAAGGCGGCCACTCCTCCAGACCCGGGGGCTGTCGGGGCGGCGCAGTGCGGGGAAGGAGCCGGGGCGGCGCGGAGACGGGCGCGACCGCGAGCGCAGGCACGGCCGCGGGCGCAGGCGCGGGCGCAACGCGCAGCGCACGCGCGTGCGCGAGGAGGAGGTGGGGATTCGGGGCGGCGCCAACAGGGGAAGGGAGTGGGGAGGCGCTGCGGGAGGGGAGATGGCGCCAACGGGGAGCGGCGCCAACGAGAGGCGCGGGCGCGGGGCGCGCGAGGGAAGGGAAAACGGAAAGGGAGGCGGGGCGCTAAAGGAGGGAGAAAGCGGAAAGTCCGAAAAGGGAAGGCGCATTCCGGGGGAACTTTCCCAAAAAGGAAAGTTTCGGAATTTCACTCAAAAATGCAGCAAAAATTGGAAATTTTTATTTTGAATTTTTCAGGGATTTTCAACCTACCCCCCTTAAAAGAATCTCGACCCCGAGATTAACTTGGTCCAGGGAGTAAGTTGGGGAAATCTCGCTGCAAATCTGACTCTCGTTCCCAAGTTGACTCTTCAGGTGTATGATTCTTCCACTGTACTCTGCAAAACCTGACGTTCTTGTTTCTGAGCTGCCTTTCTGTCGTTTCAAGTATTTGTAGTGGTTCTTCAGCATATGTGCAGTCATCTTGCAATTCAATATCTGACAATGGCACTTCATCTGTTGGTTGGTGTAGACATTTCCGATGTTGGGATACGTGGAACACGTTGTGAATTCTGGATAAGTTGGGCGGAAGCTGCACTTGATAAGCTACTTCCCCAACTCTTCCAATTATCTGAAACGGTCCCACATATCTTGGTGCTAATTTGCCTTTGACTTGAAATCTCTTGACTATTTTGAATGGGGTGACTTTGATGTAGACATAATCTCCAACTTCGAAACTCAAGTCTTTCCTGCGGTTATCTGCATAGTTCTTCTGTCGGTCTTGTGCCATCTTCAGTCTGTCTCTGACAATTCTGATATGTGCTTCTGCATCTTGAGCAATCTGGGGACCAATGAGTTGTCGTTCTCCTGTTTCTGTCCAATTCAGTGGAGTCCTGCATTTTCTGCCATAAAGTGCTTCAAACGGTGCCATTTGAATACTGGCTTGGTAGCTGTTGTTATATGAGAACTGAGCAAATGGTAAACAGGTGTTCCATGTTGCTCCGTATACTATCGCACAAGCTCTCAACATGTCTTCTAAAATTTGATTGGTTCTCTCTGTTTGTCCGTCTGTCTGGGGATGATATGCTGAGCTAAAATTCAGATCTGTGCCCATAGCTTCATGCAATTTTTCCTAGAACTTAGATGTAAACTGTGCTCCTCTATTTGACACAATCTTCTTCGGAACTCCGTGCAATGTCACAATTCTGGTCAAGTATAGCTCGGCAAGTTTATCCTTCCCATAAGTTTGCTTGATCGGGATGAAATGAGCCACCTTGGTCAATCTATCAACAATGACCCAAATAGCATCATATCCCTCACGAGTCTTGGGAAGTCCAGTGATGAAGTCCATACCAATGCTATCCCATTTCCATTCAGGAATTGGCAAAGGTTGTAACAATCCTGATGGTTTTTGGTGGTCTATCTTGATCTGTTGGCAGACATCACATTTAGCTACATACTCTGCCACTTCTTTCTTCATTTGGTTCCACCAATATCTTTTCTTCAAATCCTGATACATCTTCGTGCCTCCTGGATGAATTGAGAATTGAGAGGAGTGGGCTTCAGCTAGGATCAATTCTCTCAACTCCTTCTTGTCGGGTACGCAATAGCGACCACGGAAGGTAAGGATTCCATGTTCGTCTATAGCATACTCTGATGAATTTTCTCCTTGAATATCCTTTTTCAGTTTTTGAATCCCTTCATCTTCATCCTGGGCTGCTTTAATCTGATCTGGCAATAGTGGTTGAATCTCTAAGGCTGCTTCTTCACCTTGTTCTGAGATTACCAAGTTCAGTTGTAATATATCTCTCTGCAACTCTGGTGGGTACTCTGATTGACTGCCTTTGCTTGGACGAGCCTTGCGGCTAAGGGCATCAGCAACTACATTTGCCTTGCCCGGGTGATACTGGAGATCAACATCATAATCCTTGATCAGTTCTAGCCATCTGCGCTATCTCATGTTTAATTCTGGTTGTGTGAATAGGTACTTCAAACTCTTGTGATCTGAGAATATCTCACAACGATTTCCTAGCAGGTAGTGCCGCCAAATTTTGAGGGCATGCACCACAGCTGCTAGCTCCAAATCGTGTGTGGGGTAATTCTCTTCATGCGGCTTCAACTGCCTTGATGCATAGGCAACAACTTTTCCGTCTTGCATAAGCACGCAACCCAAACCTTGCTTTGAGGCATCGCAGTAAATCTGAAACTCCTTCTCTGGATTGGGTAAAATCAACACTGGTGTTGTTGTCAACTTGGTCTTCAACATCTGAAAGTTTTCTTCACATGCATCAGTCCATGTGAACGGTTTATCTTTCTTCAACAATTGAGTGAGTGGACGCGATATTCTTGAGAAACCTTCTATGAATCGGCGATAATAACCCGTCAATCCTAGGAAGCTCCTCACTTCAGTCACTGTCGTAGGCTGTTTCCATTCCATGACTGCTGAAATCTTTTCTGGATCGACCTTCACTCCATCTTCAGATATAATATGACCCAAGAAAGCGACTTCTCTCAACCAAAAACTGCATTTATCAAATTTTGCATATAACTGATGCTCTCTCAATCTGGTCAAGACCATATGCAAATGCTGTTTGTGCTCTTCTTCACTCTTGGAGTATATCAGGATATCATCAATGAAAACGATCACGAATCGATCCAATTGGTCCATATGCACCAGGTTCATAAGATTCATGAAATATGCTGGCGCATTGGTCAAACCAAAGGGTACGACCGTGAACTCAAACAACCCATATCTGGTAATGAAGGCTGTCTTTTCTCGGTCTTGCTCTCGGATCTTTAGCTGATGATAACCCGAGCGCAAGTCGATTTTGGAGAATACCTTGGCACCTTTGAGTTGGTCAAACAGGTCATCAATTCTTGGGAGGGGATACTTGTTCTTGATTGTGACAGCATTCAAACCTCTGTAGTCGACACACATTCTCAACTCTCCAGTTTTCTTCTTCACAAATAATACTGGGGCTGACCACGGTGAAGTACTGGGTCGAATGAATTCCTTTTCTTGTAATTCATCTAACTGCTTCTTCAGTTCTTTTAACTCACTAGCTGACATTCTATACTGGTGTTTGGCAATTGGCTGAGTACCAGGCACCAATTCTATTGCAAGTTCAACTTGCCTGTCAGGGGGTCTTCCCGGTAATTCTTCTGGGAATACGTCAGGGTACTCTTGTACTATTGGCACTTGGTCAGGTGTGGCTGCCAGCATGTTAATCATACGCTTCTTGGCGTTTTTCAGCACTTTCCGATCTGTTTCTACTACCACTCTTTGTCCTTCAGGATTGACTAGGGATACTGTTTTGACTTCACAGTCCACCTTGCCTTTGTTTCTGGCTAGCCAATTCATGCCTAAGATAGCATCTAGTCCTGACATATCTAGTTGCAGTAAATCTGCTTTAAAATCTACCCCTTGGATTTTTATGCTAAGTCCCGCACACCCTCTGTGGGACTCCATCCTAACCCCAGGGGTTTCCACCACATAAGGTCTTGGTAATGCAACAGAAGGCAATTGATTTCTTGCGGCAAAACTCTTCGAAACAAATGAATGCGTTGCGCCAGGGTCAAATAAAATCAATGCAGGTATGGAATTGATTGGGAACATACCGGCAATGATGTCACTTGCTCCAGCGGCATCCTCTGCAGATACATGGTTCACTCTGGCATAGAAAGTAGGTCTGACATTGCTTCTGCCTCTGCCTCTGCCTGTAGCTGAGAAATTTGCAGTGCCTGCAGGTGACTGAGGGCTGGCTGCTTTAATCTGCAAGAATCCTCCTTTGGGGGTACCGGGGGTTGCTTGTGACTTGCCCTCTTGCTGCTGTTGGTTTTGAACTTGTAGCTTGGCTGCATCTGATGGCAAATTCTTCCTAGGACACTGATCTCTGTAGTGCCCTATCTCACCGCAGTGGAAACATGCGTTTGACCTTCGTGGGCAGCCACTAGCCAGGTGATTCCCACCACAAGTGGGACACTTGAGAGCCAATGGTAGGGGGGAAGCATAATGCTGAGTCTGGTTGGATTGGTTCCTCGGCATCATCACATATTGTCGGGAGGATGGGGATCGATATGAAGAAGATCCCGATGTCCTGGCTCGTTGAGTGGTGTGTGACGATGACTGCGATCTATGTGCCGCCTTGCGTTTTCTATAATCTTCCATCTCACTTCTGGCTTCTTCGGAGGTGATCAAGCCATCAACCATATCATTCAGATCCTTGAACTTCAAAGCTGAAATGTGGAATCTCAAGGACTGCTGTAACCCTGCACGAAACTTGCCCATTTTCTTGTCTTCATTATCAACATCCTCAGGGGCAAATCTGGAAAGATGGTTAAACTGGTGCAAGTACTCCATCACAGTTCGGCCACCTTGTTTAAGCGCCAAAAACTCCCGGCGCTTTGCTTCCATAATGCCATCAGGGATGTGGGCCTTGCGGAAGGCCTTGGTGAAATCTTCCCAACTAATCTCTCTGTTCTGCAGTATGCGTTGATAGTTGATCCACCAGGTCGCTGCTGCACCCTGCAACTGGTGGGATGCAAATAAAACCTTCTCTTTATCATCGCACCGCACAGTCTGAAGTTTTCTCTCTACATCTGCCAACCAATCTTCAGCAACCATGGGATCAGCGGTTGTGGAGAAAGTGGGTGGACGTGTTTTTAGGAAGTCATTCCACCGGGTGGAAATTGGAGCACCATCCCGAGGAACATTCCCTCCACCCTGTACTCCTGAAGATCCGGTGGCGATCTGTTCAATCAATTTGGCCTGTTGATCCAACACTCGCAGTATGTTCTGCTCTCCTTGGTATCGATTCTTTTCTAACATTGCAATAACATCAGCGAGTGTGTTCTGGTCGGTGGCAGGTGCACCCTGCCGGCTGGTCTGTCCCGTCTGCTCTGCTGGCTCCATCTGTTGATTGGGAACTTCAGGTTAGCTTTGCAGCGGCTTTGGCAATTCAAGAACAGATAAGTAAGACTTAGAATTTTTCAAGGCAAGTATAGGACGAAAAGATAAGAACGAGAGCGAAAGGGGACAGGAGAAAGCTTTGAACACGAGAAGAGCATACTGATAATTAGACAAACAACATAAAAGATTAATTAACATAAATTTACAATAAAGCAAGTGGTACGCAGACCACTTAGGGTTCGAGTTACACTTGCATTTACATAACAAAAGTACATCTATCACCAAAAGGTCAGACTACCACTAGCGTACAACGTCTACTCCTCCCTGTCCCCAGGTGCTGGAAGGGCAAGCGGGGCTGCCGGGCGGAACCGGGCACGGTACTGCGCTGCAGTCATCCGGCGCTTGGGCCTAGACTGCACCGAAGCACAAGAGGAGTGAACGCTGGGCGACTCCGCACTATCTGAGACCTCTGCTGCCTCCTGGGCCTCGTAGCGGACGAGGGACTCCCGGAGGCGCTGAACCTCCTCACGAGTGTCCCACAACTGCCTCTGCCAGGCTCTGGCCTCCTCGACTGCTCTGTCGTAGCTGGCGACCTGCTGCGACATAAGGGTGGCGATACCCGCTAGGCGGGGATCGTCATCCTCACCGAACCTAGGGACTATAAAGTCCCCAAAGTGCGGACGCGGCACCAGGTCGAAAGGTGTCCCTGCTAGCTCCTGGTGGTAGTAGTCTCTGAGATAGAGCGCGGCCTTCTGAGCCACGTCCTGAACAGCATCCTCACTGTCCACCCGTCGGGCGGTGAACCTCCGCTTCCTGTCTGGGCGGATAGGCAAGGGATCGAGGACCATCCAAGCCTTGTACTCGTAGAACTGGTCCTGGCGGAACTGTCCCTCAGCGTAGATCACTGGGCCGTGGTTTCCTCTCGCTCCGAGGTATCGTCGCATTTCCCACAACTTGTGGTGCCATCCATCCCTACGGTCGGGGCGGGAGAAAACGAGGCGCACCATCTGCCGGAAACGAAATTTTGAAATTAGACAAGTAAGACAGTAAACATTTGCGAAAATTAAAACTTAAGCAGAAATAAACTAAGACAGGAAAGTAGCAACAAGAGAGGAACAAGACAGCAATAATACTTATATTTTTCATAAACTCTTTTTATGCCTTAAATAAATTTTTGCGATAAAATCGCTTCCTAGACAGCCTTAGGTCTCAACCTACGGTCAAAGAACCTGGCTTTGATACCACTTCTTGTAACGCCCCCGTTTCCAGGGGCGCGTACGGACACGGCACCCCGTAACTATTCACGCATGAACAGTTATGGACTGTCGCGCAAGAGTATACCATTGCATGCTAACAACAAAAGTCCAGCATATTTTGACATACGGAATATCATCCAGATTTTACAGCGGGGCGTGCAAGCCCAAAGTATAATACATTACAAAAGGCTCCAGAAACTGCTTCGAGCGTGGCGGAGACCTACAGCCAAGGGTCCTCGTCGAAGAAAAGATCCTCGGGGACTTCTTCAACGGGGAGACCTTCTCCTTCGTCTTGATCCTCTAAAGATCGGATTAAGCAAGCCGTGAGCCAAACAACCGGCTCAGCAAATCCCAAAGGGATCTTAATTTACTATATGCACGGAAAGTCAAAGGAAGGGAGTATACTTGGTTTATTACATTTGGTGGATGCAATTTTATTTGCAAACATTTTCATAAGACGGACACAAAACTTACTTCTTAAGAGCTCAGGGTTTTCAACAAGAATTCATTAACCAATTAACCAAGTTAAAGCATGTACAAAACTACTTAAGCTTTGCTGCTGGAATCACCCAAGTGACACAGCTCCAATAACCGGGAGCACGGCGTATTCGAATACCATTTATTTGACTCTGCAGAGTTTGCTCAGCTTTACCCACACGATCTCTCAACTCCCGCTAAAGAGTTAAGAAAACCAGGTCTTTTCACTGCTCGACTCTTTATATAGGCTCTACCCAGTAGAATTCACTCGGGTCTGGCTCATACCCACACACACACACACACAAGAGAGGACAACGTCCGCTTCGAGTGAATTCCACCGTTGTTAGGCATCCGTAGCACGGCCTACCTAACCTCACTGCTACCCTCCTGTAGAGTTTCAATCGAGTTGAGCAGCTAAAAGACAAGTGTTGACAAGTCAACTCCTGTGGTTGAGCGATGGCTATGACATTAGCTCAGCGTAAGGGTTTCAGTCCTTATATTTTCACATGGCCCGCAACCTCGCCAGGTCCGCGACCCAAACTAAGGTAAGCGGTGGGCGTAGACCGTCCCGCGGTTTCCCACTCACCCTTACCCTACTCCAGCCCTAGGATAAGAGGTGGGCAAAGACCGTCTCGCGGCTCTCCCCCAACCCTTACCCTACCTTGTGCACGCCGGCACTCTCCGCTCTAAGATACGGTGTCCCATACCACCCTACCTTAGAGTCGGATTTTCCAGATTCTATTGGCCCACAGCCACAACCTTATTAGTGTAACATTTTGCATGATAATAATAGCCTGCAATTCTCTAGATTATCAGATAATTATTTCTAGGGTTTCAAAGGCATGGCTGCAATTTAATCATGGCATTTAGCGGTGGTAGGACTAACTATATCACATGTCATTCTAAACATTTTATTTTTATTTTCGAACTAACATTTCAGAACTAGCTCAATGCAAATAACATATTAGCATATTTAAACATTATGGGATACAATATGATCAAAGGATTTGGGACTTGCCGTCTATCCGGATGATCTCTGCGAGCTCAAACGTCGAAGCACCTGAATCCTGAATCTGCTCCTGGGCTTCCGGGATCTCCGACACTAACGCAAACAATTAAAATAAATTAAATCCAGCTTGAGACTAATCAAGCGAGGCAAAATAATCTAATTAAAAAGAAATAAATTGCATAAACACCCCAAATGGAATTTTAGGAATTTTTCTTGGAAGAATCTGTGGAAATGGATTTCACCAGAGTGTTTGGAATAATATTTGGAGCAATGTGGTGAAATTTGGGAATTTTTGGGATTTTCTGTGATTTTCTAGGATTTATTTGAGTTTTCTGGAATTTTAGAAATTAACAAATCACTGGAAATTAGTGTGAACAGTAGTGGGCCGGCCCGGCGCAACAGTGCAGCCCGGCCGGGAAAGCGGCCCGCGCGGCCGAAGGCCAGCGCGGCCTGTTCGCGCGTGCGCGCGCGCGGGATGGAGCGGGCCGAGGGAAAACGGCCCAGAGCGGGCGCGCCCACGCGGCTCGGATGCCCGCCGCGTGGCCCGGGGCGGACGGCGGAGGAGCGCGACGGGGCGAGCGGCCGAGATGGGGAGGCGGGAAGGTCAGACGGCCGAGACTTAAGGGAGGCGGCGAACCGGTACGGAGGATCTAACGGGTGAAGTTAAATGGCAACGAGCGGATCCGATGGCGGAGGAGGGGCCACGCCATCTTCTTCTTCCTCCGGCCGCACGCGCGCAGCAGAGGGACGGGGACGGCGGCGCTTTTGCCCTCCGGCCACGGCGAAGGCTCCCGATGGCAATGGAGGACACCACCGTGTCGGGCTTGACGAGGGGAGTTCATTTTGGGGCTTGGGGGGAGAAGGGGATCAACGGAGGGGACGGGAGGCAAAAGGGGGTGGTTCGGGGATTTCGCGGTGGAGGGGTCACCGGCGGCGAGAGGGGCCGAAAGGCGGCGGCTACACCATCTACGGGGGAGGGGGCTCACATTCACGGCGGCGGCGTGAGCTGAAGAGTGTCGAGGAGAGCTGGCCACGGGAGCACGACTGGGGCGGCGGAGGTCGACGGCGTCAGGGCTCCTCGTGGGTCCTCCTGTCCAGGGAAGAGCAAGAGGAGGGTCAGTGAGCTGCGGGGAAGCTCGGGGAGCAAAGGAATTTGAGAATGAGGGAGGGGAGTAGGAGATTGACTCCAGGGGGTCGCCGGCGCAGGGGGAGACGGCGGCGGAGCTACAGGCGGCGGGAGCTCAATCGGACGCTCTGGGGAAGGCTCTGGAGGGTGGAGAGGAGAATGGGGGCGGTGGGGGAGCTCGGAATGCAAAGGGAGAGAAATGGCAGGGGGAGGGAGCTTTATACCCGCGCGGAGGGGAGGGGGTTCCTTCGGGGAGAAGCCACGGCGGGCGCTGGGGCGACAGGAGGAGATGGGGAGCAGGTCGGGGCGTCTCCTCCGCAGGACGGGCGGTGACCGGGGGAGTGACGCCGGCGCTGTAGCGCATTGAAGGTGAGGGACGGGAGCAGGTGGGCTGCGGCCGGGGCGGGGTGCGTCCGCGCGCGAGAGGGAGAAGGGGCGGCGACCGCCAGGTGGGTCCGGAGCTGGAGCGGGCGACGTGGCGCGAAGGCGGCCACTCCTCCAGACCCGGGGGCTGTCGGGGCGGCGCAGTGCGGGGAAGGAGCCGGGGCGGCGCGGAGACGGGCGCGACCGCGGGCGCAGGCGCGGCCGCGGGCGCAGGCGCGGGCGCAACGCGCAGCGCACGCGCGTGCGCGAGGAGGAGGCGGGGATTCGGGGCGGCGCCAACAGGGGAAGGGAGTGGGGAGGCGCTGCGGGAGGGGAGATGGCGCCAGCGGGGAGCGGCGCCAACGAGAGGCGCGGGCGCGGGGCGCGCGAGGGAAGGGAAAACGGAAAGGGAGGCGGGGCGCTAAAGGAGGGAGAAAGCGGAAAGGCCGAAAAGGGAAGGCGCATTCCGGGGGAACTTTCCCAAAAAGGAAAGTTTCGGAATTTCACTCAAAAATGCAGCAAAAATTGGAAATTTTTCTTTTGAATTTTTCAGGGCTTTTCAAATATCACAGACGGTTTGTAATTCAAATTGTCTGTGATTTTCTGCGTCGCAGATGATTCGAAAGTCATCTGTGATGACCTCATGTTATTTCTGATCCATAAACTCAGACGGTTCATGAAACCGTCTGTGGTGACATTTTTGAATCGTCTATGATGATTTTTCTGCAGTAGTGAATATGCATTGCACGTATAGCTTGAGAGAAACCTATGAGTGGTGGTGTCTTGCATTGCACAACCTTGCAGGCATGCACGTTGCCAAAGCTCTCCATCACTACCCAATCCTCGCAAAGAAAGAAAACAAAAAGCTGTCACTGCCCACGGATGAATCGGAATCCGGTTCTTTGTGCCTTGTGCCGACCAAACAAATCAAAAAGCATTCCAAAATACTTGTCAAATTTATGGGATTCATCTTTTTTCAAAATAGCTAGTGTATAAAAAACAAGAGCGTAGTTATATCAATTTTTGGCATCGTCTGTACCTAATATTAATGAAACGAAAGATCGAATTTTTTTTCTTTACAAGCAAAAGATGGATATGGAGTGATTGAGGCCCCGTCGTTCCGCCTTCAGCTTCTGACTTCCAGAAGACAGAATATGAAGTAAACACATTATCTTCTTAATTTTGTTTTTTATTTTTTGGATTTTCTTCTTCTTTTTTGCTTTTGTTTTTTTCTCCTTGCAGTGTCCATGAGATATAACAGTGCTTTTTAAAATTTTTTTAATTAAATGAATTAGAAAAAGTTAACAACCGATACAGTACAATTTTAACCAGAAATCAACATTGCAAAGCTAGAAACCGCTAAAGAAGCCAGAATGAATGGGCCTGAAATACATCATTTGACAAGGATAAGTATGGTCCAAATTCTATTAACTATTGTTTATATTTTGCGACTCATTGATATGTGCGTACAGAGCAGTTGAAAGCTATTTTGAAACAGAGGAGCATCGTGGAGACGGATACATGTCTCCATGGCTTGTGATTAGGAGACGAGAAGAACAGGTAGTTAGGAGTACTAACCAACAAGCCGGCGTGCATGTGCAGGGTTTGTTTCGCCCGGTTTTTTTATAGCGTAGTTTGCTCTGACTTTAGGTACACGCGGCGCGATTATTGGGCTCGTTTGCTGCATTTGTTATGGCTTTGGTCAAGCTTTTCGATCGGGTACAAGTTGAGCAGAGAAGAGTTGGTGTTTTACATGTGCGTCACAATTAGAACCACTGGCTAATCGACGGTGCGTCTTCTTGATCGGTTAGGGAAAACTAATAATAGCCATGTGACCTCGGCGAGCGTATCCTGTGCTTCCCCATCCTTGGCTCCTTGCTGTGCTTCCCGTGCTTTCTTTCCACAATACACCTACACATATGCTTACTGTTTTCAATTCAATGTTGGGTTTCCATTAAACTCTAGATTGATTTCGTGGAGACATTCGGTCTACTCTTCATTCCTCTGTTTTATCTATGGTGCCACTCACAATGCCTTATAAGGCTAGAAGGTAAGGACCTATTTATGGACTTCACTTCCAGGTGTTATAAAGTGATCCATTTGTTTTCGGTATCTCGTGAGACTTCTGAATCATATCACCAACCACGATCAGACAGGCCAGTTTTATGAGTCTAAAATATATTAGTCCCAAGCACACATGTGTGAGTCATGCGCCATGATCAGGTTATTTATAAGATCAATTCCAATCTGATCATATGGGCCAACAGCCTACATAGCCGATCCTGCAAAACAAACCCAGCTATTCCGTCATGTGCTGTACCTGGGTTAAACAAATGTATGCATATCAAATTCCAATAGACTTGATCTCAATAAATATGTCTACCATATTCCAACACAGCTGTTCTCGGCACCACGAGTATTAATTCCTCGAGTTAAATTTCGCATCAAATATTCCCTATTACTTGTATCAATAATGTGAATAATTCCACACTAAGTAAAGTAGACAATAACCATAATAAATATTGAAAACCACATAAAATTCCCAACATTCAAAACTTTGATCATGGTTACTAAGCAAATTTCCCCGCCTCCCATTTTCACGTCCTCTTCGGATTTGAGTTTGGGTGCCTTTCTTCTTCATAATGAAAAATGTATTTATATTTTTAAAAAAATATAGTTTGGTAACAACAATAGAAATATATTTATGAACACATTTTCCAAGACAAGTATATGATACTGTTTTTATGTGCTCATCTATATACATTTTGCATATTTTGATCGCACGATCTATATTTAGAGGTGTACTATTTGGTTATAGAAATCTATCTACAAATTTAAACATGTTGCCTCCGAAAAGAGTCAAAACACTTTCGGGAGGACACTTCGAGGCTAGTCTGTTTTTGTTTCTCGAGAGTCGAGAAGAGCCTTTAGGTTTTTATTCTCCTCGAGCCTTCTCAGAGGCAAGTTGTTCACTAGCTCTGTCCTCAGTGCAGAACATCCATCGTCATCGATTTCAATCGTGTTTTAAGTATTGTATTTCGGCTAGAACTGAGGATTTTTCTCTGTTTACTTGCACTATGTCATATGGGCCACCTTTCTCTTCCCTTCTCTCCCGTGCTTCCGGCCCAGGTACTCCGCCCAGTTTGTTCCTAACCAATGTGGGCCGTGTGGCCACCCTCCTCTTTTTCCTATCTATAACATATTTACAATATTATTTACATATTAAAAGTGATAACATCCTTTTACGGCTGCTAAGAAAAAAAATGTATACTAAATATTCTAAAAAAATCCGTTTCTTAATTAGGTGAGATCTAATTAAAACTAAACTATAGCAGGCCATTGAATCTCATTAAAACATAAGAGAAAATGCTAGAATTCACACAAAAAACAAAAACATCTTACCATTAATGTGATGGACCCTGCTTAAATCTTAAATATAGCGGCCATTAGATGTCATCTTAGTACTTAAAGATATATCCGTTACTTTGTAATTAAAAAACTAAAAAAAGGATAATCTTTGCTTAGAGAAAAAAATTATAGAGAAAAGAACGTGCCATCCTCTCTATTTCACGCAAAGAAGAAAAAGAAGAACGGATTGCCTCCTATCTCTTCACTACTTAAAAAAAAATTGATGAGTGGTATATTATTTCCCCTCCTACCTTCTCTCGAGAGAAATTGCGCTGCCAGATGGGTCATCAGACTTGCGCTATTCCCTTGCAGCGGTTCGACCCTTTTCGTCATGCTCATGACATTCTTTCCCGATCCCCGTCAACGCTCTATGCTGTCGATGATCGAGTTACAGATTTTTAAGAAATAATATGAGAAAAATAGCTAAAATCCTTGGAAGAGAACATATATGCTCTTTATTGTTATGAAACTAGTTATAGGGGTGCCTTTAATAAGGTAAGAGACTAGCCCTAATTACACTAAATTGAATTAGATTGATCCTTCATCATCCAACCTTAAATACGAACAACGAGATGCCATTATTTGCTAGGGAAGATGCCTTATGGAACCAATGCGTCTGGTCGGGGAGGTATTTATTGCCAGAGAGAGAACATCTGATTGTTGATTATTGTCAGCAGGAGACGGACATGGGCAACAACTCTATGGTAGTTATTGTCAGAGACTCAGAACCGAAGCATCGTGCTGTTTGGAGTGGATAAGGCACATATTCCATTCATCACACGGAAGGAATATTATGGAATCGGGCCCAGAGATCAGTTCATAGACTCTCCGTGTAGTTATCCAATCAGGCAATATGCACAGTGTTTCTCTGACCTGGGTACTCAGGGAGAAATCTCTGGAGGTTTACGACCACGGAGATCCTTTGGCCTTAATTATTATTAAAACTGTATTTAGGGATTTATTCAATTCTTGTCAGCTAGCCTCCGAACTTTAAGTGAATTTATAATCTTTCGATTGAATTTTTATTCGGAAAACTACTCCTTTAAATGGTAAAAGTAAAGAAGCAGTTTGTATTTACTTTAAATTTAAGGAACTAGCTGAGAAACCAAAAGATTTTGATGTCCATTGAGCTTCAGATCAGATAATCTCTTTTTACAGTTAGAGAGAAACTCTTATAAAACCTCTGCTGGATGAGAACTAGATGCTTGGAATCATGTGTCGACGTCTTGATGGATTGGCGAGGGTTGAGGCAGGCCCGTGAATTATGGAAATGCACAGGATGGAATGCAAATTAGTTGGTCCACATGCAGCAGCAGCCTAAGGTTACGGCGAATATAAAGGAAAAGCAAGGCAGATAATTCAGGATAACTTTCTCTCCAAGCCTCCAACAAGCAGGGAAGCAAATGGAGTGGATAATTTTCGTCTGACCAACTGACCAAAGGCCCACAGAACGAATACGGAAGAGGTAAATGGGTATCCGGCACTATCCATGTCCAACCGCGACTCCGTGGGAAAAAATATGGAATATGATACGGAATAAGTGATATCCATCCGTATATATCCGTATGTCAAGTGATATGAGGATATCTATTGTGATTTCACTTAGGAATAAGATAACATAGATGTAAATTGCCACATCTAAACAGATAGGGAATACTGAATGTTTTTCCTTCAACATATCATTGATTAGTCTCTCTGTGTTCGCTCTAATTGAACCTTATTATCCAATATCCTGTGCAAAGAAGTGGATAATTTCCGTCTGACTGACTGTCCGAAGGATTATGGAATAGATACGAAATGAAGAAATGGCTATCCGGCATTATTTGTGTCCGACTATGATTCTGAGGAAAAAATTTGGAATATGATATAGATAAGTGATATCCGTCCGTATCCGCTCCGATTGCACTCCTACCAACAAGATATTGTCCTGAAGAGATAGCAGAGAAATTTGTAGTTCAAATCTAAAATTAATAAAGTCAATGAGATCTTGTGGTAACACTAATATAGTCTTACACACCTCATAATTTAAATGAGATAGAGAAAAAGTCAAATCCCATATCACACTTGATAGCTAAAACTATGTCAGTCGGAGTAGTAGTTATTTTAAAACACCATTCCAATGAGATCTTGTAGCAATAATATATGCCAAGATGAGAAAACGAGAACTAATTGTCAACAAATTCCTCTGAAAAGTAGTTAGGCTGCTCATATTGGTATTTTTCAATAACTACAAGAGGAACATTAAAGCACTATACACTTAGACTTCAAAGAGCATAAAGCAAATCATATACTCAAGTGTGTCAGGTTTTATGAAGTAGCTCCTAGCTATTGTCTCTTCCTCCTCACTAAGCCTAACATACAACATGATAAAGAAGAAAAGACAGTAACCATGACTTACTTGATGGAACCTAACACGTTGGAGTGTATGATTTGCTTCATGCCCTTTGAAGCCCAAGTGTACATCGTTTTTATGTTTTTATTGTAGTTATTGAGAAATACCAACATGGGTAGGCTGATTACTCTTCAGAAGAATTTGTGGATAATCGGTTCTCTTTTCTAATCTTGGCATATATTATTGCTATAAGATCTCAGTAGAAGAGTATTTAAAAATAACTACTACTTTGACTAACATAGTTTTAGTTATCAAGTGTGATATGAGATCTGACTTTGTTTCTAATTTATTTAAATTGTGGAGTGTGCAAGATTATGTTGATGTTACCATGAAATATGTGGCATCATTCATCTAAATCAAGAATAAGTTGTGACTTTATGTTGTGTAGTTTACTACCTCAGTGTCAAAAGAGGAGCTATTCTCCGATCTCGAAGGACCTCCATGATGGTCATTCGGCTCCCAAGTATTTTTGATATGCCTCGGCCCTCGCACTTAGTTTCTCCTTTACTCTGATCATCGCACGCATTCGGCGAAGACTGTGTGTACGCCATCTTAGGTGTCAGCTACACTATTTTCAATGAACATCACTTTCTAAAGAAACTATAACTCATACATGAATGTATGCACATACATTTGCGTGAACTAAAACACGACACTAATACTACAATCTGAGCATAGCAAATTAAATCACACTAGTATGCTTCTATATTTATAATTGATTAATCAATTATGTTTACAGAACTTTTATCATAGAGTGATAATCATCTAGAATTATATTTACGTGGATATTTGAAATATCATAACTCGAAGGACATACTTGACATAAAGCAAACCTTATTTATACTAATGTTTGGGTCAATCCTATGATTCCAGTTTATGAGCAATAGTAACATTCATGTAGCATTTTATTTTTCAAGTTGTATTATCTATACATGTCAAATATTCTATTTTTTACTTATCTTTCATTAGCAATGGAATCCAAAATGAATTACCACAAGGTAGTTTATTAAATTAGATCACCTACAAAAATATAGTATCATACTCATGCACATATCAACCATTCATACATGTCATGGCACTCATATAAGTATGAAAATGCATTAGAAATCAATGTGGACATGCACATGATGCACACCTTGAGCTTGGCCGATTTGCAAAATTGAAACTTGGGTTTCCTTACTTCACAATATTATTCCTAATCAACTCTTCCAAACTGCAGTAATATTTTTAAGTGAGAAGCTATAATAGAAATAGAGAAGGATGACAAATGTATTATTAGTGTTGGCTGCAAATCCTAAACACATACAATGAGCTGAACAGATTATCACGCGATGGGGAGCTAAGGAGGAGGCAACGGCAATGACTAGGGGTGGGCAAAATACCCGCTACCCGTTACCCGTACCTGAATTACCCGGACCCGAACCCGAAATACCCGAACCCGAGGTACTCGATCCCAAATTCGGATAGCGATTCTGATTACCCGAAATTAGTTTGGGTAGTTCGGGTAATATCCCCCGGTACCCGAACTACCCGAATTACCCGAACTACCCCCGAAATACACTTGAACTTATCACTTTATTACCCGTACCCGAATTATCCGAACCCGAACCCCGAAATTGCTGCTGAAATTCTATGCAAATTCTGTGCAGTTTGCTGGTTTTTTGTGAATTCGGGTATATCGGGTATACCCGAACCCGAACCCGAATTATCGGGTACCCGAAATTGCGGGTAGTGTTTTTTTGGGGCTAATATCGGGTAGCAGTTTTCATTACCCGAATTTCGAATTACCCGAACTACCCGACCCGAAAAAATCGGGTAACCCGAACGCCCACCCCTAGCAATGACGACGGGGAGCTAGGAGGAGGAGCCGTGCGACGGGGAGCCGAGGAGGAAGCGGTGGTGCCGGAGGTGGAGGAGGGGCCGTGAGCTGAGAAGGCGCGCGGCTTTGTTGGAAAACCTAAGTGTGCACAGGAGTACAGTGAGTTAGGTTTTCACCTTTGTAATATATAGAAGATATATTATCACAGACGATTTTTTAAAAAAATGTTTGTGATGTATTATTGATGACTTTTCAAAAAAAGCATTTTGTGATATTCCATGTATCACAAATGGTTTTTATTACGAAACGTCTGTGATAAATATGTCATTACAGACGGTTCTTACCATCGGTTGCAACATAGACGGTCACGCTAATTGAACTGTTAGAGATAACTATGCTGCAGCTAAAATCATCTGTGATGAGACGTTCAGTATGACTTTTTCTATAGTAATGTAAGGCTTCAATCATCTCACTATTGCATGTTGAGATAACGTACTTTAGTAAGAGCTCAGAATTTTTTTGGGAGTTTTGGAGTCTTCTATCCGCAATCTCAAGTATGCTATCATCTCAATAAAATTCGTCCCGCCAAAGAAAAGCAAAAAAGAGAAGAAAACTAACAAAGCCCTCCTCGTCCTCGCTACTATCTTTGTCTTCATCTGGCAGGATATTAGGAACGAAGGGCGCTGCTAATCCGCGCGCGTGCGTTGCAACACGCGCGCAGTCGGAAGCGAGCCGGTCGGAGCGGAGGGGATGGAAAAAAACAGCTTTCAACTTTGACCTTTCCATTTCAATTTCGAACTTTCAATCAACTTCAAACTTTCGATTTCAACTTTTCACTGGGATTTTACTTTCACTTTCGAACACTTGAAAGTTTCAACGTTTTGAAGACCTTTCAACTGAGATTTACCTTTCAACTTTCAACTTTTTTACTCGAATTCGAGCATTTTCAATCTTCACAAAAAGGAATCTCCAACTTAGTATTCAAGCTTTCATATTTGAACTTTCAAATTAGCGCTAAAAAAAGAACATTCCAAATCCAAGAACTTTCGATCGAGATAAAAAAAATTCAATTCGGGAACTTTCAAGTTTGACATTCAAAAACCAAACTTTCAAAATCACACTTTCCATTCATGCAAACCTGGATTATTCGGGCGAAAAACTTCAAAAAATCGCGTCGTGCATGGCTTCTCCTCCCCTCAAACGGCCAGCGATGATGACAGCAGCGTCTCATGGCATCCCTCCCTCAGTCCGATCAGCGACGAGGGAGGCGACCTCCCCATCACCATGATGCTAACGGCGGCGCCGCCGAGCGGCAGCTGGATCGATGGGATCTAGCAGCGGCGCCGACCTTCTAGGGTTTTGAGAGAGGGAGAAGCTAAGGAGGAAGGAGGCGCCAAGGCGGAGACGGCCGGGTATAGAGTTTTCGTAGGAACAAATGTGCTGCATGTGTGTGTCCCAAAGAAAAGATTGCATACATGGGAGCAAATGTCCTGTACTTAACTGTCTTGCTAATTAATTTTTCCTAGAGACAATTAGGCTTGATGACCACACCATGGAGAGTGCATGTACAACAAGATTGATGGAATGCAAATTAGCAGGTTGATCCACGTGCAACAGCATCCAAGAGATAGGCTTCAGAAGATACAAAGAAAAAACTAAGGAGCTATAATTTTGGAGAACTATGATTCAACATGGTGCTAGGTGACCGAAATTTTCTTAAGCATAATTCATATTTTTTTGGTTTGTTCTTTTGTGCTGTGGGTGATGGCTTTAGCTGTACTTTTCGAGATGCTGGCGTTGACGTGGACGGTGCACACGGTTTTAGGTCCGGAAAACCATTTAGAAAAGCGGCTTTGATAAGCCACTTAAAGAAGACTGTCTATTTTGGCTTACGGAGAAGCCGAAGCCAAAAGCTATAAAACAAACCAAAATAGGGCCATCTATTGGATCAACATCCAATCATATGTATCAATCTCTATACAAATCCAACGGTAAAAAAATTTGGCTTAAGACTTAAGAAAAAAATCAGGCAACATACAGATAACAAAACCGTGCGTCAACACGCAAGAGCCAAAAAACCAAACCTAACAATCATATTTTAAATTTCAAACTTAACTGCACCTCTGAGTATATTTTATCATAAATAAATCAAACTATTAAATCCTAGCCGCTCAATTGTGCAGGCATAGTTTGTGTAACAAACCATATGAAGTTAGACAATATAAAGTCTCCTTTTTGTGCGAATCAAGTTTTTTTAGGTGAAAATTGTTCGTGTGACTTAAAAAAATAACTAGGAATAGAATAGGATTGTAAAATTTCGGAGTATTTCATCCTTCAATATAGGTTTCTCTGTAGCGGTTCTTGGAAAGCTATTGGGTGTGCTTGTGAGTTATTTTTAGATAAAGGATATAAAATCCAGCCTCTATATCCACGAAGGATATACACAGCCAAAAGTTACAGAGTTCTTAGGCTCAAAACCTCAAAACTGAGGTACATAAAACAACATGAAAGATAGCTTAAGGACTATGAAAAAAAAACTAGAAAGGCTAAGCTTCAGCATTTTTTCTCCGTCCTTGCTTACAACCAAGCCCCTATCCTCTTCCGACTGTGCCATCCAAACTTCGATCTGCTTTGCGTGAAGATGGACCTCCAAGGCGACGTCTCCAAGAAGGCGACGAGAGTCGCCGACGCCGCCCGCCTCATCGAGGCAAGGTTTTCACCTGGAGATCAGTCAACATGAGAGCTATGTAGTGCCACGACACACCTCCAGGAAGGATAATGGCGCCCGAAGGTGTCATTGTTGTTGAGACCAGTAAGATCACCGGCAAGGCTTTCGCCAGCACCTCCACAGCACCCCACGCACTACCCACACACAAAATAGACCGCCACCAACACTCCGAGGCCCTGCACGCCTCAAGGCCATGGCATAGCCACCCTTGAACTCCACGACGAGCCGCTTCCTGCAATGTCCGCCACTGTAGAAACCACTATGCGACGTCTAAGCGCCACCACTGAGCAGATCCAGGGACATGAGCCACAGATCAAACCTACAGCAAAACAACGGAAGGGCCTGACCCTGAAACGCCTTACGGAGCCTGTACGGCACGTGGATCACCACCACCTTCTTGCTCCCGACCGCAACCAACTGAATCTCGGAGTTGATGTAGAGGACCTTGAGGTCGCTCTTGAGCTCCTGGTTGCCAAACTCCAGGTCGAAGACCGCCTGCAGGACGTCGGCCTGAAGTTGACCATGGGTCGCCGGACCACCACTGGCCGCACGGCCACCAGGCCCACCACCCTAAAGATCGCCCTGAAGCAACCGCCGGCATGAAGCCGCGGTGCGCCGTCGGTCTCGCCGCTCGTTCTCACCGCGCCAGAACGCGCGTTCGCGCCCGCATGCGCACCTCGGCCGACCGACGTCTCGGCTTCCTCGCTTGCCGCCCGCACGCGGCCACGCGTCGCCGCCGGTCTCCGCGCATGCAACACATCCACTGCTCTCAAGTATTTTCAAGGAGTTAAGCCCTGCAATATGGATTGCTCCAACAGATTCAAGCAAACTTGTTGCTATACACAGCTCTGTGCAGAAGTACTATTTGCATATCCAAATTAATTTGTTGAGATATCTCTTAATGGAACACAAAAAAAGGGTTCATTTGGGGCAGGCATAAAAACCAAACAGCCCCATAGTCCATAGACCAAAGGCAACGTCCGGAATGCAATTCAGTTCTCGGTTTGTTCAGACAAGCGACAGGAAAACTACTCAACAACTACTAGTAACTAGTAGAGTGCCCGTGCTAACGCTACGGCGGCATTTGAGGGATGCACATGAAAACAACCAAATGACAACCTTGCAGTGAAGACTACCTCAAATATGTTGACGATTTTATAAAAAATTATCTGTTGACTCAATGACGGCTAAGACAACCTTGCAGTGAAGACTACCTCTAGTTGCTCAGCAGCAGAAGACTACCTCAAGTCACACTTATTAAGACTATGTTTATTAAAAATGAAGTAAATAGTGAGATAGATTAAGACTCATGCCAAAAGAGATTCATGATGAGTTATCATATTGTTGAGTCCATAGCAATTATACTTAAAGAGCAACATTGCCAATAAATAACATCACAGCTATTACATCTTTTGAAGCCACATAAATCCTCACACGCCTAATAAGTTCTTGTATATCTTCAGGAATGACCTGAAACAATGAACCTGCCATGAACCACAATGTGTCAAGCTCGTTATACTCTCTCCTTATTCCCTCATCTCTGGCAACAACTTCATCTTGAATTATTAAAAAAATATAAGTTGGGATATGCATGTTCTCATTAAATATTGATTAATCCTGCATTAAAAGAAGTGGTAGTGATAAGTTGACGTAGAGTAGATAAAAAAATACTTACCCTCATGGGGCTGCCATTCAGGTAGTCCAGTTCACTTTCGGTCCATAAAAGAGGTGATTCAACAGCTAGCTGCCCCCTTCCTCACTGCCGATCAAGCTCCTTAATGTATGGATACCAAAATGAATCTTTCCCTTGCTTCTTCTCATACATGAGATACAATGCCAAGCATGCCAGCTCAGACAATTTGTTTGTTGTCAACAATTCAGCTACATGACACGAAAATAACAACACATTACCATAGCATATAAATAACAGATAAATCATAAAATTCCAAGCAGTATTGCTGATTCAGAGATGAGCAGCTAAGACCATACCATAAACTTAGTACATGAAAGACTTGTCTAACAGAACTATCATACCAATTTCAATGTATTTATGGTTGATCTACTTTTAACCACGCATCAATCATAGTGCTCCTTACTACTCTCATGATAATTGATGCCTAAAAGCTGAGAACTCCCTGTTATCTTGACAAAACAACAAAACACCCAAATGAATGCTGTAGATAGAAAATACAATCCAATAGAAGAGCCAATGGAAAAACAGACAGGACCAAAGTTTCAATATTAAATACAATAACCTATATGGTATTGCAAAACATGGAAGTGCAAATAGCAGCTTACAAAACAAGCCCCACAGTAATCCCACCTATATCTTAGTGCTTCTATAAATTCCTTCAAGTGACTTAAAGTTATACTTCACACATTTCATTATGTGCAGGATACCTACTCAGGACAGGAATAACTTGGGCACATCATCTCAAAGCAAATTGAGTCTGTCATTCACACAAAATGGCCCGACGGAGCTATTAGTGCAGGGCTAAATTCATTTCGATCACAAAATGAGCAACCATGAAATGAAAATTTGCCACTTCCTAGGCCATAAACCGACCAAATAACAAAACTCAACGGTGTGCGGGTCTCCAAGGGGCAGCAGGCGGCGGCGCTAACGTTACGGTAAAATACAAAACACCCTTCCTGGCCTGTACCACACCCCTCCGCCACCACATAATATCCTTAGCATATCGGGAGTTACCTAACATCACATAATAAACAGCCTATCTTGTTTAGTAGATAAAAGATATCTGCTGCTCTACAAGGTTGGTAGTCTTACCGGATCTTTAAATTGCCTGTTCACTTGCTCGATGACGTCCTTCATACCTTCGAGTCTCCCAAGCAATGCATCCTCGTTCAGTTCATCGCCAAGACCAAACAATCGACTGGCCTGATGCAGACATACATTGTTGTATTAGCTACTTGCTGGTTTTCATCTCAGTTAGCCCAATTACAGATTTGTCCATGGCTACATGTGAAAGCGCACATCAAGTACATCCTACCATTTAACTTCAAAATAAACTGTCATCATTCATCATAATTTTTTTCTTCGAAAAAGAACTCATCGTATCATATTCAAACAGTTAAACAACCATTATTTATTTGGAATGTCATTGGTTCCCCTACAGCTTGATGGATCGCTGGAGCAGAACACAGGCTTCCTCTGTTGTTTGTTTTGTTATAATTTATACAAGGTATCTCCATGATGAAATGAACTGATACGATAACATGTTATTTCCTAGAAAAGCAAATTAACATCAGTAGAAAAGCAACACGGACATCTGCATACATGTGTCTGACATAACTATAGTTTTCCAGTAGCTTGAAATGTACAAAGAATACCTGATTCAACAGACCGCCAAACCTATTTTTCAAGGCCATCATTTTCTCTAGACCCTTCTCGAGTGTTGATGGGAACTGCAGCAACCGTAAAGTATGCCCTGTAGGAGCAGTATCAAAAACTACAACAGAGTAATCCATTGTTTGGACTAATCTGCAGCAAGGGAAAAACATGAGACTCAAATAATTGCTAGAAATCGAGAAGTGGGTTCAATAAGAAACTTCGTTTGCAAAGGGAAGAATGACAAACACCAGAATGGAGGCAAAAAATTACTTTAGCATTTCAGCAAAACTCATTGCTTCATCAACTACTGGAATTGCGTTTGTTAGTTCCGAAAGGAATCCTTCCATTCCTTCATTTGAGAGATCATCATTTTCTACCTTCGGGTCAATTTCCTGCAAATTAAGTATCAAAGAAGAAGTGGTTGAGCCAAAAGACCATTTCTAATCAAAGGAGTCAAGTTGTCTTCTATGGAAAGAGTCAGATTGATGGAAGTAGCAAATTCAAACAGTAAAATAACAAAAGTAAAAAACAGAACAAAATCAAGCCAGCAGGTTGCAAAACATATTGGCAGCAACAATCTGCAAAAGAAAATCATGACAGTGGACCAGAATCTGTTTTACCTTGCTTATTGCGCATTACAATAAATGACTGAACATCTTGTTAGAAAAGGCTTTCTAACAAAATCTTGTTTTAATAAATAAAGGCTTTCTAACATCTTGTTAGCATGTGTTAAAAGTTACAGCAACTGAACACACTATAGGGAATTCACTAAACAACAGCCTTTTTCCTATGAATCAGAAAGGAAATAGCTAGACAGTGGGTACTTCTTTTCTACAAGTCAGGCACCTTATTTTCTATTAAACCTCAGCGGAACGTATAAAAAAAACAACTAAACAACAGATACTTATTTTCTACAGTTCATCCACCTTACTTATTTTCTACAGCTCATCCACCTTATCTTCAACCACCATCCTAAATGGGACATATCAAGAGGAATCACCACCATACATTATTCAAGCACAAGCAAAATCTCCATTCAGAAAGGTTCATGAACATACAGGTCCCGTCACTAAGCAACTGCCCACATACCAGAAGTAGCCCAAAGCCAAACCAATCCAAGATTGGGAACTTTCCAATTTGAATAGCCTGGAGGAGCGCCCGTGTTGTAGATATACTTTCTTACATGGGAAATAGGGGCAATGTGCGAATTATCTACTTGCATACTTTCTCTCCTCTTCCACTGTATCGTCCCACCCTCCCCTCCCAAAATTCTGTGAAATTACCATCCTATCCAATTACCCTCCCCTCGCAAATACCACACAATTGGGCCGAATCAAGAGAGAACCAAGGGAAAAAGTGGGGGTTGGGACTTGGAACCAGCGAGATAGGAAAAGTAGGAAATTTTCGTTACCATGGCGTAGAGGTTGGAGAAGCCGCGGACGAGGGTGGGGAACTTGGTGAAGCGCTGCTGGAAGGCGTCGCTGGCAATTCGATCTCTTCTTGGAGTTGCCACTGCAATTTCCTAACCTGTAGTATGTAATCACATCCGAGAATATTAGTTCTTCTTCTTTTGAACTTGCAAGACGCATTGTTCCATAACCAAAGTAAGAACTTTCATCAATAAGAACTTCCATTTGACCGGAACATAAGTCATCATAACTCAAAACAAGCAGAATCATTTCAATTTTAAACAACATTATGCTACAGATACCAAAATTGTAAGATGACGAAGCAAGAAAAGGACTCACTTCCTGCTCGAGCTGCGATCTGTACCGCCGCATGCCGCCCATTCGGTTCCCTTCCCATTTGCCACTACTACCATTGCTGCTATCATCCTACAAAGGAAACACCAGAGCAATCAGGTTCACAGATCCCCTGAAACAGTCCTAGAGCCAAGAAACAGACAAGATTGCCGGTTGACGATGAAGCCGGGGTCGAAAACATCTAAAAAATTGCAGAACGGAATGCAGCTAACAGAGAGTCAAAACCCCAGCATCTACAACACGAGACGGGCGAAAAACAGCAAGGGGAAAGTGACATTTCATTTGGGGGCCCTCGAAACAAAATTTTCGCACGCAAGCAGACAGCTTGTCTGAAGCTGATGGTGCCCTGCGCTGCCCAATACGGGAAGCACAAAAAACAGCACTGCATTTGCAAAATTCTCGGAGCAAAAATCCTCGCACAAAGAACCAAAATTGCACGTCAATTGTATGGATACTTGACACTTATATCAGATGGCAGTAATTAACGCTAGCCGAGGAGAAGTTTCAGGAAGAGAGAAGAGTGGGCTTTTGATCAAGAAGACAAGAACCACCAACCCCGGAGCAGCTCGCCGACGCCGACGCGTCGCTGCTCCCCGGCGCCGCCAGATGCGCCGGCCGCTGCGTCGCGCGCGCCGAGCCGCCCGATCTCCTCCCGCCGCCGCCAATCCTCTGCATCGCCTCTGGATCGAGCCGCCCCTGCACACACAGAGACCAAGAAAGGAGCCAACTTTGAACAAAATTGCTTGAGCCGAAGCACATTTGCAGGCAAGACCCAGAGAAAGAAGAGGCCAAGACTGACATGGTCACAGAGTGCATCTTGTCGGACGCCGCGGCCACGGCTGCAGCGGTGGCCAGGGCGTCCTCCGCGCGGACGCCTAGCATCCTCCACCACCACCACCAATTCTTTAACCTCCCAGAGTCCCAGCAGAGTCGCGCGGGGCGGGGAGGATGGCCGCCGCGCGGGATGGGCGCCGCGCCGCCGCCGGGGGAGAGGGGGAGTCGCGCGCGGGGTGGGGAGGATCGCCGTCGCGCCGCCGCGCGGGGTGTGCGCCGCGCCGCCGTTGGGGGAGAGGGGGATCGCCGCCGCGCGGGGTGGGGAGGATCGCCGCCGTGCCGCCGCGCGGGGTGTGCGCCGCGCCGCCGCTGGGGGAGAGGGGGAGTCGCGCGCGGGGTGGGGAGGATCGCCGCCGCGCCGCCGCCCTGGTGGGAGATGGGGCGTCGGGGGAGTCGCGCGCGGGTGGGGAGGTCGCCGCCGTGCCCTGGGGCTCCTGTGTGCGGCAGAGGAGAGGAGGAGTCGGCGTGTGGGAGATGGGGGCGTTGGGGGAGTCGCGCCTCGCTCGCGGGGTGGGCGCAGGATGGGGTGGGCGCAGGATGGGAGATGCGCGCGGGGTGGGCGTAGGTATGATCCAAACAACCTGGGCCATTGGATTTGAGTGAGTAAGAGAAAGGAGAGGCTACAGTGGATATCGTCCCTTCGTTTCTAAGGTTCGTTGGTTCTGGGAACAGTTGGTTGGTGCATCTAGGAGAGGCCTTGACTGCGGGGGACATTTGTTGGGGTAGCTGTAGAAAAGTTTACAACTGGTGGTTTTATAGTGGTAGAGATTGGCATTGCATTTCCACTTAAACGGGTACATTAATTAATGATTTCTTCGCTCCATTATTCAGCATGGCGTGTACATACTACATACGAGACACGATCACATTTTTCTACTCGTTAGTATATCCTTACGGTGGACATTGCTAAAGAGTAACGATCCTTCTGCAGCTACTGATCACGCTTACATATCATGCATAGCGCCCGTCATGTATATCGATCGATCACGTATACATGCATGTGCTGGAGACCTTATTGATTGGGCTGTCGTACCATGCATGCATGCGTCGATCGGGATGCATGGTCGATCTCCATGGTTGCCGTGTTAATTACACGGCAGGTGCCGGCGGAGGAACGTGGATCTCCGGCCCCGGGTTGGCGCCCCGATGGCCGAGCCGGACGGCGTCGTCCGCGTCGGGCTCCGACGCCGCACTGGGCTCTGACACCGGCTGAATGGAGTCCTGCTTCTCGTGGAATGGGCGGCCCGGCTCCGACAACGGACGGACGGCGTCATCTTTCGGTTCCGATGTCAGACGGACGGAGGCGTCGACTTTGGGCTCTGATGCAGGACGGAGGGAGTCGTCCTTGTCGGGCTCCGACGCCGGCTGGACCGCGTCCTGCTTCTCGTGGAAAGGGTGCTCATCGGGCCACGACGCCCGACGGACGGCATCGTCCGCGTCGGGCTCCGACGCCTCACGTGGCTCCGATACCGGACCTAAGGCGGTGGGCACGCCGGCGCCGGCGCGGAGAGGCCTCGGGAGGGTCTTGGTCTTGCAGCCGTCGTAGCACTGCCCGAAGCAGGCTTCCAGGGCCTTGCCACCTGCGAAAATTACCACCATTGTTGCCAAACGAATTCTGTACGTGCGTGCAAACTCAATTTGAGTTCCCAAGTTGGTGAACATAAGGTTCTTGCTTACCTGCACGGAGAAGGTTGCAGGAAATCCTGGCGCAGGAGAGCTGGCAGCCCATGTCGCCGCCGCCAGCAGCGATTGAGGGCCGCAGGGGCGCGCCCGGCTCGCAGGTCTTGTCGCAGGCGTAGTTGCAGTAGTCGGCCATGGACCTGTCGTTGGCGATGCAGTTCTTGTAGCAGTAGTCGAAGCAGTCGGCGTCCGCGCCGCCAGCGAGCAGCAGCACGACCGCCACCGCCACCGCACTAAGACCAGGAGCAACACCTCGTCCGGCGGCCATTGCTGCCATCTCACCAGACCAACCGCACTTCAAATTGCTTCGATCGATCCGACGGGTTGCTATGGTCGAACGAACGGGCGCTGTTTTATAGCGAGTTCTGTCACGCCGGACGCATGAGCGACGGAGCGGCATGCGTGCAAGCAAACGAGTTCTTCCTCGTCTTGTTTGCTTCGGCGCGGGGTCGATGGATGTGTCTGTGTGTAAGTAGTGTACGTTTTTTTTCCTGCAACGGCAGCGCAGTGCAAGCGGTTGCTCTGTCTGGTGGTTGCCGTTGCTTGATTCAGGCAGGCTGGAGCGCGCAAGAGAGCGACGGCCGGCGGCGGTTGCAGGGGTGGAAGGCGTGAGCGGTGTCCTTCGAGTGCGTCTTAACGTTACAATTGTTGCCGGTGTGGAGTGTCTGAAAGCCGGTTGTTAATTCAAATGTGAGTTCTGAAGAATTGATACTGGATGTGATGCGAGATGATTTTTTTTGAGCTGTGAACTTTTTTTTCATAGAGTGATGATGTGAGATTAGGCTGAGAAAATTTAACATCGCAACGATTCACAAATTGGAAAATAATATTCAGTGTGAGGATGACAAGTAGGCTATGGCACCATATGTCAATGACACACCGCTGTTATTTTTTCAGAGCTCTTTTACGGTACTTTAAAATAAATATAAGCCATCTAATCTTTGCGATTGATGTAATGGTTCAGATTAATTAGAATTTAGTTATACTACCACTCAAACTATTAGCAGTAGAATATCTAAAAGGGTAAAATTGTAAACAAATGATGAGAGGGTCGAGAGCTCCTATACCACGTCGGACGATGAGGCATTGGCGTCAACGACCCGCCATATGTGCACCACGTGGTCCTCGTCGCCGCTGGCGAGGAACCCGTGGAGAGGGAGCTCATCTCTACGCTGGAGGAGTCCAAGGCGTGGCGACGCGAGCAGTAGGCGGCCGCGCACTCATGCAGCGGGGAGGTTGCGTGGCTGAGGAGACTCTTGTCGGAGAAGGAGAAGTGCTTGGAGTTAGAGCAGAGATCATTGGCCCCAAGGTTGGTGATGATGAGGGACAAGATGCTAGTGAAGCTGGAGAAGGAGAAGGTCGTCGTCGAGGGCAAACTCAGGGGGAAGGCCGAGCAGTTTTGACACCTTGAGGAGGCACTCAAGAAGGTCCAGGATGAGTGGGGCTCTCATAGATCAACCTTGGTTGATCGTATTGGCACTCTTGAGACCAATTTGGATTCCAAGACTAGAATCGCTAAGGAGTTTTGGTCAAGGCTCGATATGCGCAACCAGGCGTTAGCCCATGAGGATGACCACAGGAAGCTGCTCGAAGCGTAGATGTTTGAATTAAGCCATATGTGTAGCAATGTGGTCTCAGAGTATGAAAAGGCCAGGTCGACTATTGAGTCACTGACAACGACGAGGGATGGGGAGATTGCAACCTTAAGGAGCTCACTGGCTGAGAAGGCCACGTTGCTCAAGGAAATGGAGTATGGTAAGGCACGGCTTGAGCAAGACAACGAGGAATTGCTCAACTTGCTGTAGTGGTGCACATTCGCTCGGACGGCGACGCCATGGCAGCGTTGGCCGACGCCGACTTGGACATGGTCACCGCGGGCAGCAGCACCGATGACTTGTCATTGCCATTGCCATCCCTACCTTTCTCGTGGAAGAAGCTGGTGGCCAAAGCGATGAGGTTGTCGAGGAGCTCCTTGATCAAGATACATCTGAAGTTTACAGATAGATGTTCACATGAGATAGTCTAAAATACCCTCATGAAAAAACCAGGTTAACAAATAAAAGTCTATAATCCCTCACAAATCAGCCATCCTTCTACTATCAGTATAATGTACTATTAAAAAAATCCATTTTTAACTCATAGGATCTTTGTAGTATTATTGAGTGTTGTTCCGACGATCATTTGAACACAATTTTCAACCAACCATTACATGGTGGGGGGGGGGGGGGGGGGGTTGACTTGACAACGTAACTTATGGTTGCTTAAGTTTTGAGTTTAAATACTTGCTCTGTTTTTTTTGGTAAGCCCCCTCACATTTTGAGAGCTGACCTTAATTTGTAAATTTTGGCCAATAAATAGTCTAAACAAAATCCACGCTTAGGGACTTAAATGTCGTACGCTAGATTAATATTTGGAAGGCGTGAACGGTGTCCTTCGTGTGCGTCTTAACGTTACAATTGTTGCCGGTGTGGAGTGTCTAAAAGCCGGTTGTTAATTCAAGTGTGAGTTCTGAAGAATCAATCCTGGATGTGATGCGAGATGATTTTTTTTGAGCTGTGAATTTTTTTCATAGAGTGATGATGTGAGATTAGGCTGAGAAAATTTAACATCGCAACGATTCACAAATTGGAAAATAATATTCAATGTGAGGATGACAAGTAGGCTATGGGATCACATGTCAATGACACACGGATGTTATTTTTTAGAGCTCTTTTATGGTACTTTAAAATAAATATAAACCGTCCAATCTTTGCGATTGATGCAATGGTTCAGATTAATTAGGATTTAGTAATACTTCCACCCAAATTACTAGCAGTAGAATATCTAAAAGGGTGAAATTATAAATGAACGATGAGAGGGTCGAGAGCTCCTACACCACGTCGGACGATGAGGCATTGGCGTCAACGACCCGCCAGATGAGCACCATGTGGTCCTTGTTGTCGAGGGCAAGCTCAGGAGAAAGGCCGAGCAGTTTTGACACCTTGAGGAGGCACTCAAGAAGGTCCAGGATGAATTTCGAGGGGGGGGGGGGGGGTTCAATAGGGAGTGGGGCTCTCATATATCAACCTTGGTTGGTTGATCAGATTGGCACTCCTGAGACCAATTTGGATTCCAAGACCAGAATCGCTAAGGAGTTTTGGTTGAGGCTCGATATGTGCAGCCAGGCATTAATCCATGAGGATGGTCACAGGAAGCTGCTCAAAGTGGAGATGTTTGAATTGAGCCATATGTATAGCAATGTGGTCTCGGAGTATGAAGAGTCCAAGTCGACTATTGAGTCACTGACGACGAAGAGGGATGGGGAGATTGCAACCTTAAGGAGCTCACTGGCTGAGAAGACCATGTTGCTCAAGGAAATGGAGTATGGTAAGGCATGGCTTGAGCAAGACGAGGAGTTGCTCAACTTGTCGTAGTGGTGCACCATCGCTCGGACGGCGACGCCATGGTAGCGTTGGCCGACACCGACTTGGACATGGTCACCGCAGATAGCAGCACCTACGACTTGTCACTGCCATTGCCATCCCTACCTTTCTCATGGAAGAAGCCGGTGGCCAAAGCGATGAGGTTGTCGAGGAGCTCCTTGATCAAGATACATCTGCAGTTTACACACAGATATTCACATGAGATAGTCCAAAATACCCTCATGAAAAAACCAGATTGAAAAATAAAAGTCTATAATACCCTCATAAATCAACAGTCAGATTTTATTTCTACTACTATCCTTTTACTATCAATATAATGTACTATAAAAAAAAATCCATTTTTAACTCGTAGGATATTTGTAGTATCACTGAGTGTTGTTCCGATGATCATTTGAGCACAATTTTTAACCAACCATTACATGGTAGCGGGGGGTTTTTTTTTGACTTGACAACGTAACTTATTGGTTGCTTAAGTTTTGAGTTTAAATACTTGCTCTGTTTTTTTTGGTAAGCCCCCTCACATTTTGAGAGCTGACCTTAATTTGTAAATTTTGGCCAAGAAATAGTCTAACAAAATCCACGCTTAGGGACTTAAATGTCGTACGCTAGATTAATATTTGGAAGTACTTTCATATGGCAATGACTTTGTAGTTAGTGACAATACATCACAAAATAAATTAACGGTCAGCTTTTTTGAGATCGATTGTGCAAGGTCAAATGGCGTCTTACATTTTGTAGCAGTGGGAGTAGGATTCGTACAAATCAAAGAAGCACAACCGAAAGCTAAAGCGCAAAATGATGAAGCATAAGTGCAGACCTACGTACTACCCCGATTACAAGTGTCTTTTCATCTTTAGTTTTGGACACAAGAATTATAAGTAACATAAAGAGGAAATTCTTTATTTATCACTCAAATTTGATCCAATCCCTCGTCTGCCATTGGAAATGTAACGCCCCCGTTTCCAGGGGCGCGTACGGACACGGCATTCCGCAACTATTCACGCATGAACAGTTATGGAGTGTCGCGCAAGAGTATACCATTGCACGCTTACAACAAAAGTCCAGCATATATTTCACATATAGATTAGCATCCATTTTTCAACAGCGGGGCGTGCAAGCCCAAAGTATAATTACATTACAGAAGCTCCAAGATCCGCTTGAGCGCGGCCAAGACCTAAAGCCACGGATCCTCGTCGAAGAAGCGACCTTCCGGGACTTCCTCAACGGGGAGGCAAACACCTTCGTCTTGATCCTCTAAAGAAGGGCAAAAGCAAGCCGTGAGCCAATCAACCGGCTCAGCAAGTCCCAAAGGGACCCTAACTTATTACATGCACGGAACATCAAAGGAAAGGAGTATACTTGGTTTATTAATTTGGGTGGATGCAGTTTTATTTGCAAACATTTTATAAAAGGGACCCAAAACTACTCCTCAAGATCTCAGGGGTTTTTCAACAAGAGTTCATTAACCAACTTAATCAAGTTAAAACATTTACAAAACTACTTAAGCTTTGTGACTGGAATCACCCAAGTGACACAGCTCCAATAACCGGAAGCACGGCGTATTCGAATACCATTTGTTTGACTCTGCAGAGTTTGCTCAGCTTTACCCACACGATCCCTTAACTCCCGCTAAAGAGTTAAGAAAGCCAGGTCGTTTCACTGCTCAGCTCTTTATATAGGCTCTACCCGGTAGAATTCACTCGGGTCTGGCTCGCGCGCGCGCACACACACACACACAAGAGAAAACGGCGCCGCTTCGAGTGAACTCTACCGTTGTTAGGCACCCAATCACGGCTTGCCTAACCTCACTGCTAAACCTCCTCCACCGCCACACCTGTAGAGTTTCAATCGAGTTGAGCAGCTACTAGACAAGTGTTGACAAGTCAACTCTTGTGGTTGAGCGATCACTGTGACATTTGCTCAGCGTAAGGGTTTCAGTCCTTATTTTCACATGGTCTGCAACCTCATCAGGCCCGCGACCCAACCTAGGGTAAGCGGTGGGCGAAAACCGTCTAGCGGCGCACCTCAACCCCACTTACCCTACTCCAATCCTAGGGTAAGAGATGGGCGAAAACCGTCTTGTGGCGCACCACAACCCCCTTACCCTACCTTGTGCCCGCAAGCAGTGGCGGACCCAAGATTTTTAAGATGGGTGTTCGGACTTCGAAACTAGGTTGCTCGAATACATCGATACCGATATACTGATACCGTGACACATCATTTCTTCCAAAACACCGATACAACGGTATGTGTATATAGATACAAAAATACAAAAAATATTTAAATGAATTACTCTTACAAGGAAATGGGCGATGTATGATGGTTCATTGCATCAAGGGTAAATCAATTGACCTTTTTCTTTGATATGAGCTATTGGTTGCATGAATTTTGTAAAAAATTCATCCTTATCAATGTTATTTGCTTTTAACCTTAACTAAACTAAACAGCAAATCACATTTGGATATTTCAGAAAGTGTTCATCTCGATATGGTTCTAGCAATTAGTATTATTATAAATTTGCACGGTAAATTTTCTATAGTTAGCTATTAAATCAATATCATATTACAGGGTCAATTGTTTACCTAAATCACATGAACAATGGCTAATTTCCAATAGACCAAGATATAGCCTTTCCAATAGACCAGCAATTGGCCTGGCACCTGGCCCCACGCGGCCATGCCCTGTGGCCCGCGACGCTGCCCCAGCTCCACCTTTCGCTGGCTTGCTGTACAGCCTACGCTGCTGTTGGCCGCTCATCGTTGCCGCTTGCCGTTGATGGCGCTGTGCCGGCTACGCCCTAGCCTAAAGCTGAATGCCTAGTGCCCCGCCACCTGCCCGCCTAAAGCCCTCACCTCAACTCTTGCCGTCGACTACTATCTATTGGTCTGGACGATTGGACTGGTGTCTGGTGATTCTGATACATCATACATGGGTTGATCAGGCTGATGGACCAAAATATGGATCCAGCGCACGGGCTGTGACTACAGCCAGGGCCCAGGCGGGAATGTGCTACGCTGCATGGGTTAAGTTGAGCTGAACAAGAATATAAATACTGAATACCAAAGCATATGCATAATACATGTATAATATACCTAATATATAATAGATTTTTTGTTAAAAAATTTGGGTGTTCGGCTGAACACCTATGACCTTAATTGCATCCGCCCATGCCCGCAAGCACTCTCCGCTCTAGGGCACGGTGTCCCATACCACCCTACCCTAGAGTCGGGTTTGCAAATTCTATTGACCCGCAGCCACAACCTTATCAGTACAAGACTTTTGAGTGATAATAATATCTTACAGTTATCTAGATTAACAGATAATTATTTCTAGGGTTACAAAGGCATGGCTACAAGTTTAACATGGCATTTATCGGTGGTAGGTCTAACTACATAACATGTCATTCTAAACATTTTATTTTATTTTCAAATTAACATTTCACAATTAGCTCAATGCAAATAACATAATAGCATAATTAAATGGCATGGGATACAACATGATCAAAGGATTTGAGACTTGCCGTTGATTTGAATGATCTCGGCTAGCTCGAACGAAGAAACACCTGGATCCCGAGCCTGCACTTGAACTTCCGGGATCTTCGAGACTAGCGCAAACACATAAAATAATTAAATCCAGCTCGAAACTAATCAAGCGACGAAAAATAAACTATTTGAAAAAGGAGTAAAATGCATAAATCCTTCAAATGGAATTTTAGGAATTTATCTGGGATGAATTTGTGAAAGTGGAGGCCAACATTGGGTCCAGAATATTATTTGGAGCAAAGTGGTGAAATTTGGGAATTTTTAGGATTTTCTGTGATTTTCTAGGATTTATTTGGATTTTTCTGGATTTTGGAAATTGAAAAAATCACTCGAAAATCAATGAACAGTGAAAGGTCGGCCCGGGGCTACAGTGCGGCCCGGCCCGGGGAGCGGCCCGCGCGGCCGAAGGCCAGCGCGGCCCACGGCGCGAGCGCGCGGCGGGAGAGGCAGGCCGGGAAGCGGCCCACGGCGACGCGCGGCCCGCAGGCGAGCGCGCGCGGGGAGACAGCGCAGGCCGAGGGAAGGCGGCCCACGCGGAGGCGGCTCGGATGGACGACACGCGGAGAGGCGAGCGGGCGGGATGGCGAGCGAGCGGGCAGACACGATGCGGCAAGGGGGAGGATTGGACGGCGGTGATATAAAGGGGTGGCCGAAACGGTACGGCTCGATCGGACGGACGACATTAAACGACAACGGGGAGATCGATCGGCGGAGGAGGGGCCACGTCGGGGAAAGGCATCGTCTTCTACCTCCAGCTGCTACAGTACGGCCGCGGCAAAGCAGCGGTGGCGACGGCGGTCCGGGTGCGGGGAGGGGCGTCGCCGGCGATCAAGGGCACCAGGAGACAGAGGGGAGCGAGGGGAATCCATTTTGGGGATTTGGAGGGTGGGGAAATCAACGGAGAGAGCGGGAGGGAGAAGGGGATGGTTCGGCCAATTGACGGCGAGGGAGGTTGCCGGCGGCGAGGGAGCTCAATCGGGGGCGATTACACGGAGAGGGGAGCTGGGAGCTCACGTGGGCGGTGGTGGGATTGGCCGAGGAGCCCTGAGGAAGGCTGGCCACGGTGATGCGGTTTGGGCAGCGGAGCTCGTCGGCGCTAGGGCTCCACAGCAGCTCTCCTGGCCAAGTTAGATCACCAAAGCGTTTAGGAAGCTGCAGAGGTGCTCGGGGACAATGGAATTGGAAAATGGGGAAGGTTAGAGGGGGATTGCCTTTTGGGGGGTTGCCGGCGCAGTGGGAGATGGCGGCGGAGCTCTGGGCGATGCGGCTTCAATTTGTAGCTCGGGGAGACTCCTTGGAGGGGTAGGAGGAGGATGGAGGGGTTGGGGAAGCTTGGAGAGAAAAGAAGAGTGAGGGAGCGGTGAGGCGGCTTTTATGCCCGGGCGGAGGGAGGGGGAATCCGAGGGGGAGAAGGCACGTGCGGTGGCGTAGAGTCAACAGGAGTGGACGGGGAGCTGGTGGAGAGTCTCCTCCGCGCAGTGGGGTGACGCCAGGCTCTGCGGCGGCTTAATGGCGAGGCGACGGGGATGGGAGCAGGTGAGCAGCGGGTATGGGTGCGGCGAGGCTTTCGGGCGAAGGGAGGAGGCAGCCACTGGCAGGCGGGACCAGGACAGGAGCGAGGCGACGTGGCAAGAGCGCGTCCATGACTTCGGACGAGGCTGATGGGGGCGCAGGCGCGGAGGAATCCAAGGCGCGGCGCAAAGGCGGTGCGGGCGCAGGCGAGCACGGCGCGCAGCGCGTGCGCGGGGAAGGGGGCGGCCTTCGGACCGGGCGGCGTCGGCGTGACGCGAGCAGCACGGAACCACGGGCGCGAGGCGGTGCGTCCGCGGGCGCAGCACGCACGCGTGCACAAGGGAGGAGACGGGGAGGGAGCGGGGCGCCAGCGCGAGGGGAAGAGGCGGAAGGGAGTGCGGCGCCGGAGAGAGAGAGGGAGCGGGAGAGGCGCTGGGTGAGGGAGGAAAGCGGGATAGGGGCGGGGCGCCAGCCGAAGGGGAGAACGGGGAGAAGGGAAAGGCGCCATGGAGAGGGGAAAACGGATTGCCGAAAAGGGAAAGCGGCGCGAGGGAAAACTTTCCCGAAAAGGAAAGTTTTCAGAAAACACCCAAAAATGCAGCAAAAATAATGAAAATTTTTGGTTTGAAATTTTGGGGCTTTTCAACCTACCCCCCTTAAAAGAATCTCGACCCCGAGATTAACTTGATATTGGTAGTAAGTTGAGAAAATCTCGCTGCAAGTCTGATTCTCGTTCCCAAGTGGACTCATCCGATGTCTGATTCTTCCACTGAACTCTGCAAAATTTGACATTCTTACTTCTGAGCTGCCTCTCTGATGTCTCAAGTATTTGTAGTGGTTCTTCAGTATATGTGCAGTCATCTTGTAATTCAATATCTGACAAAAGCACTTCATTTATTGGCTGTCGTAGACACTTTCGAAACTGAGATACATGGAACACGTTGCGTACTCTGGATAAGTTGGGTGGCAGCTGCACTTGATAAGCTACTTCCCCAACTCTTCCAATTATTTGAAACGGTCCCACATATCTTGGTGCTAATTTGCCTTGACTTGAAATCACTTAACTATCTTGAATGGGGTGACTTTGATAAATACGAAGTCTCCAACTTCAAGGCTTCAGTCTTTCCTGCGGTTATCTGCATAGCTCTTCTGTCAGTCTTGGGCAATCTTGAGTCTATCTCTGATAATTCTGATATGTGCTTCTGCATCTTGAGCAATTTGGGGACCAATGAGTTGTCGTTCTCCTGTTTCTGTCCAATTCAGTGGGGTTCTGCACTTCTGCCATAACGCGCTTCAAACGGTGCCATTTGGATGTTGGCTTGATAGCTGTTGTTGTATGAGAACTGAGCAAACGGTAGGCAGGTGTTTCATGCTGCTCCATATACGATTACACAAGCTCTTAACATATCTTCAAAATCTAGTTGGTACTCGCTGTCTGTCCATCTGTCTGAGAGTGATACGCTGAACTGAAATTCAAATCAGTGCCCATAGCTTCATGTAATTTCTCCCAAAACTTGGATGTAAACTGTGCTCCTCGATCTGACACAATCTTCTTCGGAACTCCATGCAGTGTTACTATTCTGGTCAAATATAACTTGGCAAGCTTGTCCTTCCAGTAGGTTTGCTTAATCGGGAGGAAATGAGCAATCTTGGCCAATCTATCGATAATGACCCAGATAGCATCATATCCCTCACG